>OU343219.1:242420557-242527745 GCA_910596185.1 Chrysanthemum makinoi
CAACCAAGGCTGCCTTGTACAAGATTTTAGGGTTCCAAACCCTATCTTACATCAAGATAAGTGCTTTACTTCATTAATACAATTATGTCTTTGATTATTTGTGTGTATGCTTGCATGTTCTCCATGTCCGCTAATTTACTCTTTTGTGTTTGCTTAGGGAATATGAAACTTAATCATTGAATATTGATTGGTTGTCTCTTATCTTAGTTTGTTAATGATCTAGTAATGCGATAGGTCATTCGTTGTGTACTTAATCTTTGTGAACCTTAGAATATAATTACCTGAGTAGTTGTAAGCTAAACCATCCAAAGAGTGCCTTAGAGTAAGAGTTTATTATCCCTAGTGGGTTTTGTATTTGGAGACCCTTTGGTAAGTTCAAAGAGTTAGGGAGAAACGTATACCCTACAACTTTAGACACACAACGGAATTAAGAATAAGGACGTGACAATTCAACCACCAATAGGAGATAATTAAGGAGTAGTAAAACCTAAGTAACACATCTTTAAATTATCATAATGAGCACACAATAATTAGACATAGACTACATACACCTTTAGATTAGATAATTAGATAAGTAGAGTAATCGGTAGAAATACCAACCCCCTCAAATCCAAACCCCAGATTCGTGACTCTCAATTTCCTAAAAAATATAAAAAGATAAAAAATAATCTTCCTCAACCCCAACCTTAGCTTAGTAACTTCTCAATAGCATTCCTATTCCCTAGAGAATCCATATCAATACACGGCTTACCCTAATACTATACTACAACGATTAGGTTCATTGCCTAGGGTGTTATAAAACTTGCTCAAAGAAAAGGAAGTTCCTTTGACCTCTAACGCATGCAGCGCTATCAAGTTTCTGCCACGCGGGAGAATAGAATAGCTAGTTAGTAGTCCACCTCGCTTAGGTTTCTTTGCTTGATTCCTATCAAGTAAATTTTTCATTCTTAGCTTAGTCTATCCCCTTCTTCGCGGACCTTTGTTCGTAATCCCATCACTTTACATCATGGAAGGTGATAACCACCCACCATTCATCAACCCACCACCACCACCCGCCAAGAGCCCGCACTTGGTGTAATACCGAGACCAAGCCACCTAGGCTATAGGAACACCATTGAGCTTCCACTGCCTTCCAAACTACTACCAAGGATCCGACACCATCCGTTGGTGCAAAACGGATGTATTCCATGGACTTCGATCCAAGATCCAAATCAACATCTAAGGGATTTCTTAAAATTGTCGATTCCATCGACCTTGATGCTACTACTCGGGAGACCACGCCGCTGCCTCTTCCATTTTCTCTACGGGACCAAGCTAGTAATTGGCTTTGCGACTTCTCGCTTGCCCATCTCAAGTTGGGATGATCTCACCTCTCGCTTCCTTGCTCAATTTTTCCCACCCGGGAGAACCACTAAACTTAGGAATGACATCTTGATGTTCCAACAACGTCAAAATGAATCTCTCACTAAGCATGGACTCGATTCAAGGACTTACTTCATAAAGTCCCCATCACCACGCATTGATCTTTGGCTTCAAGTCCAAATCTTTTATGATCATGTCAATTTCCCCACCAAGCCATCCATTGACCGCCGGTGGAAAACTTAGTGATCTCACCGCGAAGAATCATGGGTATAATAGAGGACCTTGCTCTATGACAACTAAAGTTGGAATGACCCCCAAGTGAAGCCCAAAACCTAAGTAAGGCAATCTCCCATTGACTCCACAATCTTCCATCCGAGGGATGATCAACTTGAAGATCAAGTTAAATTCCTAATGAGTTCCTACGAAAACCCTAAGTCTTCACGCCATTTGAACAAAGTTTCTTCGTCGTGAGCCGCTTTATGATCCTCATAACACGCCGCACTTTGCACCCCGACCAACATGCTTCCATTGACTACGATCCTCGCATTTCAATGGAACGGAGGAAGATTCCCTACAATACACGGACCTAGGAATTTCAATGAAACTCGAGAAGCATGGAAGGGCAACCTCACTTCTATTGGGACAAACCAAGAATTCACTTCCAATGATTTTCATGGCCCCCATCCCACCTGCCCTAACCAACAAAACATTGAAGGGATGTTGCAAAACCTAGTTGCAACCCAAGAAGCCCAAATAGCTATGCTCTCGGACCGCTAACCAACAACAGTTTAAATGGATAGAAAGATAGACAACCTTTTGAGCGACCAATAGTGATAGGAAGGTTAATGCTATCTCAACTCCCGAGCCTTCCGGTATAGAGATTAAGGACCCAAGTAAGTTAGCTAAGCATGTCCATTCGTCACAATACCATCGCCTTTAGTGAAACCTAATAGAACCAATGATGAAGAGGACCATACACATGAGACTAATGAAACAACCGAGGAAGTAGGTGAAGTAGATAATGACTATTTCAATAAGTTTCCTACTGAAGAAGAGCTAACTCACGCCACTCACTTAGTACGCACCTCCGTCACATGTATGTTAGGAAAAGCCCTAGAATCAAGTTTGGGAACCCTTGGAATCTTAACATACCATGTTGCATAGGACACCTTTTCGTGGCAAAGGCATACATTGACCGGAAATCCCCAATCAACATAATGACTAGCACCTACTACAATTGGGTAGTGAAGAAGTCGATTCCAACTAGGCAAGACCCCGATGATCCTAGTGTTAGTTGCAATTTTCTTGGTAGAGTTAAGGGATTGCCCGTTTATGTAGGTAGTTTCACGTTTCCTACGAACTTCATAATTGTGGATGATATTAGCACGCCATAGACTCTAGCTTGTCCTAACGTTATTCTAGGAAAACCTTTCATAGAAAACACCGGGATGACTTATGATCCTTCATTAGGAATATTGTGATTCAAGGATGAGAAACCATTTACATAGCTTACCAAATGCCGTTCAAGATTGAGAAGTTCTCATCACTCTCTAATGATGAAAAGTAACTTAAACTATCGGGATTACTATAGGAATGAGGAGGATAAAGAAAAAGGAGTAGATTATGTTATGGCTAAGATTTTCGGATTCTATAAGGATTGTTTGAACCTAGGACCAAAATATAGGACCGAATGGGGAGAAGACGAACTCTTAGAGAGGTGCATCATAGGGCTTCCTACATGGAATCCCTCTACGGCCAAGGAAGGAAGAGACACGTAATGAAGTCACGTGAGGCACCCACTCACGAGTCTAGCTACAAGACTCTTAAATAAAGAAAAGCGCTTCGCGGGAGGCAACCCATGCTTAATTGTTTGCTTGTTAGTGTCATATATCTTTTATTAATTGTTTATTCTCATGTTTAAATTTGTAAAAATGCTTTATTTTGTTTTTAACCTCGCCTTAATTGCATATAAAGGTATTTTACATAAAGGATAAGTGTAGGGAGGATTACACACGCTTTCAAATGAAACGAAACATCGAATAACAATTCATTAAAGATATATATGTGTGTTTGTTCAAGTCAAATGCTTGTATCGAGTCATAATGGATGTTTTGCGTAAATATTTCCGATTCTAAAGATGTAAATTTTCCGTAATTTTTCCAAAAATCGCAGCACAGCTTTGTCAGGATAACTGACGGGCTGCCAGATTGCAACTGACGGCCAGAAGGAGTAAAAACATCGATTATTTTTTCTCGTTTTCTCGAGCTACTTATAAATTTTTGGAATTTTTCGTGTCTTAATTTTCCAAATTCCAGAAACATCCATTCCACAAGCATTATATCCTAGTTTAGTAGAGTCTTATATATATTATTACCATTTTATGTAAGGTTTCGCTTTGTTTTCTCAAATGTGCGTGTTTCATTTATCAAGAAGAAGAAACAAAAGATTGGAAGGAGCTTTTCACGCACAATTCTTCTTGAAAGATTTAACCACTACTTCACACGGATCCTACCGAGCTAATCAGGGGAGTACTAGTTTCTTTCGCTTTTAATTACCTTCCATTATCATAACTTTGATATTTTCGGGGAACATTGGGGACAATGTTCATCTAAGTGTAGGGAGGAAAATAAAACGGGAACTTTGAAACTATGCTTATCCTTGATTATTTGCTTTGTCCAAGTGTATTTGTGTAATAAACCATGAGAAAATGTCGGTTAGGGTAATTTTGGCACCAAATTTTATTTTTTCATGACATATAGGAGTGGGCCATTTGTCTTAACAAAAGCGCCTCACTGGATAGGAAGTTGCATGACTAGCACAAAAACCCTTTACCACCTAAATTCCACCCAAAATGTGAGGATCGCCCTTAGATTAGTAGGAATTAAAGCATTCATCTTTAATGCTTAGAGTGTGAAACGGTAGTATATTAGATTCTAGAACTTGTTTTGTGATGCATTCCGAGATCGCTAGTAAGACTACACTTGTGTAGTTAGGAATAACTAAATAAGAGGCATTAGGATAACCCTTGTTTGATACCCGTAATATAATTACTTCTTCCACATCGGTTGAGTAATTCCCCACACCCTTTGCGTTGTACTCATCTTTAGTACACGATACCCCTAGTTAACCCCTTGGAGCCTATCCTTTTCGCTCTCGTGATGTTTTGGTTTTTCCTAATATCAATGAAGAGCATTGTTTACAATCCACCCCCAAATATACACCAAAATCGCCTTAGCCTACCTTGTATGCACTCACTTTTAGTGCATTTTTTTATCACCTTAAACCCTTAGTTCAATTATCCGTTGCTTGCATGGGTTGCTAAGTCGAAGTCATATCCTTTGTACATAGTTTTGGACGATTGGGACTCATGGGAAAAAGTTAAAGTTTATAAAATGATTGAAAGGGAACGCTAAATTCCCTTATTTGCGTAATAACATACCCCAAGTGTTTTTGATCTTTTCAATTCGGGTCAAATTAGTGTTAGAGTAATAAAACTCAAGTGTAGGGATGTGCCTATAAATCCCTATCATTTTGATGTTACAGTGGAGGATGGTAGAGTAAAAGTGTATGAAAAAAATCAAAAAAAATAGAAAAAGAGAAAAGAATAAAATAGAGTGTTCAAAAACATACTGGGCTACCATCCTACATCTATCCTTTAAATTTATGTTTGTTTGTTTCAATTAGCTAGAGTCTAGAGTTTCGAGTCTTGGCTTAGCAAGCCATTCTTCTATGTATGCTTTTAACATAGAGATTTTTGACTTGCCACCACTAAAAAAGCCTATCCCACCAAACCCTTTGTTTCCCTACCGTAAGCCTAACGTTACAACCCTTTAAAGACCTCTTTGATAGTCTTTCCTAGGTGCTTACACCAAAGCGATGGAGGTTTGATCTATTCTCAAGCCTATGGTAATCTATGTACTAGGACCGGTTAATGAGTGTTTATCTTCCATTTCCAATTTGTTATATTTCATATACACCCAAAGAGATGCGAGTATCCAAACACCCCATGTGAGGTGCTAGTATGTAATTTCCGTGCTTGTTATGACTTTTGTGGGGCTTATATGTGTTGTGGACTGTTTTAAACCAATGCTTCATGACCCCTAACTTATAAATTAATTGGCTAAAATCACATTTGCTTGAGGACAAGCAAATACCAAGTGTAGGGATATTTGATAAGGTTTTAAAATGTACCTTTTTGAGGGTCATTTAAGCCCTTATTTGATCACTTTTGTATCCGTTATTACTTAATATCGTTCCTTTTCACTTTTTAGGTCTCTTGAAGGCAAATTGCTGTAATGGCACTTATTTGGACGAAAAGGCGGATATACGAAGAAAATGGCCAAAGTCAAGAATCGAGACACTCCAGCCGCTGAAAACATAAGTGCGACGGCGCCATGCTTATCCGCGACGCCGTCGAGGATTTTGTGACGGACGAAACCAAAACTCTTCAAGCGACGCACGCAGTTATAAAAGAGTAGGTCGTCGCAACCTCGCACGCCTAGATTCAATCCGCACGGCCGAGTCAAGAGGACTGGCGTCACAAGCATAGGTGACGCCGCCGCAAGTCTAACGGCCAAGACGAAACCCTAATGACGGGATCCACTGGCCACAAAACATAAGGTGACGCCCGCATGTGTAATCTTATATATAGAATCCAATTTTTCAAGATATGTGTAGTCTTTTGGAGTAAAACCTAAACCGAACCAAGGCCGCCTTTGTACAAGATTTTAGGGTTCCAAACCCTATCTTACATCAAGATAAGTGCTTTACTTCATTAATACAATTATGTCTTTGATTATTTGTGTGTATGCTTGCATGTTCTCCATGTCCGGCTAATTTACTTGTGTGTTTGCTTAGGGAATATGAAACTTAATTATTGAATATTGATTGGTTGTCTCTTATCTTAGTTTGTTAATGATCTAGTAATGCGATAGGTCATTCGTTGTGTACTTAATGCTTGATTAAATCTTTGTGAACCTTAGAATATAACTCCTTGAGTAGTTGTAAGCTAAACCATCCAAAGAGTGCCTTAGAGTAAGAGTTTATTATCCCTAGTGGGTTTTGTAGACGAGACCCTTTGGTAAGTTCAAAGAGTTAGGGAGAAACGCATACCCTACAACTTTAGACACACAACGCAATTAAGAATAAGGACGTGACAATTCAACCACCAATAGGAGATAATTAAGAAGTAGTAAAACCTAAGTAAACACATCTTTAAACTATCATATGAGCACACAATAATTAGACATAGACTACATACACCTTAGATTAGATAATTAGATAAGTAGAGTAATCGGTATAAATACCAACCCCCCAAATCCAAACCCCCAGATTCGCACTTTCATTTCCTAAAACATAAAAAAGATAAAAATAATCTTCCTCAACCCCAACCTTAGCGTAGTAACTTCTCACTAGCATTCCTATTCCCCTAGAGAACGATATCAATACCCGTGGCTTACCCTAATACTACACTACAACGATTAGGTTCACTGCCTAGGGTGTTATAAAACTTGCTCGAAGAAAAGGAAGTTCCTTTGACCCAGAACGACGCGTGTAGCGTTATCAAAGGGTCATCTGGCTAATGCATGTCCTAAGCCGAGGACAAGAGGCAGTGCTTATTTCAAAGAGGCTATGCTCTTGGCTCTTAAGGATGAAGCTGGTGGAACCCTCTCCAACAAGGAACGAGCTTTTGGCGCGTATGCACTTCGATGATGATATGGAGGACTGCGTGCTAATGCCAGCTATGTTGATGGCACAAATGCAAGCTCTACACATGAGTGACACATGCCGAAAGTGTATGACACACTGACGGCTTTGTATGTGTTCATGAACAAACAATTATCATTAATGATCTATTATTCCTCGCCACTTCGTGACCGACATCGGTCGAGTGTTCAACATGAGCCTTCTACATCTCATTCCGATGATCATCAACTAGACCCCGTAGTTACATTTGATGATCAAGATGACCTTATGGTTACCTTTGATGATCAAGTTGACTCCGTGGTTATACTTGAGGATCTAAATAATGACCATGTTGAGACTCATGTTGAACAAAATGATTCTATGTTTGATCCAGAATTTGAGCTCCGGACCTTAGTTACAGACCAACAATCCCGGAAGGAACATTACCATGATGTCAATACCAAATTAAAAGAGAAAATGCAATCGTTAACCGTGGGATAATGAATGCTTAATTCAACAAATCAACTTTTTCAAAACTCAAGAAAACCGTGAAAAAGGTTTTGAAGCCGCTTTTGTCAAATCACATCAAAACAAAAAATCTTTGGAATGACGATTCGTGATCTAGCCGCTCAAGAATGCTTTGTTGTCTCAAATAGAACAAATGAAACATGAACATAAACAACAAATTAACGCTCTTACTTTGGAAACTCAAAAAGCCAAGGTTGAGTTGTTAACTTGTCAAAAACATTTCTCTGAGTACAAAAAGCATTCAACGAAACGCATATATGACTATCTTGAGGAAATTGTCGACTTACAAAACAAAATCAAAGAGTTTAAAACTGTTGTTTATAAACATGGTGAATCAATCACAACGATTCAAAAGTTTTCTTTCAAACCAAATCCAAATGGATATGGACCGAATCTTGCCGATTACAAACCTAAGTTTTCACACGTATATCAAACCAAATCCTCAAGTTTACAAAGTGCGAACATAGAATTGATGATTCAATTATGACCGCTGTGGAATATAATCGCATGGAGGAATTAGATGCAGATGACGAGAGTTGGTCAAAAATGGAAAATGTCGTTTATAACAAACCATTTAACTATTCAAAACCGTAACTTTTGTCACACAACAAGATACTTCAAACACACCTTTGATTGTCACACCGGCCTCGGTTAGTCCCCAACACAATGGTGCACAAATTAATGGTCCTTTACCTTCACTCAGTGAAGTAGAAACTAAAGTCGAAAGTTGTCGTGTTATCAAATATTACTTACACTTCTTATCTCGACATCAAACTTTTGGAACGTGAGATTGAATTTCATTCTAAAATAAAAGTTGAACATTTTCACTCGCCATTGGCACGAGAACAAAGAGACATTTTTCGTGAAAAGAATTTTATCCCATGTCAAAAATTTAAAAAGCTGTAACTATATTGGGAAAGGGATTTTCACAAGGAACTTGGTCTCATGAAAATAGTTTTCGAGAAAGCAGAAACATCGATTTCAAATACGAAACGTGAAAAGAAATTGTTTGAAAAGATGTTGATCGACTCTTGGAAAATGTTATATGTGCTGATATCAATAATCTTGTGTTATTACAATATGTTGCATATGCATCTCATTATCTCTGTGACTGCTGATCAACTGTTGAAATTGTGAGAATACCTGATAATGTGCTCGGACGAAGTCTTTAAAAGTTGAAAATGAATGATTGTCAAATGAACTTTCAAATGCAAAACTTCGTCTTCAATGGTGTCAAAAAGATATTCACATTCAACAACTTGATTTTCAATCCAAAATCGCCATGTGTTCAAATAATGTTAATCCAAAACTTGAGCAACTGGATGATCAAAACGGTTGTTAAGTGTCAAATCTCAAAATATGAACAAGAACTTGCAAAAGTCAAAAAGGAACATGGTGTCATATCGATTTACTCAAACACTCGTGATGAAGCATCAAACGAACTTGATCATTATCTTGCACACACTAAAGAAGTCATGAATGATGCTGGAAATCTTCGCTCAAAATCAAGATCCGATTCACACTATCCTTAAGTTAAGAGAAATGTTAGGAAAGTATGAACAAGTTCAGCCTAGCATCATTAAGAGAATTGCACCTGTAACACTTAGTAAACGTGAACCTAGAATGCCTATTGACAAAACACAAGTTACTAATGTGCTTCCCCACTGAAACAGAATAGTTGCCTTTTCGTCCAAGACTTCACGACCTATGAGCAATACAAGGAAGAATAGGAAGTTGCGACCTAAGAAAAGACAAATAAAGAATCTGTCAAGTAGAAGAACACCGTAGGACTTTGAATTAGACTCCATTTGCCCCCACTTTAGATATCAAGGCTCAGCAAATGTAATGGAAAAAGTGTTGTAACCGATGCTGAACCTTTAAGTACTTTTGATATTCAATCGATGCTTCTTGTGTTATTTGTCGAAAAGTATGCTTCTGATTGTCATGATAAGTGTGTTGCTAAGGCTATCTTGTCTCGTTTAAGGAATCCTAAGAATCGGAATACCTCTAGGCCCACTAATGCTTCTAAGTCTATGCTTGGTAGACCGCCCTCCTTAGATTCTAAGAAACGAATTGATGTTCCTGAGTTCCAGATCACCTCCAGGACTGTAGTACCACCTAGTACATTCACTAAGACTAAAGCTAAGACTAGTTGGAGATGGCAAAAATGGATACACAATACACTAGGATTTAAATGGATGCCCAAAACTATTGATGTGTGTATTTCTACTATAATCACGGAGCAACCCTCTAACTCACCGGTTCCACATCTACTTCTATTCCATCCTGTCGCCTGTGTGTAATGCGTGATACAGATCATCCTTTGGATTGTTGATAGCGGATGTTCCCGACACATTACAGCAACCTTAAATCAGTTATCAAACTTTATAGCAAAGTTCATTGGCACTGCGTGATTCGAATGATCACTTCGCCTATCATGGGCTATGGAGATTATATCAATGGCAATATTGAAATTAGCGGTGGTTTATTATGTGGAAGGCCTCTGGCCACAATCTCTCTGTTGGTCAATCTTATGTCCGCCAACGCCATCCAGCCTCTATTATCTCCATGCAAGACATGATTGCTTCATCTCCTATATGTCTACTCTCAAAGGCTACATCTACAAAATCTTGGCTATGGCACCGCCGTCTCTCACATCTAAACTTTCAAACCATCACCAATCTTGCACGACATAAACTTGTTGAAGGTCTCCCATTCCGGATTCTAAAGATCACCTATGCTTAGCTTGTGAACAAAGGAAAAGCACTCGTGCTCATTTTCCTTCAAAGGTGGAACACGGCTCTCAAAGATGTGCTTCATCTTCTTCACATGGATTTGTGTGGCCCGCGCGCGTCGTGCATCGATTAATGGCAAACGCTACATCTTGGTAATTGTTGATGACTATTCAAGATGGACTTTGGTTTATTTTCGGTAAAGATCAAGCTCCACAGATGATCATCACCTTTCTCATAAAAAATTCAAATTCAGCTCCGAACACCGTCCACAAATTCAACGACAAAGGAACTGAATTTATGAATCAAACTCTTCGTGAATATTATGAGAAAGTGGGAATTGAGCATCAAACATCTATTGCCCGCACACCATAACAAAACGGAGTTGTTGAAAGATCTAAACCGCGTTAGTGGAAGTCAGCCGAACGATGTTAATCAATGCTAAACTTCAGATTACTTGTGGGTCAAGCTGCCTCAATCAAATGCATGCTACACTCAATCGCTCAATGATTAAAAATTCCACAACAAAACACCATTTGAGCTTCTCCACAACCGAAAACCGAATCTTAAACACTTTCATGTATTTGGATCCCTTTTCTATCCGAATAATGATCGTGATTACTTTGGAAAGCTCAAAGCCAAAGCCGACATTGGAGTCTTTATTGGATATTGTGAGAATTCTAAAGGTTACCTGATCGGAATCGCTGCAAAAAGGGTTATGGAAACGATTCATGCTAATTTTGATGAACTTACGAAATGGCTTCGAGCATAACAGACTTGGAACCCGCCACAACCGCTAAACTTCCCCAAACCCCATCATAAGCTGAAACAAGCCCTCAACTTACTCGTCAACAAATGGAAAGACTATTTGCTCCTCCGCTCAAAGGACGATATTGATGAACGTGCTCCGGTGTATCTGCTGCTTTCCGGCTGCTTCAACCTCGATAATACTCTTATAATTCGACACGCTACAACTACTAATGTTGAAGAAGCACCACCAATTGACTCTACAACAACAGTTGAACAAACCTTCTAACGACGGAACCGGTGATGATGTTCTTAATGAAGTACCCCACCAGATTTTGATCCAAATGCTCTTTAACCCGCTCACTGAAATGCTGATCGATGTTGCGGAATCATCTACAAGCCATTTGAATCCTCAAAATCTGCATAATGTATATCAACATCAACCTTCCACACATCGTTGAACGAAAGACCATCCTCTTGAGAATATTATTGTAACCCGATCAACCGGCCAGAGACAACGCTCTTCACATATGGTGAACATTGCATTTATGCACTCCACCGCCAATCCGAGCCTAAAACATTAAAGACGAATGACAAAGGACAACCGATTGAATCCATGTAGAAGAACTCAACCAATTCAAACGCCTTGAAGTACGGGAATGTTGAAAGACCAACAGGGTCTTCGTCATTGGTCTAAAATGGATTTGGAAAAACAAATTGGATGCTCAAGGAACCGTAATTAGAAACAAGTCACGTCCGGTGGCTAAGGGTTATAGACAGGAAGAGGGTATTGACTTTGAAGAATCATTTGCCCTGCTGCTCGCCTGAGGTCGTTCGGATTTTTCTCGCATTTGCGGCTCACATGAACATTACGTCTTTCAAATGGATGTCAAAACGGCATTTCAATGGACAACCGAAAGAAACGGCCTATGTAAGCCTAGGATTCGTTGATCCGAGTTCCCTAATCATGTCTACAAACTCAAGAAAGCTCTCTACGGTCTCAAACAAGCCCCCTGCGTGGTACGATAAGTTATCATCCTTCCTTATTGCCAATAAGTTTACCAAAGGTTCGGTCGACCCTACACTCTTTATATAATATCACTGTGGCTCACATCTTAATCGTTCAAATCTATGTGGATGACATCATTTTTGTGTCAACACATTTAAAATACTCAAATGCTTTTGCAAAACTTATGACAAAACATTTTGAAATGTCAATGATGGGTGAACTCACATTCTTCCTTGGAATGCAAGTTCATCAATCACCCCGTGGTATTTTCTTGAGTCAGCCCAAATATGCCCTTGAATTGTTAAACAAATTTGGAATGCAAAACTATGACACCTATGCCACACCAATGGCTCATACCAAGAAGCTAGACGCTGATTTATATGGGAAAATGGTGGACCCTACCAAATACCGTAGTATTATTGGGTCTCTCATGTATCTAACAATCAGCGTGACTTGACATTGTTTTGCCGTCTATCTTTGCTCCCGTTATCACCAAGACCAATCAAAACCCACCTCTCTGAGGCAAAAATAATCCTCCGATACATCAAGGGAACCATTAATTTGGGAATCGGCATCCAGGATTCTCGGTTTTGAACTAATCGCCAGACGATCACGCAGATGCTTAGATTCACGAAAGTACTTCAGAGCTTTACAATTTCTTGGTGATAAACCTGTGTGATGGCAATCGAAGCAAGATTGTACATCGTCCCTCACCAAGCAGTAATATGTAGCCATGTCTACGTGTTGTGTTCAAGTCATTTGATGAGAACACAACTCAAAGACTATGGTTACGTGATTTGACAAAATCCGATGTATCTGCGACAATCGGAGTGCATTAAGTATCGCGCGCAACTCAGCCAACACTCAAAATCAAAGCACATCGATCTTCGATATCATTTCATCAAGGACCACGTGGAACATGGTACTGTTGAATTATACTTTGTGGGTACAGAATACCAATTGGCAGATCTTCTCACCAAAGCCTTAGCTCTCGCTAGGTTTAATGAGTTGGTCCACCGGATTGGTATGCGGTGTTTGACTCAAGAGGAACTTGATGAACTCTTAAAACATTCTTAAAACCAGTCAAACACCAAAACCTCTTTTGTAAATATTTTTCAAAACAAAAATAAAAAATATAAAATCATAAAACAACAAAAATATTCTTCTATCTATATTTTCCAAACACAAGTACAATTCTTCCGTCAACACTCAAATCTTTCAAAATTCAGTATTTTTCTGATCAAATGTTGAGGGGGAGAAATCTATCACTTAACAGTTTCATTAAAAACCTTGTACTTGCATGTTATCTTATCCCGGTTGTTTCTTTAAATAATGATGGTCACATTTTCGTTTTCTCGACACTCTGACTCAAATTTATAAAATTTCAATATTTCTTAAATCAAGGAGGTCGTCAAAATTCTTTCCTAAAATCATTCATTTGGAAACCAAAATGGAAGTTGTGGGCGTTGGATGTAAAATGTTAAGGTGGAGGGACCAAAACTGTCAAAAGGTTAAAGTTATTTTTATTAAAACTTTACACCAAACACATTTAATTCTCACATTTAATATCTCAACTAATCTCATCCACAATCCAAAATCGTTTCACTAATCTGAAGTTTTGATCATCAATCTGTAAGTGATTCTGTGTTTGAAACACGTTTTTAAACAATGGTTTTGAATCTTTCATTAATCCAACGGTTAAAACGTGAGATTTAGTGATTTATGTGTTCTACGCATATGCGTATGAACACATGATCATGTTTATGTGTTTGTTGTTAAAACAATTGTGTCAAAACGTTTCTACAACATCATTGATAACTTTTTTATACTCAAAACGCACCCAGAAACACGTATTGATTGATTTTTGAAAAACTAGGGTTTATGCGTTAATTTAGGTGTTTTCAAATGAGAACGTTTTTGGTGAAAAAGATTGTTGTAGGAGGTTGTTGTCAAGTTTAATTGATCATATCTAGGCCAGATATCACCCAAGAATAACTAATGATTCATTAATTGGAATTTAGGGTTTATGTTCATACGGTTTGGGTATTTTTGATCTATGGCATGTTTGATGTTAAAACTTGAAGAAAACATCTCATTAGGCATCCGAGACCTCTTAATCAGTTTGGTGCAAATCCTATGGCTAGATTTCTTAGGCGTAATCTTTGAAACCTGGGGTTTAGTTTTACGATAAATTGTTCTACGCGCAAATGTTTAATGCGCTTTCATGCTATGATCCGAAAAATAAATGAATGTTAATGTTAATATTGATGCTATGATGATTATTATTTCGTGTTTGCTACATGTAAAAATCATAATCAAGGTTACTAGCAACTACGATAGGATCACCTTACGCCAGAGAGTTAGCGTAGAGTAATCTTACGCTGAACTGCTACGCCGTAAGGTTCTACATAAGGACTACGCGTATCCCGTGAAGGATATGCGTAAACCGACCCTACGCATAAGGTCTACTCTTTAGTAAGCCTTACGCTGTAGGTTTTATATACGCCACGCGTAAGCTCCACGCGATAAGGTCCCCTTTTCTTACGCTGTAGTCGATCCTACGCTTAAGCTTGCGCTCACGCAGATACCTCCCCGTTTATGCATAAGCTTCCATTTCTACCTAAGCCTTGTTTAACCTTAATCATGAATTGTTACGCGTGCAAACTTGTGAATAAATAAATCATAACGCCACGAAACCAATAATGTCACTAATAAGCTTAAACGTTTAATATGTTGTGAAAATAAGTGATAACATGAACTTTAAAACTTAAAGTTAACTAACTCACGAAACTTATCACGACTTCATTGGACTATTGGACAAACAAGTGACTTTGGACTCGTAACAATCATCAACATTGCACATGCAATAATTAGAAAATAAAACCATCTGTTGACTAACATAATGTCTTTCGATATGTTGGTTCTTTTGGCTAAATATATTTCAGATCACGACATGGACGCTTGTTGTAAACTAGTAGACCTTGATAGATCTTGAGCTTCGTAGATCGTTAGTATTGCTTATGTAATCACAAACAAACTAAAAGAAAATCTCAACAACTTGTATTCTTTAGCGGAATATAAACACAAGTATAAAGCACATATAACTAAGAACTCTTTGATCCTCTATGGATCGTTATATTAATAACTTGCAAATGTCTAGTACATAATTCATTCTATTATGTTCCTTTTATAGATAAGGAACCCTAACTTCTTCTCTAAGAAACGTAAAACTCAATAAGATATACACATTCACTTCCTAATAAAGCTCATGCATATCCTAACTAACTATAGAAAATACGGAATAACTATATCCGCAGAAACAAACAGATAACTATATAACTTCAAGAGAACTATGTCTTCGCGTAATTCATACACTTCGCGTAATCCATTCAAAGATAATCTTCAAAGATAATTCGACTTCATATAATTCCCAACAATCCTCCCCTAAACCGAATTTGACTTGGTTAAGTTCCAGCTTCTTGATAGATCTTTAACCTTGCAAAGACTAGAGGATTGTAGTCAAAGATTATCAAGAAAGAAGTAAAACAAAATCAACTCTTTGATGAAGAAATTTCAAACTCCGGATCTTTGCGCAACAAATGACAACATGTACATCAAAACATATTAGTTTCATACTATTCTCATCACATCCGGTATGTTAACTCCCTGTGAGAGGTGAATCATTGAAAATAATGGATTTGATGTCTCTTTACCAATAGCCATCACTACTGAGTAGCCAAATGTTTAAGTTCGAAAACTATGGTACACTGATAACCATCTGATTTATTAGCAAATCAAGAACCATGAACGGATTTGAAATGGCTTTACCTGTAGCCGCTTGCTCGACTAGTCAATTCTTAAAATTGGTGAACTGATTACCAAATATGGTATTCCACGCCTTTACCACAAGCCATATACATGTGGGCTAGTCAATTCTTGGATTCCAAAAGGAATAAACCATGGTGAATTGATGACCATACAACACTCAGCAATTAAGCATGGGTGGTTGCAAACCCTGTGATTTTGAGCAAACCATTACAGCTATCAACATATTTGATGTGTCTTTACCAAAGCTGTACCCTTTGGACTAGCCAACTCTTTGATATACACAAGGTATATCTAGTGAGTTAATAACCAGCAATAATATACAACAAACCTACAATAAAAGTTAGTTAAACAAAGAAAATAGTTTTTAAGAAATAAACAAATAAACAAAAATTACAAACCATACAAAGTACCATAATCAAGATGAACCTCTACGTACATAAGTCGATTCTTAATAACACCAACACATTGTTCAAAGATACAAATTATCATTGCAAGGATCCTGAGGAACTTCCAACTTCTGGATAAGCATTCTTTCCATAAGCTTCATGGATAATGGATAAGTTCTCTCAAAACATGACATACGTAATACCACCTTTGTCTCAACCACATGCACACGAGACAGAGGATAAAATCTCCAAGACGTAACCGCCACAAGTAACAGCTTCCAAATAAAATATCCTTTACCATTGAGATATGTAATCAAATCGTAACATGAAGATCACCCAATAAATATAACCCGAACCCTTTGGTGCATTAGAATGGTAATACTTATTGACAAGGTTATACAACGTAACCAATCGCCTCTATCAACCAAATGCAAGATTTCCTTCAAGAAATTAAATTGCATGGTGGTTTGATCCAAACGATGAATCATATTAAGCTCATCATCCTCAAAGACCAATTAATCAAAACATCATGAGACCCTCAGAAAATCGCCAGCAGATCCTTCTTTGATAAAAGATGACTCAACCGCCTTTAAATCCACATGAGTATCCTTGTGAGATGTCTCAACCTTAATATTCTTACGAGATGACTGAATCCGAGCTGTTCTCACATATTTCCTTAAAGAAGAGAACTTTCATTTAGCCATCCTCTTCTTCCTCCTACCAGAATATAAATGTCCAAGATGGAATATCTTCTGATTTCAATTAGCCGTACTGTAAACACTACCAAGTAATTCATTCATTCTCCAAGCACCTTTCTTGCCTGTGTAGATTTGACATTAGTTGTTTCAAACTTCCTTAAACAGACATCTCCTTCAGACAACAGACTTCACAAATGAAGTTGAAACTAGCACATCGATGTCTTAAGAAACCATGTAAGGTTCAGCCAGAAGTTTCAGCAGAAGAAACTTTGTTAGTTGAACTAGGAACTTCGATAGTTGCTTCAGAGAAACAATAGAAGGTACATCTGAAGAAACCCCGGAAGATGAAGGAATAGCTTCAAGAGAGGCTTCGAAGGAACCACTGGAGACATCATCTTTGGTGGAATATCATCAAAATTATCCACAATCTCAACAAATTTAGGTCTTTTGGCCTGTGGAGCACCTATATTTCTAGCAATCCTTTTCAAATTTGAAGAAGTTTTTGAAGAAGATGAAGAAAACTTCATGATATAATTATATTTCATAATCGCAATCAGATCAGCAAAGCAAAGACTTGCTTCATTGTAAACCTGAGTTAAATATGAAGAACTCGATTCTTCACCACCATTCTCATTTTGCTTTCTTCTGAGCTTCAGCTTAGTGGTCTCTCTTAGCCTTGTTCTTTTGAGCAATTATAACTTTCTTCTTTGCCTTCTTCTTCTCGTTGTTGTCCACGAGCCACCATTTGAGCCACAAAATGCTCACTATCAAAATATGCACCCAAAATACTCTTAGCAAGTGAAGGATTAGAAACAGCTTGCTGAGTATAAACATCCCAGTTGTTCAAAGCATCCGAGTAGCCATTGCATCTAATTCTTTTCGCTCTCAGAGGCAATTTAGAAATAGACTCAACTTCAAGTTGTTTAGCCAATTCATCACTTTTCTTCAAATTGGCACATTCATCTAACATCCTTTGTTGTGCTAACCTTTCCTGCTCACTAACCGTGATCGGACCAAGCTCAAGATCAACCGCTACACCTTTTATCGAAGATTCAAAACAAAGATCACCAAGGAGTATCAAGAAAAGGAACTTCAAAGATTCGTCCGTGATGTGCTTTAGAAGAAACATGTTGAGATAAATCTTCAACAAGTGTTGAAAATACATCTATCTGAATTCAAATTAAAATTCCTTCCAAAGAAGGAAAACTTGAAGTATCGTGAAAGATATAGAAGCGTGTTGAGATAGCACATTTGAAGCTTGACCACTTTGCAATATATCCTGTGGCAGATGTCTTTCCTTCTAGTAAATAAAATTGGCTCCTTTTGCGGCATAGATGTATCAACCTTTGGAGTAGAAACATTAGATTCTTGAGCCACATTATCCAACATATCAAGAGACCTAAACCGATCATCCATGTCCTCCTCATCAAGAAACATCCAAGCTCCTTTTTCTTCTCTGACCCTGTACTTCCAAATCCTCGAACCTTTTCAATTCAACAATCACCACCAAGATTAGATTTAGTCTCTCCAAGCTCCTTTGAGATCAAGAACTCCGCTACATACCCGCTTACTAAAGCATACAAAGATGTAAGTGTAATAGGGTCCTCGGCTCCACCATCGATTGCTCAGGGAATGGGAGCATCATTGGGCCTCTCAGAAGAAATATCAACATGCTCAATGAATGGAACACTATCATCAACCTCTCTAACAGGACTAGGAGTAGGCGACCTATTAAACTCCCTCAACCTCATCATGAGGAACCCGTAGGTGTGGACTAGGTCTAGGTGAAGGTGTGGGTTGAGGTTGGTCGTGAGAAACATTAGATGCTTCAAAGAATTGTAGGGGCCCTCATCAATGGCAACAAGGATTACCATCAGTGAACATTGGTAGAAGGTAATCAACAACATTATCCTCATCAGCCAGCTTCACCGAGGTAACATAGCCGCTAGTAAAGGATAATGTGTCCCCTCAAATTTAGTTTTCATTGAAGTAAATAATTTAGCGTGATAAAGCTCCTATGGGATAAAAGGCTTGGGTTTGGGTAGTAATGTCTAAAATTATTTGCAAAAACCTAGGGTACATTAAAAACTTGTTCTTTTTCTTAGTTATATTCTCAACCATATTATCAAAAATAAACCTAGAAAAATTATAAGTTAAACCCTGAGATAGACATATAATACCACATCCCAATTGAGTAGAAAATTGATCCCATCCTCCCGATTTATTGCTTAAACACTGAAGCAATGTATGAACCAAAAACATCCACATAGGACAAAGCTGATTCTTTAACCACATGTCTGTCCTTGTACCTTGATATCCAATCGCACTTAGCCCATCAAGTACCATCGCAGCATTAGAATGATAAACCCCATTCTCATCTCCAATCAAGTCGTCTTCGTGATCAACTCCCTCTCACAATGTGCTCTTCTACTAGGGTGAGCAACGGACCGCCGGACCGGACCGACCTCGCATCGACACGGACCGAGACCGCACCGACCACATTCACCCGGCCTGGTCTCGGCTTTTGGCATTGTCCTTTGGTCCTGGCCCGGCCCTCGACTCAAAACCGACGAATTTGGCCTTTTTGGACCGGACCGACCGAAGGACCGACCGGACCGAGACCGGACCGACGTTTTCGGTCCGGTCCGGTCTTGGCCGGTCCGGTCCGGTTTTCCGACCGTGCACACCCCTACTCTACTCCATCGATTCTTGCCACAATCTCTGTTTCACTTCGCTTTGTAGCAGTCGCCCAAAATTGAGTAACCAACGATTCATATATAGCATTAGGAGAATGTGTTAAAGCGTAATGAATCTTGGACCTCTTTAAGAACTCCACCATTGGTTTATACAAATCATCACCCTTAGCCGCCGAAAAGCAACTTTATTATGATCGTGCTTGAATTGAAGTGCCATGAGAACTTTAGATAAAGAGTTACGATGCAATCAACTGAAAGTGTGTTTGAATCGAATAAAGAGGGAATCAGTTATGATTAGACGAAGATATGCGAATAGGTTATAGGTAGAAGTTTCCCAAATTGTGGTCAAGTATATTAAGTTGTTGACGGACCGATGGAATGCAATCTTTTATCCAATTCAAATTCCAACTTCGCATAAAATAGTCAATCACGAGTGATACAATCGCTAAGCAATTCACGATTCAAGCTTCAATAAATATCTTTTACTGCTCACCCAACTCGCATTAATTCTCATTAAGCCTTGACTCCGTCTATAAAACAAACCCCAATGCACTCTTAACTCTCATCAATTAACCCCAATTTTCATCACAAACCCTAACTTCATCAATGCTCCAAAATTAACCATAATAAACCATGAGTAATGAACGTGAGGTTGTGAATCCAACCTCTTCTCCATCATCATCATCATCCGTGATTTCCCTGGTCATGTCCACCGACCCTCGTCCCTTGAAATCTCCATTTCTCAGTTCTTCAGATGATGATAGTGTAGTGAATCCAAGTGAATCTTCTGATGACTCTAATGGGTCCACTAAGAAGAGAACATCTTACTCCTAACCTCCAACACATCAACCTCAACAAAGGCCTCATGCCGAAAGAGAGGTTGTGCTTGCTCTCCCTGCACCATATTTTGGTGCTTCATCACACATCGTATAGAAAGAGAGCTTAAGGAAGGTGGAAGGATTGCTTTTTTGTGAAACCAAGTAGATGAAGCACATAAGACACGTGTGGTCATCTTCATCATCATCGTTTTCATCAATCCATCCTCCCCATTTTGATCCTTAGCTTCTTCGTCGTCGTACGGTCATGCATATCCAGCCATCGAGATAGAAGGAATGGGTGGTTATGCAAGACATCACAAACGCATATCCAGCAGCTTGAATAGAAGATATAAGCGATCATGCATATCCAACAGCTGTAGGGATAGATGATATGAGCTAGTCTTTAGAATAGGTTTAATAGTCCTTGTATTTCCATTAGAAGTTGATTGTACTCTGTAAGCTATAATCTGTAAACTGTTTCTCTAATGACTGAACAAAGACCTTCAGATTTCATCTTCGCAGAATCAATTTGTCACTTAAGTACTTTGATTCCGAAGAAACTTCAAAGCTTACTTGACCATTTTTCATTTGACCAATCATGATGAACTTCAACTTTATAAGGCAACCGCAAAACAAAATAAACAGAGCAACACACAAACCAAACAAAGACAAACAAACTATCATTACATTAGCTGGTTAGTGTTAGAAAACAGAATCAAAAAGTATACACATAAATCAAACAAATTTACATAAAAGTATGCAAAGTTACACAAGTCCTCCCCTGAGGCCTATGCCTCCCCTTAAACTTTGCAGTTAAGGGTTAAGCATACCAATATGGACCACAAGGTGTTGAAACCTTGGTCCATCAAAAGCTTTTGTTAATAAATCTGCCACATTATTGTCAGTGTGAATTTTAACCACTTTTATCAAATGTTTGTCATATGCATCTCTTATAAAGTGGTGCCTGATTTCAATATGTTTTGTTCGATTGTGAAAAACTGGATTTTTGACAATGCATATGGTACTTTGATTATCAATAAAAATTGTTGTGTTCATGAAGTTATACCCATAATCTAACAATTGATTTTGTATCCAAAGAACCTCGCCCACAACAATTTGCAGCAGAACGTACTCTGGCTTCAGATGAGGTAGCCACAATAGTCTGTTTCTTGCATTGCCAAGAAATCAATATCTTCCCAAGGAATTGGCAACCTCCAGTGGTGGACCTCCTATCCAGATTTGCACCAAAGATAGTCACTATCACTATAGGCTTCCAGCTTAAATGGAGATTCTTTTGGGTACCAAAGGCCTAGATGAGGTTGGCCTTTGAGGTATTTAAAGATCTTCTTAACAAAGATTGAGATAGGAAGTGTGGAGTAACTTGATGTCGAGAACAAACACTCACAAAGAAAAGTAATATCGTGCCTTGAAGTCAGTAAATACATCAAAGAACCAATCATAGATCTGTATAGATGTACATTCACTAGTGGATCTACTTCAGTGTTGGTCTTTGACTTTGGAGCTTCATAAGGTGTAGTGGCAGTCCTTACACTCTCCATACCAAACTTCAAGATGTCCCTCACATATTTGTCCTGATGATAAAGATACCATCGTGTTTCGCCGAACTTGAAGACCCAAAAAGAAAGTCATTTCTCCCATGGCACTCATCTGAAACTCTCCCTTAATAAGCTCCTCAAACCCGCACTTTCCTTTGTGGATCCAAAATAATGTCATCCACATACACTTGCACAAGAATAATGTCTGTGGAATTCTTCTTAAGGAAAAGAGTCTTATCAATTGCACCTCTTCTATAACCATGCTTCAGCAGAAATGTTGAAAGCCTAGCATACAAAGCTCGGGTGCCTGATGTAGTCCATAGAGAGCTTTGACTACCTTGTAAACATGATTAGGATGATCTGGGTCTTCAAATCCCTTAGGTTGAGTGACATAAACCTCCTCTTCTATTTCACCATACAGAAAAGCACCTTTAACATCCATTTGATACACCATAAATCCCATGTAAGATGCATAAGCCAAGAATATCCGTATGGCCTCAACTCTAGCCACAGGTGCAAACACTTCATCATAATCAATCCCCTCCTCTTGTCTATAACCCCGAGCAACCAATCTTGCTTTGTTTTTAATGACAACACCTCTTGCATCTCTTATTCTTCGAATTCCATTTAGTCCCAATTGCATACTTGCCATGTAGGTACCAATATCCAAACTTGCTGATTTTGAAATTGTTGCATCTCTTCCTGCATTGCCTCAAGCCAACTTGAGTCTTCAAGAGCTTAAGTAACACTTGTTGGTTCCACTTGTGAGAGAAACAAGCAAACGCACAATGTTCATAGTCCGTGTGATTGTCTCTTTGCTGATTTGAGACATAAGAGATAAAAGCCACTTGACCATATTTAGAACTTGCCACAGTACCCTTGTTCTAACAGGTGCATTAGGATCACCAATAATATTTGACTGTGGATGAGTATTGTGAATCCTTTTCGTAGTAATGGTGTTGACTTCAATGGAGGAATTAAGATTAGTCACAGTAGGTTCAAAATCAGTGTCATAGGAAGGTGAGGTGAAGATTCGACTTTAGGTTGATGATGACCAAGATCCGAAGGTTTTGGAAAACGTGTATAAGGTTCTCCAAAGTCTGTTGACACTCTAGTGGATATAGGAGTAGAAACAACATGTCTTTCAGCAGAATTGGTGATGTTAGGAGAAACAGGATCACTTTCAACAGCATTGATGTTTCCACTAATTGCTTCACTGGCACTCTCCTCAGCATTCCTCTCAGCATCTAGATTAGCTGCATACTCTTGTTTCTTCAGCCTAGCAAGGTCCTCAGCATAGTGTGATTCATCTGCACTCTCATCATCAAAATCTTTGGAAGTGTCACCTGCAAAATTGTTAGGGGAGAAAGAAGGCACAACAATGGGTTGTTCATCATCTTCAAACTCACTGTCAGAATCAGCATCCATAGTATATGCACTGTTAGTTGAAGACTCTTGAGTACTTGCATGTTGGTTAGCCATATGTCTAGAATAACCCAAATAATCAGTTAGGTAATCAAGGTCAAAAGACCAAACATGACCCTGTCCTTGAACATTAGGCTTGTCTTCTAGAAACCTCAGGTTCAATGTCTCCTCAATCTTCTTAGCGGATAAATTGTAAACCCTGTACGCCTTACTATGAGCAGAATATCCCACAATATAACCATCATCGGCTTTCTCATCAAATTTGCCCAATGGATAACTTGTATTGAATGGTCACTTGACCGACCAAAGGTTTAAGGTAATGAATAGTAGGAACTTTCCCATAGAGAAGTTCATATGGTGTTTTGAAGTGTGGTCTACTAATGGACACTCTATTGATTACATAACAATTGTGCCAACAGCTTCATCCAAAACATGGTGGGTAGCTTAGAGTCTGCCGGCATTGATCTTGCGACTTCTATTAAGGTCCTATTTTTTCTTTCTGCCACCCCATTTTGTTGTGGGGTTCTTGGAGTGCTATAGTCCCTTTTATCCCTTTTGACCTACAGAGTTCAATAAGTATAGCATTCTTGAACTCTGTCCCATTATCACACTGAATTCCTTTAACCTTTTTGTTTAACTGATTTTCAATAAGGGTAATGAAGTCTTTCAACACTAGAGATGTTTCATCTTTGGTCCTTAGAAAGAATACCCAACAAAATTTGCTATAACCATCCGTGATAACCAGACAAAAATACTTTTGATCAATGCTTCTAACTTGAGTTGGACCAAACAGATCCATATGAAGCAGCTGAAGAGGTTAAGAAATAATGCTCACAGCAGTAACAACTTTGTATGAGGCTCTGTGTTGCTTTCCTTTGTATGAGGCTCTTTTAGCTCTAGATTTCTCGACACTACATCTGCTCTTAACTTCTCAGATCTTTTTAACTCATTCTTAGCACATTCAAGATCCCTTTCTAACACACTTATTTTCTCATCATAAGCTATTTGATTCTTATGAAACCAAACCTTTTGTCTTTCTAGCGTTTTTAAAGCCTGTTTATAAGCTTCAACTTCTACAAAGCATTCATTATATTTAGGTTTCAAAATATCATAAGCTTCTTTGAGTTCATTATAACGCTCACTACAACCAAACAAACAGTTTTGTACCTGAGAGATGCCCATCAAGGCAATTTGATCATGCCTATCCTCCCTGAAGTACAGACTTGCAATCAAACCAACATTATCAATAACAGGACCATCATTTTCCTGCTCATGTTGCTTCGGTCCACATTGCTGTCAAGAGTGACCAAAGCTGCGATCCCTTTGAAGTTCCAGCCTCCCTCGATTCTGGCTGATAAGTAGAGTATCTCGTCTCATCACCAGCTTTCCTATCTTTGCACTCTCTATAGAAGTGACCCATCTGTTGACATGTGAAGCACTTGACCTTCCTTTTGTCAAACCTCGCTAGATCTCTTCCTTGGAAGCCAAACCTTCTGCCAGCTTTGCGCTCAAACCACTTGATATCCATGGACTGACATAGCCACTGCCACCAGCTTCATCTCTTCCATCTCCAGTGGATCCACGATCGAAATCCTCATAGGCAAGTTCTGGCGAGGATCATAATCAGCAAAGAAGGATCCAAGCACATCTTCCATTATACCTCCAGATTGAGAACTTGATGGAGTGGTAGTGTAAGATGATGATGAGTAAGTTGGACTTGGACCATGACTCATCTTAGGGGTAGAGGCTCCAACGAATGTTGTGTGACTTGCATTAGATGATGATCTAAAATGACTTCTTACATCATGTTCAAGAGCTTTAAGTTTGTTGTACAGCTCATCAAAAGTAAGCATATCCAAACCACCTTTTGCTTCTAAAGCAATGCTCACTTGTAGCCGTGGATTGAGGTAAAGACCTCAAGAACTTAGAATTACAATCATCATTATCTGGCTTTGCTGCAGGTGATTTAACTGACTTAAAATCTTGTGAAACTTGTCATAGCCCTTGTGAATTCCTTCCTCTTCAGAGATTTGAAAGTCTTGAAACTGTTGTCTCAGCATGGACTTTCTCATTCTCCTAGACTCCTCATTCCCACCGAACTTAGCCTTAATTGCTAACCATATGTCCTTAGCATCTTGCATGAAGTGAAAATCGCTCAAGTGATCCTCAAGAATAGCTTGAAGAAGAATTGTTTTAACCTTGGTTTCTCTCTGAACCGCCAGTAATTTTTCAGCAGATTTGGAAGGAACATAAGTCATCTTACATTCAGCATCAATGGTAGTTTTCTTCAAACTGTTTCCCTTCTTTACTATCTCCCATAGATTCCAATCAATGTTAGAGATCCAGTTCTGCATCTTCATCGCCCAAAGATCATACTCCTCCATTTTTAGGTAAGGAAACTTAGCATTCTTTGTTAGAGACTTAGTTGTTGCAGATGGGTGGAGTTTTGGTTGTTGGTGATTTCAACATCAACATCTGAACCAGGCATGGTGAGTTTTGTTTTGGTTGTATGGGTGTTTAGAAAAACCTGTCCTTAGTATCGTAGAGACTCTCACGAGGCTCTGATACCACTTATTGTAAACTAGTAGACCTTGATAGATCTTGAGCTTCGTAGATCGTTAGTATTGCTTACGTAATCACAAACAAACTAAAAGAAAATCTCTACAACTTTTATTCTTTAGCGGAATATAAACACAAGTATAAAGCACAGATAACTAAGAACTATTTGATCCTCTATGGATCGTTATATTAATAACTTGCAAACGTCTAGTACATAATTCATTCTATTATGTTCCTTTTATAGATAAGGAACTCTAACTTCTTCTCTAAGAAACGTAAAACTCAATAAGATATACACAATCACTTCCTAATAAAGCTCATGCATATCCTAACTAACTATAGAAAATACGGAATAACTATATCCGCAGAAACAAAAAACTAATAACTATATAACTTCAGTAGAACTATGTCTTCGGCAGAATTCATACACTTTGGCAGAATCCATTCAGCATAATCTTCAGCATAATTCGTACTTCACATAATTCCCAACAACGCTCAAATGAATGTGGATGCACCAAATGTTCTCACCGTTGCTGATATCTTCCCTAATGGCTATCCGATGAAGATTGGAAAGAACAACCTTCGTGTTGACTTTGAAACTCTCACCTGCTCAGAGTCTTCTTGCTTGATTCTTTGTGGATATTACGAAGAATCATCCTTATCGAACATGCTCTCCAACTCGCTACTGTTCAGAGATCTACATTCATCAGTTCTAGAATACAATGCAAAAGATCAAAGGGCGAATCAGCATTTGTGACTCTCAACCACAAACAAGTCACCATCACACCAGCTGACTTACGGGCATTCTTCTCATTCCGATCATCGAGCCAACCGAACTCAATGCCACACCAATCGAAGATACTCGTTCTACGCTGATTCCTAATCGATATTGGTTATGACAAAGCTACAGGAGTAATCACTAAGCATTCACATGTGGATCTTAAGAATATTCCTCAACCTTGGAGAACTCTCTACATCATCATCACCAAATCTATTTCGGTGCGTGACAGTGGCTATGAGCATCCCAAGCTCATGGAACTGCAAATCTTTTGGGATTTGGTCAATATGAAGCACATTGAAGTCGAAGCTCTGATATGGGACGACATGATGACATTCCTCAAGAAGCTTGACTCAAAGATCCTTAATATAAGATATAAAAAACTGTTGATCCAAAGAGCACTTGGGTTTAACCACGATATCCCCAAAGAATCAATGACCCCAACAATCACGACATGTTGTATGAACCCACTCTACTGTCGATTTAAGGAATCAACAACAAAGAAACAAGGTCTTTGTCTGGCCGATCACCTTCTCTCGATGCAATCAAACAACTTTACTCATACAAAAGGTATCTGGTAGCAGTTGATGAAGGTAAAGTTGGTTCTCTCGATGATAAGTCGTTTGGTACACCTACCAGAAAACCAAAGGCGGTGCAGGGAGTGTTGCAAGCACAGAGAGTCAAAGGAAGTTCCCTAAGAGGAAACCCGCCCTAAAAAGGAAAGTTCCTCTAAAGCAGTACATTTCCTATTCCCACTCCAAAGCCCGAACCGCCAAGAAAGCTAGTGGGACGAAAGCTCGAGGAACCGAATCGACGATGAGGTCTTCTACTCTGGCCTGCAACCGACGTTACTCAATCGGTAGCTAAACCACCCATCCACCAAGGTGACAAAGGTAAAGGGAAGACTCCTGTGATTGAACATGATAAGGAGAGCTCTGAAGAAGAACCAATAGATGAGCAAAAGGAATATCAAAGGAAGTTGAAGGAACTCAGACATAAACATCTTGCCGAAGCATTCGTAAAAGATCAAACTCGTGGCCCTGGAGGTTCTAGTGGTGGTGCTCATACCACACCAGTTCTTGATGCGGTTAATCAACCCGATAAGGGAACTGGTACTACCATCACCCACGAACAACAACAACGGCAGATTGAGGATTCCATCAACTTTGATATTGAGAAACCAGAAAAAGAAAAGTCTAAGAAAGAAAAGACTGATGAAGAGGCTGCAACTCATGCCAAAGCAGAAGAGGAAGCTAGGATTCAGGCTGCAGAAAAGACTAAAATTGGAAAAGATGACTATGATGATTTTCTTCTCAACAGTCCAATTCGTTCCGAGGAGAAACTTACGATCCTCCAAAGGACCCAGAATCACCTCACATATCATCATCATCGGACTCATCTTCTCATTCTTCACCACCACCATCCAATAGATCAACCAGATCCACATCCAAATCAGTGAAGAAGCCAACTGCCTCTTGGATCTCTCAAGCTAAGACACGAATCGTTAAAGCCTGTCAAACAGTCGAAGAAAGAAAGGCGTGCTTTACAAGAAGCTTGAATTTTCTCGTGATGGGTACATTATCTTCATGATGAGAATGAAAAGATGCAAGCTGAAGGGAATACATCCGAAGTTCACGCATAGCGTGGTCTTCAAGGGAAATGAACGAGATGATCAAAGGTTACACTCACAAGTACCTTCTTGACATCGTTCCTAGAGTTACAAAGGAGATGTTTACCAAACAACTTTATCCGAATCTATTACACTTGGCCAAGCAAACTATGAGATCAACACCAATGCATGTCAACATCAACCCAGTTGATCCCATAATATTCTCAGATGCTGAATTGGTTAACAGACTCGTAGCTCAAATTTCTAAACGATCTGCAACATTTACTTCCTCCAAAGGTAAATTGTTTGAAGCACTGCTGGAATACCAACTCAAATCAGCCTACAGGGAAGAAGCTCAAAGGCCTAAACGTCCAAGAGACGATGAAGATAAGGATAAGGATAAGAATGATGAGCCTAAACGTCCAAGAAAAGCGGTGAATCATCTTCAATGCAACCTCCACCCCAAAGGACTCCAGCTCAACCACGATCTCCTCCTCGCTCTTCTACTGAAAAACCTCGGGATTACGAGTTACCACCCCGGACTCGAAAACCGGTGATCACTTTGAGTATACTGGTGGTGGCGATGAAGAAATCTCTGACCCCCAACAACAACCCACCTCTCAAAGCACAACAAAGGAACCAAAGCATCCTCCTCTAGGCCTAAGAAGAAGAAGAAGGCGACTAAGGTGATGTCGTTTCATGGCGAGACGATGATGACACCGAATACGAATGGTTTTCCACACTTATTGCTGCTACACCCGTCTTAACTGATGTCCAAGATATGGTAGGAGGTAGTACGCTGGAGCATGCTAAGTTACTACAATCAAAGTTCCGAGTGAAGAAGATGACAAAATCAGAGTTGAAGCGAATCAAGAATGAAGCCTTTCAAATACTCAAATACAGCTCGGAAAGTGCTATTGAAGTTGAATATCACCTTGAAAACATAGCACGAGCCATGTCCAACAACATTGATTGGCTCAACCCTGAAGCAAACATCGACTACACCCGCAAAGACAAAGCTCCATACTACACAGACTGGACCAAACCCCTACCTACCATCGGTCAACCAGAAAAACCTAAGATTCCATTTCGATACTTCTTCAACAATGACCTGGAATTTCTTCTGCACGATAGCGATAGTTCAAAGAAATACGCTACATCCCTGACACTTCCGTTCCCGGCAGCCATTTACTCCAACTGCATAGCCATCGAGGAAAAGGCTACCCACATGTTCAACAACATAGTGGAAGAGTATGACCTCAATGCACTGTACGGGATTCACCATTGGCCTGAACGCCGACGAATCTACTACAGAAGCTGTCAGGTTCGTAAATCTCAACATGAAGTGTACAGTAATCAAGGGATCGTTGCTGTTAAGCATGTTGCTCTTTCGTCCAAATGGGATTACACCTTTCTCAAGCATATTGTCGTCAAACGACAAGACGAAAGGGACTATGCATTCTGTGAAGCGGACTTTCAGAATTTGTCTCTCAATGACATTGAAGATCCGTATCTTGCCAAAGTACAGGGAAGAATGAGACAATTCTCGACTGAAATTCAACGCGAATACATTAAGTCCTTGCTCATCCTCATGAAGCATCGTGATCCAGGAACGTGTAGAAGATTTGCAACTTGCTGTTGAGTCGTATCAGACTCGTGTCAACTTCACCAGACCTCAGCTAGAACTTCCTGACATCAACCATCAACCTCAATTCACTATCATCAGCAAACCCTTTGGAGTAGTCTACCGCAGTGCACTCCACCGCAACTGCTTGATGGCGTGTAATGAGCTTCATAAGTTTGGAGATTCAACGTTGAAGCATGTCAGAGATGAGCTAGCATATCGGTTAAAGGCGATTCAGCAAGGCATTGGGTCGCCAAAGAGATGGACTTATAAGGAAAGACGGGATGTAAATAGAATCATCAAGCAGATTGATGAAAGGTTGTTTCGAAGGGACCAGTTTAGAACGTTGGAGAGTTTCGTCGGTGGTCATCCTCGCATTAATCTCACAGGATATCAACGCCCAGTTCGCATTCCTGGAGTTATTGCGGAACTACCTGACATTCTTGGTACCCCTTAAACTGTTTCAATTTCATACTTATTTGGATGTGTGATTACATAATTGACGATGGCTTGTGCACACATAACAATGTACAACCCGTTCTTGTAAATAAAGGACCCTGTGGTACGCTTCAATGCCACAATCCTTATGAAAGGAGCGAAAGCTTCTTACTTTTTAGTAAAACCTATCAAACCTTTCATTTTTCAAGGTTTTGCTCAAAAGGACAAGTACTTCCCCTTGTGTTTTTTAAAACCTCAACCGTTTATATCACTTGTTGAGGGGGAGTATTTGACTTACAAACTTTGTTCAAAAATTGTTCTTTGTGTAATCTTCCCACAAAACTCAAAATGGTCATATTTATTCTCAACATTTCTTAAAAAATAACATTTATATGCCATTTTTTAGGGGGAGAAAAATTATGTGATAAGAAATATGTTGTGTTTTGCTATTAAATCCTCGTGTGAAAAGACTTCAACCCATGAATTGACGGGAACTGAACAGTCATACATTGAAAAGATTTGTCTTCCAAGACTTATCCAAGTAAATTGTACCTATTCGAGAAACTCTTGATAGACATGAACTTTTACGGGTTTGACAAACTCTCGGGGTTGTCCACATCTTCAAGGTAGTTATTAGAGCTAGTTTTCACCTAAAAGATGACAATGTATCTCTTTAACTATACAACGTAATCGTGTCTCGCAAGGGATTGTCTATCTTGAGTTGATCAATTCAAAAAGTGCGCGCTCTTTCCTCACTGTGCATATTTCTGTCAAAACTCTTAAGCACATGTTGAGGGGGAGTATTTATGAAAATCTAAAACTCTTGAAGTGTTCAAACATGTTTTTCATTCACAAACACTTCGAGAGATTTTTCATGAAAATGGTTTTATGGCAATGGAGTTATAAGGTGATTAAGGTTAGGAATAACCGTCCTATGATCCGCCAGAGCCGGAGGGATCTAACCAAGGACACTACCAATAGTTAGAATTAGAAGTCCTTAGGGATGATTATAAAAAAAGGAGAAAATGAGAATCGGAGAAAGAAGGAGTTGAAGAATTAAAAAGAAAAGCAAAGAAAAGGGTGAAAAGAAATAGCCCTCCAGATTATTCAACTTAGGGCAGAAACCGGGTTCAATTCATATGCTACTGGTCGTCACTAGATGACACCGGTATTGAAGATTAAAAGTCGTCATGGACCCAGTGACGCATGCACTAAACCTTCTTAGCCACTCAAGTTTCTCTCAACAGAAGCTTGTTTCATTCTCACATGGAACCCTACGTAAACTATCGGCTTTCTCTTAGAGATTGCTGGTATTGAAGAAGGAGACCCTCTCCCTAGTCTCCGCTCAGGAAAACCAAAACGCACTATTGAGTCTAGAGCCACGAGATTCATCAAAAGATCTCATAGGTACACTTGACATTTCATCACTTGTTGTTCAACAATAAGAACAACAGTGGTACGTTATCGAGTCCTACACAGATCCTAGCTATCTGTCGAGAACATTTATGAGAGGTTCACTTTTATGACAGCAGGTCACTTCGGTAACTCCCCGTGGATTACGCTTAGTGTGTCTCAAACGGTCTACAGTCGTGAGGTGATGCTTCGGTGTACCTCAGCGACTCATCTGAACTGTAGGTGTACTTCGGTACATCGCGTTATCTCACTTGTGGGACTCCGGTTCAGGAACGGCCTTTGTGAGAATTAGAGTTGTGTTTTCACACTATGCTGTTAACACTCTCGAAGTTCGAACTTGTAAGTGTCGGAATCCGCTTATTACTAACCTTTCTTATGTTTACTTCTTATGGAAGCTCTGGAGCGGACTGATCGTGCAGATTCTCCACATGCTCATACCAACATCATCACTTATGGAAGTTCTCTCATAATCAAAGGCAACACAAAGTCAGAATGATTCTTCATCAACAAAGAATCTACAAAGTTTAAAGACTTAAAGAACTTCATCAACTATAATCCAACGTTAACGAGCGTGTGAGCATGTTGAAGAAAGACGTGGAGACACTGGAGCAGCGAAGCTGACCTGATGCAGACAACAACAACATACTATCACTTTCAAAGAACAAAGAACAAAAGAACAAAGAAAATGATGACGTCAAAGCAGAATACTTCAAAGGAAACAATTTCTTTACACTGGGGAGATTGTTCGAATCAAGACACTTCTTCTCACAAGAAAGAAGAATGTCAGAAGACGTCAAAGCTACTATTACATCAGCACCTACATCGTTTATCACTCTTTCATTCATCACTAACACTTAGGGGGAGATTGTTGGAATCACTCCTAATCCTTAATTCAAGTGTTAGTGATTCATATGTAATAGTTAGCTTAATATGGCCTTTATGTTAGTAATTAGACTTAGGCTTATGTAGAAGGCCCATAAGCCTAGGCCCAAGCCCATAAAAGAAAGGAAGGGACTAGGAGTGTTGCCCTAGCTCCCTCTCCTATAAATACTTTGTAATAACCCTCACTTGAGGGTTGGTTGTTCAATTTATTCACTTTCGCATCTCCTACGCATAACCGGTTTAGTCATACGAGTGTGTGTGTGTGTGTTTATTGTTCATCCGATCATTCTCCTTCTCTATTTCTACATATTGATGCTTGTGTTACATATATGGTGACCAAACAGTTCGATGTAACTTGTTGTGTTCAAATTACCTCAATTTGTGAGGAGTGAAATGTTATCTCTGTTATATATATATATATATATATATATATATATATATATATATATATATATATATATATATATATATATATATATATATATATCTATACATTATATATAAGAGGAGGCATGCCACATAAAATGCCACTTGGCATCCCATAATGCCAAGTCATATTTTCATGTCATCATTATTCCACCTAAGCATACTTGAATGGATTAAAATTCAAATTTAATTTGTGTAAAAATTAATTGGACAGGATTCGAACCCGGGTTTATAACAAGATTTACATATCTCTTAACCACTTTGCCAACACATGTTTTGAATTATATGTTGCAAGTCCTAATCTATAAACATGTGCAACCAATTATATGAGATAAGTAGGAGAATCCCTAACCCTAATCAAACATCTAAACATACATAAACATATGTAAAAAAATTGACGGTTCATTCATAATATATTTTTATCAAAACCCTAATATCGTTTTTAATTTTTTTTTGTGTGTTAAGATTTTCTTAATATTGTTTGTTTATGTTTCAGGATTGCAGCCTTTTATGAAGATTATATATGATGGTTAAATGGTAAGATTATTAAACTGTTTTCTCTGTTCATAGCAGGTTGTGGTGAACAAGATGTTGCTAATTAATCCTTGGCCTCTAAACATTCCTCCTGTTTTGCTTATTGAGAACGAATAAGCTGCAACATATATATTATGAGAATTTTATTAGTATTGTAAGTGTTATTGGGAGTAAAAATTAGTATTATTATAAGGGATACATGGTCACTGATATTGTAATACCAACTTTTAAGATCAAAGCATGTCATGTCATGGCATTATTCCTTTAATTCCTGGTTAATGTGTGCAATACAATTTGTAAATATGTCAAAAGGAATCAACCTCTGTGTGTTCAAAGGGCAAGTAGTGGATGGTTATTATCATAGTCTCTTTTTTTGTAAGCAATTTTATTATGATCTTTCAGAGAATGATTTATTGTGGTATTGGTTATAATTTGGTAGAATTTTGATCAGATGCAAGCCTCCTATGTTAGTCGTAATTAATAGTGGACAACAAAGCTTATATTGTGGTGTTCACTGTTGATAAACTTGATGATGGATTAGATTCAATTAGTTTTGGATCGCCAGAGCTTTAATTAAAGGTATGATTCAATTCGTCCTTCTATTTGTTGATGATGATCTAATGTTTCTCTCAAATATTTGCGTAGTTATGGCAGCCTGTACACACGTGCATGTCCATTGAGAAGTTTGCTAAGGTACGAGGATTCTCAATTAACGTCGATCATCCTTTTGTTTCTGTTGTGTGGGATTTTGCTACTGATGCTTTTAATTCGGTCGTTCATATGGTATTCCCACTTGCTTCTTAAACATTTAATCAGAAGTTTGTATTATTTATTCATAAAATACTTATTGTACTTTTGTCACAGCTAAGAGTTTTTTTTAATCGTTATTAAAACTAACCTATACTAATTTGAATAGTATCTAATAAACTATGTTTCTTGTGCAGTCCCAGTAGCTGTATTTTGTTCGATATCCTCACCTATGGAAAGGTTTAATGAATGCAGGTAAAACATTATATAGTATAAGTTAATATAGTCACCACCATAGGTTAGCCTGATACAATTTACATCAATTGTTTGACGATCGTGTTGCAACTTAATTGTCTTAATTGCAGGGCTTCCAATGAAGCACATTGAGAAGAAAAAAGAGACTACGGAGAATTTATAAAAGCTCTGAACCTGATATGTAATGAAATAAACAAGAATCTCGCAATTTTTAATTACAACGAGTTTTTTGGCAGACCAATTCTAGAGGCTACACGTGTGGATGCTTACGAGGTGGTTTATTCATATTTTGCGTGGTTCCGAATACCCATGTGTACAAATGAAAGAGGGCATGATGTTTTCCAGTTAGCAATTTTAAACCGTTCGAAGAAAAATATACAACCGTTTGTCTCCCTGGATTAAGCGTAATGACCCTTACCCTTATTTATATTGTATCCTCACCTATGGAAAGGTTAGTGAATGCGTGTAAAACATTATATATACGTAGTTAATATAGTCATATAGTATTTTATTAATTGTTTTATATTCTTAACTATTATCTTAAGGTAATGGTTTTATGATCCACCGCTATTACGCCACTATGATTTAACCACAACAGGTAGATTGTAGCAGCAGCTGCAATCGATGGAATGATTCACATTTTTAGGTTTTTTTTTGTTCTTTCCAAATACTCTCTTACACTTTGTTCTATTATAGCTGATTACCTCTTTTTTTGGTAATAACTATTACCCTTCCGACTATAGTTATTGAATATATCATGTATTTGTTTACAGGTGGTGTCATTAAGAGCTATGGAATAAAAATGCAAGATATCTGCTAATTCCCAACTATATTCAGAAGGCACATGAGGAGAGATACCCTCAACATATATGCACGACACTAGAAAGGTTAACTCATTTGTCTCTTTCAGATGAATCTCGTCGCTATCAAAAGTTCCATCTTTTACTTTGTGCTTCTAAGATAAGTTTGCAAAGTGGGGACCACATTGGGTGCATAAACCATGCAAAAAATGCTTCAAAACTTTCTGTTCCCGATGGGTATCTCTTCTTTGCTCACTTGCTGTTATGTCGTGCCTATGCACTGACGATAACAGATCTTGTTTAAGTAAAGAGTACACGAGATGCTTGAATTTGGGAACAGATCATCACATAGACTTGATTTGCCTTAAATATATTAAATCTCAATATGGGATACAAATAAATGACAATATAATAGATTTGAGATTTGAGGAATGTTCAAAGGATATAAAGTATTCATGTGTCACCGATATCCTAATGTCACTAAAGTAAACATTATTTGAACACATGCTATTCATGCACTTGTGATGCAAGTAATTTCTTCCTTGAGGTGACTACTGTTCAATGCTTCATTACATTAGGAGTATCTCTTCATTAAATGTTGTGTTAACTGGCTACACATGTTATTTTAGGAATCTTGAGCTTTTAACTTTGGGAAAAGGGCAGTTAGGGGAGACATTTTTCCAAGCTTTAACTGATTGCACTACGTTAAAGAGTTTGATTGGGACTCACTCCCACACGATCAAGAGTCATCATAATGTTGGGGGCCTCCCTAAGGATATGAAGTTGAAGCTTATCGAACCGCTTAAGCTCCTATTTAAGGATGAGGTTCAATTTATTTTATATTTGCCTACTCAGTTGCTGTTATGATAACTGTTGACAGGAAATTTGGTTTCCGTATTGATATTGCAGACTATAACCTGGAAGGTGAGTGGTATGTATGCACCGCATTCAAGATGATGATAGATGATAAGCACGTTATTGAAGAGTTGCTGAAAATGTCCTCAAGAATGAGGTACATCATTTTCCAGATTTAGTTGAGCCATGTCTGTAATTTAATTATGTTACATGTTTCATAATTAATCATCTGAAAAATATGTCATAATTTATAATTTATATATTTCTAAGCATTTACTTGATTTCAAAAGTTTTATTATACCTGGTTGCTTGGGTACGTACATTCCAAGTAGAGAGTCTATTTGTGCGATCACGCACGGTTAGTGCTAAGTGTTATTTTTGTTACCCTATGTCTATAGTTATACTCTCACACATACTGAAATGTTTTTGGTAACAAGTCATGAATGCATTCATACATACATACACACACAGAGTGATGCAGTTATCATCGATTTATGTTTGCACAAATAAAGCAACTATTATCAGTTGAATTCTGAAATGCTTTTATTATCTATTTGCGTGCGCACACACAAAAACACTGTAAATCTTCAAATGTTGTTAAAAATTGTAGCTACACTGACGATATTAATATATGCCTTTTGAAATAATTTATGTTGTTCTATAAAGATGAGACTATTGCTGAAGTTTGTTATTCAGACTAATCTGAAACATGCACCCGGTTGGAATGCAGCTGCGCGATTAGAGCAATTTGCAGGACAGTTATTCAGCATTTGAAAAAATAGTAGACCATAGCTATTTCAATCAGACCATTTTCAAGTGAAACCAAACTCATACAACTTCACTTTGAACAAGCTCTTCGTAATCTCACTTACGTCACCTGCATCGTTTCTGATGGTTTTTTGAGCTGTACACTCGCATCAACAAAGAAGTTTAAAATCCCTTGCCTCTTCTTTTATGGTATGAACTGTTATGCAGGTTTTGTAAGCCAAGAAGTTGCTTTAAACCGACTTCTATCGGGACCTTCGGACTGAGTCAGATGATGAGTTAATCACGGTTCCAAAGTTCCCTTGGATCAAAGTCGAGGAATTACTTTGATGATCCTTTTAATAAACGGGATCCAATAGCCCATGGACTTCGTAATGGAAAGTGTTATAGCATCAGAAAATAGCTATGGTCTGATTGCAAACAGCTTTTACGAGCTAGAGCTGATGTTTCTAGACTATCTAAATCGTGAAGCTAAGCCTAAAGCATGGTGAATGGACCCCTTTGCTTAACGTAGCATTTGGTTCTCAAGCATAGATTACACCATGATAGATGGAAGCCATAGCAGAGAGTTTGGAAGAATCTAAAGTGAATTTCTTGTGGGTGGTGAGGAAGTCAGAGAAAAGTGTTCTTAATGGACAAAAGTTATGAAGTTCCTATACGTATAGAGAATTTTAGTTGTCCAAGCGAAAAACGCTAAAAAATAATAGAAACTAGAACTTAAAAGCTTGCATTTAGGCCTCTCATAGTTTTCTTAACTTGATTAGCTTAACTTAGTTACTTTATATTCTTAATGTTAATTAGGTGGTTTATGCTAAAACTGATGCTGCTACTAGATCCAAACTTAGTTCTACTATATATGATTAATGTTAATTAGGTGGTTTATGCTAAAACTGATGCTGCTGCGAGCTCAAAAGGGATAACAACATTTATCGTTGAAAAAGGAATCCCTGGGTATGTAAAGGGTGAAGGGGAAAAAGCTTAAACCCATTTAATACAGTCCATTTCGAACTTGAAGAAGAAATTGTAACATTATTTAACTGCTCAATGGGATATGTTCTTTCTAGATGGGAAGGAGTGTCTTGTAGTATTTCTCCTTGCCCCATACAGGATGGTGATTACCTATGGTATATGTACATACTTGTGCACCACTTTTACTTTCTTTTGAATATATATGATACCAGTACTAATTCATTACATTTGGTAATAGCACGAGTATCGTGGAGATATGGCCTGAATTCAGAGAGGATGGTATTTATGGAGGACCAACATCTGCTGCAGTGGTAATATTTGTTTATGAGTAATTTACTATGGATTTTGAATATACTTGCCCTGTTTTATTTGCTCTTTTTTTATAGTCTTTCAGAAAATTTATCATGCTTTTGGATGCTACCGGCATGATCGAAAGATGCGTCGTATGTGATCCTGGTGTTTTAATGTTTAAGTTATCTATGAAATGGATAGCCAAGGTATTTTCTTTTTCAACAGTTTGAAAGTACACAATACACTCTTACTTAAACTAATGTCTACTTTTGTATCGTCACTATTTATAAAAAAAAAATTGTTACAGAGTAATTATAAGATGGTTAAAGCTGGTATAGGCTTATGTGCACTAAAACGTTCCGTGGAAAGAGCAATTCTGTACTTTTTGTCAGGAAATATGAAAATGCATACATGTACGTATAATTGCATTAATTATGTTGCGCAAAGTTGATCACGCAAAGGTACCGTGAAGCCGCTGACATCATCAAGAAGGGGAAATGAGTCCTCTCTTTATCAACGATCTCGATGCAGGAGCAGGAAGAATGGGTGGAACCACACAATACATTGTCAACAACCAAATGGTTAATGCAACCCTCATGAACATTCCTAATAACCCTACCAATGTGCAACTTCTTGGTATGTACAACAAGGAAGAGAACCCCCGTGTCCAATCATTGTCACGGGTAACGATATCTCGACACTTTATGATCCCCTCATTCGTGATGGACGTATGGAGAAATTTTCTTGGGCTCCAACCAGAGAAGACCGTATTGGTGTCTGTATTGGTATAACTGATGGTGTCTCTCCTGAGGAGTGAGGAGGTTGCCAAGCTTGTCAACACTTTCCCTGGACAATCCATCGGTATACTTCTGCCAAATTTTGAATTTGTAGATAAAAATATACTTGAATATGCTCTTTTTTCTAAATTTACGGGGTGTTTGGAGAATCTTATTTTAATGGCTTATCTGCTGCATTCCTATCCAACACTGTTTTCTTTCATATTTGGTACCCCTCTCTTTATCAAAAGTGAAGTTTATGCATACATGAGGGACCAAATGTGAAAGAAAACTATATTTCTATGGACCATTTCCATAAATGATATCACTGGGAGACCGTTTTCTTAATTCTGAGAAAACCACACGAACTATTTATTATATCATGTAGCAGCAGATGGACTAAAACATTTGAGTTCTACAAAACCGGATATGTGTTATCTTTTAAAGGTTGCTGAGTAATCAGATTATGCATGTTTTATGTAGTTAATAACTTCTTGCTTCTGCAGATTGCTAAATTCACGAGACCATTGTTTATTGGTCTCATTATGAGGGTTTCTCACTCCAGGAAATTCTCGATCGTAAATGGTTATGGATCCTCTTTAGAGATTTACACGCACTTCAAACATCATGATGATGCTGAACTGATAATAACAGTATTCCTTCAATCTCAATAGGATAATTGGTGCTGCAAGCCTGCGATCCTGAAGTTGCCGAGAAATAAACTCACGATACACCTCCATACGTACCATGAATTTATAGTGTTTGGAAGGAACCGTAGCTTTGTATACATTGGTTTATATCGATAACTAATTACTATCTCTTTCCAATTGATATTCTTCCTACTACAGATAGTCGAATGCAGACGAGTATTAAAATGGACCAATGTATACGGGTTCTACATACCTGAGACGAAACTTGCAAAGAGAAACTTTTTTGAGTACTTACAAGGTTTCTCTACGTTTTTACTCTAAGTATCTAATCTCTTGAACTTTTCTTTGAGTAAGAGTTAAGTAATATAATTCTTCACTGCATGTGACGCACAGGCTAATTCTCATTCTGGAGAAGAGTTCAGGAAGTTCGTAACAAAGTTGGTCAGATTGACTAGGTAAGGCTTCTGTTGTCGATATATTCACGTATTATTCTCTCAGGAAAACATGTGGATTCCCGTTTTGCATTGGCCTTTTTTTTCCTTCTTAATGACAATGAAAGCAAAATAAATTTTATGCCTCTCTCTGCTTCTGGTAAAGGGATCTAACCAATCAGACCATGGTTTTATAAATTTGACACTAATGATTGCCCATGGGTGTTTATCGATTTATTGACTGTTTGACCCTCCAACACATGACAGTGCTGAAACCGTCTGACGTGCAATACACGTTGGAGTCACTGTCAAGATGATTACTGGTGATCAGCTAGCTATCGGCAAGGAAACTGGTTGCAGGCTTGAAATGGGAACAAACATGTAGCCATATTCCTCACTTCTTGGTCAAACAATACAAAGATTCATCTATCGTAGATATCCCAATTGTGGCAGTTGGCGGTCGGGCAACGGGTCAAAATGAGTATATCATTTCTGCTATGTACATGTATAGTCTACGGGGAATACGATGTACTTTACGAATCAACATTACTCCAATATGAGGTTTATGCAGATTTCAAATCAGTTGATGTAGCTATCAATATTACTACATAAATAGGGTGTAGCTATCAATTCAAGTGATTTAATAAACCGTCATCGTGTATTGACAGTCTTAGATAAAATTAAGGGACAATCAAATGGGTTGATTTGGTTTTTGCTTTATTTCAAACGGGTCAATAAAATGAAAGAGCTAAATCAGTGTATTTAATGGCATACTCCATAGTTTTATATTTGGCTTTTGTTGTTTTTCTAATCAAAACTAATCCATATATTTACTTAAATAAAATGTTTACGAAAAGGATAAAAGTTGTTCTCTGTTAACCCGTTCCCATATATTGGTGAAGCTGCCACACATAAAGAAAGCTTTTATTTAGAGCCGCCAGAGTCTCCATAATAGAAATTATATACAGCAATATGTATCATTGTGTATAACGTTCAAGTGATATTGTAGTTTCACTAAAATTCTTAATTCTTTTACAAACCATATCAGGAGACAACGGTTCGTAAGGAATCTTAACTTGCGCACGCCTTATGTTTTCATACTTAGATTTCTGAGAGCGGCCTAGGAAGACTAATAGGTATATTTAGTTTCTGATGTTAAACCTTATAAAATAGATGTACTCAATCTCAATCAATAAAATATGGCTAACATCTCTTAAATAATTATACTCTAGTTTGAAATGCTAGCATTCTTCGTGATTGAGTTGTAATTGGCAGAATCTGAATTCTTTACCTTCCATCATTATCATCATCAGCTATTTATCTTGCTAGATGTATCATGCATTTGGCCCCAACATTGGTTTTATACAAGCATTCCCACTCTGATGATTTTTAGATCAGGTATACTTCAAGATATAATTCTAAAGTTTTTCTTTACATAAAATTAGTGACTAATATCTGATCATATTATCAGTTTTTATTTTAGGGATCATGCCAATATGATATTGGGATTCACAAGAATGCATGAAGAGCATTATTGAGAGTTCCAAGTAAGTTAAGATACTTTCGTTTGACGCTTGATTATATAGTCCCTTCTTTTTTATAAAGAAAGAGTAATACATATTTTTGGATATCTAGATGATTAAGAAGTCATTTTCTTAAAAAACACATTGAAAAATCAAAATATTTATTGTTGTAACGGTTGAGGTAGATTTATGTCTCGAGGTACTTTTTTGTATATATTTTTTTTACTTTTAAATATAATGGGACCTGGAAATTTCAGGTGAGAAATGAAAAATGACTTCAAGGACATCGATTGCGAGAATTACATATGAAGCATGCATTACATGTGCATGCGTTTTTTGGGTGATGTTTAATCTGCAAGTACATGTACATAGGTTCATGCCATCTCCGCACCAATTCTTCCATCCATATGTGGTAGTAAAAGAGACAAAAAGAAGATATATATAGGAACTGTAAATGGCATAAAACAAGATGAACTACATCAAATGAAGGAAAATCATAACAAAACTCATTCGGACGCGAGCTATTCAATGGGTTGGAATGCTCACAGAAGCTTGAATCTTTTAAATTTTGCCTCGACCATCCACTGATGTAACCTCCCATGGATTAGGATAATGATGAAGAAATGGAGATCATTGATAAAGCCGAGCATGTCATCTTAGCAACCACTGAAGCATGCAAAAGTTTGGACACATGTAGATTTGAAACCTTAACCAATAACTTTTAAGGTAACTATATTTAGTAACAAAAGCATTAACAACTTCTAAATTTCTGTCACAGATAATCCAGGTTCAGAGAACCGTGCTTCTTAAAATGATGCTAATCCTACCCTAAGCTTTATACCATCCGAGGTACCCGTAGTCCTCAACTCTCCAACTTCAAGTGATCTATAAGCATCGAAAAACTTTGTAAAGAACTAGATGAAAAGGAGAAATTCAAGGTTATTCTTATCTATCACAAGTGTAAGTGTAATATATCAGTAGGCATTAATAAAGTAGAAGTCAGACTCTTTTGATATGTAGTGTATGCACACAAATGAAGTATGGGAAGCCTAACAATTATATAAAACTAGAGATGAGACTTATGAAAGTAAAATAATTATAGATCCATCTATCCTTTAGTATGACTTGTAGTTTAACCCCCTTTCTCATATTTCAAATGTGGACAAGTGAAGTATGAATAAATGAGAATTGATGGTGATTAAGGCTATATATCCCCTACTAGACTCTTCTGCGGTCCAATAGGATAACTAAACACTACAGGAATGATCCATAGTACAACCTTTCATGTAGTTAATTATGATAGAAAGGTCAAGCTCAATAAAAATAAATGTTCTTTATTTGATATAATCTCATAATTGTACGAAACGGAATTGATCCTTATAGGCGTCTAGAATTGCTAGAAATAAAACAACTACAATTGAGAAAACCTTACATGGTTCTTTTATACTGAAACCCACACGTTGTTTCTTCAAAATATCAACACTGACAAACCATTAGCGATCATAAATTATCGGGCTAATAACCTATTAAAGCACTATACTTGTCACAAATATCAGTTCGACGTAGCGAACAAAAAAAATAGCTCTCTTAGACATTAAACATGACATTTTTGTCTTCCTTTAAGTATTATGACCAAATTATGACCATTTTACCCTTCGAAAAATATTTCAAAAAAAAAATTCGAAAAAAAGTCTTTCGAAAAAAAATCAAAAAAAATTTTGGAAAAAAAATTTCGAAAAAAAAAGTATTTTGAAAAAAATTTAGAAAGGGTAAAATGGTCATAATTTGGTCATAATACTTAAAGGAAGACAAAAATGTCAAGTTTAATGCCTAAAAGAGCTATTTTTAGTTCGCATCGTCGAACTGATATTTTGACAAGTATATGCTTTAAGGTTATTAACCCTAAATTATCAACAGCAAACCCTTTGCGAACCTAAATAAGCAACAAAATTGAATCAGAAATATACACCTTAAATAAAAAACATTTACGTATATTCAAAGGGAAAGTATGAAAAAGATTAGATTCAGATCTAATTTACCTAGAGATGTGATGTAAAAAATTCAGTTAGACCAAACTTTAAATATACATAAATAAGGCAAAATGGAAATACGTATATAGTGTGTAAATGGTATCAACAAAAAAAATATATAATAAATGTAAATAATATTATAAAATGTAAAACGTTTTCAACATTAATATTGTTCATAACAAAATGTTATAAAGTATCTACCTCCAATTAGCCGTATTATTGATTATGCTAACATAAATTATTTCTTTTTGTACTTAATACATTCGAGGTATATTTTTACCCTTTTCTATTCTGGTGATATGGCCACCTCTAATAAAACTTACAAATTTCTATAACTTATGTATTGGGTCAGTTAAAAGCGGAAAAAACGATACGATAAATACGAACCTTCATTGGGAATCTACTTATTAGTGTTCAGATTAATAACGGACATCCTTAAGGACATCTGGGAAATTAGGTTGATACAAAAATATATGTTCACACTATAGGTGTGTTTGGCAAAAGTAGCGGTGAGTAGTAGTGGTGAGCGGTAGCAATGAGCTGTGAGCAGTAGCCATAGCTCACCGCTTACCGCTCACAGCTTCTTAAAGAAGCATTAGAAAAATGAGCATTTCTAGCTCACGCCTCCTATGCCAAACTACTAATAAAAATTAAATTAAAATGCTTTGCTCACCGCTCTTCCTCACCCTCATGCTCCAAAAAGCTCCTCACCCTCGATGACAAACATACCCATATATCGAAAAACATAACATAAACACATTGTAGAATTTCTTTAATAAACAAAACAATTAATGCAAAAAACAAAAATAAAGCACAAATCAAATAACTTACATGCTTTTAGTCGTTTAAATGGATTATGATAAATATCAATTATAGATTTTAACACTTTCATTTAACTTTTAATTACTTTTTAGTATATATTTGATCCACAAATCATAAAAATAATAACCACAAGTCATACCCGTCCATCGACGGTTTGACACTAGTATATATATATATATATATATATATATATATATATATATATATATATATATATATATATATATATATATATATATATATATATATATATATATAGGGGAGAGCTAACGTGAGATCAAACTTAAAGTTGTAAAAATAAGATCAAGTCTAAGAAACCTTTAAAACATTTATAATTAACAATTTTAGCAATAATACACATAAAAATAATATTTTAATACAAATTAACATTTTAGCAACTAATAATCAAATGATACATGAGTTTGGATTAGTGATACACCTGATACACATTACACTAATAAATATTCCATAACCTGATACACATACAAAAACCTGATACACATTACACTTCTAATCAAAGTGTATCACCTACGTTTCGAAAATTTTAAAGAGAAATCTATCGAAACTTTAACTATTTTAGTTGTAGTTAACAAAAAATTAAATTTTGTTGTAAGGAGAGTGTCGCTTGTCAAATTTTAGTTGGATCTCATTTTAACAACTTTAAGGTTGATCTTATTTGATCTAGATTAGGGGAGAGTTAACGTGAGATCAAACTTAAAGTTGTAAAAATAAGATCAAGTCTAAAAAACTACTAAAACATTTATAAATAACAATTTTAGCAATAATACACCCAAAAATAATATTTTAATACAAATTAACATTTTAGCAACTAATAACAAAATGATACATGAGTTTGGATTAGTGATACACCTGATACACATTACAATAATAAATATTCCAAAATCTGATACACATACAAAAACCTGATACACATTACACTTCTAATCAAAGTGTATCACTTAGGTTTCGTAAAATTTAAAAAGAAATCTATCGAAACTTTAACAATTTTAGTTGTAGTTAATAAAAAATTTATTTTTGTTGTAAGGAGAGTGTCACTTGTCAAATTTTAGTTGGATCTCATTTTAACAACTTTAAGCTTGATCTTATTTGATCTAGATTCTCTCTCTCTCTATATATATATATATATATATATATATATATATATATATATATATATAGATGGAAAAGTGGTTGCAAGATTATAGAACTCTTAATGGTTAATGAATTTGTTAAAGCATCATATTATTGGTCTATGAGTTGTCATTAACGTTTTAAAAGGCCCACTCGGTGATAACATACAACCTTCGCAGATTTTCATTGGCTCAAAGGAGGTTACCAATTTACTGTACACGAGCATTTAAGCTTAATGACTTTCTAATACTTTTTGATGTAAGCTTGGCATATTTCCATTGGCCCAAGGGAGTTTAGTGATTTACTATGCACTAAATTTTAACTTTAATGACTTTCTAATACACTGTGAAGCAACCTTTTTGACCTACCACAACCCTACTGCATGTGCTATACAATCTTGGCCATACAAATGTATACTAAGAGTGTACTAAATCATACACGTAATTACCAAATACGTACTAGCAGAAGTTTCTTGATGTACCTTCATCACTACAAAAGTTTCTTACAGAAAACCAAGTAACTTACAACACTTTGAAAAGCAAACGTGCAAAGAAAAAAAAATAAGGAACTTCTGTGAAGTGTGTTACAATCGTAGATCACCACAGCAGGTTGCATTTTTGTACAACAGGTATTTTCTACACAAATTTTTACCTATATGATATGGCCATGCATTGAATATCAGCCTCAGTTTTGCATCTTAGTTATCATAGGCTGCTTTTTTTTTTCTTTTTCTTTTTTTTTTTCTTTTTTTGGTCTGCTCATTTGATGTTGCACAATGTTGTATCATTATCTGTTACTAAATAATTTTTAACAAAACGTGTTTTTACGTAAATAAACTACTACCAACACCGATAAAATGGCCAACCCAAATAAACAACTAACAACACCCATACTTTAAAAATAACACACCACAAAACTCAAAATACGTCATCGAAATTAACAAAAAAACAACCGCCCCGCAGCAACGCGCGGGCAATTATACTTGTATATATATATTCCTAAACTTTCTATGTAAAAATCCACAATTTAGTTACATACGGAGATACATATTGTAAACTAATATACAATATTACAATTTATTAAAAATTGGCTATTTCCATCTATAGCACACGTATTGGAACAAAAAGATAGAGACTGTTTGGTGTTTGCCTTTATCTTAGCATGGAAGTAAAGAGAAGTAAATTATGGCCCTAGTGTGAGTGTGAACACATTCACCTTCGTAGGAATCTCTATGTTCCTTTCACAAATCTTAAGTTTATATTTATACGCCCTTAAACACAACGGTTTGCTAAAACTAGCTCTTTTTGTATACATCTATAATTAGTTTTGTTTGCTCACCATCAACTATTTTGTACACGTCTACAATGAGCACTGTTTTAAAAGGCTCGCAAAAGCTTCGCAAAGACGTGAGGCTTGATCATGCCACCACGCCGCTTTATGACACATGTTTTTGTAAACTCGATATATATGAATTATGATATAAATATATAAATATTTTTATACTTTGTGTCGCCTTATGTCACGCCTTATAAACGCAAAGGTTTCGCCTTAGCCGCAAAAGCTTGAGGCTTGGTCCAGGGACGGAGCCAGACATAAATATGACCGGGTGCAAAAAAAATTTTGAACCATAATATAATAGAGTTAAAAAGTGGATTAAAACGAAGATTTCATTAAAACGATAAATAAATGAACATATTACCTTCTAATTAGTGATTCTACGATCTCCCATAGCAAAAAAACGCTTACGTACACCCTTATTTTTAACATTAATAAGTTCTTCTTTCTCTATAGCACAACTTAAAGCGCCGTTAAAATAATCATCATCCATCCGATTATGCAAATCAGTTTTAATGAGCTTTATTTTAGAAAAACATCTTTCAACCGTAGCGGTAGCAACAGGCAAGACTAAAGCCAACTTCAACAACCGATAAACCAAATGATAAGATGTATGCTTTTTCTTATCCACCATCTTCTCTGCAAGTTTGGAAATACTATCCAAGTTAGCGGAATCATTATCATTAGGCATGATTTGATAATCGGTGCCGAAGCCGAAGGAATATCAGTTGTGGATGTAGTTTGAGGTCCTTGTGAAGAATCAGTCGTGGCATTTTCTCTTGTAGTATCATTATCGTTATCAAGCGGAAGATTTCTTTTTAGATAACTCCCAATCTTAGCCTACAATAAACAAACTACAAATTTTAGCCCACAATTTCATATCACTATTACATGATTATTAACCTAGTGCAAGAAAGACCAAAGAATGACTTAATATCCCAAATGATTAGACTCTTAATTTCAAACAACCAATTAAAATAGGGAAAACATTAAAAGATATAATGAAACAAATGAAAAGATATATGTTACGACTTTGAGAATCGAGTTATGAACCTGTTTCATATATGTGGTGACTTTCGATTCAATTGTTGATTTTGAAAATTGTTAGTATTATGAATAAAACTTGTTTAATTAATAAGCCTTTTCATCTTTGGACAATTAGGCTTGCTCTTTAATTTATCAAACTTGTTTTATCTTTGGGTTTTTGTCAGCTTTTACAATATTTTATATTTATTTTTTAATTGTAAATATACCAATTAAATAATACTAGAGACACATTTTGATGCACCGGGTGCATTTAAGATACATTTTGAAAAAATCTATAACTTTTTTAAAAATTAACACTATATCGAAAAAATTCATGGGGTGCACGTGCACCCGCGGGCACCCCCTTGGCTCCGTCCCTGGCTTGGTCATGCCGCCACGCTACGCCTCACGCTATTTATAACCTTGACAATGAGTCACTAAGGTCTCTAGAAGCTTTTCAAAGCTTGACAATGGCCTCGATTAAACCATTTATCTTTATCGATCAAGCTAGTTCTTAAATAATCTAGAACATCTTAGTAACGTAGAGAGGATGGACATGTTTATTGAATAAAGTCTCATTCGAATAGAAGACTTGGAATAGTTCACTTGGTAGTTGAGAAAAAGAGCTACTATCTTTTCTTTTTTCCTTTTTAAAACTTTGTTTTACATTAAAAGTATTTCAATGCTTTTCTTTATCGTTTTGTAAAAACAACAAATTAGAACTACAGTTGAAAGTACCCGACTTGAACATCACGCAAAACAAGAATCGAATCGACTAAGTTTATATCCATTATGTCACTAAACAAGAACACACGAGACAATATACCCTAACATTTCTTTAATTTACTAAAGCTTCTAACAGTTTACAAAGTTTTTAATGTTAAGCTTACACATTAAACTTAATAAAATGCTAGCAATAACAATACCATAAACAAATTATTATCACACTTAAATACCATAAACAAATTATTATCTTTGATCTCTTTGATCCATCATTTTATATCATTACTACAAACGTGTATGACTAATCATACTTTACACATATTTAAACCTTAAATTTAAAAAGCTAAAGTGACATATTACCACACTAAAATTTTAAAATTTAAACCACTTAAATATGGCTTAATGCCAAAAGGATTTGTAACTTTCATTCTAAAATATATGAGATTTCAAATTTAATTCTTGTTAGATGCAAACAATCTTGAAGTGCAAACATTAATCTCTTAAAAACAAATAACTTTATTTGATTTAAGTATGTGTGACGATAGATTAAAACCACGTAAATTAATCGGCAAAAAAATAAGAAATCATGGTTAAAAAAAATTTTGACGTATTACCAACACATAAACTTACAAGAACCTTAAACATATTATATTCGCAACCAAATTGAAGGAGATATGTCACTTTCTAGAAAACGTCTCCTTAATCACCAAGTCTTCATTACGCGTTTTCGTGTCATCATTTCATATCATCATCATATAAATTCATATAAAATTATTTGAATATTTCCTACATATTTTCAACACGTATTTCCTAGTATAGTTTCATCAACCTCCTATATATCTTTCACCTCACTCTTCACTTCACATTTCACTCACCAAAATTTGATCAAATTCACTATCTTTTTCATTATAAAAAAAAACTCGTTTTCATAGCTTTTTTTCATCTGGGTATACAAAAAGTTCAATCTTTATCAGTTTTCTGATCAGTTCCACAATATTTTTCATCTGGGTGCTAGTTTTTTTTATAAAAAAACAGGTTTTCATAAACTTTTTTTCATCTGGGTATAAACAAAGTTGCAGTTTTTAACAATGGAAAACAACAATCAGTCATCTTTTTGGCAATTTAGTGACCAGCTTCGTGTTCAGAGCAACACCTTATCAAATCTGTCACTAAATGACTCAATCTGGAGCACATCCTACGTGTCAAAACGCCCCGAAAAAGATCGCAGGAATTTCGACATCCGTGTCGGTGGTGACGTCATCAGCAATAGTAATAATAATTCTGGTCAACCAAAGTCAGACTTTAATGGGTTCAACTTTGATTGGAAGATCGGGTCAAGTAATATGAACTTGAACTTGGGTGGTGATTATGGGGTTAATGGAGGGTTTAATAAAGGTGTTTATACAAAGGCTAACCATGGTTTTAACAGTAACAGTAAATATGTGAATGGTAAAAATATTGGTGGTGATGAGAAACATGGGAGTAAACATGGGAAGAACAAAAAGAATCATGGTAATAATAATAATAGTGTTGGAAATGGTGAAAAAGATGGTGGTAAGAATGTTGTGGATAAGAGGTTCAAGACTTTGCCTCCATCAGAAGCTTTGCCTAGGAATGAAACTGTTGGTGGTTATATTTTTGTTTGTAACAATGATACCATGGAAGAGAATCTCAAGAGGCAACTCTTTGGTAAGTTACTTGATGCTTATTATATTTGTGTTTTAATTTGTCTCTTTGTGGTAGTTTGCATGTTATTTTGGTTAACTATGTTAATTTAATGTGGAGTTAAACTTAAAAAATCAGCTAGAAGATGATCAATTGATCATGTGTTTATAAAATTATACAAAGCATACACCTCCTAAGTTGAATATGTTAGCTAAGTGTTTAGCAAATCAGAAAAAAAAATCAGCTAGAAGATGATCATGAGGTGTCGTTTGTTTTTTCAGAGCTTTTACCTCTTCATCTGCAAACCATGTCTGCAGAAGAAGAGGTAGATCTAAAGTCTTCATCTGCATGGATGAAGACCGTTTGTTTTTGTGCTATTATTTTCTATTTTTTTCTTTTTTTGCGCTATAAATCCTTTTGTAATATGGTTCAAATGGGTTAATCGTAAAAAACGTAAAATAACATACGAAAACGTAAAAAAATGAACGAAAACATAAAAAACGGATGAAAAATACGAAAACGTAAGAAAACGGATTAAAAAGTAAAAAAGACGAAAACGTAAAAAATGGGCAAAAACGTAAATAAAAATACCGAAATGTAAAAGAGATGTAAGATATTGAGAAAGAGATGCAAGGTTTGTGAAAGAAGAAGAAGTAAGGAGTGAAAGAAGAGGTAAGAAGTGAAAAATAATGTCTGAAATTTAGAAGAGGAAAGAAGTGAAAAGAAGCACTTATGTCTGCAAAAAAACAAACAAGAAACCTCTGCCCTCCTGCAGACAAAAGAAGTGAAAAGAGGAAAAAAACACTTATTGGGAAAAAACAAACGACACCTATAAGATCACAGAACTCCTAAATTTGTCTATAAGAATGGGCAACTCTTATAGTTGTAGTTTGTGCATATGGTTGATACTTGATGTGGTGAAGTGTCCAAGTGATCTGTCTAACCATTAGTACGAGTAGTACTTTTTAACTAGCAGGTGAATTGATCATAATCTAGTGTTTAGTCTTAACATATTCCATTGGCATGGCAGGTTTACCACCACGTTATCGTGACTCAGTGAGGCAAATCACCCCTGGTTTACCCCTTTTTCTGTACAATTATTCCACTCACCAACTTCATGGAGTCTTTGAGGTATTGATAATTGTTCTCTTACAGAATTGATTCATGCCTTTGAAATAGATCAAGTGTCATTTTTAAAAACCAAATTGTTTGTTATACAGGCTGCAAGCTTTGGAGGTACAAACATTGACCCATCTGCTTGGGAGGACAAGAAAAATCAATGCGAATCTCGCTTTCCTGCTCAGGTAACCTCTGTTCCTGCTGACTGGCATAATCTATAACTTTAGAAAACTACTAATCAGTTTTTTGGCTTTTTTGTTTATATTTTAGGTGCGAGTCATAACAAGGAACCTCTATGAGCCTTTAGAGGAAGACTCATTCAGGCCCATTCTTCACCATTATGATGGACCTAAGTTCCGCCTTGAACTCAACATTCCAGAGGTAATTTCTTGATCATTAGTCACACCGGATTGTCACGTGTTTCAATACCAAAGTTTTTTTTTTTTTTTTTTTAAATTTGGTAAATTTGCAGGCTCTCTCACTTTTGGACATATTCGAAGAGAAGAAAAACTGAAGAGCGAACGAGTTAAGGGGTTTTCGGCACACATGAAAGACATACACAAAATGATACTTGCCCAGGAATTTTTTTCTTCTTTTGGTTTGCGAGGCGTAGAGTTATCTATTTATATATAGTTTTAATTTTAATTGAGCTGAAAGGTGTTTTAGGTACGTTGTAAATATATATATGGTACTCGAGGAATGTTGCTAGTGCTACTATCCGAATAAACAAACTTTTCGCTTGAATTCTTTGGAGTACTAATTAAGATTGAACATAAATAATTATCAGTGATTGTGTCGACTCTTGCCAATTACGGTCAATAAGTGACATTGATATGGTGTTCAAGTTGCTAGGTGCATATTAGCAACTGATTAACACAACAAACTTGAAAGGAACCAAAATGTGGTTAGACATATTTGACACATACTCTAGTGGGTATTAACTAGGGGTGTTAATCGGGTCAGGTTCGGGTCAAATGGGCTGGGTTCAAGTCGGGTCGAGGCTAAAAACACCATACCCGAAGCTGACCTTATTTGGGGTCGGGTCAAATCGGGTCGGGTCTCTGCCATTTACAAAATCGCATAATTTGTTTGTTGTATATGAACCATAATTTAAGTTTAAGCAAAATTACCCATTTTAAGATTTGACCACTTTTGATTGAAAAACACAAACCAAGCTTTTAATCTTAGCTTGATTTAAACTTTCCTGCACCCCAATTGTTACCATAGCTTTTAACCATGTTTCAAACTAAGCTTAACACCCAACTCGAACAATATGACTAGTTCGTGAAATGCTTTTGACCCAAAATGTACCTTTGTCAAACACTCATGATTTCACTATCAAACTTGCACCATTTATAAACTCAGTAACCAAAAGTTACGAATACACCTTGTATTGGTCCAAACACTCATGGTCACTTGAACTTTGATTTAAAATAATGTGTATTAGTGGTCCAAAACTTACTGATACACATTATTTTAAATCAAGTTCAAGTGAATATAACTTCAAAAATACAGTCTTATGAAGGACTTAATCAAACATCATCTCAGTGTAACACCAATATATGTACACCATGTAACATTCACTAGCACCTTCATGCAAATATGCAATATCAGTAGGCAATATATGCTTATGATGCAATGTATGTTCATGCACTAACCTGGGCCTTTCAATTGAATAAAGATTGGGAAAAGTTATAACACATAAAATAACTAACTCAGGTCAGTTGGGTTGACCCGAAGGCGAATAGGCAAAGTATTTTGAATCTAATACCTGACCCTAGTTCGTATTCGAGTTGACCTGAGTTAGATTTTGAACCCGAGTAACCCAACCCGATTATCCTTATTCGGGTTCGGGTCGGGTCGTGATTTATGACACCCCTAGTATTGACTTGCGTTTGATGACGTACTCTTGGAAACCATATCACAAATAAAATAAAAAGGAAAAGGTAATTATATCATTCACAATCGTATATGTCTTGTTGCTTTCTATATGCTGAACATTACAAACAAAACCAAAAGATCGACAAGGGTACGTAAAACATAAGTACAATGCGACTCAACCCTATACAAGTTCGATCACATTTTAATCGAAACAACATCTTCATGAACACATAGGACAATACATCAACCCATTTTCGTTACATTCAGGACACCTTTCCTTTTCTTTCTTATCGCCCACCACGATCTTACAACTTCCTCCACATTCCAAGCAAGGCACAAACCTCGCTCCACCGCACCCTTCACACGCTTGCCTCCCAACCTCCTTTTCAATCCCGACTCGACTCAGAATCCTCCTGAGTCGACCCGTTTCGTTTAGTCCCACAATCTCATCCACTCCACCTATATACCTACCTTTAACAAACATTCTTGGTACACTTACGGAGTCACTCACCTTGTCAACAAGCAACTCTCGTAACTGAGTTCTAAACTCGCCATGCAAAGATATGTCACGTTCTTCATATACAAACCCGTGAAGCTCCATAATAGACCTAACCCGGTTACAATCCTCGTAAGTCCTTCGTACCCCACCTAGCGAGGTCGAGTAAATAACTACTTTATCCGCCCCACCAGGTGGGCAGATTTCCGGGTAATCCTCGAGTGGGTCCCGCTTAATAAAAAGTGGCGGTAAACCTTGTTGCTCCCTCTCTAACTTGTCTCGTAACAGAAACGGGTTTTCTTTTAATGACTTGTATCCTTCTGGTACGGGTGGTGGAAACGACCCGGTTTGTGAGCTTGCCTTGGTGCCCGGGTCAGTTCGTTTTAAACGTGCACCGAATTTGGTAAGGTCGTTAGATGACTCGGTTTTTTTCAGCCCGGGAGCTGGCTTATTTGCGGGTTTTGTCTTGTTTTCGAGTTCTTCGAGTGTGTGGAATGAGAAACTTCTGCGCTTCACCTATATAACAAAATAGATGAACTAGGTAACGTTTAATGAACATATAGCTAGGTAAAATCCACAAATATTACTTATAATGTATGAAATTTTGAATAGAGTCGAACTTTGGTAGTGTTCGAGTTATATATCAATGAAAAGTTCGAATAGCTCGATAATTACTTGAGCCGAGACTATATAAGCTCTATCTCATCACGTTAAACATTTTGAGCTTCCTTTTTCGGTTCAAACTTGAATAAGCTCAAGTCAATTCGAGATCGTGTTACTCGACAACATCTCGAGTTGTTTGCTCTCCGCATGGACGGAACCGGGACACAATTTAACCAGATGCATTTAAGAAAATTTATACAAAACGAGGAACACAATTTTTTTGGACCAGATGCATTTAAGGAAAAATTTGAAATCTTTTACAAAAATTAACACAACGTCGCAAAATTTCATGAGTGTCCCAAGAGCCCCCGACACCGACCCTGGTTCTGTGCTCGGCTATCCTGGAGTTACGAGTACTTGTTACTTTAAAATCTTAGTCCTTAGACTTTCGAATTTTTATCTATGTCCAAATTTTGACTTTTTCCCTACTCATATAAAAAGTACATGTTTCTTTACAACTATGATTTACTTTTGCCTTTTTATCTTTTAAGAATATATGTTTACTCACTTTGCAACGTAACTATGCTTGTAGTAGCATCAACTGTCTTTAACTATCTAAATTAAGTACTTATTATTACCAAGTTGTGTGACAAGCTCACAATCAAATAATTGTGAGTGATGTAAAAATTATGATATTGTTAGTTGCCGTTAAAGAAAATTACCTTTTTGGTGGGTGTTGGCGACTGTGTAGGCGATGATGTATCGTCATCCGGGGTAGGAACCTCCTTCGCTGGCCCCGGAGAGTTCAAGGTTGGTTTAAGATCTTCTAACTCCTTGCTAACTTCGTCCCACGACCTTGGAGCTTCTTCGTTGTTATCAAGTTTATCAAGGATTGGGGCAGGTAAATGAGTTTTGGGCTTATCAGGTTGCGACTTTTCATCTTCTTGTTCTTCAACAGCTAACCATGGTTCTTTGATAGTATTAATATCGAACACCGCAACACTAGTGGATGCAGGACGATATACATCGACGACATCAACTTGTTTAGATGAAGCACAACCCATGATTGTGTCTAAGTTTTGTCTAAGTTTTGAGATAAGCAAATGTTCGGAAAATGGAAAATAAGAGGATATGATATAGTTATAAGTAGTTTATTATTTGTGGTTTAAATGAAATTAAAGTTTTATCTATTTGGATTTTAGTTAGGCCAGGGTTGGTTGCATGGGAGTTCAATGTTATTTTGTGGTGTGCAAGTTTTCATTGCATGTGTCGCGGTCCCAAAATTCGGGTCATTTTTATTGTGGATTGTAAGGTGACACCGTGCTTCTTTTTATGCTTTAAATTATGTTTCGTTATTAGTATTAAGAGTAAATTACACCGTTCGTCCCTGTGGTTTACTCCAAATCACTACTGTAGTCGTTTTTTTTTGCTTTTGCTCTATGGTTTACATATTGCACGGTGTCGGTCCTTATCGCTAACTGCCGTTATCTTTTTCGTTATCTCAATGGCACCGTTAGTCCTAACCAAACGATCACTTGCAGCGTTAGTCATATATACTAACGACCGTTATAACTCAAATTTTTATTAAATAAAATCTTTTCTACGCGTATCGTTTGTTTTCGCTGTTTTCTTACTTTTCATGCGTTTTGTCCGATTTTATACGTTTTCGTCTACTTTTTTCTACGTTTTTATACAGTTTCTTACGTTGTGATACGTTTTGTTACTTTTATACGTTTTTCTTTGTTTTTTACGCTTTTTGTCGTTTTTAGACATTTTCCTTCGTTTTTTACGCTTTTGTCCGTTTTTCTTACGTTTTTGTCCGTTTTTATACGGTGTATTTTAAAAATGACGTTTTTTTTAATCTGATTTAAAATTTTTTTTTTCCAATTTCAAAAAAAAATACGTTTTAATCTAATTTTAAAAAAGTTTTTTCGATTTAAAAAATTACGTTTTAATCGATTTTTAAAAAGTTTTTATCAGATTACGTTTAAATCGAAAAAACTTTTTAAATTACATTTTTAAATCGGAAAAATCTTTTTTATAAATCAGATAAAAAGCGTAATTTTTAAATCGAAAAAAACTTTTTTAAAAATCAAATTAAAAAAACGTATTTTTTTTTAAATCGGAAAAAACTTTTTTAAAAATTAGATTAAAAAAAAACGCAATTTTTTTTAATCGGAAAAACTTTTTAAAATCGATTAACGTATTTTAAATCGGAAAAAACTTTTTTTTAATCAGAATAAAAAAAAAACTATTTTTTAAATCGAAAAAAAATTAAAAATCGATTAAAAAACGTCTTTTTTTTTAAATTACACCGTATAAAAGGGACAAAACGGAAGAAAAACGGACAAAGCGTAAACGTATAAAAGCGGACAATAGCGTAAGAAAACGGGAAAAAAATATGAAACCGTATATACGGACAAAACGTATGCTTAAGTAAAAACGGACAAAAGCGTAAAACAAAGAAAAACTATAAAATACAGACAAAACCGTATCACAACGTAAGCGTATAAAATAGAAAAAGTAGACACGTATAAATCGGATGAAAACGCATGAAAACGTAAAAAACGGGACGAAAAGCGATAAACCGCGTAGAAAAGATTTTTTTTTAATAAAATTTTTTGAGTTATTACTGATCGTTAGTATAAGGACTAACGCTGCAAGTGATCGTTTGGTTAGGACACTGCCATTGAGATAACGAAAAAGATAACGGGTTAGCTATAAGGACGGTATGCAATATGTAAACCATAGGGAGCAAAAAAGCAAAAAAAAAATAACAGGGACTACGGTAGTGATTTGGAGCAAACCACAGGGACGAACGGTGTAATTTACTCTAGTATTAATCTATGAAATTAACCAGGTTTGTTTCTTGTTGTGTGGCAAGCTTTTCAGTCAAATGGTTGTGGAATCAAGTCTTGCTTAGAATATATGAGATAGCGTGTGCTTGTATATTGTGAGGTAGTTAATTGTCGTTTTAAAAAATATCTATGAAATTGAATTTCTGGGTATTTGTTAGAGGTGGTAAAAACGTGCGGGCGAACACGACACAGCGTGCTAAGCGGGCAAAGCCAATGGGCCGCTTAAACGGTAAGCGAGAACATGTTATACGAATCGGTTTGGAAAATACTTAAAACGACCAAAAAACTCTTCAAACATAACACATCACATCATTTATATTTTAGTAACTAAATATATTGTATCTATAAGTTTTTTATTAAAAATAATTTAATGTTCGAGAAAAACATGTGCTTATTATGCCCAATTAACTTCTAAATGGGCAATATATGACCATTTAAAAAAAAAGTGTTAAATGTGCTTAAATCTTTTTAAAAGTTACTCATTTAGCATATTTATTTTATTTTGAGCACAAATCGTCACCTCTAATATTTGTCTGCGGAAAATTCTGGGAAAACGTCAACGGTTGCTGGCTTATTTGTCACAAAAAAAAAACAGAGCACGTTATAAAGAATTAATAGGACAGTTGGATATTCGAGAAAGAAAAACTCGTTAATTTGAAGAGTTAGTTTGAATTATTCGCTTAAAGTTTGATAAACTTCTTTCTCGAAGAATGAGGGGTAAGGGGATTGATCGAGAAAGATCTCTTGTTCTTATTATAAGATGAGAAAAGTTCTATACGGAACAAGTTTTATCTAAAGAACAAATAATTAGATCTCAGCCATCTATCCATTTGAATCCAACGGATTAAATTAATTTACATTTTAAACTAAAATTATACTTAGGGGTCATTTTTGTAAATTTACATTATGATAATATCACCACACGCATCAGTGAAAACACACACACATCATACACACGCTCTCAAATCCCAGATCCCCAAACGATCTCAATCCCCAAACCATCGCAAATCCACCAAAACCACCCCCAAACCGCCCCCAAAACCACCCCCAAAACCAGGGCGAAACCCTAATTGTGAATCATTATTCATTTAAAATGGATATTCGGGATGAATTAGCCCTATCTAAAGGCGATTCAGTGGCAAAACCTGCTTTATCTGAAGTTCCCGATCAAAGTAAGCTTCGAAATCCATTTTTTGATTATTTTTGTAAATTCACATCAGTAGCTTATTCTCGTATATTTTTAACTTATTTTTTGATAAATTATACTTAGATGTTGATTGAAGTTTGTGATGGATTAAAGTTTGTGTTATAGGAATCAGTAGATTTAATATTTTTTGGTTGATTAGCTTATCAGAATCAGTGCTATTACTGATGTTAGAGTTTTTATAGGAATCATAATCAATAGCTTATCAGAATCAGTAGCTTATCAGAATCAGTAGAAGTTTGTTTATAGGAATCAGTAGATTGTAGCTATTACTGATGTTAGAGTTTTTGGATTAGTATAAGTCGAAAAACAAATAAGCTTATATTTCGACTTATGAGCTTATTTGTTTTTCGACTTATTTTTTGGATTAGCTTTTATTGAAGATTTTACTGATGCTAGAGTTTTTGGTTTTGATACATCACGTGGAGGCTTCTTACACATTTGACGTTCATTAGGTTCTTACACGTTAGCATAAGTGTGCATTTGTTTAGGTTCTTACACGTGGCTGCTTCTTACACATTGACGTTCATTAGTTTATGTTCCTGAACGCGGGTTTTACTTTTGATGTTTGTTGTTGTGTTAGTGTTTATTGATGTTTCGATACATTTTGATGGTGTGATATTGCTAGGTTAGGATCTACTGATTTAACGAGAATGTTAGTTAACGAGAATGTTATTACTAGCGGTTGTATATATATATATTCTGAATGATATTGCTAGATTCTTCTGATTATTCTGAATCCCATGAGATTCATACTCAATTCTATGGGATTCAGTATGAATCTCATGGGATTCTTAATGCTCAGTTATTGTATATCTAATGTTTTTTTGTTTTTATTTTATTTTGTATGTTAGGTGTTGTCAGTGGTTCCCCACGGAAGAAGTGGGTTACAAAATCTGATATCATTTAGGAGAAGGCATCGGCTGAAAAAGAGAAGGTGTCGGCTGAAAAAGAGAAGGTGGCTGAAAAAGAGAAGGTGGCTGAAAAAGAGAAGGTGCCGGCTGAAAAATAGAAGGTGCGGGCTGAAAAAGAGAAGGTGGCTGAAAAAGAGAAGGTGTCGGAGAAGGCACCTGTTGAAAAGGAGAAGGTGCCGGATAAGGTGGTGTCGGAGAAGGCACCAGTTGAAAAGAAGAAGGTGTTGGATAAGAATGTAAAGGCACACGCACAGGGAAAGGAGACACAGGGTAAGGAGGTAGAGGCTAAGGAGCGAGAGGGTAAGAAGGGTAAGAAGGCAGTTGGTAAGGAGCGAGAGGGTAAGAATGTAAAGGAACATGCAAAGGGTAATGAGACAGATGTTAAGGAGACAGAGAGTAAGAAGGTTAAAGAGGCAGTGGGTAAGGAGCGAGAGGAAAGAGAGGTTGAAGAGGCAGTGGGTAAGAAAGTTAAGGCACATGCAAAGGGAAAGGAGGGAGAGGTTAAGGAGCCAGTTGGTAAGAGGATTAAGGTACAGGCGCGTGCGACTGGTTTTATTGAGCCACAGGATAAAATGTTAAGCTGTCTACTCTTCTAAAGAAGCCAAAGGATAAGTCGGCTAAGGTTGATAAGTCGGATAAGTCGGCTAAGGATAAGCCAGTTGATACTGAAGATAAACAGAAGAGTTCAAAAAAACTGAAGGTCTATCAGAAAAAACTGCAAAAAGGTATATTTTTGATCTCATGGGATTTATTATGAATCCCATGGGATTTTGCATGCTCCCTTTTTTAGTTGTTAAACAGTTCTAAATCAGGTGATGAATCCCATGGGATTCCATACAATCCCATGGGATTGTATCATGGGATTTTTTTTATCAATATATTATTATTATGTCTTTTTTTATGTAGATTCCGCTGTTAAGTTGGATAAACTGGAGTCTGTTGAACCAGTTCAGTCCAAAGATGAAGTGAAGCGTGAAAGGATTTTGTCTTTATCTAAATTAGAAGAGAGTAGAAAAAAAGTGAAGGTCAAGCAACAAAAAGGTATAGTTTTTAGAAATTTGTCTTTTTTATGTTTTTTCTGTGTTTTTGATCTCATGGGATTCATATTGAATTCCATGGGATTTGGTATAGAATCCTATGGGATTCAGTATGGGATTCATTGTGATCCATACAGATTATGCATACAAGTTTTTGAAATAGAATATAAGTATGGGATTTATTGTGAATCCCATGGGATTCATTGTGAATTCATATAGATTATGCATACAAGTTTTTGAAATATAATATAAGTATGGGATTTATTGTGATTCCCATGGGATTCATTGTGAATCCCATGGGATTCATTGTGATTCATACAGATTATCCACACAAGTTTTTGAAACAGAATATAAATAACAAAGAAAAATAATTTTTCTTTGAAAATCATCTAAAAAACATCTGAATATTCAATCTATATATTCAAGAAAATAATATTCAATCAATATGAATCCCATGGGATTTTATTGACCAACATATTTATAATGTCTTTTTTTTACGTAGATTCTGATGACATTGAAGATAAGAAAAAGGATTTGAAGGGAAAGGGTTTGTTTAAGAGAAAGAGGGAGAATTCTGATGACATTGATGATAAGAATCAGTTGACGCCTGTAAAAAAGGAAGAATTTGATGAAGAGGCTGACTCAAAGTTGAAGAAGAAAGGTAAGAAGCAGTTGACGTCTGCAGAGGAAGCGTATGAAAAGTATGTTGCCAAGTTTCCAATTCTTCAAGCACGGACAACACCTACAGCTTTTGTTTCTGCCATCCGTGACTCCAAGGTTGATATGAGGAGGTTTTTGGCTGACATCGGATTTAGTTCGTTACAAAATGTTAACATAGATCGCATTCCTTCAAGGTTGGGAAGGCATGTAGTTTCTAATTTTCATTCAGAAAGTTGTGAGTTGATTTTGGAAAATGGCAACTCAATCAAGGCCACTACTTCCAAAATTCATGAGATATTAGGTGTTCCTTTTGGTGGTCGATCTCTTTTTTCTTTAGATCCTAGATCAGAAAATGATGAGTTTGTGAGGCGTTGGATTGGTCAGTTTCATCCTAAAGTACTCAAGGATATCCATGTGAATGACATTGCTTTTAAATTGATTGAGTCTCGAGAAGCTAACTTCCTTTTTAAAGTCAACTTTTGTACCCTTTTTGCAAACATGATGGGTATGGTTGATGGGTTGAAGTTTCATCCTAAAGTACTCAAGGATCTCCGTGTGAATGACATTGCTTTTAAATTGATTGAGTCTCGGGAAGCTGACTTCCTTTTAAAGTCAACTTTTGTACCCTTTTTGCAAACATTACGGGTATGGTTGATGGGTTGAAGGGGCAGATATGTTTGGATATTGTGTTAAGACTGCGTGAAGATATTAAAGTTAAGGATATTGATTGGTGTGACTTTATTTATTGTTTCCTTAAACGCCATAAAGTCCCAACAACGCTATCTAATCACTACACTGGTCCATATACCTTCCTCGTTGTAAGTTTCTAAGTTTTGAACTCTATTTTTTTGATTTTTAAACGCGTTTGTGTGACAGATTTGTTATAACCTTCTTTACACTTTTTTGTTTTTTGTTTTTCATCTTTTGTATCTAGATTCAACAAAGCATGAAAAGATTCTTGTTGTCCGGACACGTCCTGCTATCAGAAGTTGGCCTTCATATTTAATGTCTCAACGACAGGATATAGAACTTAAAGAAGAATGTTTGGGTTTGCTAGAACTTCAACTAGAATGGACTGAATCCGAGGTTCAACAGGCTGAAGGGTTTATTTGTGGTGGTTCGGAAGATTCTTATTTGAAAGAGGTTCCTTTAAATTTTTGTTATTTGTTTTTCATTTATTGTTATTAAATGATATCATTCTGAATCCCTTGAGATTCTAAACATGATCCCATGGGATTCATAGAGAATCCCATAGGATTCACAGAGAATCCCATGGGATTCACATACAATTCCATGGGATTCATTGCAATGTGCTTTATTATGACTTACAATGTTTTTTGTCAAAATCCCATGGGATTGTATGTGAATCCCATGGTATTCACATACAATCCCATGGGATTCTTTGCAATGTGCTTTATTATGACTTACAATGTTTTTTGTCAAAATCCCATGGGATTATATGTGAATCCCATGGGATTCACATACAATCCCATGGGATTCAGTTAGAAATCCCATGGGATTCATTGCAATGTACTTTATTATGACTATTACAATGTTTCTTATTGCAGGATTTGTTTAATAAACTTGAAAAAAGTTAGAGTTGATTTGTGATGAAAGACTTGTTGAAGATTATTTCACGAAAGCGATGTCAGATTACCCTGGTGATGTAAAGTTGCTTGAGCTACATCAAAAGTATGCTCAAATTTTCAAGCAACCTAAGCCATTAAATGATGATGGTAATGGGGAGGATGACGATGATGAGAAGGGTGACGATGATGATGGTAATGGGGAGGATGAAGATGATGAGGGTGATGAGGAGGATGACGATGATGGTGGTAATGGGAAGGATGACGATGGTGATGGTGATGAGGAGGATGATGATGACGATGATAAGGATGGGAATAAGGTAAGTTTAGAAGATTTTGGCGATGGGGCCAAGAAACAAGATGATGCAACTGTGGTTGATGAATCTGAAAAAAAAGAGGATGATACAGTTCCTGAGAAGGAAGTTGATCCATCTGATAAAGAAGAAAAATGTAAAGAAGAAGAGCCTGAGATCACGTGCACACCTGAGGGGTTAACGCAACGGTTAGAAAATAATTTAGATACGGTTGATGAGATTATCAATTATATAGCTGCTGAGTACGCATATGTAATATTCTTGAATCTCTTTCTTTTTTCCTAAAATTTTGTTTCTTTTTAATTAAATCTTTTTATTTTTTCCAGCTTGACTCGCTCAATGGAGGTCCGGATCCAATGAATCCGGAGGGAATGAATGTTGTGAATCCTGAAAAAATGGCTACTCGTGCTGGAAAGCGTGTGGTGAAACCTTCTTCGTACATGTTATCTCCCTATATGAATAAGAAGACAAAGGTTGTATCCAAAATTACAAAGCTGGAGTTTATTCTCGGAAATAGTTTGTTTGCGATGCAAGGCGAGAAGCTGTAAGATTACATGTGTATTTTTTATATAGTTAATAAAAATTCACATCTAATCCCATGGGATTTAATACAGAATCCCATGAGATTTAATACAGAATCCCATGGGATTCACTACAAATCTTATGGGATTCATTATGAATCCCATGGGATTCATTTGAATCCCATGTGTTTCATTGTGAATCCAATGAGATTTGTAGTGAATCCCATGGGATTCTGTATTAAATCCCATGGGATTCATACAAACTCCAATGTGATTCTGAAATGATTTTTTTCTTTTTCTTTTTTACTCATATAGTAAGAGAATTTTTGAATCACATTCTGGGGAGTTCACGGTGTTTTCCGTTCGTTTGACTATGGAAACGTTAGCCCCCGGTTTGTGGATTGATGCCAATGTTGTTGACTTTTGGAGTGCTATTCTAAATTATGAAGAGAGATTTAAAGAACATGGTTCTCCATCACGGCACTTTTTCCCAACATGATGTATTGTAACTATTTATTTTTTATTTGCTTAGTAAACTTCTTTTTTGTTTAATAAACTGCTTATCATCTTATCTGACTTACCAAACACCCCCAAAGCAATACAAATCATAACATCATCTTGTAAATTGCATGTACAGACCGAATCTATGTTTGATGGAACGTTGGCGTCTGAGGACTAGAAATTTGAAAGTTTTGAAAATGAAATTTTAGCTCAAGTTGCAGACAATGTTGCTGGCTTGGCTCTCGACGGCATTGACTTTTTTTTTAAATTGTTGTTTGTGTTTTTACTTTGGATTCATTTTTATTATTTTCGTTTTGTTAAAACAAGCTTTCTTTTCAATTCGCAATGCTGGCGACTTTTATGTCATCGTCATCAGCCTTACCAAAACAATATCAATAACTATACTAGATAACAGTGATTCGGGAAAAACATATGATTCGAAATATAAAAAAGCATGTGAACTACTTGTAAGTATTTACTTTTCTGTTTTTAAAGGGATTCATAAGTAATCCCATGGGATTCATTAGAAATCCTATGGGATTCATACAGAATCCCATGGGATTCTGTATGAATCCCATGTGATTACTGAAGAATCCCATGGGATTCAGTATGGATTCTTTGATGAATACTTTATGATTTAAACATAATCCCATGGGATTCATAAAGATTTCCATTTGAATCGCTATTGACATTTTCCCATAATTCTAGTAATTTATGATCTTTTTTTAATAATTTTGTAGAAAAAGTTTTTTTCCCGTCATCTGAAGCTGTATGGTCACAAGAAACATGCTAACATTCTTAAAGCCAAACCAAGAATCCCAAAGCTCAAATGGAGAACAAAGAAAAATTTCCGTGATTGCGGTATTTTCACCATGGTACATATGGAATGTTACAACGGTGAACCTGCTACGAAATGGGATTGTGGGCTGGTTGTCGAGTCTGGACTGCCGACCGACAAGTTGAGGCAGTGCGACATGTTGAGGCGACTGAGATTCAAGTTTGATACTAAGATCTTGTTACATGAGATTAATAAGTGTTAGGTCACTAAGTTTACAAGACAAGCATCAATAGAAAGAATAGAAAAGAGAAGAGATTGGTTGAACAACACACACACACACAATATGAGTATAAAACTAAGACCGGTTATGCGTAGCAATAGAGAAAGTGAATGAATTGAACAACCAACACTCAAGTGAGGGTTATTACAAGGTATTTATAGGAAGGGGAGCTACGGCAACACTCCTACTCCCTTCCTTTCCTTAATGGACATGGGCCTAAGCTCATGGGCCTTCTACATAAGCTTAAGCTACTAACAAACATAAAGGCCATAATTAAGCTAACTATTACATATGAATCACTAACACTTGATATAGGTTTAGGAGTGATTCCAACAATCTCCCCCTAAGTGTTGGTGATGAATGACTATGAGCGGTTAAGGGGCTGATGTAATAGTAGCTTTGACGTCTTCTGACATTCTTCTTTCTTGTGAGAAGAATTGCCTTGATTTGAACAATCTCCCAGTGTAGAGAAATTGGTTTCTTTAAACGGTTCTGCTTTGACGTCATCTTTGTCTTTGTTCTTTGATCATTGTTCTTTGTGATGGTAGTGATAGTATGTTGTTGTTGTCTGCATCAATTCTGCCTCAGGTCTGCTTCGCTGCTCCAGTGTCTCCACGTCATTCTTTAACATGCTCACACGCTTCTTTGACGTTGGATTTCAGATCGATGAAGTTCTTTAAGTCTTTAAACTTTGTAGATTCTTTGATTTGACGTAGAATCATTCTGACTTTTGTGTTGCCTTTTGAGAGAACTTCCATTAGTGATGATGTTGGCATGAGCATGTGAAGAATCTGCACGATCAGTCCGCTCCATAGCTTCCATAATAAGAAAACATAAGAAAGGTTGGTAATAAGCGGATTACGGCACTTACAAGTTTGAACTTCGAGAGTGTTAACAGCATAGTGTGAAAACACAACTCTAATTCTCACAAAGGCCGTTCCTGAACCGGAGTCCCACAAGTGAGATAACACGATGTACCGAAGTACATCTACGGTTCAGATGAGTCGCTGAGGTACACCGAAGCATCACCTCACGACTGTAGATCGTTTGAGACCACTAAGCGTAATCCATGGGGAGTTACCGAAGTGACCTGCTGTCAGGGTTGTTTGATGTTGACCCTGGCAGGAGTTTCCATTCAATCACTGAGGATCACAATTGTGAACCTCTCATAAATGTTCTCGACAGATTGCTAAGATCTGTGAAGGACCCGATAACGTACCACTGATGTTCTTATTGTTGAACAGCAAGTGATGAAATGTCAAGTGTACCTAAGAGATCTTTTGATGAATCTCGTGGCTCTAGACTCAATAGTGCGTTTTGGTTTTCCTGAGCGGAGACTAGGGAGAGGGTCTCCTTCTTCAATATCAGCAATCTGTAAGAGAAAGCCGATAGATTATGTAGGGTTCCCTGTGAGAATGAAACAAGCTTCTGTTGAGAGAAACTTGAGTGGCTAAGAAGGTTTAGTGCATGCGTCACTGGGTCCGTGACGAATTTTAATCTTCAATACCGGCGTCATCAAGTGACAACCAATAACATATGAATTGAACCCGGTGTTTGCCCTAAGTTGAATAATCTAGAGGGCTATTTCTTTTCACCCTTTTCTTTGCATTTCTTTTTAATTCTTCAACTCCTTCTTTCTCCGATTCTCATTTTCTCCTTTTTATGATCAAACCTAAGGACTTCTAACTCTAACTATTGGTAGTGTCCTTGGGTAGATCCCTCCGGCTCTGGCGGATCATAGGACGGTTATTCCTAACCTTAATCTCCTTATAACTCCATTGCCATAAAACCATTTTCAAGAAAATCTCTCGTAGTGTTTGTGAATGAAAAACATTTTGTACCACTTTGAGAGTTTTATCTTTTAGCAGAAATATTCCCCCTCCACACGTGCTTAAGTGTTAAGACAGAAATCTGCACGGTGAGAGAAGAGCGCACTTTTGAATTGATCGACTCAAGATAGACAATCCCCCGCGAGACACGGTTACGTTGAATAGTTAAAGAGTTACATTGTCAGCTTTTAGGTGACAACTAGCTCTAATAACTATCTTGAAGGTGTGGAAAAACCTCGAAAGGTTGTCAAACCCATCAAAGATCATGTCTACCAAGAGTTTCTCGAATGGTACATTCTACTCGGACAAGTCCTTTGCGAGACACGTTTACATCACTAGCGAACTAGCTTGAAATTATTACCCGTCCTAGACAAGTCTTTTCGAGTTACTAACAGTTAAGATCTCGTCAATTCGTTGGTTAATTCTATAGCACAAAGATTCATTTGCAGTTACACAACATATTTCTTATCACATAAATTTTATCCCCCTCAAAAATGGCATATAAATGTTATTTTTGACGAAATGTTTGAGAATAAATATGACCATTTTGAGTTTTATGGGAAGATGACCACTGTGAACAATTTGTGAACAAAGTTTTAATTCAAATACTCCCCCTCAACTAGTGATATAAACGGTTGAGGTTTTGAAAAATCATAAGGAGAAGTACTTGTTCTTTTAGCAAAACCTTGAAAAGTGAAAGGTTTGATAGGTTTTACTTAAAATTAAGAAGCTTTCGCTCCTTTTATAAGGATTGTGCCACTGAGGCGTACCACAGGGTCCTTTCTTAACAAGAACGGGTTGTACACTGTTATGTGTGCACAAGCCATTGTCATAAATAATCACACACCCAAATTATATGAAATAGAAGTAGTTCAAGGGGTACCAGGAATTCCATCAATCTTGCCAGGAATGCGAACAGGGCGTTGATAGCCGGCGAGAGCAATCCTGGGTCGACCACCTACAAAGCTCTCCAGTGTTCTGAACTGATCTCTTCGATACAACCTTTCATCAATCATAGTGATGATCCTCTTCACATCCCATCTGTCCTTAGAATTCCATCGCTTTTGTGACCCAATTCCTTCATGTATGTCCTTCAACCTATAAGCCAATCCGTTCCTAACCTTCTTCAGTGTGTGATCCCCAAACTTGTGAAGATCTCTACACGCCATCAAGCAGTTGCATTTTAGTTCACTAAGGTAAACTACTCGAATGGTTGGTGATGAGAGTGTATTGTTGAAGTTGGTTGATGTCGGGAAGATCTAGCTGAGGTGGAGTGAAGTTAACACGGGTATGATATGATTCAACTGCAAGCTGGAGATCTTCTACACGTTCTTTGATTACTATTCTTCTGATGAAGATAAGCAAGGACTTGATGAATTCACGTTGCACTTCAGTCGAGAATTGTCTCATGCGACCCTGTACTTTGGCAAGGTACATGTCTTCAATGTCGTTGATAGACAAATTCTCAAAGTCCGCTTCAGAGAATGCATAATCCATTTCGTCTTGTCTTTTGACCACGATATTCTTGAGAAAAGTGTAGTCCCATTTAGACGAAAGATCAACATGTTTGATGGCAACGATATTCTTAGTACTGAACACTTCATGTTGAGACTTCTGAACCTGGCAGCTTCTGTAGTAGATTCTTCTTGGCCGGCCAATGGTGAATCCCATACATTGCATCACGGTCATACTCTTCCATTTTGTTGGAGAACATGTGGTTAGCTCTTTCCTCGATGGCTATGCATTTAGAGTATATAGCTGATGGGAATGGAAGTTTCAGAGATGTAGCGTATTTCCTTGAACCATCGCCACCGTGTAGAAGAAATTCCAAGTCTTTGTTGAAGAAATATCGGAAGGGAATCCTAGGCTGATCTGGTTGGCCAATTGTTGGTAGAGGTTTAGACCAGTCGGTGTAATATGGAGGGTTGTCCCGTTTGGTGAAGTCGATGTTTGCTTCGGGGTTGAGCCAATCCATGTTGTTAGACATAGCCCGTGCTATATTATCAAGGTGATACTCAACTTCAATAGAACTTTCCGATATGTCTTTGAGCAGTTGAAATGCTTCATTCTTGATTCGCTTCAACTCGGATTTCGTCATCTTTTTCACACGGAATTTTTCTTGCAAAAACTTAGCGTGCTCCAATGTACGACCTTCTACCGCATCTTGACCTTCAGGTGGGTAGGGTGTAGAATCAACAAGCTTCGAGAACCAGTCGAATTCAGTGTTATCGTCATCCAGCCATGATAATACGTCAGTCATAGGCGCCTTCTTCTTCTTTTTCTTTGGCCTAGAGGAGGATTCTGGTTTCTTGGCTGTGTCAGGAGAGATGGGTTGTTGTTGGGGCTCAGAGACTTCCTCATCGTCACCACCCGTATACTCAAAGTGATCACCGGTTTTCTGAGTCTGGGGTGGTGTCTCAGAATCCTGAGGTTTTTCTGTAGAAGAGCGAGGAGGAGATCTTTGTTGAGCTGGAGTCCGTTAGGGTGGAGGCTGCATTGAGGATGATTCACCAGACTTCTTTGGACGTTTGGGCTCATTATCCTTATCCTTATCTTTATCTTCGTCGTCTCTTGGACGTTTAGGCCTTTCAGCTTCTTCTCTGTATGATGACCTGAGTTGGTATTCCAGCAATGCTTCAAACAATTTACCTTCGTAGGAGGCAAACATTGCAGAGCGTTTCGACATTTGAGCTACCAGCCGGTTCACCAATTCATCATCTGAGAAGATTGTGGGTTCAACTGGATTGATGTTTACATTCATTGGAGTTGACTTCATGGTTTGCTTGGCCAAATGCAAAAGATTCGGATAAAGTTGTCTGGTGTACATCTCCTTTGTCAGTTTAGGAACTACGTCAAGAAGGAACTTATGAGTGTATCCTTTGATCATCTCGTCCATTCTCCCTTGAAGATCATCTTTCATGAGCTTCTGGACATACTCCCTTTCAACTTGCATCTTGTCTTTCTCATCATGAAGATACTGTATCTGGTCAGCAAGAAAATCTAACTTCTTCTTTGTAATATCTTTCTCTCTGACATGCTTGACAGCTTTAACGATTCGTGACTTTGCATGAGACATCCAAGAAGCAGTTGGCTTCTTCACTGATCTGGATGTGGATCTGGTTGTTCTTTTTGATGGTGGTGGTGAAGAGTGAGAAGATGAATCTGATGATGATGAGATATGAGGAGACTCCGGGTCCTTTGGTGGCTCAGAAGTTTCCTCCTTGGAGCTTGCAGGACTATCTAGAAGAAACTTATCATACTCAACATCTTCTTCATTTCCAGACTTAGCTTTTTCATCAGCTTTATCTTTCTTGGACTTTTCAGTTTCTGGTTCTTCAATGTTATAATCAATAGAATCTTCCCCGCGCTTTTGTTGTTGCTCCAAAGTGGTGGCACCAGTTCCCTTATCGGGTCGATTAACCGCATCAGGATTTGGTGTAGGTTGAACTCCACCACTTGACCCTTCGGGGCCACCCATTTGATCCTTAGCAAATTCTTTCGCAACGTGTTGGAGTCTAATGAATTTGAACTTCTTCCTGTATCCGGTGTCCAGTTGCTCTTCTTCTGAACTTTCTTCTTCACGCTCAATTACTGGAGTCTTCCCTTTTCCGTGTTTAGCTATAGGAATGGGAGGCTTGACTACTTGATGAGTAACATCGGTTGCAGTTTCTGAGTAGAAGACCTCTTCGTCTGTTTGTGTATCTTCAGAGCTTTCGTCCACTAGCTGTCTTTGAGGTTCAGGCTTAGGTACGGGAATAGGAACAACTTCCTTGGCGGGAACTGTCCTCTTACATGGAGGATTCCTCTTGGGGAACTTCCTTTGACTCTCAGTGCTTGCAGCACTTCCTCCACTTCCTCTTCTGGTTTTCCTAGTAGGCGTACCAGAAGATTTTTCATCAAGAAATCCAACTTTGTTCTCTTCCACAGCAACCAAATATCTTCTATAAGAGTAGAGCTTTTTGAGTTCATCTGAGAGAAGGTGATCCGGCAACACAGCACCTTGTTTCTTGGTAGTTGACTCCTTGAATCTGACAGTTAGAGTGGGTTCAGTCAACATGTCGTGATTGTCGGGGTCATTGATTCTTTTGGGGATATCAGGGTTATACCCAAGTGCTCTTTGGATCAACAGTTTTGTATATCTGATATAAGGAATCTTTGAGCCAAGCTTTTTGAGGAATGTCATCATGTCATCCCATATCAGAGCTTCAACTTCGATGTGCTTCATGTTGATTAGAGCCCAAAAGATTTGCAGTTCCACGAGCTTGGGATGCTCATAGCCGCTGTCACGAACAGAAACAGATTTTGTGATGATGATATAAAGGGTTCTCCAAGGCTGAGGAATATTCTTTAGATCCACGTGTGAATGCTTATTGATTACTCCTGAAGCTTCGTCGTACCCAATATCAATCAAGAATTGCAGAACAGTCTCTTCAGTAAGTGCAGCAGAGAATTCAGTTGGTATGATGTCAAGAATGAGGAGAACAGCCCTTAAATCTGCAGGAGTGATGGTGATTTGCTTGTGATTGAGCGTCACCGTCACAACATTTTTGACCTTTGATCATTTGCATCGTATTCCAGAACTGCTGAATGTAGATCTCGTATGTGGCAGAATTGGTGAGCATGTTCTGATAAGGATGGCTCTTGAATGTCAACAAGCAATGAGACAAGAAGATTCGAGCGGTGAGAGTTTCAAAGTCAACTCTGAGATTGTTCTTTCCAATCTTCATTGGATAGCCATGAGGGAAGATATCAGCAATGGTGAGAACATTTGGTGCATCCACATTCATTTGAGCTTCCATGTCGTGATCTGAAACACATTTAGCCAAAAGAACCAACATATCGAAAGACATAATGTTAGTCAACAGATGGTTTATTGTCTAATTATTGAATGTGCAATGTCAATGATTGTTACGAGTCCAAAGTCACTTGTTTGTTTAATAGTCCAATGATGTCGAGAAAAGTTTCGTGAGTTAGTTAACTTTAAGTTTTAAAGTTTATGTTATCACTTATTTCTCACAACATATTAAACGTTTAAGCTTATTAGTGACATTTATTGGTTTCGTGACGTTATGATTTATTTATTTACAAGTTTGCACGCGTAACAATTCACAATGAAGGTTTGATCAAGGCTTAGGCGTAGAAATGGTAGCTTATGCGTAAACAGGAGTTATACGCGTAAACGCAAGCTTATGCGTAGGAACCTTACTTACGCGTAAGAAATATTACGCGTAGGAAAAGGGGACCTTATGCGTAGAGCTTACGCGTAAGCGCATATAAAACCTTACGCGTAAGGCTTACTCGTAAGAGTAGACCTTATGCGTAGAGGTCACTGTTTACGCATATCCTTCACAGGATACGCGTAGTCCCTTTGTAGAACCTTACGCGTAAACGCTACGCGTAAGATTTCTCTTACGCATAACATGCTACGCGTAAGGTGATCCTTATGCGTAGATGATTAACAACCTTGATTCTGATTTTTACGAGTAGCAAACCTGAAATAAATTCATCACAACATCAATATTAACATCCTCATTCATTGTGTAACAGATTTACTCATAAACACTTAATCACACAGTTACGCGTAAAGAACCTTATGCGTAAACTAAAACCCTAAAGTTAATGAATTACGCGTAAGATTTTTAGCCATGGAATTTGCACCAAAGTTTTTCTGGTAATTCTAAGAAGTCATGTGAGTGATATAACCAAGTATTAACATTCAATTCGCAGAGAATCAAAAATGACCAAATTTTAAGAACATTAAACCCTAATCTCTAATTCTAAATCAATTAGTGTTTCTGGGTTGTTTTAAAGCCTAGATATCATTAATTCACCATGATAACAACCTCACACAACTATCTTTTTGACCAAAAACATTCACATTTGAAAATACCCAAACTCACACATAAACCCTAGTTTTTCAAATTCAATCAATACGTGACTCTGGGTGCGTTTTGAGTAGACAAATGGTATCAATGATGTTAAAGAAACGTTTTGACACTATTATCTTAACAACAAAACTCACAAACATGATCATGTGTTCTTACGCATATGCGTAGAACACAAAATCAACCATATACGTAAATTTAACCGTTGGATTCGTTTGAAAATCAAAACCAATGTTTAAAAACGTGTTACAAACACAAAATCACTTACAGATTGAAGATCAAAACTTCGGATTTGTTGAACGATTTATAGGCGTAGGATTAGTTTGGTTTTTGTAATAAATGTGAAGTGATGAAGTTAGGTGGAAGTTTTATTAAAAAGGATTTTGAGCTTTTGGCAGTTTTAGTCCCTCCACCTTTTCCATTTTCATCCAAAGCCTTTTAACTTCCATTTTGGTTACCAAACGAAGAATATTTGGAAATAACATTGACGACACTCCCCCTTGACTTAAGAAATAATGAAAGTTTATAAATTTTAGTCCGAGGAGTGTCAGAAACCAGAAATATGTCCACCATTATTTAAAGAAACAACCGGGATAAGATAACATGCAAGTACAAGGTTTTATGAAACTAAAAAATATATGCTTTCTCCCCCTCAACACTTGATCGGAAAATACTGAATTTTGAAAGATTAAAGTGTTGACGGAAGATTTGTACTTGCCATGTGAAAAGAAATATAGATAGAGGAATATTTTTGAAGTTTTATCAGATTTTATATTTTTGTATTTTGTTTTTGAAAAATATTTACAAAAGAGGTTTTGGTGTTTGACTGGTTTTTAAGAATGTTTTAAGAGTTCATCCAGTTCCTCTTGAGTCAAACACCGCATACCAATTCGGTGGACCAACTCATTAAACCTAGCGGGAGGCAAGGCTTTGGTGAGTAGATATGCCAATTGGTATTCTGTACCCACGAAGTATAATTCAACAGTACCCTGTTCCACGTGGTCCTTGATGAAGTGATATCGAAGATCGATGTGCTTTGACTTTGAGTGTTGAACTGAGTTGCACGAGATCGCAATAGCACTCCGATTGTCACAGTACATCGGGATTCTGTCAAATACGTAACCATAGTCTTTGAGTTGTGTTCTCATCCAAATGACTTGAGCACAACACGCCGACATTGCTACATATTCTACTTCTTGTATACGCCAAGCAGTTTGTCACCATTGTAGTGCTCCTACTTTTCCGAGTCTAATGATCATAAAAGCGTTCAAAACCAGAATCCTTCGGATACCAGATCCCCAAATTAATGGTTCCCTTTATGTATCGGAGGATTCTTTTAGCCTCTGATGAGAGGTGGGTTTCAGTTGGTCGCGACTGATAACGGGAGCAAAGATAAACGGCAAAGACAATATCAGGTCTGCTAGCTGTTAGATACATGAGAGACCCAATAATACTATGGTATTTGGTAGGGTCAACCAATTTCCCATGCAAATCAGCGTCCAGCTTCTTGGTATGTGACATTGGTGTGGCATAAGTATCACAAGTATTCATTCCGAATTTGTTCAGAATTTCAAGGGCATATTTGGACTGACTCAAGAAAATACCACGGGGTGATTGATGAACTTGCAGTCCTAGAAAGAATGTAAGTTCACCCATCATGGACATTTCAAAATGTTTCTTCATTAGTTTTGCAAAAGCGATTGAGTACTTTTTATGTGTTGACCCAAAAATGATGTCATCCACATAAATTTGAACAATTAAAATATGTTCCCCGTGATATTGTATGAAAAGAGTTGGGTCGACCGAACCTTTGGTAAAATTATTGGCAAGGAGGAAAGATGATAGCTTATCATACCACGCCCGAGGAGCTTGTTTGAGACCATACAGAGCTTTGTTCAGTTTGTAGACATGGTTCGGAAGCGCGGGATCAACGAATCCTTCTGGCTGGCTGACATAAACTGTTTCTTTCAGTTGACCATTCAGAAAAGCAGTTTTGACGTCCATATGAAAGACCGTGATGTTCATATGAGCTGCGAACGCCAGAAATATCCGAATAGCCTCAAGACGAGCAACCGGAGCAAATGATTCTTCAAAGTCAATACCCTCTTCCTGTCTATAACCCTTAGCCACCAGACGTGACTTTTTTCTGATGACATTCCTTCAGCATCCAATTTGTTCTTCCAAATCCATTTTAGACCAATGACGTAGACCCCTGATGGTCTTTCAACCAGTTCCCATACTTCAAGACGTTTGAATTGGTTGAGTTCTTCTTGCATGGATTCAATCCAGTTGTCTTTTGTCATTGCGTCTTTAATGTTTTTAGGTTCAGATTGGCAGACAGTGAGTGCATAAATGCAATGTTCACCATCTGTGTGAAGACGTTGTCTCGTAACGACTGGTTGATTCGGGTTGCCAATAATATTTTCCAAAGGATGGTCTTTTGTCCATCGATGTGTAGAGGGTTGATGTTGGTATACATTGTGCAGATTTTGAGGATTCAAATGGCTTGTTGAAGATTCCGCGACATCTGGTGTAGCAGTCTCATTAGCAAACGGGTTAAAGAACGCATTTGGATCAAAATATGCAGGTGGGGGTACTTCATTAAGAACATCATCAGCCGGTTCATCATTGTTGGAAGCGGTTTGTTCAACTGTTGTGTTGGAGTCAACTGGTGGTGCTTCTTCAACCGTAGTTGTAGCAGGTGTATCGGTATAAGAGTAAGTATCGGGTTGAGCGGCGGAAACAGCGGATACACCTGGAGCACGTTCATCAATATCGTCACTGAACAGCGGAGCAAAAAGTCTTTCCATTTGTTGACGAGTAAGCTGGGGGCTTTGTTCAGCTGATGATGGGGTTTGAGGGAAGTTTAAGCGGTTGTGACCGGGTTCCAAGCTATTATACTCAGAAGCCATTTCAGTAAGCTCATCAAAATTAGCATGAATCGTTTCCATAACCTGCTTTGTATGACGATTCCAGATCCGGTAACCTTTTGAGTTCTCACAGTATCCAATAAATACTCCAATGTCAGCTTTGGCTTTGAGCTTTCCAAAGTCATCACGATCATTATTCGGATAGCAAAGGGATCCAAATACATGAAAGTGTTTAAGATTCGGTTTACGGTTGTGGAGAAGCTCAAATGGTGTTTTGTTGTGACGTTTTGTGATCATTGAACGGTTTTGAGTGTAGCATGCAGTTGAGACAGCTTCAGCCCACAAGTAATCTGGAAGTTTAGCATTGATTAACATCGTTCTGCAGCTTCCACTAACGTACGGTTTCGTCTTTCAACAACTCCGTTTTGTTCTGGTGTGCGGGCAATAGATGTTTGATGCTCAATTCCCACTTTCTCATAATATTCTCGAAGAGTTTGATTCACAAATTCAGTTCCTTTGTCTGTTCGAATTTGTCTAATGGTGTTCCGGAGCTGAATTTGAATTTTCGTGAGAAAGGTGATGATCATCTGTGGAGCTTGATCTTTACTTTCGAAGAAAATAAACCCAAGTCCATCTTGAGTAGTCATCAACAATTACCAAGATGTAGCGTTTGCCATTTATCGTCTGCACGCGCATCGGGCCACACAAATCCATGTGAAGAAGATGAAGCACATGCTGAGAGCTGTGTTCCACCTTTGAAGGAAAATGAGCACGAGTGCTTTTCCCTTGTTCACAAGCTGAGCATAGGTGATCTTTAGAATACCTAAATCGTGGGAGACCTTCAACAAGTTTGTGTCGAGCAAGGTTGGTTATGGTTTGAAAGTTTAGATGTGAAAGACGACGGTGCCATAGCCAAGATTTTGTAGATGTAGCCTTTGAGAGTAGACATATAGGAGATGAAGCAATCATGTCTTGCATGGAGATAGTGTAGAGACTGGATGAGCGTTGGCCAGACATAAGATCATTTCCTTGAAGATCACGAATGAAACAAGTTTTCTCCCTAAAAGCTACTTCCAAGTCTCCATCACAAAATTGACCAACTGAGAATAGATTGTGACCGAGGCCTTCCACATAATAAACCCTGCTAATTTTGATGTTGCCATTAATGTAATCTCCGTAGCCCATGATAGCTGCGAAGTGATCATTCCCGAATCTGACAGTGCCAATGAACTTTGAAACAAAGTTTGATAACAGTTTAAGGTTGCCTGTCATGTGTCGGGAACATCCGCTATCAACAATCCAGAGGATGATCTGTATCACCTGCATTAGACACAGACGACACAGATGGAATAGAAGTAGATGTGGAACCCGAAGTGTTAGAGGGTTCCTCAGCAGTTATAGTTGAAATACACACATCAATGATTTTAGGCATCCATTTAAATACTAGTGTATTATGTATCCATTTCTGCCATCTCCAACTAGTCTTAGCTTTAGTCTTAGTGAATGTGCTAGGTGGTACAACAATCCTTGGAGGTGATACTGGAACTACTGAGACATCAAATCGTTTCTTAGAATCTAAAGAAGGCGGTTTACCAAGCACAGACTTAGAAGCATTAGTGGGCCTAGAGGTATTCCGAATCTTAGGATTCCGTAAACGTGACAAGATAGCCTTAGCAACACATTTATCATGACAATCAGAACGCATACTTTTACGACAAATAACACAAGATGCATCAGACTGAATATCAAAAGTACTTAAAGGTTCAACATTAGTTACAACACTTTTTCCATTACATTTGTCAGACGCAATATCTAAAGTGGATGCAACTGGAGTCTTATTCAAAGTCCTACGATGTTCTTCTGCTTCAACATTCTTTATTTGTCTTTTCTTAGGTCGCAACTTCCTATTCTTCCTTGTATTGCTCCTAGGCTGTGAAGTGTGGACGTTTGGAAAAGAGGCAACTAGTCCTGTTTCAGTAGAGGGAAGCACATTAGTAACTTGTGTTTTGTCAGTAGGTATTCTGGGGACATGATTGCTAAGTGTTACAGGTGCAACTCTCTTAATGATGCTAGGCTGAACTTGTTCATACTTTCCTAACATTTCCTGTAACTTAATGATAGTGTGCACCAAATCTTGATTTTCAGAACGAAGATTTCCAGCAAAATTCATGACTTCTTTAGTGTATGCAAGATAATGATCAAGTTCGTTGGATGCTTCATCACGAGTCTGTTTGAGTAAATCAAATATGACACCATATTCCTTTTTAACTTTTGCAAGTTCTTGTTCATATTTTGAGATTTGACACTTGAAAGACACGTTTTGATCATCCAATTGCTCAATTTTTGGATCAGAAGATTTTGCACGCAACTGGGCGATTTTTTGTTGAAAAACAAGTTGTTGATCGTGAATATCTTTTTGACACCAATTAAGACGACGTATTGCAGTTGAAAGCTCGTTTGACAATCGTTCATTTTCAATTTTTAAAGACTCGAACTGAAGCACATTATCCGTATTTTCAACAGTTTCAACAGAATCAACAGTATCAGCAGATATAGAATCAGATGCATATGGCAAAGAATGCAATAACACAACATTATAGATATCAGCACAGATAACATCTTCCAAGAGTCGATCAACATCTTTTCTCAATAATTTCTTTTTGCGTTTAGTATTTGAAATTGATGTTTTTGTTTTTTAGAAAACTGTTTTCATGAGACCAAGTTCCTTGTGAAAATCCTTTTCCCAATATAGTGCACAGTTTTTCAAATTTTTGACATGTGGTAAAATTCTTTTTTGAAAAATGTCTCGTTGTTCTCGTGCCAATGGCGAGTGAAAATGTTCAACTTTTATTTCAGAATGAAATTCAATTGCACGTTCCAAGAGTTTGATGTCAGATAAGAAAGTGTCGAAATATTTGATAACACTACTACTTTCGGCTTTATTTTTTACTTCACTAAGTGAAGGTAAAGGACCATTAATTTGTGCACCATTGTGTTGGGGACTAACTTCAGAAACAGGTGTGACAACCTAAGGTGTGTTTGAAGTATCTTGTTGTGTGACAAAAGTTACGGCTTTTGAATAGTTAAATGGTTTGTTATAAACAACATTTTCCATTTTTGACCGACTCTCGTCATCTGCATCTAATTCCTCCATTCGATTATATTCAACAACAGTCATAATTGAATCATCAATTCTATGTTCTGCACTGTAAACTTCAGGATTTGGTTTGAATGCTCTGCTTGAAAACTTGGGTTTGTAATCAGCAAGAATCGGACCATATCCATTTGGGTTTGGTTTAAAACTAAACTTTTGAATCGTTGTGATTCACTCACCATGTTTATAAACAACATTTCAAAACTCTTTGATTTTGTTTTATAAGTCGACAATTTCATCAAGATAGTTATCTATTCGTTTCGTGGAATGCTTTTTGTACTCAGAGAACTGTTTTTGACAAGTTAACAACTCAGCCTTGGCTTTTTGAGTTTCCAAAGTAAGAGCGTTAAGTTGTTTTTTATGTTCATGTTGCAGTTGTTCTATTTGAGACAACAAAGCGTTCTTCGATGCGGCTAGATCACGTATCTCTCGTTCTAAAGCTTTTTCGTTTTGATGAGATTTAGCAAAAGTGACTTCAAAACCTTTTTCCCGTTTTTCTTGAATTTTACAAGCGTTGAGTTGTCGATTTAAGCAATCGTTATCCCTGGTTAACAGTGCATTTTGATCTTTTAATTTTATATTATCATTATGATAACGTTCCACTCGGGATTGTTGGTCTTTAACTAAGGTCCGGAGCTCAAATTCTGGATCAAACATAGAATCATTTTGTTCAACGGGAGTCTCAACATGGTCATTGTTTAGATCCTCAAATATAACCACGGAGTCAACTTGATCATCAATGGTAACCATAAGGTCATCTTGATCATCAAAGATAACTACGGGGTCTAGTTGATGATCATTAGAATGAGATGTAGAAGGCTCATGTTGAACACTCTGATCTATGTCAGATGCAGATGTTGGTGGAGATATCAGTTCATTAATGATAATTGTTTGTTCAGTACGAGACAAGCCGTCAGTGTCATACACTGGGCCTGTGTCACTCATGTGTAGAGCTTGCATTTGTGCCATCAACATCACTGCTGCATTAGCCTGCAAGTCCTCTATATCATCATCAGAATCTGCACCTGCCATAAAGCTCTGTTCCTTGTTGGTAAGAGTTCCACCAGCTTCATCCTTAAGAGCCAAGAGCAAAGCCTCTTTGAAATAAGCACTGCCTCTTGTCCTCGGTTTAGGACATGCATTAGCCAGATGACCCTTCTCATTACAGTTATAGCATCGAAGACCATTAACCCCATTCTGAGCATTTCCCTGTTCAACCACTTGAGCCCTTTGCTGTTGCGGAGCACCCATGTGATTCCTTCCCATAGCATTTAACCCTTGACCTCCTCCCATCTGACGACCATAACCACGGTTTTGAACTTCAATGCGTCCATTGTTCACAACAGCCTGATTCCTTGTATTAGATGAAGAACGAATGCGATTGTTGGATTTGTTTGTATAACGGCCAAATGCTTTAGCAATCATAACAAATCCTTGTTGCAATTCATCGAAGGCATCGGAGTCCTCATCAGCTTCACTGTAAAGAGCTTGAGCAGTGTTGTTGTTATATGGAACCAATTGATTTTGTTGAGGTTGTTTCTGTGACGGATCATAAGGTGTGATAGTTGCAGTTGGTTGAGGAGCGGATTGAGGAGCTTGTTGAGGAGGAAGATTTGTTTGAGCCCACAAAGCAAGTTGTAGATTGTCCGGAAGTGAAGGTGAAACAGTTTGGCCACGGATAATCCTTTCCTTATCAACTTCTTTTTGATGAGGCTTCAGATAATCGTACAAAAATCCGTAGGTAGCATGATGCATATCCTTAGCTTGACGGAGAAAAATGACATACTTCTCCCATTCCGGACCAAGACTACTTAGGAACTTTGTGTTGACAGCAATTCGTGGCATGATGATATTGTGTTTGTCCAAATCATTAATGATGTCTGAAAAGCGATGATGATAAGATTCTAATGATTCTCCTGGTTCAATCATGAAGTGTTCATAAGCCAAGTAGATTTTGGATTCCATGTCTTCCTGATTGAGTGTTGTGCCTTGTATAAGAAGATGAATCTGTTCCCACATTGCTTTTGCAGTCTTTTGAGCATCAACACTTCGAAGGATTGGATTGGATAATCCTAAAAGGATGTATTGCATTGCAAGTTCATCGGCTTCAAAGTGTAGAAGTTATTCAGCAGTGAGGTCTGTAATAGTTGCAATGTTGGTGACATCATCTCTTGGTGGAACAGCACTAGGATCTCTGGGTGTAACGACAATAGGCATCTGAAATGGACCTTCCATAATGACCTTCTTTAAGAACTTTCCATGTGGCTTCTTTAGATCACAAAACCTAAAGAACCTTATCACCCATTGATCATAATTACCGGGAGTGAGCATTGGAGGTCTATCAAGTGAGCCAGCTTCATGAATTGATTGTTGGCTACTCAAGGCTTCACACATCTTGCCAAACCATGCCGGTTCCTTCATAGTATTCCTTGATGGATGTTGATTGTAGAAGTTTGTGTAAGGTTGTACTTGAAGACTTGGTGGTGGTTGAACCATTTGAGGTTGTGGAATTGCTGCAAATTGTGGAGTATGTTGTTGATTAAATTGTTGTTGATAAATCTGTTGTTGATGATTAAATTGTTGATGTTGTGGACTTAGTTGTTGTTGTTGTTGTTGTTGAGGATAAGTGTAAGGGAAATAGTTAGAGTATGGTGGTTGTGACATGTTGAAAAACTTGTGTTGTTAAATGGATCTTTGTAGTCGAATGAACCTTTGTTGATGAAGAGTCCTTAGGCGTAGAAATCACAGAAAAGCCTAGTACCACTTATGCGTAAAAACACCAAACTTACGCGTAACAATAAGAGTTACGCGTAGGATTAGCTTACGCGTAAGTAAGGATAAAACGCTAAAGTTATGCGTAAACAAAAAGTTAGGCGTAGAAAACTTAGGCGTAGGATTACCTTTTGCGTAAGACAGAGCTTAGGCGTAAGATGAATCTTAGGTGTAAAAATTTCTACGCGTAAGCTTATGCTTATGCGTAATTTTAGGGTTTTTGCCCAAATGATCTTTTACACTATCACAGTGCAAAAGATATCCAAAGTCGACGTATTCTCAGGCTTATCCAAGCAAGAAAACACGGAGTAAGCCACGAAAACTGAAGATCAAACCAAGGACACGTTACGCGTAAGTTTAGGGTTTCACTTACGCGTAAGATTTAGCCAAAAATGATTTCTTCCAACCGATGTTTCCAAACCAGATTTAAGTGATGAAATAGCTTCAATATCACCAAAATAACACAAAAGTGTGAAACTTGATGAACCAAAGCTTAAAAACCACGTTACGCGTAGACAGAAACCCACGTATAAAACCAAGCTAGAAAACAATTATCCACGTGTAAAGTTTGAAACTTTTTGCCAAAAACAATTATTTTAACACCTTAAAACGTTGAAAGTACAAGAATCTTGGATTAAAAAGTGTAAAAAAATGTGTTTTTAAGCGAACCAAAGTATCAACTTCGAATCGTATGTCTTACGCGTAGGACCAAAACCCACTTCAAAAACAATACGTTCTCCCAACTATTTGGCGATTGATACCACTGTTAGGTCACTAAGTTTACAACACAAGCATCAATAGAAAGAATAGAAAAGAGAAGAGATTGGTTGAACAACACACACACACAATATGCGTATAAAACTAAGACCGGTTATGCGTAGCAATAGAGAAAGTGAATGAATTGAACAACCAACCCTCAAGTGAGGGTTATTACAAGGTATTTATAGGAAGGGGAGCTAGGGCAACACTCCTACTCTATTCATTTCCTTAATGGACATGGGCCTAAGCTCATGGGCCTTCTACATAAGCTTAAGCTACTAACAAACATAAAGGCCATAATTAAGCTAACTATTACATATGAATCACTAACACTTGATATAGGTTTAGGAGTGATTCCAACAATAAGCATGTTGGTAAGCTGTTTGATCTAGCAAAAGAGTTTGATAAAATTCCTCCTCAAGAAAAGATGAATATAATTGTTGAAGCTATTAAGAATAGGGAAACACGCGAAGTGATTGTAGAAAAGACTGAAAAGTTACCAGTTGATCCAGTTGAAGGTACCTTGATTGTAGAAAAGTTACCAGTTGAAGCTACCATCAGTTGATCCAGTTTGTCCCATGGTAGAACAGTTTGAGAATGTTAGAAAACATGTTAATTGATGTTAGATCGTTAATTGATGTCAGTTGATCAAGTTTTTCCAGTTTTTCCCATGGTAGAACAGTTTGAGAATGTTAGAAAACATGTTAATTGATGTTAGATCGTTAATTGATGTTAGATCAGTTTGAGAATGTTCTTTTGAAAACATGTGAATTGATGGTAGATCAATTTGAGAATGTTAGAACAGTTTATGATGGAGTTTTATAATGGTAACTGTTGTGTAGTTTCTTTTAGAATCTGTCTTTTATCTTTATGTGATCCATACAGATTATCCATACAAGTTTTTGAAATAGAATATAAGTATGGGATTTATTGTGAATCCCATGGGATTCATTGTGAATCCCATGGGATTCATTGTGATCCATACAGATTATCCACATAAGTTTTTGAAACAGAATATAAGTAGCAAAGAAAAATAAATTTTCTTTGGAAATCATCTAAAAAACATCTGAATATTCAATCTATATATTGAAGAAAATAATAAAAAAGAACTAACAAAAAAAAGGAATATAAGTAAATTAATTGTTTTCAAACATCAGTTGGTTTCGCCTTTCGCCTTGCCTTTGGGTTCATCGAACAAGTTGTTTTCGTATGCAAGTTGGTATTCTCTCCACAATGTCCACAAGGCTTCATTTTTTTCTTTTTAACTTGAAGCGCTTTTTCTCTTTCACTTTTTCGCCTTTCATTTCGTTCTGCTTCTGAAATATTCCCTTTGTTTCTTGCTTTTGTTGGATTGTTAACTATTTTCTTCTCAGGGTTAGAAATAGCAAAATGTTCACCAATTACATCTCCTGTATTTCTTGAAGGAGGATTTGGCACCTCGGCCTCCACTTCTATTTTTAATGTCTTTAACTTTTCTACAAAAGCACCCATCTTCACTTTGTCTTTGCTCAACCGAAACAAACATTCATCCACCAGAAACGTTGCCTCATTTTTAAATCTTTCAATTTCTTCATTTGTTTCACTATATATGTTTCTTTTCCTTCTCAATTCAGGTGGTATTATATCTCTTGTCCAACGCCTCAAAATATATTGTTTTGGAATGAATTAATATCACGATTCTTGAAAACAAATAATATGTGTCGGCATAGAAAATCGAATCGTACAAAATGTCTGCAACTACACACCACCGACCCATCTTCTGTATTACACAGTACCTTTTTAAAACACAATAATTATTAGCCAATCCCATTAGACAATCCCATGGGATTTAATACAGAATCACATGGGATTCACAAAAATCCCATGGGATTCCCAGTGAATCCTAATAATTATTAGCCAATCCTATTAGGAAATCCCAAGAGATTCATTCTGAATCCCATGGAATTTCCATGGGATTGATTATGAATCCCATGGGATTATTTGATTAATCATGTGTGATATTATAGTAGTTTATACCAAAAAGTAATATACCTTATAGTCTACAAATTTCTCTGTTGCTACTGTTTCACCTTCCTCTGCTAGTTCTTTTGCAACTTCCTTATTAAGGATTCTATAAGCTGCCGGATTTTTGTCTCTAATCGTGACAATCTTACAACCTTCTTCTATTTTTAGTTCCTGTATCGCACAAGTCCAGCATGCTTATTCTATTTCCGTTTGAACAAGTAGAAATATTGTCCTAGTATAAACTCTTGTTGCATGATGTTCAATTGCTAACTTTGTTTCACATTTTGGAACCTCGTCTAGTGTTTTGAAGTCCAAATGTTCTTGCCTATAATGTTGTCTTTCCATTGTTGATTCATAGGACATCATGAAACAAACTAGCGTCGCTCCTGGGCTTGTGAAACTTTTGAAGAACGAGTTTTCACTCTCAGACCTTGATGTCATTCTCATCAATCCAAACAAAGGCGATTTGATAAAATAAGCTGGAATCCACATTTCTCATAGTTTAAACATTTTGGTCATCCATTTGTGGTTTTGCAAACCAAAATCTTCAATCAACTTAGCCCATTTATCTTCAAATTCCAACGGTTCCATGAACATATTCCAAACGATCTTGTTTAAACGCTTCTTGAAATCAGTTTCATTGTATATTTCCTTACAAATCTGTAAATAAAATGATAAACACGTGTAAACCACTGTCGGATTCACAGATGAATCCCATGAGATTCAGAGAAGAATCCCATAGGATTCAGAAAGAATCCCATGGGATTCAGAGAAGAATCCCATGAGATTCAGATAAAAACATTCGATAAATTACCTTTGTTGGAATCTTTTGGTGAATATGCCACATGCAAAGTCGATGTTTCGATTTAGTGAAAACGGATTCAATGGCTATCTTCATTGCCCCATCTTGATCCGTCACCACCATCGTTGGTTCTTTAGAAAAAGCAGTCATGAATGCCTTTAGTAGCCATGTGTAGGATTCAGTGTCTTCTTTTAAAAGCATTCCCGAACCAAGCGTGACACACTTTCTGTGATTATCGATACCGGTGAATGGTACAAACACCATGTTGTACCTAAAAATAACATAATTTTTAGTGACAGAATCCAATGTGATTACAGACTCCCATGGGATTCATGGTGAATCCCATGGGATTCTCTATGATCTATGTCTTTTAATAATTTTACTTATCAAGTATCTTTATGTGATTTAAAAATAATCCCATGGGATTCACAGAGAATCCCATGGGATTCTCAAGGATCCCTTGTGATCCATACAGATTACCCATGTGATTTAGTTTGTATAATCTCATGGGATTCACATATGAATCCCATGGGATTTATAACAGAATCTTATGTGATTTTTCAACAAAATAAATTATATTAAAAATAAACACTTACTTATTACTCCTGAATGTTGCATCAAAAGATACTATGTCTCCAAACTCCTTATAATTGCATTTTGCAACTTCATCAGCCCAAAACATTGCGACTAACTCACTTTTTTCTACCTTATACGGGCACATACATCTTTCTGTTTTCCATTTTATTTATAAGCATTTGTGCGTCACTTTCCCCTATGAACATATTAATATCCCGCTGATGATTCTTAAAATCATCGGATGTCCCATGAACATATTCATACCCACCTTTCATGCTCGTTAACAAGTTGTGAGCCTGTGTTGCACCAATTTTGTTTGTTGCCACTTTAACAACAAACATTTTTTCTGCTTCGGTCATTTTTCTTTGCTTTTTTGTAAAATGTTTATACTCTTTTGGTATAAGCATATGATTGTGTTTGGCAATAAACTTAATTAGCTTGTATTTTCCAGAAACGATATTCAATTACGAGCTTGACAACCTGTTACATGCAGAGTTGTATTTCTTTTTTGTTTCTCACTGTGCTTAGGATCCAAAGTTTCTACATTAATATGTCTTGGAGCTCCTTCTTTGTTACACATGATGTATTTGGCTTGTACAATTCCAGATTTTGTTAATCGTTGTCCTGCTTTTTTAATTTGAAAACCTCCCGCTTCAGCGTAGGTACTATACATATCTATAGCTTCCTCTATAGTATCATAGTATTTCCCTTCTTGTGGTACATGAATTCCTTCCACATGAGGCTCCCAATATATCGATCCACCCGGTGTCTCAGTGTGTTCATATAAAGTTGGTCTTGGTGATCTCATAGAATCTGCATATAGAAGAAGAATATTAAGGGATTAAGATAACTAAAAATGTCATTATGAATCCAATAGGATTCACTAGGAATCCCATGGGATTCAGAATGAAGACCTTTATATTTTTCATGCTGAATCCCATGTGATTTAATACATAATCCCTTGAGATTGAGGTAACTAAAACCTTGTGATTCACACTTTTCTCATAGCATTACACAACTAAAAACTAAATTTCAAGTGATTTACTAATCTCATATGTTTCATTGTGAATCCCATGGAATTCACTGGGAATCCCATGAGATTCACAATGAAGACCTTTGTGGAAAACTAGAAGGGGGGGGGGTTGAATAGTTTTGCCAATTAAAACTCGTTTTAAATTTTAAACTATTTAGATCAACTTATGTCAATCTATTTGGATGTATGTTGGATGTTGATAAACAAACACATAGAAGTATGTAATGAAAAGATAAGAGTAAGAACCACAAAACCACAACGCAAGTATTTATAGTGGTTCGGCTACAAGGACACCTTCCTTGCCCTAATCCACTCCCCGAGTCACCTACTCGAGAGTTCGTAATCACTACACGACACCAACTCCTTATGGTGGAGAAACCTTCACAATGTTTCCTACTCTTTTTCGGTACTAGGCTAACCACCGGGTTCTTTCACACCAAGGTGAACCACACCTAACCAACGTCGCCTACACTTTTTCCGGTGCTAGGCTAACCACCGAGTTCTTTCACTCCAAGGAGAACTAATCCTATCACAACGTCGCCTGCCCTTTATCCGGTACTAGGCTAAGTACCGAGTTCCATTACAATGGAGGAACTACTACCCATCACTACACCAACGACTAATCCCAAAGGAGACCAACTCCTTATTACAACAACATCAAGGATATCAATATCCTTGGATCGAATACTAATCTATCTTGTACATCGAAACACACCATATCGAATGTACATCTAAGGCACCTTTCACTAATGCCTTTTAACTAGATCTTCAAGACACCCTTCACTAATGTCTTGTGTCTTGACTTCTAGGCACCCTTCACTAATTCCTACAATACGAACGATCGACACCTTTCACTAATGTCTTTGTCTTCACACTTGAGACATTTTTCACTAATGTCTTCAACACTATACTTCTTAGAAGAAAGAAAAGAATCATCAACAAGAGGAATTCAATAGTCTTGAAGATGAGGAAGCATGGCAACTCATGGACTTGAGCTTGCTTGACTTCAAAGGTGGTGATCTCGCCTTTAAGAGGAACCTAGAGGATCACACAAAAACAAAACTAGAAACATAGATCACTTGGATATGTGGTTTGAGAGTTTTTAAATCAGGGAGAAAGTATATTGGAAAGGGGTGAGAAACAATGAAGAAATGGCTCACTATTTATAGAGGAAAATGTCTACTATTCCCCGGATCCCACGGATCCCTCCCACAAGGGATCCGTCTAACGTAAAGCTAGGGATCCGTGGGACGCTCCTCTTTAACCATGGGTATTTTGGTTATGGGTCATGGGTCATGGGTTGATCCATGGGTTCTTTACTAGATGACATGTATCTTATGAGTGCAATGCACTTAGTCACATGGGTGTGGGTCAATACCATGGGTTATGGATATTATCCATATATGATATAAGCATGATGTCATGTAATGGGTTATGGGTCAAGCTCCATGGGTCATGGAATTTGGGTTGTACCCAACTACATTCAATGTATTTGATCAATGGGTTATGATACTTAAGTTTCTACCCATTTAAATTACCCAATATACTACATACTAGTTATGTGTATATTTTACCCAAATATGTAAACACTAGTTGTTGTACATATGTAATGTTAAATCATAAAATCACTTATACTTGTTTTAGTGTTTTATGTGAAAACGTAATTATGTTAGAAACTATTAGTTCAAACCATGTACTTATTTTATTTGTTTCGTTAAAATGATTTTACGTTTGTTATCGACAAAACATTAGAAGATCGTAAAATATAAATAAACGTTTTTACGGCTTATTTGTATTAACAATCTCTCCCTTTTTGTTGATGACAAAACATAAAATTATTTTAAGGAAAAGCTAAAATTCGTAAAAGTTTGAATTTGTAGTTTTTACTTTCTTCTCCCCCTTTTTGTCGAAACAAAAAGAGTTTGGAAAGGAAACTAACACATTGTTTTAAAACAAATATGTGAAAATAAAAAAAAATAAAGAGCAAGTAACGGGAAAGGATCTCGTCTTTACTCCCTCTTGACGAGTCCATCCCTATGTAAGGGCGTCAAGAAAATAATACTAAGCTAGTTCATTTGCAACTAATGTTTGCAAAAGATATCGTCTAAGTGACGAATGTGCTCCCCCTTGATGATTGCAATTTTGCAAAGGGATGTCATGAAATTTAATCCTAATATTGCAAGTAATTTTGCAATGTATTGCTTTGACACAAAGCTCCCCTAGCTTTAAGGTGTCAAAGCCTTCATGTGTAAATTGAATAACTACAAAACAAAGGTTATAAAACAAGTATAATGCATAATTTCCTGCAAATATGATCCAAGTTAGTAGAAAAATAGTTTTATGTATCACGGATCCCACGGTTCCCTCTTTGTAGGGATCCATCTAGGTAAATTTAAGGGATCCGTCTGGCTGATGATTAATTTCAGCAATGATGATATAACACATTATGTTAATATCAAAGTGAGATATGTATTATACAACATAATCATATACTCAGAAATATAGCAAGTAGCATGTATTTTCATTTAATAAAACTAGAGATATGATGTACATGACTCTAAAAACTAAGAAAATGATCGATACATGACTTGGAATTACTAGACTTATCTAAGTAACTCTTGATACTAGGACACCACTAAAATTCTCTAGCTCAAGATTGTTTAAGTTTAATCTCGTCGAAACGTTCGAGAAGGTGATAGAACATGAAACGTTGATCTTCTCGTACTTCATGTATCAAACTTTCAACATGTTGACAATGATAACAATCTTTGTCATGGCTAGGTAGTGGTGGTGGAAGAAATGAGATTGCTTGATGCGAAGGATCAAGTGAAGCGGGTTGGGCAGACTCAAACGACGGAGGGATTGGTGGAGGCGCATTTGAAGATGGCTCAACCAAGAATGATGGAGGTGGTAGAGAAGTGTCAACTTCCATAAGGTCGGGTGGTTGACTTTGATAATTTCTCATAATCCAAATGGGATTATATGATGGTGACGGCGAAAAGGAAGCCGGAGCTAATGTAGACTGTGGAAAACTAGAAGGGGGGGTTGAATAGTTTTACCAATTTAAAACTTCCTTTTAAATATTTAGATCGACTTATGTCAATCTATTTGGTTGTTTATGTTGGACGTTGATAGATAGATATATAAACATGTAATGAAAGATAAAGAGTAAGAAGCACATCACCACGACACAAGTATTTATAGTGGTTCGCTACAAGGACACCTTCCTTGCCCTACTCCACTCCCCGAGTCACCTACTCGAGAGTTCGTAAACACTACACCAACTCCTTATGGCGTAGAAGCCTTCACAACGTCGCTTAACCTTTTTCCGGTACAAAGCTAAATACCGAGTTCCTTCACACCAAGGCGAACCACACCTAACACAACGTCGCCTACCCTTTATACGGTGCTAGGCTAACCACCGAGTTCTTTCACACCAAGGAGAACTAATCCTATCACAACGTCGCCTACCCTTTATTAGGTACTAGGCTAAGCACCTAGTTCCATTATGGAGGAACTACTACCCTTCACGACACAACACCTAATCTCAAGGAGATCTACTCCTTGTTACAACACCATCAAGGATATCACCATCCTTGTAAATAAACAAATACTTATATGTATAACGATGCACCTCATCGATTATACGACCTAGGCATTCTTCCCAAATGCGACTTGATTTGATTCTTCGGCATCCTTCACTAATGCCTTTGACACAACGCTTGGCACCCTTCACTAATGCCTTCGTCTTGACACCTTTAGCATTATTCACTAATGCTTTGACACGGATGATGAGCACCTTTCACTAATGCTTTCATCTTGACACTTTTGGCATTCTTCACTAATGCCTTCAACCCAACATCTATGGAGAAAGGAAGAACTATCAACAAGAGAACCTTAGTTGTCTTGATGATGACGAAGCATGACAACTCATGGACTTGAGCTTGCACGTCTTCAAGAAGTGGTGATCTTGCCTTTAAGAGGAACCTAGAAGATCACACAAAAACAAAAGACAAACTACATACATCACTTAGATATGAGGTTAGAGGGTTAGAATACTTGAGGAAGTATGTGTGTAAAGTGATGAGTAGAAAGGAATAAATGGCTCTCTATTTATAGAGAAAACTTTCAACTGTTCCCCGGATCCCACGGATCCCTTCCACTTGGGATCCGGCTAGCACAAAGCTAGGGATCCGTGGAACGCTCCTCTTTGCCCATGGGTATTTTTGGTTATGGGTCATGGGTTGATCCATGGGTCTTTAGCTAGATACAATGTATCTCTTGAGTGCTCACCAAGGGTTCAATGTATCTAGACATTGGGTATGGGTCAATACCATGGGTTATGGATATTATCCATATATGATATAAGCATGATGTCATGCAATGGGTTATGGGTCAAGCTCCATGGGTCATGGGCTTTGGGTTGTACCCAACTACATTCAATGTATTTGCCCAATGGGTTATGATACTTAAGTTTCTACCCATTTATATTACCCAATATACTACATACTAGTTATGTGTATATTTTACCCAAATATGTAAACACTAGTTGTTGTACTTATGTAATATTAAATCATAAAATCACTTATACTTGTTTTAGTGTTTTATGTGAAAATGTGAATATGTTAGAAACTTATTAGTTCAAACCATTTCGTATTTTATTTGTTTCGTTAAAATGATTTTACGTTTGTTATCGACAAAACATTAGAAGATCGTAAAATATAAATAAACGTTTTTACGGCTTATTTGTATTAACAATCTCCCCTTTTTTTGATGACAAAACATAAAATTATTTTAAGGAAAAGCAAAATTAAAAGTTTGAATTTGTAGTTTTTACTTTCTTCTCCCCTTTTTGGAAACAAAAGAGCCTTGAAAGAAAGCAACACATTGTTTTTAAGAAAAACATGTGAAAGAAATAAAAAGAGGTAGAGAGCAAGTAACGGAAAAGGATCTCGTCTTTACTCCTCCTTGACGAGTCTATCCCTAGGTAAGGGCGTCAAGAAAGTAATATTAATCTAGTTTGTTTGCAACTAAGTTTGCAAAAGATTTCGTCTAAGTGGCGAATGTGCTCCCCCTTGATGATTGCAATTTTGAAAAGGGATGTCGAGAAATGTAATCCTAATATTGCAAGTAATTTGCAATGTATTGTTTTGACACAAAGCTCTCTCTAGCTTTAGGGTGTCAAAAGGCTTCAAGTGTAGATTGAATAACTACAAAACAAAGGTTAGAAAACAAGTATAATGCACAATTTCCTGCATATGTGATCCAAGTTAGTAGAAAAATAGTTTTATGTCTCACGGATCCCACGGTTCCGTCCTAGTAGGGATCCGTCTAGGCAATTTGATGGATCCGTATGAGTGAGTTAAATTGGCAATGGTGATGTAACAAGTAATGTTAACATCAAAATGAGATATGTATTCAACCAAAAAACATATACTCAATGCACTATGGCAAGTAAACTATCATTCAATAAAACATAAGAGATGATCAACAAATCTCTAAAAACTAAGAGAATGATTTAGCCATATTCTACTAAAACAAATAAGTGACCAAAGCAGAAGCAACAAGTGCTTGAGTCTAGGGATGAGTAGACTTGTTGATTTGGTCCAATCTTTCAAGAAAATAATTAAACATGAAATGCAACTCATTTCTTACTTCTTGAACAAGTCCTTGGGTGATTAGACAATTAGAGCAATTATTGTCTTGATTAGGAACATGATGTTTTGAGGAGGTTCTACAAATGATGGTGGAGGTACATTGAGTAATTTAGGATGAGGTTCTACTAGGAATGAGAGTGGTGGTAATGGAAATTCCTCCATATGATCAAGTCCTTGGTGGTTCCTTGTTTCCAACGATGGACTAGTTGGTGATGTAGGTGGTTCCTATTTTAACGAGAAGGTTGGTGAATGCTCTAATGAATAGAGAGGCTGTTGTAGTCCATGCTCTAGGAATGAAGGTTTAGACGTTTTAGGTGGGTTTAGAAGCTCTAGATGATCCCTTTTCTAACCTAAGAGGTTTAATGCTAATTATTGCGGTTCTCTTGGAAATTGTTGATTGGATTTGTTGAGGTGAGATTCTAGCATTATTATCTCTAGGATGATGATTGGGTGGGTGGGAAGTCCTACCATTTGTGGGTTTAACCGGAGATGATTCGGTTGAAGAAATTTCGTGTACAACACGAGCAAGTTTCTTAGGTGGTTCTTGGTTGGATGAGTTAGCACTAGGAGCTTTCTCATGATGAAATGACTAAGGAAAAGGTTTCTAAATGCTGAGAATTTTGTTGTGTTTGATGACTAGAAGGGATTCCTAGCAAGATGACTTATAAAGGGAAGTATTTAGCAAGTGCATTCAAGACTTAAGTCTCTAATATCCTTTGGAATGTGATGATTAGCATGCACAGGAGTCAACTTCAGAGTTTACTGATCTAGAGCTCATTTAAGATGAGTGGAGTGTTCAAGTTAGCAAGATGAGCTTGAAATGATTGTTTTAGCAAGAGTTGACATGAATCGTCATACCCGGATCCCACGGTTCCCTCCAATGAGGGATCCGTCTAGGCTAATCCTAGGGATCCGTCTCTCAGCAGCTAGGAAAGGATAGAAGTGATGTTTGAAAGGTCTAAAGCCTATTTTTTGAAGTGTTTCAGTTCTCCTAAGTGTCTTTAAATGGAAGGGTACTTAAATGTTCAATGGCAATGAGTGATGTAGCTAATGATTGCCTTATATGGAAAAAATTGGAACTTTCGTGAGTACCAATGAATGAACAAGGATGACACTAAAGATTTTGAGAGTGTCAAATGGAGCTAAATGATCCTAGAGATCAGGATAGTGACTTAGGATAATGTTCTTGGAGAATATCCTAAAGGTTTTAAGGATGGAAAAACTAGAATTTGATCCAATTTTGACCAATTTTGAGGTAAAGGATGACTATGATCAATTTTGCCATAATCGAAAGATTTTCTAGGTCTAGATGTGAAGGGATCATGTGAGAAATGATGAGTGATCTGAGAGCGGAAGAGTAATGGAGTTTAAGGTGAAACGATAGATCGAACAAGCGTCTTGAGTGTGATCCTTAAGGTGAGCTACAAGTGAGTAGTGAAGGATCTACTTATCTTGATAAGGACTTAAGAGATTTGCCTTAAGGACACTATTAAGTTCTAGCTTAGTGTGAAGGTAGTTCTAGGAACATGGTTTGAAAGGTGTACAATGATTGTAATTGCATTTTCTCTTGTCGGATCCCACGGATCCTTCCCTAAGAGTGAGGGATCCGGATAGCACAAACTTTGGGATCCGGCTTATCTGCTAAGTAGGACCTTTACTTAAAGGTATGGCGATTTTGACAAGGCATTATATTCCAAGGTTAGTTTAAAGTTCTAATATCTAAGGTATACATGTATATTTCATGAAGGTAATTGATTACATTGACTAAGAGCATGAGAAATAGCACATAAGGCATTGATTATTTGAATGAGATCTAGCTCACAAGTAACACATAGGTTTATCAAACTTAACAACCGTTATGAGTGTTGGTGGAATCAAAATAGATTTACGATCTAGATTAGTAATCATTGTTTGTATTAACAACGGCTTGAAATTGAGGATGAAAGATGCATGACGTTATGTTCAAGAACATTCCATAAGGGTTGAGTTTTTTGGAGCCTGAAGATTTAGCAATGAACTATGTAGGTTAGTCATTGTATGGATGTTGTGATTAGCAAACAATACATTATGTGAAAGAATGTCGAAGGATTGATTTCGTCCATGATGAGTGTGTAGCTCTTCTCGATGTCCCTTGTCAAGATAATGTTTGATGAGGCAAGTGGTTTCCATATTATGCGATTTAAATCCTCCTAAAGGTAGAAAATTTTATTTTCACCAAACTTGTTTGATTAGTAATCCTAGAGACCAATCTTCGGTGCAAAGGCACATTGTCCATTGTAAACTTACTTTGAGGATGTGAGCAAATTGCATAAGAGTTAAAACATAAATTGATCCAAAACCAAGTGAGAGAATAGAATATGAGATCCTCGTTACTAGCGAAGTTCAACTTGACGGCTAAACACTTGGACATATCTTCGTTGATTTCGAAGAGATTCTTTACGGGTGATTCCACATACCCGTGGAACGGTTCTATCAAGGAACCGGCAATTCAAGTGTGTTAGGCTCAAGGGAGATGTTTGGAGTTTAGACGCTAGTAGTGAAAAATCAATAAGTTCTCATATTCATTCTCATAGAAACTATAGATAAAAGTTAATAGAAAGTGATTCCTACAATGATGGCCTATCTAACGCTTTTTATTAGTAACAATGTTTTAACAACAATGATACTTACTCACCTAAGGTTTTGACATTCTTTGAATATTACTACTTGAGACAACTAGAGAGTGGTTTTAAGGCGTCATGTTAAAAATAAGTTCTTACCTTCCTTTCATAAGGGATCCGAAAGTTCGGGATCCATATGGGTAAACAACAAAAACATAGGTTGGATGAGCTTATAGTTTTATACCAACATATGTATTGTTGGAAAGCCTACATTTTCTTTTGAGCATGCATACATGGACTTTCTAATGGATAGAATGAAATAAATCAAAAAGAGATGATAAACATATTTGCGTTGCAAAATAATAACCTAGATACTTGAGATATATCGGATAGAAATATTTCAAGTTGTCAATGCTAAGAATGATACTATGAAGGCTTGGAGGCGTATCATGAAAAGGATTAACAACACAAAGTATATGTCTCCGTATGAGAGTACATCATCATAGGAAACACAAGTGTAGGTTATGATCCATGTTGATGATGAACCATTCTTGATTCGGATGAGATTTAGAAAATGATACAAGAACAAGAGGAAATTTTTGAAATTAAGCACATTATGAAAAACTGATGGAGTGGATGACGGGAGTTTTATGGGAAAGAGGAATTTTTGAGATTTGTGTTATATGTTTTAAACATTATTAAAGGATATGATTTTTATCTAAATGAAATCTAAAACTAACAAGTTTTATAAACGACACAACTAGAAGTTAAGAAACACTCCTTCAAATAGCTACATTGATTAGTAGAATATTACATGAATATGCATAAAAGAGAATGAATAGCAAGGTAAGGTAGGAAAACCACATACTGCTATTCAATCAAATAAACACAAAAGCTAATGTCATTTGAGATAAGCAAATAATCAAGTAATGACACAACAAATGTCGAGACAATTTATCCATTTATCATAGCATACCTTCGAAAGTTCTTGTTACCGCGATTCATATGACTTGGTGTTAAATATAAAACATGTACCAAGCTTGATTAGTTTTTTTATATTTATAAATATGATCAAAACCTTAATTTGATAGAGGACACATTGTTATTGAAAAAATCCGTCTCTCAATTAGATCAAAAGTTTGTGCAAAGTTCAATATGACTTCAAAAATAACTTTTATTATAAATCAATGATTCTGGAAAATTATTGTTTTGAATCAGTTTATGAAATCATTTTAAATGAAATTATACTCAAATACTCTTTTAAACGATTTAGGTGGCGACTTATGTCAATCTATTTGGATTTGTGTTGATGTTGTTAAGAAGTTATGTAATTTTTGAAAAGATAAGAGTAAGCACAAAAATGCTGTCTTCGCTACAAGGACACCTTCCTCCACGGATCCTTGCGAGGGATCCAAAGTCAGTTGTAACCTACTCGAGGGATCCGTAATCTCACACCATTACAAAATGTATGGTTTGACCCGACGAAAAGGTTGCCTAGTCTTTCGGTAGACTTTTTAGTGAGTTATATTACCCATTTTACACTTTATTCAAGCTTGATTAACAAGATATCTAACAACAACTTTCAAGGAGAACTAATCACTATCACAACGTCACTTACCCTTCATATGGTACTGCTTATTATAAGATAGGAAGCATATATCACCATTTTGTCCACACTAGCAATTTAGCACGTTTTTAATCCCAAAGGAGACCAACTCCTTATGTAACTAAGATATCACATATCCTTGGATGAATACTATATCCCCTATGGTTTTAGACACACCATAGTACATCTAAGGCGAAATATGCCTTCATGATCTTATAAGATACACCCTTCACTAATCCTTGTGTCTATGACTTCCCTTTTTAGGCACTTTTAGAAATGCCTACAATATACGATCGAAATACCTTTCTAATGATCTTTGTCTAAGATACCCAAATCCTAGTATGAAGACTTCTCAAAGGAAAATGTTAGAATGATGTATCACTATCCAACAGTAGTCTTGATGATTTCAAGCATGGCAACTCATGGACTTGAGCTTGCTTGACTTAAGGTGGTGAAATTCCCTTCTTTGTAAGTTTTCAGGAACCATACACGGATCACACAGTTTTCAAAGTACAAATACTACAAAAAAAATCTTGGTTAGAAGTTTTAATTGTGGAAAACTAGAAGGGGGTTGAGATAGTTTTACCAATTTGAAGAAACTCTCCTTTTAAATATTTATCGACTTATGAAAATGTCTATTTGGTTGTTTATGATTGGACGTGATAGATAGATATATAAAGCTGTAGGATGAAAGATACAAGAGTAAGAAGCCATCTTACCCATGACACAAGTATTTATAGTGGGTTCATGGGCTACATGGGGACACCTTCCTTGCCCTACTCCACTCCCAGAGTCACCTACTGAGAGTTATGGTAAGCACTAACTCATATGGCGGAGAAGCCATGCAATTTAACCTTTGGGTACAAAGCTAATGGGTCATACGAGTTCAATGGGTTTGGGTCACACCCAACTATGGGTCATTCAATGTATTTGGTCAATGGGTTATGATACTTAAGTTTCTACCATTCACACCTAAATAGGAGAACTATCCAATATACTACATACTAGTTATACTATAGAGGTGTACCCTTCAAGACACAACAACTATTTTACCCAAATATGTAAACACTAGTTGTTGTACATATTTAATATTGAATCATAAAATCACTTATAAGTGTTTTATGTACCCCTGAGCGATGTTAGCCTTAATAGTTTTATTAGAAGTGATGGTCATTCACGTTTAGGAACTTTGTAACGTGTGTTAGATATCGTGATAGAATAGTCAACGGGCTCGTGGATTGGACTAAGCTAAATGGGTATTAGTTTAGTTAAGCTAGCCTTATATCAATCCATGTCCAATCCAATCCATACGAAGCCCATACAAGGCCCATGGCCAAGCCTTAGGGCATCATCTCTCTTACTATAAATACCCCTCAAGTATGTCATTTGAGGGGTGTGCTTGAGTGTGTGTGTGTGTGTTTTTCCTTGAAGCAATATAACATCTTATTGTTTTCATCTTTTCTCTCTATCCTAACATATATCACGGTTTGTTTAAAACATATTCAAGTCACCATCTTTCTTATCTTTTCTTTCTTTATATGCTTTACGTTTGTGTTGGGTTGAACGTTTTCTACGCGTAGCGTGGTAAACGTGGTGATACTTGTGTTTGGTTTGTTTGGTAAAGTGATAAGGTTGATATATCTAAGGTCCTACAATTGGTATCAAAGCCTAACAATGGTTTAGGAGTGTTTGTGTTTGTTTTGAAGGTTGGTACTATACGCGTAGCTTCATTATAAAAGTTGTCAAGCTTAAAGCTTTAATTTTTGCACTTAAAAATTCAAGATTCTTGTGGTTTAAGGTTTATTTGGTGCTAAAGTTTCAGTTTTTGCAAAAAGTTCGAAGCTTTACGCGTTTTGGTTAAGTTTTAAACTCGTATTTGGTTCTTTGGTCATTTCTACTCGTAACTTTTCTAAGCACTTTGGGTGAAAAAGGTCAACATTTTTGGGTTATTCGAGTGTTTTTAAGGATATCTGTGCAAGAGAAATCGTTTGAATCGTTGGAAATGTTTTACGAGTAGGTCAAAACCCTAGTTCTACTCGAAGAAAGTCAACTATGCATAAGGTTCTACTCATAACTTTTGGCTAAGAATCTTCGAGCATCAAAGGTTACTCGGTGCTTCCCTCACTTGGATAAGTGTGTGGAACACTTCGACTTGTGGATATCCCTTACGCTTGTGATAGTGTAAAGGATTTTTGGTTTTTAACCTAAGTTTACGCATAAGCATAAACTCTTACGAGTAGAACTCTACGCATAAGATCACACTTACGCGTAAGGTGTTACGACTAAGTTTTTGTCTCACGCATAAGCCTGAGGTTACGCGTAAGATACTTTTCTCGCCTAAGAATCCTACGCCTAAGATCCTACGCATAATATCCTACGCCTAAGCTTCCTACGCATAATATCCTACGCCTAAGCCATCCTACTCGTAACCATTTCCTACTCATAACTTTCTGTTTCTACGCCTAAGCTCTTTCTACGCATAAAGGTTTTTTTTTTTTTTTTTAAAAAAAAATTCAAATTTTTGAGGAGACTAAACGTTCAATTTTTACGCGAAATTCAAATTTTGGTTTAACTGTGAAAATTTTGGTCAAAAATTCAAATTTTTGGGCCTAAATTCAAATTTTTCGGGTCAAATTTGGCGTCAAAATTGTCATAACTCAAATTTTCTTACGACCTTAGAATTGATTTTTATAGTGAATTTCAAATTTTTGGCGAAATTTTTTTTGAACCAAGGTTACGAGTACGACTTTCAGAATCACCTCAACCGGGCTTAATCTTCATCAACCACAACTCCTTTATCGTTGAATCGATCCTACATCAACTTTATCATATCATACCTTCATCAATGGCAACTCAACAAGACATTCATGCAGCCGGTGCCGAAAACCGACCTCCTATGTTGGCAAAAGGTGGTTATCTTCAATGGACAAGTCGAATGCTCCGCTACATCAAGACCAAACCTAATGGAAACTCATGATTAAATCCATTCAGGATGGACCCTTCAAGCCTCGACAAGTCCATGTCCACGGAAATGCTGATGCAACACCTCCCATCCCACCATCCTCTCATCTTCAAACTGAATCAGATTACAATGAAGAGGATCGAAACAAGTCGATGCAGATGACATGGCAATTCATATTGTCCAACTGGGTTTACCAAGAGACATTTTTGCTGCCAGAGCGGTTGTGAAAGCGCTTTCGATATGTGGGAACGTGTTAGACGACTATGTTATGGAACAGAAATTGGTAAACAAGACATGGAGAACACGCTGCTAACTGAATTGGAGAAGTTTACATCTACACCGGGAGAATCCATTGAATCCTACTATGGAAGGTTTTGCACTTTGATGAATGAGCTTATCCGAAACAAGTTGGCACCCAGAACAATCGTTCAAAACATCAAGTTCCTGAATAATCTTCCGGAAGAATGGGGACGATATGTCACTATTGTCAACCAAACAAAAGACTTACATCTGGTGAACTTTGATCAACTCAACGATTTTCTCGAAAACAAAACCAAGTGAAGTGAATGAAGTCAGGAAAGAAAGATTGGCAAAGAATCATGATCCATTGGCACTCATTGCAAAGACTCAACCTCCGGTGAATACACAACAACAAGCTTCATCATCTTCCAACAACAACAACTTGCAGCAATACATTCCACAACCACACGCTACTATCCCTCAACAACAATTCTATCCACCAGAACAACAAGTCATTCAACAACCGTATCCACAATACTAGGAACAAGGAATCATCGATCCTGAAACCCGAAGCGAACTTGCAATGAATATTTTCTTTATTGGATAAAGCTTTTAACATGCGATCGTGTCAGTGGTTCGTATCGGGTAATCAGTCGGGTCGGGATGTTGGAAATCGAGATGGGACAGAATGTTGGGAATAGAGCTGGGTAATCGGAATGGGCAATGTTGCGACTCCGTCGTTGGGAATTATGGAAATATGAATCAGTGGTAATCAGTTAAGTGTTATAACTGTCCAGGAAGTGGGTCACATGGCAAGGAATTGTCCTACTAAGCCGAAAAAGAAGGATTTTGCGTATCTTCGAAAGCTATGTGTTAGCACAAAAGGCAGAATCTGGAATGCAGTTGAGTGCTGAGGAACATGACTTTTCGCTATTATGGATGATTTGGAAGACCGAGAGGACATCAATGCAAGCTAGCGTCTTCATGGCAAATCTTCAGAGACTAAGTCACGACATCGACTCGACGCACCTCCTGTCTATGACGCAAATGCAGTATCTAAGGTACCAATCATTGATCCATGCTATAACAATGTCATATGTGATGCGTTTACTCATGACGAACAGCATTCTGTGACATCAGCACCTACTTATGATACATACATGGACAATCCGAGTTGTAGCAATACTAACTCTGAAACTCCATTTGTGGATCCTAATGGAGGCGTGTGGCACAAAATCTGAGATCGATGAGGAAACACATGCTTATTTTGAATCATTAATCAATAAGTGTGACATTGAAATTGAGAAAGTTAGTAAGGTCAATCGCGAGATTAAGGTCGCGAATAAGAAATTGACCGCTGAGCTTGAGAGTTACAAGGAGCACGCCAAAGCCTATGAATTTCATACAAACAAAATGTCCGAATTAGAAATTGGTTATCGAGATTCTGTTTTAAGAGAAAAAGAATTGCAAATCAAGTATAACACACTTGATGTGAATTCTCACTTGAAAATTAAATCTTTAAACAAGGAAATTTCAGATCTAAATGACAAACTTTCTAAACAAAAGCAGCATTTTCTGATCTTGAAAAAGAGAAGAAAAAGTTGATTGTTGATTTTTCAAAACGAGAAGATTCTCTTCTTGATGAAATTCTGATAAAAATGAGAAAATTAAAGCTTTGGACAATTTGCTTCTCACAACGGGTCATTCAGATAAAACAAACAAGATGCTTTCAAACCAAGTAAATCAGCGTTTTCATACTTCACATAGAATGGCACTTGGTAACCCCTTCGTTCCTCAAGAAAGCTCGAAATCTCGAGAATGTGTTGAACAATGGAAAACCTTTGCATGAACCCATAATTGTTCGTGATTCTCTTGAAACGTTGGAACTATCTGAGGAGAGTAGATCAAAAATGAAACAAAAGAATCCGGATCTTAAACCGATTGATTATAACAAATGGAACAAAATTAATGGAATTACTTTTGTTAATCTAAAAGAACAATCAACGTTTTCCACCACACCAAGTGTTTCAAACAAAGTGTCAACACCAGTTTCAAAACCAGTTTCAAAACCAGTTGTAGTTTCCAAATCTCTTTCGAAAATCGAACAAATGTCTTCAAACAATCCTTTTAACACAAGTGATACTAGAAGCATTTTAGATGACGTTAAAACTAGAATTGGGTATCTTCAAGAGACTGTCAAGTCTAAAACCAATATTACAACTAACATTTGGTTTACTCGTCATGATGACGAAACAAAGAGTTTTTAAAACCCAAATTGCCCCTCCGTTAACGCATCAGTCGCGAGGGTAATTCATGTTGAACAAGCACTTTTGAAAGAAAGCAGTGACTTTGTCAAGGACCATAAATCCCTCGTAAAGCAAGCTAATGAAAGTATTGAACACATCAAAGTTTTGGAAAAACTCAATGATTCTCTCTTCGAAGATGTTATGACTACCGATATCATGTCCATTATCTTGCAAACATATTCTATTGAAGATCATGAAAGACTCCAGTCTGAGACCTCCGCAATTGTTTCAAAATATGAAAATGCTCTTGAAAAACTTGAAAAAGAAAACGTGTCCTATTTTAAAAAACTTGATCGAAAAACTGAGGAATGCAAGTATGACAAATCTTTCGTATGGCGTGCTTACAAGGACATGAAAGAGCAAAATGATCTTTTGAGTGCTCAACTGGGAAGTCTAAAAGGAAAGGTTGTGGATACTAAGTTTGCAAAACCATTGACTGAGGAGAAAAAAATGTTCCCAAACCGGTTTTCAAACAAAAATGTCTATTTCTCAGCCTCCTCCAAAAGTCAATGAGAAAAATGATTTTTCAAAAACAGTCACTCCACACGCCTTTAAAAAGAGAATTTTCAAAAGTTTTGAAAAGGAAAAAGCGTTTTTGAAAAACCAAAAGTGATTACACCGGCATTTCTAAGGAATAGTACACGGAATGTGACCAAAAATCCAGTTAAAGAATCTGTGGTTCTAACAACATGGTCAACAATCACTATCTAGAAGAAGCTAGGAAAAAGGCACAGACTCTAAAAGACGGAATTCTAGGTGCAACATCTAGGGTGATGAATTCTACAAGATTTCAAGGAACTGCTAGTAGTAGTAAACCATTACCTAGGAACACTCTACAAAAGACTAGGGATTGGCTTACATCTAAGAGTAGTTGAGCAAAAGAAAATGCTATGCCCTTAGAAAACATCACTAGGAATTCTAAGTCTTTTTTGAACAAGAATCAATTTCCAAAAGACTGTAGTGACAAAGTTAAAGCTGCTGATTTAAACAAGAATATTGAATTTGTCTGTACTACATGTAAAAATGTGTCTTTTCAACTAATCATGATGCATGTGCCTTACAATATCTCAAGAAAGATAATTCTCGTGCCAAGGCACAATCCACTAAGACACCAAATAGAAACAAACCCGCTGACAAGATGAACATCAAAAGGAAACCTAATAGGTGGATCTCTTCAGGACGTAGTTTTTCTAAAAATGAGTCTTCCGCGCATCTCGATAAGAAAACAACTCCTAGATCTTACCTTAGGTGGATACCCACGGGAAAAGTTTTCAACCAAATAGGTCTTAGATGGATTCCAACAGGAAAGATTTTTGATACTTGCTCCAACACAGATAATAGTGAAAATCATCAGTATAAGGAAGTAGAAACCACTACAACCGCTGATAGTGATCACCCTCACCGTGAGGAATCTTGTACTTCTAACACTGTTATTTGTGAAAACTCTTCTTCTTTGGTTGCAGGAGAATCAAATATCGAACCCCTCATCGAGGGTTCTAATTCTGTAAACTCTTCTTCTTCATGCTTCTATCTTCTATCTTTGATTTTCCATTTCTTTTATAAAACCAACAAAAGCAAAATACAAAAATAGAAAATTTTCAAAAAATACAAAAACAATATAAAATCAAAAATCAAAAATATTCTTCTCCGACATGTCTCTCGTATAATCGATATTCTCAGACGTTTCTAGAAATGTCATTCAACAATGATACGGGTATGTACAGATGCTTGAGCGAGAGTTCTTTAAATGTTTTCCAAAACATGTCGTTTCTCAAAATTTCTTCATAATAATGGCTTTCGTATACCTTTAAACCGGACTTCAAAATAATGGCTTCGGACACATCATTCGGGACCAGCGCTTCAAAGAAAGGAAAGTGCTTATCAAAATCAAAGGTTTTAAATATTTTTTCAAGCACTATTCCTTAAAACATAATGGCTTGCGTTACTTCAGATCAGTAACCCGATCTTTAAAGAAAGGAAAGTGCTACGCAAAATCGATTTTCATATATATCGAGCACTTATCCTAAAACAAATGAAGATAATTTTCTCTAAATATCTTCAAAAGATTTTCAAAATCTTCTTCATCTTAGTACCATTGATTCGAAATTTTCAAAAGATTTTTCAAAACCTCTCACATTTGGTACCAAGATAACTCCCTCTAAACCCTTAATTGATTCTAAATTTTCTGTATGAAAAATATGCTTTCGTTAAGGGGGAGTAGTAAACCAAAGTTGTTCCAAAATTCATGCTAAATCAGTTTCTCTCCAAATGCTTTCCGAAAAACATATCTTTTAATCATTTTGTTTCAAAAACATCATAGATATGCTATTTTTGAGGGGGAGAAACGTGATTAAAAATGTGATCAAAATGTTTTGTGATCGTTGTTTGAATCTCAAAAGAGCTCGACTCAGTCGAAACCAATGAATTGACGAGTAATCAACGTACCATTTCGAGAAACTCGGGATAGACATGAACCTTCATGGGTCTAACCTCCTTTTAAGGAGTGTTTACAACTTCAAGTTAGTTATTAGAGCTAGTTGTCACCTAAAAACTGAAAATGGAACTCTTTAACTAGGCAACGTAACCGTGTCTCGTGAGGAATTGTCTATCATGAGCCGATCAATTCAAAAAGTGCGAACTCTACCCTCAATGTGCGATTTTGTTAAAACTCATAAGCACATGTGAAGGGGAGTGTTTCTGAAAATATAAAACTCTCGGAGTGTCTCAAACATGTTGTCTATCATAAACACTTGAGAGATTTTCAAGAAAAATGGTTTTATGGCAACATGGGACAGTCATGGAGTTATAAGGTGAATAAGGATAGGAAATTGCCCCTATGATCCGCCAGAGCCGGAGGGATCTACCCAAGGACATCACCAATAGTTAGTATTAGAAGTCCTTAGGTATGATTGAAAAAAGGAGTAATGTGAGAAAGGAGAAAGAAGGGGTTGAAGAATTAAAAAGAAATGTAATGAAAGGGTGAAAAGAAATAGCCCTCCATATTCAACCTTAGGGCAGAAACCGGGTTCAATACATATGCTACTGGTTGTCACTAAATGACACTGGTATTGAAGACAAAGACGTCATGGACCCAGTGACGCACCGCACTAAACCTTCTAGCCACTCAATTCCTCTTAAAAGGATTTGTTTCATTCTCACTGGGAACCCTACATAATCTATCGACTTTCTCTTAGAGATTGCTGATATTGAATAAGGAGACCCTCTCCCTAGTCTCCGCTAGGAAAACCAAAATGCACTAATTGAGTCTAGAGCCACGAGATTCATCAAAAGATCTCATAGGAACACTTGACATGACATCGCTTGTTGTTCATCAATAAGGACACAAGTGATATATTCTAGAGTCCTACGCAGATCTTAGCAATCTGCCAGAACATTGATGAGAAGTTTCACTTACGTGATCTTGATGATTGAATGGAAACTCCTCAGGTCAACATCAAGCGCCCCGACAGCAGGTCACTTCGGTAACTCCCGTGGATTACGCTTAGTGTGTCTCAAAGCGTCTACAATCAGGTGAGGTGATGCCTCCGTGTACCTCAGCGACTCATCCGAATCTGTAGATGTACTTCGGTATATCGCGTTATCTCACTTGTGGGACTCCAGTTCAGGAACGGCCCTTGTGATAATTAGAGACGTGTTTTCACACTATGCTGGTAACACCCTCGAAATTCAAACTTGTAAATGCCGGAATCCGCTTATTACTAACCTATTTTATGTTTTCTTCTTATGGAAGCTCCAGAGCGGATGGATCGTGCAGATTCTCTACATGCTCATACCAACAACACATGAAAGTTCTCAAAGAAAATCAATGGCAACACAAAGTTAAAATTGATTCTTCGTCAATGTCAAAGAATCTACAAAGTTTAAAGACTCGAGAAATTCATCATTAATTCAAAGTCAAATAGAAGTGTGAGCATGGTGGAGAAAGACATGGAGACACCTAACCAACGAAGTTGACAACGGCAGAATACCACATTAATTGATCACAAAGCATGAAGGAACAAAGAATCAAGACTATTCTATATCTACACACAAAAGTTCAAGCTCGAGAAAAGTAAAGACCTAATCAAGTGGAGCATCATTTGAATGACCACCCCTTAGGGGAGATTGTTAGCCTTAATAGTTTTTATTAGAAGTGATGGTCATTCACGTTTAGGAACTTTGTAACGTGTGTTAGATATCGTGATAGAATAGTCAACGGGCTCGTGGATTGGACTAAGCTAAATGGGTATTATTTTAGTTAAGCTAGCCTTATATCAATCCATGTCCAATCCAATCCATATGAAGCCCATACAAGGCCCATGGCCAAGCCTTAGGGCATCATCTCTCTTACTATAAATACCCCTCAAGTATGTCATTTGAGGGGTGTGCTTGAGTGTGTGTGTATGTGTGTTTTTCCTTTGCAATAAAACATCTCTCTTGTTTTCATCTTATCCACATATACACGGTTTTGTTTAAAACATCAAGTCACCATCTTTCTTATCTTTTCTTTCTTTATATGCTTTACGTTTGTGTTGGGTTGAACGTTTTCTACGCGTAGCGTGGTAAACGTGGTGATACTTGTGTTTGGTTTGCTTGGTAAAGTGATAAGGTTGATATATCTAAGGTCCTACAAAACGTAAGTATGTTAGAAACTATTAGTTCAAACCATTTACTTATTTTATTTGTTTCGTTAAAATGATTTTACATTTGTTATCGACAAAACATTAGAAGATCGTAAAATATAAATAAACGTTTTTACGGCTTATTTGTATTAACAACCTTTATATTTTCATGTTGAATCCCATGTGATTTAATACAGAATCCCTTGAGATTGAGGTAATTAAAACCTGTGAT
>OU343219.1:242527845-242667008 GCA_910596185.1 Chrysanthemum makinoi
TTACACTTTTCTCATAGCATTACACAACTAACAACTAAATGCCAAGTGATTTCCTAATCTCATGTGTTTCATTGCGAATCCCATGGGATTCATTGGGAATCCCATGGGATTCACAATGAAGACCTTTATATTTTCATCTTTGAATCCCATGTGATTTAATCTGAGAATCCTTGAGATTGAGGTAACTAAAACCCTGTGATTTACACTTTTCTCACAGCATTACACAACTAAAAACTAAATTCCAAGTGATTTACTAATCTCATATGTTTCATTGTGAATCCCATGGGATTCACTGGGAATCCCATGAGATTCACAATTGAAGACCTTTATATTTTCATGCTGAATCCCATGTGATTTAATACAGAATCCCTTGAGATTGAGGTAACTAAAACCCTGTGATTTACACTTTTCTCATAGCATTACACAACTAAAAACTAAATGTCAAGTGATTTCCTAATCTCATGTGTTTCATTGCGAATCCCATGGGATTCATTGGGAATCCCATGGGATTCACAATGAAGACCTTTATATTTTCATGCTGAATCCCATGTGATTTAATACAGAATCCCTTGAGATTTAGGTAACTAAAACCCTGTGATTTACACTTTTCTCATAGCATTACTGTCACAATTCTCAATTTCCGGTCATTTTTCAAATTTACTATTCATCTCGGGAATTTACTATTCATCGGTTACTATTCATCATTTTTGAAGTCGATCTGATATTCTGAGAACGTATTTCAAAATTTACTATTCATGAAACACTATTCATTCCCGGAGAAAAATCACTATTCATGATTCACTATTCATCATTTTTCGTAAACTAAGTTTACAAGTATCAAATTCGCGTAACCGTAAGGGTTTAGCTGCGAATTCATGAAAAATCATTGACGACATTTCATATAGACTAGATTTAGTCTACATGTCATTAGTAACATCATCATCATATTAGTTCATGCATGGTTTGCATATTTCATTAAACGTATATTTTTCCTATTAAATAAACGCTATCGCATAATCACTTATTTTGAATAATTGATCCGACACTTTCAAAAATTATTCTAATATATTTTTATACTCATTTTAAGACTATAAAAATTATATTATTAGTTTACCCGATGTTTTAAATTTATTTTGTATATAAATTGTTATATATATATATATATATATAAATATATATATATATATATATATATATATATATATATATATATATATATATATATATATATATATATATTTACGACGGTTTTCGTGAATTCAACTCGATAATTATTTATTCACTAAATTCTTGTAAGAAATGTATTTTTATAATTTTTATGACTTTTATATATTTTATTTTGTTCCGTAAAAATCGATTTCTAGCCAACGCTACACTAAATACCTAATAATACTTACTTAATATACATAATACTTACACTTAATACATTTAACACATTAAAATTTATCACTTGTCTACCCATTAAAGGCTTGCCGACACCCTCACCATGACACACCATTTTGTAAAAATCTTACTTATTTGCTTGTACACATGTGCATATTCAGAGTAGATATTTGCCTTATAATCATTATTTACAAACAAACACATACAAACTCATTTATCCAAGGTGAAAGTTAAAGAAAACCTTTCCTTCTTCTTCCTTGTGGCCGGCCAACTCAAGAAACATCAAGGAGAAATCAAGTTTTTCAAGATCAAGTGGTGTTATAAACTCGAGATTACTTAATAAAAACCTAGGGTATTTAGGAAAACTTTGTTCCATAAACCTCATCATCATACTAGTAAGCATTTCATGATCATTTTTACTCTTTCATAATATTCATGAGTTATTTTTATTATTCTAGTAGAAATCATGCAAGTTTCATGTGTATCTCTATAGTACTTTTAATGTTTTTAGTACTTATAATTAGTATATACCATCCTATAATTAATCCTTTGAAACATATCATTTTTGATGATGTCTAGGAACCCATGACACCCTAAGAAGGTGTATGGTAGGTTTAGAATAGATTTGGTGTTGATTTGAAGTGGTTAGAATAAGTATTACGCTAGAAAAATCACTTTCGACAACTATAAAATAGGGTCTGATCATTTTTGCAAAGTCTGGAAATTTCGACAGTTTATAAAATATTTTGGGCTAGATATTCAGAAAATATACTTTAAAACGAAACCATGGTCGCTTGAACGGGTTAAAACAGATTTATAACGAAGAAGTTATGCTATTTTCAAGTTTAACGACGAAAACTATATTTTCCGGAAAAACAGCATGTTGTCCAGATTTTTAAGGGTAAAAAATGAGTCTTAAGCGTTATCTAAATGAGTCGATTTATCAAAAATAAATTAGTATACGTTAACACGAAGATAAGGACATATAAAACGTAGAAAACGGACTTATAACGACTAAATTACACGCGTTTAAATAAGGTTGTCGTAACTATTATTCACAAGTATAAAATACTTACATATATATTTTCTATTAGCCAAACTAGTTGTCGCTAGTGACCATGTTGGGAGTCGTTTTTCACATCGATAGAATACTTTGTAGAAAACGATGTCTTCTAGTAAAAGTAAGTTCACCTAGCCTATTTTCCAAAATGTTCAACCGTTCGTCAAACGGAGTTGTAACGAATAAAATACGGTCACTCAAACTTTGCCGAAAACTACCTTTAAACAATATTTTTAGTCCAAGTACCCTACTTCACCTATATTTTTCTCCATGATCGAGACCTCTATGATAAAAACTTAAAAGCTAAGACTTTTATACAATGTTACAAGATTTCCAAAACCGTTGAGTTTGTTTCCTAACACTCGATATTCACTGTTTTACGACTAGCTTTTCGAGGCCATTTAGTCACTTTCATGAATTGTCAAATTATATTGTTTTGCGACGAAAAACTATAATTTCTTAATAAATCACTAAATGACTATCGTAGGATATCATTTTAATGTAAGTACTTACAAAGTAATTTATAACTTGTCAAGACGTTATAAACTTATTTTCGACGATAAACTTTATTTTCAAAATTGCACAAGTGGTATGGATATCATATGAGTTTGCATGCACGACATTGTTTCATGACTTATATTAGAGCATATCATTCATATTAGGTTGCGGATAGAGATTGCACCTCATTTCTGTGAATCCACTTTGTCATCATAATTATTGCATCAGGTGAGTATTCACAAACCCTTTTTTACCGCCTTTACTATATTTTGGGGCGAAATGCATGAACCATACTTGACCTAAATTGATTCCTAATTTTATGAACTCTTTTGACTTGAAATTTTGAACTTGACTTAGACTCTTGGACTTAATTATGAACTTATTACTTGTTTGAACTTATTGAACCGTCACGTGCTATGAACACGACTTAAAGTCTCCCTGTTAGGGCGTTACAAATTCTCCATGTTCTGAGTGTTCTTAATTGTATATTAATAGTTGTATGATGTACCGTTCGTACATTCACATTGTTAGTCGCCTATTAGTAGGTAGTATAGATAGCTATTAGAGTCGGTCGGCCAACCTCTCGTTCACTATGTTACGGGGCGCATATTATTTATTCTAGGGGCTTTGCCTGGCATACATTATTATATACGTGGTGCTATATTGAAAACTATTATGACATCGTACACTTGACTACTAGATACACCATATTTTGTGCAATGGGTTGTGAACACACAGGTTGCAAGTTTTGTATGGGCGGAACTTGGAACTGAGTGGATTTACAATGCCTTTGCTTCGCGGACTATTCTCGATGACTGAAACCTTTGACTTTCTCTCTTAAACGTTTTCATATTATACGAAACGTGTGTACTCACCCAACTATTTTCATAGTTGACCCGTTTTCTCTCATGCATTTCAGGTGATCGTTACTAAGCTTTTCTCCAAGGTCTTTGCATAATGAAGTTTTCACATGTCACTATTAATCATTGTGTATTATAACAAAATCTTTTGGGATCTAAACTTTGTATTATATTTGCCGATGTCGGCTAAACTGGTATTGTAATGATATATCTTTTCTTTTAATTTTAAACGTTGGTATGTTCTATTATCTTTTGCTTGTGTTCCTTTCTAGTTACACCTCGTGTTTCCGCCATTGGCGGGGTGTGACAATTACACAACTAAAAACTAAATGCCAAGTGATTTCCTAATCTCATGTGTTTCATTGTGAATCCCATGGGATTCACTGGGAATCCCATGAGATTCACAATGAAGACCTTTATATTTTCATGTTGAATCCCATGTGATTTAATTCAGAATCCTTTGAGATTGTGATAACTAAAACCCTGTGATTTACACTTTTCTCATAGCATTACACAACTAAAAACTAAATGCTAAGTAATTTCCTAATCTCATGGGATTCACTGGGAATCCCATGGGATTTGCATTTTTACAACAAGAATTGAATCTAAAAACATGTAAACTGAATCTCATGGGATTTGCATTTTTACAACAAGAATTGAATATGAAGGAATTTACCAGTAATTTCTTTCACAACATCATCTTTATCTCGACTTTCATCTACTGTAACTTCAATTAATTCACTTTCATCTACTGTCGGCAGTATTTCCTGGTTAATCGGTGGTGGTTCCATGGTGATTGCTATGGTTTGATGTGATGGTGATGGATCCGACGGTGGTTTCATGGTGATACCGGCGGCTTGATGTGATGGTGATGGATCCGACGGTGGTTTCATGGTGACAACGGTGGTTTGATGTAATGTAGATGAACCGACAGTGGTTTCTCGGTGACACCGGTGGTTTGATGAGATTTCGGCGGTGGTTTCAAAGATTCTGGTGGCGGTTTCATTTATTCCAATCGGTTTTTGGATCTAGGGATTTTGATGAGAGAGAAACTAGAATGTTAAATGAGAGGATTTGGTTTTTTTTTTCTTTTTATTGTAACATGTGATTTTACTAATATGCCCATATTTGTTATTTTCTGATAAAATCTGGACCATGGGATGAAAGAAGGTTGGATGGTTGAGATGATCTTATTTGTTCTTTGGATAGGAGGGGTTTTGCATAGATCTCACCTCATTATAAGATCATGATTGATCTGCATATGTTTGGTAAAGAGAATAATCTTCTCCTTTAAGAATAATCAAAAACGGAAAGTGTTCAATTGGAACATGAAAACGTAATATTTGTGAATGGAAAATAAATTACGGTTCGTCACTGCGATAGTGCGATTAATTGCTAGACACTTTGAACAGTTTAATTATGCTATTTTGGGCCGCGTTGCAAGGTACAAATAATTGAATGGGTCAACTCTAGGGGTGTCCATGGTACTAGAACCGTCCCGAACCGGAACCGAACCGAAAGAACCGAGAACCGAAAATAAGGAAAAAAGTGGAACCAAGAACCGTCCCAAGTTTTTTGGTTCGGTTCGATACTGTACTCGGTTCGATACGGGAATTTCGGTAATTCCATGAGTACCAAAGTGTTAAAAATATATTTTTGATGGATATGAATTTATGGTACTCGGTTTGTAGAACTTGAAAGAGTTGACAACCTTAATAGTATTCCACAACTTGACTTACAAACAAACAAAAAAACATATCTCCGGTAATAACAAACTCATTATCCATGAAAATAATTGCAAACTCGTTGAGAATATTATATATCAATCATGGTGACTAGCTTACAATAACTTACATGGTGATAATATATCATGCGGTGACAACATAATCGTTAATTATTTCTCAACTTTTATCATTAAGTTTAATGAAAAACAAATACCAATAGTTAATTACAATTTCTTGCTAGTTGTTCGAGCAACTACATGAATTATTCGATATGCGGTTATGCACATACTCGATATTCCAGTATAGAAAAAACTTACTTTCATATTGATGAATGATGTTTGAATCTTTGAATGGAATCAATGGATTAAAGGTTAAGGTTAATGAGTTTTTAGGTTTAGGTAAGGTTTTTCTATTTTCTTAAAATGCCGCATACTTGCATGTACACAATATCCCAAACAAACCCTATAAAATTACATATTTTCATAAAAAGTCGGTTCTTTAGGAAAGTACGGAACCGGACGGTTTGACCGAACCGTCCCGAACCGAGAACCGAAATTTTGAAATTTTAGGAACCAAGAACCGTACCATGGTTCTAATATACGGTCCCGTTCCCGGTCGGTACCGGTACGGTTCCTCGGTTCTTTTGGTTCTTCGGTTTTTTTGGACACCCCTAGTCAACTCTCATAGGTAAGCCGAAATGATTACAACTTTGGGCCATCCTAAGTAGTCCCAAAACCCTAAAAAAGATCTGTGGGAATTAATCATGTCAATATATTTTTGGATTTGAGATCAATATATATCTCATATTTGCCATAGATCCAATAAATTAATTTTAGTCATTCATTTTTTTATCAAAATTAATAAAAAGACTATTTTCATTTAAAAAAAAACATATTTTCCAAACGGTAAATCTTCAAACTACAAAAAATACACAATCGCGACGAGAATTAAATTATCTTTCTATCGATATGCACTTCTCTATATTTTCGACAAACTTTTTTTTTCAAAAATTCCGCCCAGAAAAATCACATATGATATGTAAAATCATATATGATTTTTAAAAATCACATGTGATTTATAAAAATCAAATCACATGTGATTTTTTCAAATCATATATGATATTTACAAATCACATATGATTTGCAAAAATCATATATGATTTCTAAAAATCGAATTGCATATGATTTTCACAAAATATATGATTTTTCTGGGCCAAAATTAAAAAAAAAAACCGTTAAAAATATATATAAGTTCATATCTATAGAAAGATAATTTTTCTCGTCGCGATGGTATGATTTTTTCGCGTAACGATTAACGGTTTGCGAGATATTTAATTTTTAAAAAAAGGGTGAAAGTTCATTTTATTTTATTTATTAGAAAAATAAATGACTATGATTGGTTCATTGGATCTATGGTAAATTTGAGATCTATATTGAACTTTTGCCTATATTTTTGTGCCTAATATTTTTTCATAGCACTTCACGTTTATTAAAATGCATCGACTTACAAATTTAGGTTGCTAGTCACTCGTTACCTGAAACTAGTCTTTTAGACTAAGGTCTTGGTTACTAAATTAAGTGGTGTGAAGTTTGTGTGAGCTCTTGTCTATATAAGCAACTTATTCAAGAGAGAGTCATTTTTATGAGTCTTCCTAATAAGAGGGAATAAGGGATGTGCCCACTCATTAAGAGGCAATAAAGAAAAAAAGAAACGCCCCCTAAATATAATTAGGGCCTTCAAGTGACCTACATCTCCCTATTAACTTTGATAATATTGCCTTGCCCATTCATTATCATTCAATCATCATATATACTTTACGTGGCTTGTATAATAAGATATCTAAGTGGGCTAAACCATATCAATAATAGACACACTAAATGGGCTAATAAGATAATATGATAATACACGCCCGTAGTTGGAGCGGGAGGTCTTCGGACGTTCAAACTGGAGCGAAACTCGAGAAATAAAGCACTCGGAAAGCCCTTGGTAAAGATATCAGCATACTGAAACCACATAGGAACATGAAGAACACGAACTTGTCCAGAAGCCATAAAATCACGAACAAAATGTATATCAATCTCAATATACTTAGCACGCTGATGTTGAATCTGGTGTGGACAAATAAACGACACTAAAATTATCACAATAAACCAATGTGGCGGTAAATAAAGGGGCATGAAGCTCACGTAAAATATTACGCACCAAAGCAGAGCTCAGCAACCACATTAGCAACACTTATTCAGCTTTAGCACTAGAGTGGGACAAGGTAACTTGCCGCTTGGCAGACCATGACAGTAAGATGTCACCAAGAAAAACACAATAACCCAAGATAAATCGACGAGTAACCGGGCAACCAACCCAGCCAGCATCAATATAAGCAGTAAGCTAAGATGTAGAAGATACATGAAGTTGAAAGCCATGATCAATAGTACTGCGCACATAGCGTAAAATATGCTTTAAAGCAGCTAAATGTAGTTCTCATAGATCATGCATGTAAAGACAAACCTTGTTGAATCGCTGGCAGAAATTTCGTAGTAAATGTAAGATACTGAAGAGCACCAGCTAAGCTCCGATATAACGTATGATCAGTGACAGGATCACCATCTGCTCCTAATTTGGACTAAATATCCACATGAGTCCTACATGGATTACACTTCTGCATATGTGCACGCTCATGAATTTCCTCACCAAAAATAGATTGAATAAAAATAAACCTGCAATGACCGCTGAGAATATAATTCAGCGAACCAAGGTCCGTCATATTAAACTCACCATGTAACGAAGCAATAACCCGTTGTATGAAAGATGAAGACGAAGTTGTAAGTATGATATCATCCACATAAAGCAGCAAGTAAGCAATGTCAGATTCACGATGAAATATAAATAAAAAAGAGCCAATTTTACTGTGCTGAAAACCAACTCGAGTAGCATAACCAGCAAAGCACTGAAACCAAGCACGTGGGGCTTGCTTAAACCCATATAAAGAATGCTGCATATGACAAACATAATCAGGTCTTTGAGGATCGAAAAACCCAGGAGGATGATGCATATAAACTGTATGACCATAAAGAAAAGCATTCTTCACATCTAACTGATGAATAGGCCAGTCAGCCTTTTGCCAATTTGGGTCATGCAAGGCATGGACATGAGACCGAGGAATGGCAGAGGTAGTTGTAATGTGAAGACTCAACCGATCAATGGTTTTATGAATGGGCTAATGAGATAATATGCTAATACTCCCCTGCCAGCTTAGTTTTTTCTTTTTGAAACTACTTCGTGACCAATTTTGTGAGAAAGGAGACCAACAAAAAAAACCCCACCAAAATATATTTTAAATAAATACTCGCACACAAAAACAAACACACAAGTCGGTCACCTGGCCGACCTCTTCCCCAATTCGTCCTTAAGGGACGCGTCCTTCATGCCAATGTGTAGTAACTGAGAACGAGTGGGACTAGTCCTCATCGGGATATCGACCGAGTGTTTTCTCCTTATTACACTTAGTCTTAATACCTAGTAAGAAAATAGTAGCTTGTTATGGGTACATTGAAGATGAAGCATAAGGGTAGCCACCAATAGCTGAAAAACCAATGAGGTTGTTGGTAATGAGTCGGGAAGCTGGTAAGTATGAGTGGTCATGTCACATGGGCTTTAGGTGTGCAAAATGTGGGGCAATATATGAAGTTGTACCACTGTGAACATAAATTTATTTTACAAGCTCAATAGTTGTAGGTTGGGCATGTGGTATGTGGAAAACTAAAAGGGGGTTGAATACTTTTGTCGATTTTAAGTTAGTTTCAAAAACTTTAGATTCGATATTATGTGAAATCGTATGGATGGATAGAAAGTATAAAGAAATAAGTAATGAAAGTAATGAAAGTAAGTAAAGTAAAGGATAGAATTGACACAACCGATTTATAGTGGTTCGGCTAAAAGGACGCCTTCTTTGCCCTACTCCACTCCCCGAGTCACCTACTCGAGAGTTCAAGCACTATGTCAACAAGCTCCTTCAAATTGGCGGAGATGCCTCACAACGTCGCTTACACTTTTTCCTGTACAAAGCTAATATCGAGTCCTTAACATGGAGGACCAAACCAACACAACTATAACACAACAACTATGTGAAATATAAAATACAAGATCTTGCTACAGAAATCTTGTGGAGGAAGAAATCAATCAAGGACACCTTGCTTGGATGACTTGTAGTATCTCGTGATCTCGCCTTTAAGAAGGACCTATATGAGGATCACAACAAAAGAAAGAAGAATAACTATATAGATCAAGAGATCTGAGATTAGAATAGAGAAGTAATATATGAGAGAGTTTGTAAGAAGAGGGGTGAGTTATAAAGAAGAAATGGCTCACTATTTATAGGCAAAAAAACTCTACTGTACCCGGATCCCACAGATCCCTTACATGAGGGATCCGTCCAGTGTATACTGGGGGATCCGCCAGGCGCTCCCCCTATTTGGGTTATGGGTCATGGATCATGGTTCATGGATCATGGGTCATGGACTTTGGGTCATGGGTATCCAAATAGATACAATGTATCTAGACATTGGATCATGGGTATGGGTTATGGGTTATGGATTTGCTCCATGGGTATGGGTCATGGGTTATGGTTTTTACCCATCCTAATAAAATTTTACAACAAATGAATTATTACAACAATTTATGTTAAATGACTATATATGTAAATGCTTTACAAAAATAACATGTATCCTTATAATTTTACTTATGATAACTTTATATTTGTTATCATCAAAACACAGAGAGATCGATAAATATGAATAAACGTTTTTACGATTTATTTGTATTAACATGGTAGACTTTAGTTATTTGACCGTAGACTTGAGGTATTGGACTAACGTGAGTTACAACCAAAAGGAGTGGAATTGGTATTTCTTGTAGATGTAGTATTGGTAGACGTGGTAGGATTTGGTCTCATATCATGTAAACCATGCACAAATTTGCATCGGTTTCCATAGGTACATGAACCCCTTTAAAAATTACGACATTGATCAAAGCCCGAAGTGCTCATAGTACCGGATGTCATGTTAGTAGCCACAAGAACCGTTGGGGTAGAGGATGAGTTGTGAAACAAGGACGTAGCACTAGTTTATTGAAGTGACTCATTCTCTTCAAGAAGTACCATAGAGCGCACCTCATCAAATGTAGGAAGCTTTTCCTAATAGAGACCGTTAATAGCATAAGTAACGAGACTCGAGTCAGTCACCGTGGAACCGAGATTAGCGAGACAATCGCATTACCCTTGATTTCTTGAAAGTAGTTGGTGACCGAGGTGTTACCTATACTAATGTCGTGAATCTCATTATCGAGTTGAATGACATGGGCATCCTTATTGTCATGAAATGTTTTTAGACGCTCCCAAACTTGTCATGCGGTTGCACTATCATCAATAACCATATCGACCAGTTTGGGAGATATGGTAGAATACATCCATATGAATACAAAAGAGTCATTAACCTCATGATAGGGATCAACGGGAGTGGAACTTGTTGATGTATCTGTTGGCGGGGCATCAAGATGATGTAGCACATCATACGTCTTGCAAAAATGCTTGAAGAGAGCCCTCCATGAGTTGTAGTTGAGTTTGTATATATCAAGGGAGTGGGGATACATGCCTTGATACTAGAGATGGAATAGGCTTTGTCGATGGCTGTTTTGTAGGGATAGTGGTTGTTGTCATGACGCTATGACAAAGTTATGTGGCTATTGTGATTTGGCAGACAACAAAACAAGGAAAAAGAAAAGATTAGACGTAAGAATGAAGACAATAGCAAGGTGTGGTGCAGTTAGGGTTTAAGGATGTAGGATTGTATCTAGGTTTGATACCATATTGATTTTGGTAATCCCCATGACTGAATTAATCGAGAAGTGTGATTGGTCACATAAACTTGGAGAACAAGTTGGGTCTTTGGCCCGAATACATTCAGGTTATGTTTGACACATGAGATTATAGAGAGATTATGCTTATTTTTTCAGAAAATAAGCTACCTAAAAAATAATATTTGTGGCAGACAAAACTTATAAGAGATTATTAAAAAAATAATCTTCCACAATCTCTGAAAATAAAAGGTTACTTCATGTAGTCTATAAGGGTTTATAAACAGATAGGTTACCCAACTTTTCAACTTTATTCGCCTAAGTTACCAAACTTTCATTTTGTTCACTTAAGTTACTGAACTTTAGTTAATCATTCAACCTCCATTTTTTCAATGTAATTAAAGTAACCCAAATGCATTTTTTTAGGTAATTTAAGTTACCTAAATGTCTCATTTTACAAATTCAGTAACCTGAATATCAACTCCATGTAGTCCAATACCCTGTTTGCACAAAAAAAAAGTTTGATAACTTAGGCGAATAAAGTTGAAAAGTTGGGTAACCTATCTGTCTATAAACCCTAATTTATAAAAATAAGAGTAAAATACACCGTTCGTCCCTAATATTGTACACACGCATCACCCTGGGACAAACCTTGTTTTTTTCATCGTGGGGAGTCCAAAACAAGGTTTTTATAGTCTAAATCAGTCACTTGACTCATTTTCCGTTAGTCAACGTCTGTTATCTTCTGCCAAATCCCTTAAATGTCTATTTTGCCCATATATAAAGTCATTCATTTCATCCTAACTAAAATCAAATCATATCATATGCAAACACGACTCTCATCCATCTCCTAAATCGAATCACCACATACTCCGATCTCCGATTCTTGAGGTTTAATTTTTATATAATCTTTCTTCTAATTAGATGTTTATACAAACCCCTAATTAGATGTTTATATAAATCGAATCACTAGTGTCCTCCACCTTTTTCTTTCTCTTGTACCTTTGACCTCTTTTTCACCTACCTTTTTGTGTTTTCTGAATTGGGTCTTTTGAATTTCTTGATTTGGTTTAGTATTTGATGAGAAATCTTGCTTTTTAACTTTGACCCGACCCGAATACCCGGTTTCAGATATGGATCAGGCTTGTGTTCTTGTTTGGTTTATTTTGGTGTTTAATAATTTGTTACAAGTTTTATGGAAATGATGAAGGTATTTTTTTTTAATTTGTTTCTTGGATTGGGTATGACTTTAACTATTGTGTTGACTTTTCTTGATGATGATAGATATTGTTTCGTTAATTGCTAAATTTGGTAATCAGTGGTCTTGGTTTTTTGTTAGATTGGTTTGAATTTTTAGGCCTGATTATAGAAGCTATAATTCTAATTATAGGCAGGGGACCTAAAGATTAATAGGTCTACTTGTTTATAATTTTGCTTGTTAGAATTGTTTATTTGGTTATAGCTTTTTGATACAGAAAATAAGCACTTTTGAAGGTGTTTGGGATTGCATATTCAGTCTGCTTTTGCAAGTTATGTAAACAAATTCTAATAAGCAGTCTTAAGTTGCTTATTCTAGACCGCCTATTTGGAAAAACAAAAAGCCAGACATACCATAATTTGCAACTGGATTATATATATATCTTGTTTTGCAATGAAATGTTATCGACATTTGATGTATGTAAGATAAGTTAATGATAAAGTTTCATGTGTAAAACAAGCGATGCATTGAATGCTTTAAAGACTCAGTTAGGTGACCCGAATAATGTTCTTCAAAGTTGGGACGCAACTCTTATGAATCCGTGTACTTGGTTTCATGTTACGTGCAAGAGTGAGAACAGTGTTACAAGAGTGTGTTGGGATTTAGAACCAGTTAACCATTAACCTCTACGAGTACGCAGCGGATAAGGATTTAGTTAATGCAATTATGTTAAGCACGTATTTAATAAACAAATAATTAATACAATATTAATTAATTAAAAGGGATAAAAGAAACCCTAACCTTGCTTGGAAATTGATCTCTATTAACGGAACAAGAAACCAATACGAAACCTTAAGTATCTAAAATAGATACCTCGAAGAGTATCACACACAAACCCGATTAACATATACGTTCGATTAAAACGCTAGTCGAGAACGTATAATAACCAATCAACAATTGTCAACTTGAATATAACTCGTGCATAAAAACCACCAAGACCCACACTTGTATTTTGCTCGAGAACAAATGAAACAACCAAGAAGCTGTTTTATGTTTATAACCGATATCGGACAAACGAGTCCGATATCCTTCACTTCTGTCCAAGAAAAGAGATCATGACCAGAATAAAAAAACCACCTTCTTGTTACTGCTATTCAACACGGAATCATGAACAAGAAAACTACCAACAATCTCTAATTCACTTGGATCCAAACGATGCAAGATTAGAACTTAAAACTAACCAAGAAACCCTAATCGACTTATGAGAAGATCGACTGGGAACTATAGCAGAAGCTGTGATTGGTTAGGGATAGTATTAGGTTATAGATTATGCATGAGATTGTAGTAGGGTGTGTTTGCTTTTATAGTAAACTTAACCCACCTAGCCTTGGGCCATAACTTGGTCGACAAGCCAAGAACCCAAGCACCCAATCTCCTCTCCTGCCCGATCAGTGAAAACACAAGGCCCATGGCTGTCCACTTTGACCCAAGTCCAAACTAAAGATAGTCCATGGGTCGTTAAATTCAATCGGGTCAAGTAGCATGCATAACGGGTATGAATATTCAAGTTAGAATAACGTTCGACACGTATACTCGTGTTTATCGTATGTGCCCCCATCGGCTCACACACTTCTAGTCGTTTACGTGTGTTTTAAACTCCCACAATCCAACAGCTCCCAATTGCGGGGATCGAGTCAAGCTAATGACTCGGGAATCAAAAACAATAGCACACACCATATGGGTTTTCACCCATATTTCTGTCTTCTTTCTCTGTTCTACCACCCTAGTGTGGGGGAGTTGCCCCACACTGTTGTATATAAAATCTTTTGTAAAAAAAAAAATAAATAAATAATAATAATAATAAAAATTTCAAATAATGGCCGTAGTATTTCCCTTTTATGTTCTTTGTTTCGGCATAACCGCCGGTACTTTGAATATTGAGGGCAATATTCATTTCTAAGTGTGGGGGGGAATTCTCACGAATTTTATCATGTATTATCCACCCAATTCCCCCGTTTTTGGCCAAAATTTTTTTTGGAATAAGTGTTTTTCACTTATTCATCATCCGGTAATCATCCGCCATGTCTAAAAACAAAAGGATTGGCTAATCCAGGAGCAAACGGCTCTTGGTAAAGATTTCTCAAATCCGTTTATGGCTTGCAATTTGCCCAAAATTGTATGGTATTCAACTCACCATATCCTAAAAAGTGAAGAGTTGGCTAGCCCGCAAGTTTATGGCTTGTGGTAAAGGCAGTGGAAAATCAATAATTGGTAATCGACTCACCAAAGATAATTCTGATAATTTATCTAAGAGTTGGCTATTCGAAGCAAGCGGCTTCGGTAAAGACAAATCAAATCCGTTCTGACTTTATGATTTGCTCAAAATCATTTGGTTATCATTGTACCAAGGTTCTTACTTGAATCAAAACAATTGGCTACTCCAGAAGTGATGGCTTTTGGTAAAGAGTTTTTAAAATCCATTAAACTTCAAATCATTGCTAGGGACTAGCAATATCTCAGTGTGGGGGATTGATGAGTGTCTAAATACTCATCATTTTTGTACAATCTAAACTGCAAAATCATCTGAAAACACTAAAAAATGCATCAAAATGATGAAAATATCACAAATCAGTGTTTTATGTGTTTTAAATGCAAAAATATCAAAATCAGATGAAAAATGATTCAAGTTTGCAAAATTGGCAGTTTTAGCCCCCCAAGTTTTAAAAGTTGTCAAATCTAGTCCCTGGAATTCAAAAATGTGGAATTTTATCATTCAAGGTCCCTGAAATATTCTAAGTTGTTAAAATTGGTCCTTGAATGATTCTTTGGTCAAATGGCAGAAAAGGTCCCTGAGCTTTAAAAAATTGCAAAGATAGTCCTTGGATATTTTAAAATGGAATTTATGCAAAAAGGGTCCTTGTACTATCAAAGTTTGTCAAGATTGGTCCTTTTGATAATTTGGAAAAAGTTCAGTTTTGGTCCCTCAAGTTTGCAGAATTACAAAATGGTCCTTATGCTTTATTAATATCAATTGGACCCCTTTTGTATTTTGAACCCCATCCAAAACCAAAAAGAACCCTGCCATATACCACCTGACCCCCTGTCATTACCAATTTTGGACCCCCCTCTCTTATTAATACCACCGGTCAAATTATTCAAACCCAGCACTGTTCCTCTCCCTCACAAGAACGCGCCAAACCAGAAACCATGGTGGTTTCCATGATTTTCTCCATTCCCCCCCTTACCTTGTCCCCTCCACCTCCACTAACACCAAAAACTCTTAATTGACTCAAACCAACCCAATTAATGTCTCAAACCTGCTATGAGACTTTGGCGCCAAAATCTACACTTGGATGGTTAAGATGATTTAGAGAGATCCAAGGGCTGGAAATTTGTGGGAAGCAATCAGAGATCATCATAGAGTCCAAAATGTCATTATAAAGAGGAGGGGATGCAATGTATCAAGATCATCTAGTGTAATTTTAGTTTTTCATTGTCGTTTTTATTATTTTCAAATCTCCAGTGTAATTTAAGTTTTCCTAGCACTTTGTTTGTGTTATTTAAAGTATTTGTGAACTATTTTCAGTTTCAATCTCAAGTATTAAGTTTTAATATCAGTGTATGCAATTTCAAATTTCAAAAATCTCATGTGAATCAAATGTTGTTATAAGGTGTTATCTTGGACTAAATAAGACACATAAGCTCCTATAAAGCTTATTCAAGCTTTTAGAAACACTAAAAGTCAGTTTAGAAGCAAAAATCAAAAATCACCAAAAATACAAATTAAATAGTTGAAAAATCAAAAGTCATTGGAAATGGTGTACACAGCTGGAGCAGGGTGAATTATGGATGGCCTTGGGTTAGAAGCTTAGTGGTAAGCTAATAGGAGTGATAATTGGTACTTGATCTCAGTTTTGAGCTTGGAAGCTTTTGTAAGCCTTTTTATTCATTTTTGCATTTTACTGTTGTAGTTGTTCATTAGCCTAAATTTATGTTTCTTTATGTTCATTAGATATAGTTAAGTGTATCTAATCCTTATAATCAGTTGTTGTTCTTTTAAATTGGTAGTTTACAAAAAATCTCATTTTGACAGTAAAAATAGCATTATGGTTATTTCTTAGTTTAATGTTGTTATGATTGTTGTTTAAGGTTTCATTAATCCTAATAAGTGATATTATAAGGTCTGCAACAAGTCTCATGGCTTTAATTTGAGTTTTGCTTTGAAATTCACCAAAACTGTCTAAGTAAGGGTGTTTGGATTTGTCTGTTTAAACCATAGTAGGACTTGTTTGTATTGTTTGTTTGGGGTTGTTCTGTGTTACTTACACACCTAATACCTCAGTCTAACAAGAAAAACCATTGGTCATTTGTCAAAAAGTCAAAATCTATTTTGATCTCATCTCTGTCACTCACTGTTGGATTTGCATGATCATTGATCTTGTTTTTATGTATATAAGTTGTTAAAATCAATCAAATCAGTCTTAGTATACCTTAAAACAACAAAATCAGTGAGTAGTAGTGATTCAAAGTTCATCTTGGTCAAACTTTTAGTTTTCCTTAAAAAGTCAAATTTTTTCATTTTGGTCGTTTTTGATTAAAATAGATAATTTCAGTGTGAGTTTAATAGTGAGTTTTAGCTTAAAATCTTTTGGGGTATTAAAGTTCAGTTGCTAAACAAAATTAGAAAAATATTAGCTTTCCTTTAATCAGATTTTTAAGTGCTTATTTTCTGGTTTCTTTTGGTACATTGACTGAAAAGGGTGCCCTGTGCACAGTTGGGTGGTCCAAATTGATAAGCTCACATAGAGCTTATTAATTGCTCAAATCTTGTAATTTTTGGTTCTTTGAGAAGCTGACCTAGCCTTCTTGAGTTCCAAAGCTTAGTTTTCCATTTTGAAGCTTAATAGCTAGGGCTGCACCTAGCTTCTTTTTTGTCCCAACACTCAGTATAAACTGAGTCAGCTTAAGCTGAGCAGTGATCTTGTATCACTTTCACAAGCTCTTATTAAGCTCTACAGTTACCTATAGCTTTTGATCTTTGGCTTTTTGGGAAGCCAACCAGCTTATCTTGACACCTCAAGGCTTGTTTTGAGCTTGTGAGCTTATTTCACTAGCTTATTTTGGCCTTGAAAAAGTCCTCAGGACTGTTTGGTTGCTAGGATTTGAATAAGTGCTTATTTGCTTATTCCAGCTTTTCAGTGTGCCTCTTTGTGTTTTCTAGCTTAGTATTAGTAGCTTATAGCTTGTTTTAGCTTATTCCACTTTTGTTTTCAATCTGTAAGCTTGTTTGAGCTTATTTCATCATTATAAGCTCATTATCAAAACTGTTGAGAATTTTAGCTTTTCAAACTGCTTATTTTAAGTTTGTAAAATTTTTGTCTTTGTAAAAGTTTCATATTTTTAGTATTTAAGTAGTTCTCAAAAAGAAAATCCAGAAAAACTTCATTTTTAAAACAGTGATAGTGTTTATTTAATAAGTTTTAGCTTTTGATTTTTCTTTTCATCTTATTAATAAGCAAATCTTGTTTTTATATTTTTCTTAGTTTTCTGTCACCTTAAGTTATTTTTAGAAAAAGTTTCATATTTTTCTCTATCTTTTTAGTATTTATTAGAATTTTTAATAGTTAAAAGTATTAAATAATTAGTAATAAATAGTTAAAAAGCATAAAAAATATCTTTTCAGTTTTAAAATTAGTTTTATCATATTTTAGATTTTTCCAAGTTAAAATTTTATTTTTCCAGGTTTATTTGATATTTTCTATTATTTAAGTGTATTTTAAATAATAATTAATTAGTAATAATTAGATAAAAAGTGTAAAAAATATATTTTTAGTTTTAAAATTAGTTTTATAATATTTTAGATTTTTCTCAATTATAATTTTATTTTTCTAGCATTATTTTGTATTTTCTTCTATTTTAGGTTATTTTTAAATAGTTAAAATAATTTTTAATTAATAATAATTAATTAAATAGTTGTAAAAATAATTTTCTTTTTCTAATAATTTTCTTTTATTTTTAGGATTCCAAAAATGTCATTTTCATATTTTTAGGTCTTTTATTTCTTTAATCTCATTTTTTATTTTGTACGTTTACGTAGTTTTTAAACGTACGTTTTACGTTTGTCTTATCTGATTGTTGTGCTTATCAATTCTGTTTCCAATTCCATTCCAATCAATCAGTAGTGTAATAATTCATCAAAACCTTTACTGATCACTATCCTTAGTGATCATTCTATCATCTGATCTAGTGTTTACACACCATTGAGTCTCCGTGGGACTTAACGACCCGGGAATTCATTATATTCTCTTGATCTTCATTGCATTGGTGTCTGAACTGTTTTAAGTTTCTTACGGTTAGCCATTCACAAGTGGCTAGCTTGTGTGAGGTAGCTTGACGGTTTGGCACCGATCAAAATTTTGGCGCTGCTGCCGGGGAGGCTTTAGCGTGTGTTAAGCCATTTTCAGACCCATTCTTGCACATATACCGCCATTTGTAAAAAGTTTTTTGTAAAGTTATATAAAATCTCAAAAAAGTTCATTAGCACTTTTCCTAAAGTGTTAAAAACACCAAAAAAATATAAAACAACAAAACAATCGGAACGTTTTCTATCTTGTATTTTCTTTGAGGTGATTCTTAAAGAGATACGATTTGGTTAAACGAGACGATACTGTTGAAACAAACAAAGACCTTGATAGATCTTGAGCTCGTGGATCGTTATGTATGCCTATGTAATCACAAGCACAATAAAAGATAATCTCTACAACTTATGTTCAGCAGCGGAATATAAACACAAGTAATAACTAAGAACTTCTTGATCCTCTATGGATCTTTATATTAACTAAAACTGAGTTTTTCAATCGATCTCTAACTCTTTCTAATGTGTTCCTTTTATAGACAAGGAACCCTAAACAATATCGCTAAACCGTTTTCCAAGAAACGTATAATCATAAAACTAAATAAGATATACACAATCACTTCCTAATAAAGCTCATGTATATCCACACTAAACAAACTAAACACGGAATAAACACTTCCGCAGAAACCAACTAGTCACTATTATACTTCAGTAGAATAAGTCTTCGGCAGAATCCACTTTACTTCAGTAGAAACACTTTACTTCAGTAGAAACACTTCAGCATAATCCAGACTTTCACATAATTCCCAACAATCCTCCCCTAAACTGGAATTTGACTTGTTAAGTTCCAGTTTCTTGATAGATCTGACAGTACCAGAGGATTGAACACGACAGCAAATGACAACAGCGAAAAGAATCCAAAGAACATCTCTATGATGAAGAAACTTTAAAACTCCATATCTTTGCAGCAACAAAACATCAAAACATATGAGTTTCATACTATTCTCATCACATCCAGGTGTGTTAACTCCTGTGAGAGGTGAATCATTGAAAATAAATGGATTTGATGTCTCTTTACCAATAGCCATCACTACTGGAGTAGCCATATGTTTCAGTTAAGTAAACTATGGTACCTGATAACCATCGATTTATTGGCAAACCGAAACCATATAAACGGTTTGAAATGTCTTTACACAGCCGTTTGCTCGGGACTAGTTAATTCTTAGAATTGGTGAATTAAGAACCAAATATGGAATATGCACCTTTGCCTTTACCACAAACCATATACAAGTGGGCTAGCCAATTCTTGGATTCCAAATAGGAATAAAACATGGTGAATTGAAAACCATACAACACTCTTCAATTAAGCATGGGTGGTTGCGTGACCCTATGATTTTCAGCAAATCATTCAGACTATCAACAGATTTGATGTGTCTTTACCAAAGTTGTACCCTTTGGACTAGCTAACTCTTGGACATACACAAAGTATATCAGGTGAGTCAAAAACCAAAAATATACAACAAACCTGCAATAAAAGTTAGATAAAACCAAAATCATTTTTTTTTTTTTTTTTTTTTTTAACTAATAAAAGAAAGAAAGAAAACAAATATTACAAAGTATTACAATCAAGATGAACCTTTATGTGATAGAAGTTGATTCTTAATCAAACCAACACATTGAATAGCATGAAGGTCATCATTGCCAACCGGATTAGGAGGCACTTCCAACTTGTGTCTCAGCAACCTTTCCATAAAAATATCAGATAAAGGATAAAGCCTATCTGATAGCATACACAAAATCATCCCACATGTAGTCTGAACTACCTGAACACAAGGCAAAGGATAAAACCTCCAACTCTCAATCTCCCATTTATGAGAATTCTTCCAAATAGAATACCCTTTACCATTTGGAGAATCAGAATCAAACATAACTTGAAGATCACCCAAAAGATATAAACCAGAACCAGTTGCTGAATGATACTTATAATACTGAATTACATGATCATACAACATCTTCAAATCATGTCTGGTCACCAAATGAAGAATTTCCTTCAAGAAATTAAATTCAAGAACAGTAGTATCCAGCCTAGACACAGTATTCAGCTTTCCAGCTTTCCAATCAACCAAAATCACATGAGTTCCTTCAGGAAAATCATCAACAGTTCCAACTTCAATAAAAGTAGATTCATCAGCTTGGATATCAAAATCAGTATTCCGGGAAGCATGTTTCTTAGCCAATCGTCGAACTTCTTGTAACCAAACTCTTCATTTCCATACCATCAATGTGGTCGATTACCAATCGTAAATCAGTCTCTGAATCAGAGAATCATTAAGATCCACACTGGACAACATGTCAGAAGAAATTAAAGAAGATTCAGCAGAAACAACCGGTTCGGAAAGAAGGAGTAGCATCGAATGTGTTTCGAGAAGGAACAATCGAAGATACTACCGCGAAGGCAAAACGAGTATCAAAATTATCCACAATTTCAACTGTTTTGTCTCTTGGTCGTAGGAACATCAGGGCATTGAATCACGATTTTCCAATGAAGAAGAAGAAATAGTACCTTGTGAAGAAAACTTCATAACTTGATTATCTTGTCGAATCAAAGCATCATCGACAAAGTCGAATTTGCTTCATGGACATACCAGAATTATACATAGCAGCATTCTTCACAAATCTTCTCATATAATTTCTCTCCCGAGCAACTGTCATAGGTCTGTCTCTTTTAGCTTTATTTCTTTGATCAATAAGAGCTCTTCTCTTAGCAGCAGATTCTAGCTTTCTTTGATTACCAAGTGCCTTCATTTTCTCCACAAAATCATCATCATTAAAAGAATCTCCTAAGATAAGTTTTGCAAGAGAAGGATCGGAAGCACTTGAGAAATATAACCATCCATTGATCATCGATGTCGTAGGAAAGAATTCATCAAGCTCTAATTTCCTTTCAGGAGTCAAATCAGAAGCATACTGATCTTGAAAAAATTTAGCCACAACACAACTCTTTTGGATATTCTCATAATCAGCAAAATAATCGGCTGAGCTTGATATTGTTCTTTAGTCACTTTTCGACAATCAAAGAAATCAGAATCACAAAGTCTGTCTGTCTCGGAAGATATCTCAGCAGAACCAATTTACAGAACCAATGTGAGCTTAGAGAAGCAATCAAACCCACATCAGAGGAAATAGGTTGAGACAATTCCTCTATAGGTGTAGAAAACCTCGGATGAATCATTCAACTTGTACATTCTCCCCAATAAAACTTCTTCATTATCTGCGGAAGGCGACACATTTGAATGTTCTGAGATAGACGAAGTTTGACCATGACTAGTAGTAACCTCCTTCACTAGGACATCAGCAGATGCATCAACCATATGTGGCTCCTTTGAAGTATCAGCATGTACAATATTCAAATATTGTCTTCGTCTTTTGCTAGTATATAGAATAGGTTCCTTGCTCTTTGAAGATTTAGCAATAGAAGAATGAACATCAGATGTAAGTGCCAAAAGATGTGAGCGATCATGCATATCCAACAGCTATTAGTGTGAAATATGTGAGCAGTCATGCTCATCGTGCTCATCTTTAGATGTTGGAACAGATGATATGTAATAGATTAGGACTATTAGATCATGTAGATGCTTTTGATGTTGCCAGTACTCTGTAATCCGTAAGCTGTAAACTGTTTCTTGAATGAATGAATGATCTATTTGCTTCTGTACTTCTTTAGATTGAATCATATGACTTCATACTTCAACTTCAAGAGGAAACAAATAGCACACTTAAAGACAATGAATTCGGAAGAAACCAGCAAGCTTTCTTGACCATAACACAACGATCGAGACAACCATTCTGCAAAACAAACACAGAAACATGCACAAACAAAACAAAGAAACACACTAAACTTACATTAGCAGGTTAGAGTTAGTTACCAAAACAACCAAATATACAAAATTACATAGCAAAAATGCAAAGTTATACACAAATCCTCCCCCGAGGCATATGCCTCCCCTGAGGCCTATGCCTCCCCTTAAACTTTGCAGTTAAGGGTTAAGCATGCCAATATGGACCACAAGGTGTTGAAACCTTGGTCCTTCAAAAGCCTTTGTTAACAAATCTGCCACATTATCATCAGTATGTATTTTGACCACATTTATCAAATTTTTATCATATGCATCTCTTATAAAGTGGTGCCTGATTTCAATATGTTTTGTTCGACTGTGAAAACTGGATTTTTAACAATGCATATGGTACTTTGATTATCAATAAAAATTGTTGTGTTCATGAAATTATACCCATAATCCAACAACTGATTTTGAATCCAAAGAACCTGTCCACAGCAATTAGCAGCAGCCACATACTCTGCTTCAGTAGATGAGGTAGCCACAATAGTTTGTTTCTTGCATTGCCAAGAAATCAATCTCTTTCCAAGGAATTGGCAACCTCCAGTAGTGGACCTCCTATCCAGATTAGCACCAGCATAGTCACTATCACTATAGGCTTCCAACTTAAAAGGAGACTCTTTTGGGTACCAAAGACCAAGAAGAGGTTGGCCTTTGAGATACTTAAAGATCTTCTTAACAGCATTGAGATGGGAAGTCAGTGGAGTAACTTGATGTCGCGAACAAACACTCACATCAAAAGTAATATCAGGCCCGGAAGGCATTAAATACATCAAAGACCCAATCATGGACCTGTACAAATGAACATTTACAGGTGGATCAGCTTCATTATTGGTCTTTGTCTTTGGAGCTTCATAAGGTGTAGTAGCAGTCCGTACACCCTCCATACCAAACTTCTTCAAGATGTCCCTCACATATTTGTCCTGACTTATAAAAATACCATAGGGTTTCTGCTGAACTTGAAGACCTAAAAAGAAAGTCATCTCTCCCATTGCACTCATCTGAAACTCTCCCTTCATGAGTTCCTCAAACTCCCTGCACCAAGCTTCCTTTGTGGATCCAAAGATAATATCATCCACATACACTTGCACAAGAATAATGTCAGTGGAATTCTTCTTCAGGAAAAGAGTCTTATCAATTGCACCTCTCTACGTAAGGTGCTTCAGCAGAAATGTAGAGAGCCTAGCATACCAGGCTCTAGGTGCCTGATGTAGTCCATAGAGAGCTTTGACTACCTTATAAACATAGGTGGGATGATCGGATCTTCAAATCCTTTAGGTTGAGTGACATATACCTCCTCTTCAATTTCACCATACAAGAAGGCTCCTTTAACATCCATTTGATAGACCATAAAGCCCATATAGGATGCATAAGCTAAGAAGATCCTTATAGCCTCAACTCTTGCTACTGGTGCAAATACTTCATCATAATCGATCCCCTCCTCTTGTCTATAACCCTGGGCAACCAATCTGGATTTGTTCTTGATGACAACACCCCGAGCATCTCTCTTATTCTTCAGAATCCATTTTGTCCCAATAGCATACTTACCATCAGGTAGTGGTACCAATATCCAAACCTCACTGATTTTGAAACTGTTGCATCTCATCCTGCATTGCTTCAAGCCAACTTGAGTCTTCAAGAGCTTGAGTAACACTAGTTGGTTCCACTTGTGAGAGAAAACAAGCAAACAGACAATGTTCATAGTCATGTGATTGTCTCTGTTGATTTGAGACATAAGAGACAAAAGCCACCTGTCCATATTTAGAACGTGCCACAGTACCTCTTGTTCTAACAGGTGCATCAGGATCACCAATAATATTTGACTGTGGATGTACATTGTTGATCCTTGTTGTAGTGGTGGTGTTGACATCAATGGAATCATCAAGATTAGTCACAGTAGGTTCAAAGTCAGTATCATAGGAAGGTGTGTTGAAGATGCCCGCTTTAGGTTGATGATGACCAAGATCTGAAGGTGTTGGAAACCTTGTATAAGGTTCACCAAGATCTGTTGACACTTTAGTAGACATAGGAGTAGAGTCAACATGTCTTTCAGCCGAATTGGAGAGGTGAGAAGAACCATATTCCCTTTCAGAGAATTGAAGTTTCACGAGTACTGCATTAGAACTCGCTTCAGCATTCCTCTCATTATCTAAATTTGCTGCATACTCTTGTTTCTTCAGTCTTGCAAGGTCCTCAGCATAATAGAATTCATCTTCACCCACATCAGTATAAGCTTGAGAAGTGTCACCTACAAAATTGTTAGGAGAAAAGGAAGGTACTATAATGGGTTGTTCATCATCAGACCCACTGTCAGAATGAACATCCAAATTGTCTGCATTTGTAGTTGTAGATACTTCTGATCGCATTTTGATCACCCTTATGTCTAGCATATCCCAAGTAATCAGTCAAGTAATCAAGATCAAATGACCAAACATGACCCTGGCCTTGAACATTAGGCTTGTCTTCAAGATACCTCAGATTCAATGTCTCCTCAATTTTCTTTGCAGATATATTGTAAACTCTGTATGCCTTACTATGAGCAGAATACCCCACAATGTAACCATCATCGCCTTTCTCATCAAATTTGCCCAAAGGATCACCGGTATTCAAGATTGTCACCTGACAGCCAAACGGTTTAAGGTAATGAATAACAGGAACTTTCCCAAAAAGAAGTTCATAAGGTGTTTTAAGATGTGGTCTTGTAATGGACACTCTATTGAGTACATAACAAGCTGTACCAACACCTCATTTCACCCAAAACATGGTGGGTAACTTAGAGTCACATAGCATTGATCTTGCAGCCTCTATTAGGGTTCTATTTTTTCTTTCTGCCACCCCATTTTGTTGAGGGGTTCTTGGAGTGCTATAGTCCCTTTTGATTCCCTTCAACCTGCAGAGTTCTATGAGAATGGCATTTTTGAACTCTGTACCATTATCACACCTAATTCCTTTCACCTTTTTGTTCAACTGATTCTCAATAAGGGTAATGAAGTCTTTCAAAATTTCAGATGTTTCATCTTTGGTCCTTAGAAAGAATACCCAACAAAATTTGCTAAAACCATCAGTAATCACCAGACAAAAATATTTATGATCAATGCTTCTCACTTTAGTTGGACCAAACAAATCCATATGAAGCAGCGAAGAGGTTCGTAAATAATGGTTACTGCCATAACTGGAACACCTTTGTAGGAGGCTCTGTGCTGCTTTCCTTTGTTGCATGCAACACAGTTATGATCATTAGTGAATACTTTGGCAGGAAGTCCTTGAACAAGGCCCAGTTTAGAGAGCTGGTTGATGGTCTTGAAATTGACATGGGCCATCCTTCTGTGCCATTTGGTGGACTCATCCACGAATGCTTTAGCCACCAAACATGTTAAGTCACTGCGGTTGGACATTAGTTAAGTTAAATGTATACAGATTATGACTCGAGGAACCTTCAAGTAGAATTGAAGTATCTTCGGGAGTTTGAAGTCTTTAGACAGCACAAGACATTCATTCTCTGTGAAGAGTACTTTGTTCTTAGTGTCACAGATTTGTGAGACTGAAAACAAATTGAAGTGTTGAAGTTCCTTGACATAGTATACATTCTCAAAGTCCAAATTGAGGTGTTTTGATGGTCCCTTTCCCTGTAATTCGTCCATCACTTCCTCCAAAGGTTACATTGCCTCCACCTTCAATAGGTATAAATTTATGCATCATGTCCCCTGTTTCCCGACATACTTCTAGAACAACCACTGTCAACAATTCCAACATCTTTATGCTTAAGAGGATGATCCTACAACAACAACAAAATATACAGAATATTAGTACACTATGGAGGCTCAAGTCATTGCTGACTTGAACCTGCCTGTGGATCATATGAGTTATGCCAGGTAGAAAGATAAGATCCACTATTGTTCTTGGGTTTCCAATGAAACTTAGGTCTATGTTTATTCCAAGAACAACTCACTGAGGTCTTGACAAAGCAGTACCCAGTACCCTCTCCCATCAGTCATAGGATTTATATATCTAGGCCAAAACCATTTTAAAATATTCACTGGTTGATTGAACATATGGTTTTCCAAATGATCTTCTCCAAGGAAAAGATTTATTATAATTAGAGGCTTGTGGAACATAAGGTGGTATTTCATTCACATTGGTCCACATAGGCCTAGTATTCCTAGAGTCACCACACCTACTCATTCTTTGCTCATGATAATCACAATCCTTAATTAAATGGGATTTACTTCCACATACAAAACATTTCTTCTCAAAGAAGATTTATTCAAACCAAAAGAAGTATTCTTACAAGCAGAAGTATTCAAACCAAAACCATGAAAAGAATTGTTTTAACAAGTACTATTATGCAAAGAATTAAAACTAAGTCTTGAGGCAACTGTCTTGGAAGTGGATTCCTTGGCAGCAACTCTGACACTCTTATTGGTAGTCTTTGGGACAGGCAGGGTTGTAGACTCGGGAAGGTCGGGACTGAGAAGGTCAGACTTGGGAAGGTCAGACTTGTCATTTGAATCATTCTCTGTAGACCCTTGCTTGGTGGACTTGTCACTGTTAACACAAGAGACAAAGTCATTAGAAGAAGTATTAGGGTCTAGCATGTCTCTTGACTTTTTGCCATACAGATGATATGATCCATCCAAGTCTTTAATTTTGGACACATCAATAGGCATATGTTCACCTCTAATAGGACCAGGGACAGAATGTAATTGACCTTCTTTGACAAAATTAGCTAGCTTGGCTGGTGTAGATTTACGTGTGTCATCCCTAGCTTCTAAGCCAACATATTTCTTAAACCCTAACGCCATCAGTAGAGTTAGAAGCTTGACTACTATAAATAAAACCAGCTAACTTATTCCCATTCATCATCCATTCTTTATGCCTAGCAATTTCCTCTTTAAGTTTCTCCTTAAGCTCTAGATTTTTTGACTCTAAGTCCGCTCTTAACTTCTCGGACCATTTTAACTCATTTGTAGCACATTCGAGATCTCTTTCTAAAACACCTATCTTTTCACCATAAGCTATTTCATTCTTCTGAAACCAAACCTTTTGTCTTTCTAGTGTTTTTAAAGCCTGTTTATAAGCTTCTACTTCCACATAATATTCATTATATTTAGGTTCCAAAATATCATAAGCTTGTTTAAGTTCATTATAACGCTCACTACAACCAAACAAACAATTTTGTACCTGAGAGATGCCCATCAAGGCAATCTGATCATGCCTATCCTCTGAAGTACAGCTAGCAATCAACCCAACATTATCAGAACCATCATTATCAGACTCCTCATGTTGCTTCCAGTCTACATTGCTATCCAGACTGACCAAAGCAGATGATCCCTTTGATGTTCCTGCCTCCTTCGTCTCGACATCTGCTGATAAGAAGTGTATCTTGTCTCATCACCAGCTTTCTGTCTTTGCATTCTCTAGAAAAGTGCCCCATCTGTTGGCATGTGAAGCATTTAACCTTCCTCTTGTCAAACCTTGCTGGATCACGTCCTTTGAATCCAAACCTTCTTCCAGCTTTTCTTTCAAAATTCTTGATATCCATGGAAAGCATGGCCACTTGCCACCTCAACTTCATCTCTTCCATCTCAAGCGGGTCCACCTGATCAAAATCCTCATAAGCTAGTTCCTGCTGAGGATCATAATCAGCAAAGAAGGATCCAAGTACATCTTCCATAATGTTGCTTGATTTAGAGTGAGAACTTGATGAAGGAGCAGTATTAGATGATGATGGATATGGACTTGGACCATAGCAAGACTTTGGAGTAGAGGCTCCAACAAAGGCAGTATGAGTAGCAGAAGAAGATGATCGAAAAGGGCTTCTTACATCATGTTCAAGAGCTTTAAGTTTGTTGTAAAGTTCATCAAAGGTCATCATGTCCAAACCACCTTTAGCTTTTAAGGCTATGCTTACATGTAGCCAGGATGGAGGCAATGACCTCAGAAACTTAGAGTTACACTCATCATTATCGGCTTAGCTTGAAGTGGTTCAACTGACTTAAGATCTTGTGAAACTTATCATAGCCCTTGTGAATTCCTTCCTCTTCAGAGATCTGAAAGTCCTGACACTGTTGTCTTAGCATGGACTTCTTGACCTTCTAGACTCCTCATTCCCACCGAACTTCGCTTTAATAGCTAGCCATATATCCTTGGCGTCATGCATGAAGTGAAAATCACTCAAGTGATCCTCAGGAATAGCTTGCAGAAGAATAGTTCTGACCTTTGTTTCTCTCTGAACGCTAGCAACTCTTGGCAGTTTTGGGAGGAACATTAATCATGTTCCAGACATCCGTGGTAGTTCTCTTTAAACTGTTCCCCTTCAAAATTATCTGCCATAGATTTCAATCAATATTGGAAATCAATTCTCATCTTCATAGCCCAAAGATCATATTCCTCCCTTTTAAGGTAAGGAAACTTAGCATTGCTATTAGTAAGGCTTAGTTGTGCAGATGGGTGAGTTTTGGTTGTTGGTAAGTTCAGCATCTGAACCAGGCATGATGTTATTGTAATGGTTGTATTGGTGTTTAGAAAAAGCTTGTCCTTAGTATCGTAGAGACTCAAACGAGGCTCTGAAACCACTTGTTGAAACAAACAAAGACCTTGATAGATCTTGAGCTCGTGGATCGTTATGTATGCCTATGTAATCACAAGCACAATAAAAGATAATCTCTACAACTTATGTTCAGCAGCGGAATATAAACACAAGTAATAACTAAGAACTTCTTGATCCTCTATGGATCTTTATATTAACTAAAACTGAGTTTTTCAATCGATCTCTAACTCTTTCTAATGTGTTCCTTTTATAGACAAGGAACCCTAAACAATATCGCTAAACCGTTTTCCAAGAAACGTATAATCATAAAACTAAATAAGATATACACAATCACTTCCTAATAAAGCTCATGTATATCCACACTAAACAAACTAAACACGGAATAAACACTTCCGTAAAAACCAACTAGTCACTAATATTATACTTTAGAATAAGTCTTCGGCAGAATCCACTTTACTTCAGTAGAAACACTTTACTTCAGTAGAAACACTTCAAAGATAATCCAGACTTTCACATAATTCCCAACAGATACCAAAAATATTGTCCAAAAGTTTTAAACCCTTTGCACATATCCATACCTACGTCTTTTCAGTGGTACTTAATTTATACATAAAAATCAACCACCGCAAATCAAGGCAGTACACTTACTAACTGGGGGTGTGACCATAATAAGTTCCCGAACCACAGATTTAAAACTTGCTTTTGTGTCCTTGTGATTTGGTGTACCTTTTTCAAAGAAGCCATTTCATTTGTGATTATTGGTTAAGTTCACTTGTCGTTTTGCCTCGCATTTGTTTTGAAAATTGATTTTAAAACTTAGTGCATGCGACTCGTTCTTCAGTTCTACAAGTCCACTTTCTGAACTTGGCAAGATTCCTCGTAGACGTAGAGGGCTTCGCTCCTTCACCGTGGATCGAGAACGTTTACCACCACCACCTCTGTCCGAGATGGCGAAGACAAACCCATGAATGAGCTTTCCAAGCACCCATGGGGGTACGGAGATGCCATTGTTGTCCCAAACCATCGTCGGCTGACACTTTCGAGCTCAAAACCGGGTTGCTTAATCTAGTAACCCAAAGCCAATTCTATGGTTTTGAGCGGGATGATCCTCATGCACACATTCGATGGTTTAACAAGATTGCATCTACCATCAAGTACAAGAATGTCCCACATGAAGCTATCAAGCTTCTTCTGTTCCCATTTTCTCTAGAGGGACAAGCCCGGAATTGGCTTGAGAAGCAACCCCCTCGTTCCATTGAGACATGGGAAGATCTTGTCACCAAGTTTGTTAACGAGTTCTATCCTCCATCCCGAACCACAAGTCTTAAGAATGAGATAATGAAATTTTCTCAGATATTTGATGAATCATTCGGGGAGGCATGGGATCGTTACAAAGAGTTGCTATAAGTGTCCGCATCATGGTTTTACCGAGTTAATGCAAATGGATACTTTCTATAATGGTCTCAACCATACTAATCAAGACTCTTTGAATGCCTCCGGAGAGGTAATTTCTGAGCAAGACTACCAAAGAAGCCTTGCAAATCATTGAGAACAAATCTCAGGTCCGCCCTTTCCGAGCAAAGACATATCAGTCTCATGCTGGACCTTCTTCTTCTTCATCTCCAGTGAGTACATCTAGCACCGATGCTAAGATTGACAAACTCACAGATATTGTTCAGGCTTTGGTTCTTGCTAACTAAAAGAAAGTGACCTTCACTCAGACACCAATACAAGGTGAAGTGAAGAAAGTTGAGAGTTGTGTTACTTGTGGTGGTCCTCATGCATACTACAATTGTACTGCCACCGATGGTAGTCCATTTGAAGCCAATGCTCTAGCCGGTAGTTCACATCAAGGAGGTAATCAATACCGTCCTCAAAATGAACCACACTACCGTGCTAACACTAATCGTGCACCACCGGTTTTAACCGAGAATCATAACATGCAAAACCAGAATCAGAACCAACCTAGAATGCACCAAGGTTACCAAAACCAAGGTAATTTCTATCCTGCACCAAATCAAGGTTTCCAACATCAAGGGAACCTTCATCAAAACAACTTCAATCGAGGGAATCAATTTCATGGGAATATGAATCCTAATCGTGGAAATTTTCAAAACCAAGGCCCTAATCCTAACATTAGAGGCCAGAATTTTCCTAATCCACCTCCCGCCATTGTTCCAACTGGACCATCATCTGATGAGTTGTTGAAACAATTCATGAAATCCCAAGAGGAAATGAACAGGTTGTTGGTCGGTCAGTTGTCGATCTTAAGAAGTCTTTAAATGATCAACCCTCGGGCTCAGGAAAACTTCAGAGCAACACGATCGCTAACCCGAGGGGCGATGCTAAGGCGATCACAACCAGAAGTGGTATTTCATATGATGGACTGCTGTCCTACTACCTCTTCTTATTCTATCCCAAAGGTAGTGGAAAGTGAACCTAGGACACACAATGGACCTACGACTCCAATGCCTCCTCCACTAGGAGAAATGAGTCAAGTTACCAAGGATACAACGGACAAGGTGCATTACTCAAGCCCACGAAGTACCCACATGTCCTACCTGTAGTCCAACCTCAAGTTGTCTAGAAACCCAAGTCAAATCCAGGAGTTGTTTTTGAACCTCCAAAAGCTCCCGTTGAAAACCAGAAATCCAAATCTTCTATTCCTTACCCATCACGTTTGAATGAGCAAAAGCTCCGCGAGAAAGCCAGTCATCAAATGGACAAATTTTTTCAAATTTTCCAAGAGTTACATTTTGACATAAGCTTTGCGGATGCTATCATGCTGATGCCCAAGTTTGCATCAACTCTCAAACACATGTTAAGCAACAAGGAAAAGCTGTTTGAAATGGCTAAAACTCTTCTTAACGAGAACTGCCTCGCAGCTATCCCGGAAGCTTCCAAAAGCTTGGAGATCCTGGGAAATTTCTCTTACCTTGTGTATTTCCATGAATGGTTGAATGCTTTGCCCTAGCAGATCTTGGTGCAAGCATCAATCTGATGCCTTATTCAGTATGGAATAAACTCTCTCTTCCGAACTTACTCCTACATGCATGACTCTCGAGCTTGCAGATCGTTCCATATCCCGCCCTCTTGGCATTGCCGAGGATGTATTTGTGAAAGTAGGAAAGTTCCATTTTCCAGCTGACTTCGTGGTTGTTGATTTCGATGCTGATCATCGGGTTCCTCTCATTGTTGGTCGAGGATTCTCGAGAACGGGCGTGCTCTCATTGATGTATTTGAGCAGGAAATCACATTACGTGTTGGTAATGAAGCCGTTACTTTTAACCTTGATCAAACTTCGAGGTACTCCGCAAATTATGATTCCGAGAGTCGGTTAACGAATAGATATCATTGATGTTGTTTCTGAAGAGTACTCTCAAGAAGTTCTTGGTTATTCTCATAATTCCGTGAGTGGGGATCCCACCACATCTTCTCAACCTATCATAGCCAATTCTACCCCTTCTATCACTCCTTTTGAGGGAAGAGACTTCATCTTGGAAGAGATTGAAGCGTACTTGGCTAGTGATTTCGTTCGCCCGGAAATTGATCATGCTCCAATTGACATTGAGGGGACATACTTCTTATTGAGAAGTTGCTTAATGAGGATCCATCATCAACCCCTCACCCTAGTGATTCAATCCCAGATGAGATTAAACAAAATGAGATTAATCCGAGGGAGATATTCTTCTAAAGAAGTTGTTAAATCAGGACACTTCTCCTCCTCTCCCTCCCGTCAAACTTCATAACAAGGAAGTCAAGTCAGTTGAGAAAAGCAAGAATTTCCCTGAGGTTGAGCTTAAGGACTTACCACCTCATCTCGAGTATGCATTTCTTGAAGGTGATGATAAATTGCCAGTCATTATTGCCCGAGATTTGAGTAAAGATGAAAAAGCTCATAAAAATCTTGAAGTCACACAAGCAAGCAATTTCTTGGAAACTCTCCGACATAAAGGGTATCAACCTTGAGTTTTGTACTCATAAAATCTTGATGGAGGATGACTTTAAACCAGCAGTTCAACATCAGAGACGAGTGAATCCAAAAATCCATGATGTTATCAAACAAGAGGTTATCAAACTTCTTGATACAGGATTGATTTACCGATCTCGATAGTCCTTGGGTTAGCCCAATTCATTGTGTTCGAAAAGGGTGGCATTACTGTTGTCACAAATGAAGATAACGAGTTAATTCCAACTCGGCCGGTTAGGATGGCGTGTGTGTATTGACTATCGTAAGTTGAATGACGCCACTCGTAGAAGACCATTTTCCTCTACCCTTCATGGACCAAATGCTTGAGAGATTAGCATGGAACGAATACTATTGTTTCCTTGATGGTTTCTCGGGTTACTTTCAGATCCCCATTGATCCACAGGATCAAGAGAAAACCACATTCACCTGCCCATACGGAACTTTTGCCTACAAACGTATGCCTTTTTGCTTATGCAATGCTCCGCACGCGTTCCAACGATGTATGATGGCCATTTTCCACGACATGATCGGGGAAACAATGGAGGTGTTTATGGATGACTTTTCGGTCATTGGGGATTCGTTTCAAACATGTCTCTCCCATTTAGAAAAAATGCTTCAATGGTGTGAAGACACCAATCTGCGGTCTAAATTGGGAAAGAGTCACTTTATGGTCAAAGAAGGCATAGTCCTTGGCCATAAGATTTCAAAAATGGGATTGAGGTAGATAGAGCAAAAGTCGATGTTATTGCTAAATTACCTCATCCTACTACCGTCAAAGGTATTAGGAGTTTTCTAGGTCATGCCGGTTTCTATCGAAGATTCATAAAAGATTTTTCTAAAATCGCCTACCTATGACTCATCTTCTTGAAAAAGATGCTCCTTTTATCTTCTCACCCGAGTGCATAGAAGCTTTTGAAACATTGAAGAAAAAGCTTACTGAAGCACCCATTCTCGTTGCTCTCGACTGGGACTTGCCCTTTGAGCTCATGTGCGATGCAAGTGATTTTGCTATCGGTGCAGTCTTAGGGCAACGTAGAAACAAGCATTTTCAGCCTATTCACTACGCAAGCAAAACTATGACTGAAGCTCAAACTCATTACACCACCACAGAAAAAGAGCTATTAGCTGTGGTGTATGCATTTGAGAAGTTTCGACCGTACTTAATCTTGACCAAATGTGTAGTGTATACGGATCACTCGGCTCTCAAATATCTCTTTGCAAAACAAGATGCAAAGCCGAGATTGCTCCGTTGGATTCTCCTCCTGCAAGAATTTGATATCATCATACGTGATAACAAAGGAGCTGAGAATCTAGCTCGATCATCTGTCCGATTAGAAAACCCTCACCAAGATGTTTTCGATAGAAAGGAAATAAATGAAACATTTCCTCTCGAGACACTCAATGCGGTTTCTTTTCGTGGAGACTCTACCACCCCATGGTTTCTGACTTCGAAATTACCATGCGGGTAACTTCATAGTGAAAGGGATGTCGACCCAACAGAAGAACAAATTCTTCAAAGATGTTAAACATTATTTCTGGGATGACCCTTTCTTGTTCAAAATTTAAAGCGGATCAAGTCATCGACGATGTGTTTATGGACAGGAAGCTCTTGACATTCTCAAAGCTTGCCATGCTCGACCCACGGGGCCATCATAGTCCAAACTACACCGCCAAAAAGGTGTTTGATTCCGGTTTTATTGGCCCACAATCTATAAGGATGCCCACGAATTTGTCAAAGCCCGCACGCTTGTCAACGTCACGGAAATATATCTCAAATAAATGAAATGCCACAAAATGCCATTCAAGTTTGTGAGATATTTGACATTTGGGGTATTGACTTTATGGGGCCATTTCCTTCGTCTCATGGTAACAAGTACATACTCGTGGCTGTTGACTATTTGTCAAAATGGGTTGAAGCAAAGGCTTTACCCACCAATGATGCCCGAGTAGTTGTGAAATTTTTGAAATCTCCTTTTGCCAGGTTTGGAACTCCGAGAGCGATAATCAGTGATCGTGGTACACATTTTTGCAATGACCAATTTGAAAGAGTCATGCAAAATTATGGTGTTACCCACCGTCTCTCTACTGCATACCACCCCCAAACAAGTGTAAGGTGGAAGTTTCCAACCGTGGTATTAAAAGAATTCGGAAGGACGATGGCGAAATCGTGCATCCCGGTCGGATAAACGGATGACGCACTCGGGCCTTCCGTAGCTTACAAAACACCCATTCGGTGTACTCCATACAAGCTAGTGTACGGAAAGGCATGTCATCTTCCGATTGAGTTAGAGCACAAGGCATACTGGGCCTTAAAATATGCCAATTTCGATATTGCAGACCGGTGATCACCGGAAAGTTCAAATGAATGAATTAAATGAACTCCGTGATCAAGCTTACGAGAACTCTTTGATCTACAAACAAAGACAAAGAAGATTCATGACTCTAAAATCAAGAACCGCGTTTTCAACGTTGGTGATCGAGTCCTTCTTTTCAATTCAAGATTGAAGATTTTCTCGGGAAAGCTCAAGTCCCGTTGGTCTGGTCCATTTACTATCGCTAAGGTTTATCCTTATGGCACCATTGAGTTATCTCAACCCGATGGTCCTAATTTTAAAGTGAATGGTCATCGAGTGAAGCATTATTTTGGAGAGGACATTCCCCCTGTGGTTGTCCCGGATCTACAAACTTTCCCCATGAACCAATGAATGCGGGGATCGAGTCAAGCTAATGACTCGGGAATCAAAAACAATAGCACACACCATATGGGTTTTCACCCATATTTCTGTCTTCTTTCTCTGTTCTACCACCCTAGTGTGGGGGAGTTGCCCCACACTGTTGTATATAAAATCTTTTGTAAAAAAAAATAAAAAAAAAATAATAATAAAAATTTCAAATAATGGCCGTAGTATTTCCCTTTTATGTTCTTTGTTTCGGCATAACCGCCGGTACTTTGAATATTGAGGGCAATATTCATTTCTAAGTGTGGGGGGAATTCTCACGAATTTTATCATGTATTATCCGCCCAATTCCCCTGTTTTTGGCCAAAATTTTTTTTTTGGAATAAGTGTTTTCACTTATTCATCATCTCTAATCAGTCCGCCATGTCTAAAAAACAAAAGGATTTGCTAATCCAGGAGCAAACGGCTCTTGGTAAAGATTTCTCAAATCCGTTTATGGCTTGCAATTTGCCCAAAATTGTATGGTATTCAACTCACCATATCCTAAAAAGTGAAGAGTTGGCTAGCCCGCAAGTTTATGGCTTGTGGTAAAGGCAGTGGAAAATCAATAATTGGTAATCGACTCACCAAAGATAATTCTGATAATTTATCTAAGAGTTGGCTATTCCAGAGCAAACGGCTTCTGGTAAAGACAAATCAAATCCGTTACAACGCCTTATGATTTGCTCAAAATCATTTGGTTATCATTGTACCAAGGTTCTTACTTGAATTAAAACAATTGGCTACTCGTAAGTGATGGCTTTTGGTAAAGAGTTTTAAAATCCATTAAAGTTCAAATCATTGCTAGGGACTAGCAATATCTCAATGTGGGGGATTGATGAGTGTCTAAATACTCATCATTTTTGTACAATCTAAACTGCAAAATCATCTGAAAACACTAAAAAATGCATCAAAATGATGAAAATATCACAAATCAGTGTTTTATGTGTTTTAAATGCAAAATATTAAAATCGATGAAAAATGATTCAAGTTTGCAAAATTGGCGGTTTTAGTCCCCCAAGTTTTAAAAGTTGTCAAATCTAGTCCTCGGAATTCAAAATGTGGAATTTTATCATTCAAGGTCCCTGAAATATTCTAAGTTGTTAAAATTGGTCCTTGAATGATTCTTTGGTCAAATGGCAGAAAAGGTCCCTGAGCTTTAAAAAATTGGAAAGATAGTCCTTGGATATTTTAAAATGGAATTTATGCAAAAAGGGTCCTTGTACTATCAAAGTTTGTCAAGATTGGTCCTTTTGATAATTTGGAAAAAGTTCAGTTTTGGTCCCTCAAGTTTGCAGAATTACAAAATGGTCCTTATGCTTTATTAATATCAATTGGACCCCTTTTGTATTTTGAACCCCATCCAAACCAAAAGAACCTCGCCATATACCACACCGACCCTGTCATTACCAATTTTGGACCCCCCTCTCTTATTAATACCACCGGTCAAATTATTCAAACCCAGCACTGTTCCTCTCCCTCACAAGAGAGCTAGCCAAACCGAAACCATGGTGGTTTCCATGATTTTCTCCATCTCCCCTTACCTTGTCCCCTCCACCTCCACTAACACCAAAAACTCTTAATTGACTCAAACCAACCCAATTAATGTCTCAAACCTGCTATGAGACTTTGGCGCCAAAATCTACACTTGGATGGTTAAGATGATTTAGAGAGATCCAAGGGCTGGAAATTGGTGGGAAGCAATCAGAGATCATCATAGAGTCCAAAATGTCATTATAAAGAGGAGGGGATGCAATGTATCAAGATCATCTAGTGTAATTTTAGTTTTTCATTGTCGTTTTTATTATTTTCAAATCTCCAGTGTAATTTAAGTTTTCCTAGCACTTTGTTTGTGTTATTTAAAGTATTTGTGAACTATTTTCAGTTTCAATCTCAAGTATTAAGTTTTAATATCAGTGTATGCAATTTCAAATTTCAAAAATCTCATGTGAATCAAATGTTGTTATAAGGTGTTATCTTGGACTAAATAAGACACATAAGCTCCTATAAAGCTTATTCAAGCTTTTAGAAACACTAAAAGTCAGTTTAGAAGCAAAAATCAAAAATCACCAAAAATACAAATTAAATAGTTGAAAAATCAAAAGTCATTGGAAATGGTGTACACAGCTGGAGCAGGGTGAATTATGGATGGCCTTGGGTTAGAAGCTTAGTGGTAAGCTAATAGGAGTGATAATTGGTACTTGATCTCAGTTTTGAGCTTGGAAGCTTTTGTAAGCCTTTTTATTCATTTTGCATTTTATCATTGTAGTTGTTCATTAGCCTAAATTTCTGTTTCTTTATGTTCATTAGATATAGTTAAGTGTATCTAATCCTTATAATCAGTTGTTGTTCTTTTAAATTGGTAGTTTACAAAAAATCTCATTTTGACAGTAAAAATAGCATTATGGTTATTTCTTAGTTTAATGTTGTTATGATTGTTGTTTAAGGTTTCATTAATCCTAATAAGTGATATTATAAGGTCTGCAACAAGTCTCATGGTTTTAATTTGAGTTTTGCTTTGAAATTCACCAAAACTGTCTAAGTAAGGGTGTTTGGATTTGTCTGTTTAAACCATAGTAGGACTTGTTTGTATTGTTTGTTTGGGGTTGTTTCGTGTTACTTACACACCTAATACCTCAGTCTAACAAGAAAAACCATTGGTCATTTGTCAAAAAGTCAAAATCTATTTTGATCTCATCTCTGTCACTCAATTTGGATTTGCATGATCATTGATCTTGTTTTTATGTATATAAGTTGTTAAAATCAATCAAATCAGTCTTAGTATACCTTAAAACAACAAAATCAGTGAGTAGTAGTGATTCAAAGTTCATCTTGGTCAAACTTTTAGTTTTCCTTAAAAAGTCAAATTTTTCATTTTGGTCGTTTTTGATTAAAATAGATAATTTCAATGTGAGTTTAATAGTGAGTTTTAGCTTAAAATCTTTTGGGGTATTAAAGTTCAGTTGCTAAACAAAATTAGAAAAATATTAGCTTTCCTTTAATCAGATTTTTAAGTGCTTATTTTCTGGTTTCTTTTGGTACATTGACTGAAAAGGGTGCTTACTGTACAGATTGCGTGGTCCAAATTGATAAGCTCACATAGAGCTTATTAATTGCTCAAATCTTGTAATTTTTGGTTCTTTGAGAAGCTGACCTAGCCTTCTTGAGTTCCAAAGCTTAGTTTTCCATTTTGAAGCTTAATAGCTAGGGCTGCACCTAGCTTCTTTTTTTTGTCCCAACACTCAAGATAAACCGAGTCAACTTAAGCGAAAGTGATCTTGTATCACTTTCACAAGCTCTTATTAAGCTCTACAGTTACCTATAGCTTTTGATCTTTGGCTTTTTGGGAAGCCAAACAGCTTATCTTGACACCTCAAGGCTTGTTTTGAGCTTGTGAGCTTATTTCACTAGCTTATTTTTGCCTTGAAAAAGTCCTCGGCTGTTTGGTTGCTAGGATTTGAATAAGTGCTTATTTGCTTATTCCAACTTTTCAGGTGCCTCTTTGTGTCTTTTAGCTTCATATTAGTAGCTTATAGCTTGTTTTAGCTTATTCCACTTTTGTTTTCAGTAAACAAGCTTGTTTGAGCTTATTTCATCATTATAAGCTCATTATCAAAACTGTTGAGAATTTTAGCTTTTCATACTGCTTATTTTAAGTTTGTAAAATTTTTGTCTTTGTAAAAGTTTCATATTTTAAGTAGTTAAGTAGTTCTCAAAAGAAAATCCTAAAAACTTCATTTTTAAAAGTGATAGTGTTTATTTAATAGGTTTTAGCTTTTTGATTTTTCTTTTCATCTTATTAATAAGCAAATCTTGTTTTTATATTTTTCTTAGTTTTCTGTCACCTTAAGTTATTTTTAGAAAAAGTTCATATTTTTCTATCTTTTAGTATTTATTAGAATTTTTAATAGTTAAAAGCATTAAATAATTAGTAATAAATAGTTAAAAAGCATAAAAAATATATTTTCAGTTTTAAAATTAGTTTTATCATATTTTAGATTTTTCCAAGTTAAAAGTTTATTTTTCCAGGTTTATTTGATATTTTCTATTATTTAAGTGTATTTTAAATAATAATTAATTAGTAATAATTAGATAAAAAGTGTAAAAAATATATTTTTAGTTTTAAAATTAGTTTTATAATATTTTAGATTTTTCTCAATTATAATTTTATTTTTCTAGCATTATTTTGTATTTTCTTCTATTTTAGGTTATTTTTAAATAGTTAAAATAATTTTTAATTAATAATAATTAATTAAATAGTTGTAAAAATAATTTTCTTTTTCTAATAATTTTCTTTTATTTTTAGGATTCCAAAAATGTCATTTTCATATTTTTAGGTCTTTTATTTCTTTAATCTCATTTTTTATTTTGTACGTTTACGTAGTTTTTAAACGTACGTTTTACGTTTGTCTTATCTGATTGTTGTGCTTATCAATTCTGTTTCCAATTCCATTCCAATCAATCAGTAGTGTAATAATTCATCAAAACCTTTACTGATCACTATCCTTAGTGATCATTCTATCATCTGATCTAGTGTTTACACACCATTGAGTCTCCGTGGGACTTAACGACCCGGGAATTCATTATATTCTCCTGATCTTCATTGCATTGGTGTCTGAACTGTTTTAAGTTTCTTACGGTTATCCATTCACAAGTGGCTAGCTTGTGTGAGGTAGCTTGACGGTTTGGCACCGATCAATATACCAAATGTAATCAAGTATCATCTTGCATTACCCTTTGGGTTCGGCCGAACAATTATCTTATTAAATCTGGAGAGGCGCCATGGTATCTTTCTGCACATATCAAGTGGAGTAACAAATCCTTTATTGACTACAAGTGTTGTGAATGTTGCTTCACATCATCCAAATATAGCTTTTATAACTACCTTGTTCGATAGCGTTTTAAGTATACTTACAAAAAATGATATCCACACATAATGTAACTTGCTTGTATCTCAAGTCTAAGGATGAAGATAACAAACCATTTTCAATATTTTACTTATGACAAGGATCCAAAAGTAAATGTTTGAAAGTTGGGGAAGCCAATATGCATCTCTAGTGAATACATATGAGTTTGGCGGGAACAATCCAAATTCTCGTTAGAATTATAACCAACACTCACATTTGCTTTATCATAACAATATTCCCATATTATTAACTGACAATGGACATATTTAGAATAATAAAATTATTCAAGGATTAAACATGCAAATATAGGATAACAATTATTATATGAATGAATAACAAATACCAAGTATCTTTATTCATCATAAAGTAAAAATTGTCTATCAATCCCAATTATCCAAATACTAAAACAGATATGCATGAAACTCATTTAGTAAGTTGAACCCTAATGTTTCCAACATTCTCAACCTTTCTTTAAAAGAAAAACTAAATATTTATCTGAGTAAACTTTCCGAATACGTATTTCAAATATCACATATAGTGAGTGATTTGAAATATAAGATGAGTGTCTTATCTCATATGCTCATACTATTGCAAGATTATAGTATGGAGATGTTGTCTTACCTTGCATGAGGTAGTAAAAGTCAACAACATACTGACAGTCATCTTTACAGTTTCTAAAAGTGTAAAGTATTCTCATTCATTAATGTGTAATGCAACAATGCTCTATGTTGAGCATAACTAGTTAGCAGATTTATCATAAAAGATGAAATCCTACTACAACTAGTATTAATAATCCTCTAGCATCATTTGTACTTATACAACATTATGCTTTAAAATTCTTAAACATTTATAAAACAATAATCTAAACTCTCTCAATTAGATATTGTTGTTGTCAGCTCATTTTGTACTTGTACAAAAGCAACAACTAGTCTTATACACAATATAATATATACATGATAAATCCTTAGTTAAAACAACATAAGGTTTCTATCCATGTAATAAATTATACCAAGTGAAATATATCATTTAAGACTTGCTTGAATAATATATTGCATTTGTGTTAGACTTAATTTTCCGCATTTGTTTATTCCATATAAACATCTATTCCAAGGTTGTTTGTTTTATTCCCTAAATTTCAAGTGAAATTTCATTCCAAGCTTAAGGATCAATATCTAGCTTAAATAGAATGATATCTTCAACATGTAAATTTTAAGGAAAACACAATGCTCCCACTCAATGTCAGATGTACTCAAGAGTTATCTTAATTCAATTAGAATCACATTGTAATTAAATTCAAGATCTCAGCTCTTAGATGCATGATTCAATCCAAAACATGGATTGCTCAAATTTTGTATACTTCATAAAGATAATATAGATTCATAACCCTTTGATTACACACCGTCCTCGCAAAAGGTAATCATAAAGAAAGAGTTATAAAATCTTAATTGTCATATTCTTCATACAAATCACATGTATGACAATTAAATATCTTTGTATAATTAATGCATGTATTGTATAAGAAAATTTAATCACAATCAATTGCTTAAGTATGATTAAAAACTTCTTATTAAATGCCAAACATTAATACGTATACAATTTTGTCCTTGTGAGTCATTCTTCAAAAGAAACTCATTTCAACCTCATAGGTTAACTGTTAGGTGAAATAACAATCAATCACAAAACTTGAATTGCCTTTTAAGGACTGCATCTTATCATTCATAGTTCTAAAACATTTATCAGATTTAAGATATGATAATATATTTTAGTAGTTAGCTGATTTACTATAATCTTCTAACTTTTATCCCTCAGCATTGATATAAAATATCACTCAAGTGATGAGCATCCTTTCGGATTTATGAATGAGAGTAATCATTATACTTCGGTCGACATTTTCATGTTTTAACCTTAGTATGACATTAATAAGTGCATTTTAGAAGTTTAAGTATTTTGTTCTCAAATAACTTTGAGATTTGTATATGCTCCCACTTACTTTTGTAAGTAGAGACAATTCTCTAAATACTAAGTATTTAAGAAACAATAAATTGTCTTTTATGGAGAATCACAAAATACATTTTAAGTTCTCATCTCAAGATTTGTTAATAAAATGCTTCATAAGATTTTAACAAATTCAGAACTTAAATCAAGACATAATGGAATTCCTTCCAACAACTCAAATTAGGGTTTATAGAAAAACTCTAATTTAGTATCACTCTTTAACCAAAAGTTCTAGCAACAGTTTTGTGTTTCGCCAAGCTAGGAAGAACACCAAAACTACAATCTTCAAGCTAGGAAGTGTAGAAAACTCAAAAATCCAAAAGGATTTAGGATTCAATTGGTTTGAGTGGAAAAACCTCAAATCCCTAATGAATTAGGGTTTTCAGTTATAGATCGTCTTGAATACCTTATAGGTTTGAACTATATTGAGTGTATCCATGACACACGCAATTTCTAACCTTGATATGTTTTGGAGGTAGAGCAATTAAAGCTATCATAAATCAAACAATAAGAATAAGGTTTGATCTAACACATTAGACATACCATAATGAAGTGGTATCCTATGAGTTATTAGAATTGTGAAACTATATCAGAATTCTATAGATAACTTAATTCTCTTTGGACCAAATACTTGTCAATTGGGTCGAGCCAAATTGCATATAAAGTATTTACGAACCAAGTGCATGCAATAATGTATATTCATTGAACAATACAAGAAACTTATGTTCACGTGTTCACAAGAAGACGGAACTGTTCAAGGATTATATGTTCATGTGTTAACAAGAAAACATAACATTTCAATAATATATTATCAGTCTTTGAATAATTCAAAGCCTCATGTTTATGTGTTAACGAGAAGACATAACACATTTACTATATATATACTTTATGTTATAAATCATTTATAAATTCAAGGACTTTATAATTATGTCTTAACATGTAAGCATAATTATTCTAACAAAAGTAATCATGAACGCAAACTCTTGAGTTCTATAGTAATTTCAATTTAATTTTATACTTCAGAATTATGATTATTATCATATAACCATAATTATATTAACTAAAACATGTAGTCAAATGTTGAAGTAACTTTACACTATATTATGACATTTGAATGTAGTAGGGCAACAAACATCTAGTGTGTTCAAGTCCTAGTAGAATCATTATTAGAATGTAGTAGGGCAATAAGCATCTCATGTGTTTAAGTCCTAGTAGAATTCTTATTTACATGTAGTAGGGCATTAAACAACTAACGTGTTTAAGTCCTAGTAGAATTATTAGTTTCCTTTACCTTGCGGTCAAGAGATACCAATAATATTGTTGTTCCTTGCACACACTTTGAGATTTCTCCCACTTGTGAAAGGTACAACATCATATTATGAAAACAAACAACACGTGATTGATTGTTCAAACGATATGATAATGTCATAGATATCATAAGTAGTTTTAGAACCATAACCTTTAATAAGGAATTGTGGATTATTATTCTATAGATAACGTTTCAGGAAGCGATAGCAGGAAGGCAACGTGTTATCTTATAAAATAAAATGCAATTTTCTTTAAGCAATGGTTGTTCATATTCGGAAAGTAATGGATTATTTCAAAGCTAGTTTGAGATGATATGGGTGACTAACAGGAAATAAATCCCGCAGCTCCCACTGAAATTGACAACATTACATGAATGATATTTCAGTTATAAAATGCAACTGCTTCCACTGGATTTGTCAACATTTTAAGTGTTACATTTCCAGTAGAAAACATATAGCAGTTTTATATACTCTCCTATTCTCTTCAAATGCCTACGAGTAGCATGTACTTAGGTATTGAACAGAGTATATGAAGTTCTACTTATGCAGACAATAGACTAGCCATTCTTTCATTCAATTAACTTGAATCTTTAGCATGCAATTCCTCCTTTATCGTCTACAAAGCCCCAAGGGTATTTAGCACTTTAGGAATAAAAAGAGTCCAAGAAGATTACCTAGCAAATATGCTAGTAATTCCTTTACTCTTTGTGGTTTAAACTCATACATCGTGACAAGTGCAGGATTTTATTTATTTTGGTAGCTCTAAACACAATGTTTCCAGTTACACAAAATATTCTATCTTTCAATTAACTCTAGACCATGAAAAAGGGTAATGAAAGATCATATAAGAGTTTATCAATTTTGGAATCCTATCTTAGTTTGTAAACTAAGGAGAAAAGATAGGTATAAGTCTCACTCTTCTTACTAGGAAAAGAAACTAAGTTTGTCTTTCAAAGAAAAACAAATTTGTTTACGAATTATGTTGCAATAACACAATTAATCAGAACATAAAAGTTCAAATCTAGTATTTTCGATAATTACATTCTTAAAAGAATTAACTACCCAATTAATTACTAATTAAGACTAATATCCATCTTGCAACCCCACTTAATTACCATAGGTCTGACCAGTGTGTAAAAAAATAAGACAAGAGGTAGCGACGTTAATTGCAAAATGCAACTCTTAGATTTATGAGACTGTTTAAGGCATTAGTATCAAGTAATAATGTCAAAAGCATGTTTAGTTCTCATCTTATGCCTCGGGTCCGAGGTCCGACCAGGTTAACTCGATATAAGTCGACCAAGTATGAACGTGTAAAAATAACCAGAGGTCCGACCAGTGAGAAATAATTACCATGGGTTGGAAAGGCCCTTAGGTCTGACCAGAGAAGTCAATCCAAGTGCACGTGTCCATAGTTGGGTGGCATAGACTTAATATTAAAAATAGGTATGCACACATAAATGTGGTAAAAGTCGTGTACAAAGAAGCATGTAAAGCAACTTTGTAACACTAATTTTAAAAACTTTTGGTAATGACACCTGAGTGATCATCATGGTTCGCGGTAGCTCCAATCGAACGCACAGGGAGGCAGAGGACCAGGTAAGCGATGAAGCATAACCTTAGACATCCTTTCAGTGAGACTGTGCTCACTTCTTTAAACCCCCTTTCTAGTTTGTTCTAGTGGGTGAGCCGTACATCCCAAGTGTCCATAGCGTCTAGTTTTTAAATTCTTGAAAACGTGTTTCATATATTAGGTCACTTTATTTTACAAAAATAATTTTCCACGAATCAAATAGCAGGTCACAATGAGCATGGTATTTAGGCGTGTAAATAAAGACCAATATTGATGTTATGGTTACGATATGTATTATTCCATATTGCATAGAATTAGGTGTCAAGGCAAGTAATAATGCATATATAGGAATTACAAACATACAAACATAAACATCAATATATATATAACCACATATTGTTCCGAGTTCTCTTGTGAGTCTTCCCCAAACGGAGAACCATAAGACCGTCACTAGGATGTAATACCTAGATCGCCCCATACATCACTTAGAAAAGCAATTGAGTGTGTCTTGTGGCCGGAAAAACACATAAAATAGCATGGCAATCCCAATTATCAAGTAATAACGCAATTTTATGTATTTATAAACAATATGTAATTCTAATTATCATAATAATTCTAACTAACAATTAATAAATTCAAATTAACTTTTAATTCTAATTAGCAAGTAATTTTAATTAACATGTAATTCTTAATTAACAATTTAATTTCAATTAACAAAGTAATTATAATTCACATGTAAATTAAATTCTAATTGACAAGTAATTTCAATTAACAAATTAATTCTAATTATCAATATAATTTTAATTTGTGTGTGCCTAGTTATTATTTATTAAAAATTGACAAGTATTGCATGTAATTGTCAAAATTAAAATAAAACAAAATAACTAAACTAGGTTTCATGCGGCCTTTTAAAACATGTTTATTAATATCAGAAACGTGAAACCCATAATCGCAAAAACGAGTTGACTCGTGATGCCACTGTTGGGATTTAGAACCAGTTAACCATTAACCTCTACGAGTACGCAGCGGATAAGGATCTAGTTAATGCAATTATGTTAAGCACGTATTTAATAAACAAATAATTAATACAGTATTAATTAATTAAAAGGGATAAAAGAAACCCTAACCTTGCTTGGCAATTGATCTCTATTAACGGAACAAGAAACCAATACGAAACCTTAAGTATCTAAAATAGATACCTCGAAGAGTATCACACACAAACCCGATTAACATATACGTTCGATTAAAACGCTAGTCGAGAACGTATAATAACCAATCAACAATTGTCAACTTGAATATAACTCAGCATAAAACCACCAAGACCCACACTTGTATTTTGCTTGAGAACAAATGAAACAACCAAGAAGCTGTTTTATGTTTATACCCGATATCGGACAAACGAGTCCGATATCCTTCACTTCTGTCCAAGAAAAGAGATCATGACCAGAATAAAAAAACAACCTTCTTGTTGCTGCTATTCAACACGGAATCATGAACAAGAAAACTACCAACAATCTCTAATTCACTTGGATCCAAACGATGCAAGATTAGAACTTAAAACTAACCAAGAAACCCTAATCGACTTATGAGAAGATCGACCGGGAACTCAGATGTGGCTGTGATTGGTTAGGGATAGTATTAGGTTACAGATTATGCATGAGATTGCAGTAGGGTGTGTTTGATTTTATAGTAAACTTAACCCACCTAGCCTTGGGCCATAACTTGGTCGACAAGCCAAGAACCCAAGCACCCAATCTCTCCTCTCGCCCGATCAAGTGAAAACACAAGGCCCATGGCTTTCCACTTCGACCCAAGTCCAAACTAAAGATATTCCATGGCTCGTTAAATGCAATCGGGTCAAGTAGCATGCATAACGGGTATGAATATTCAAGTTAGAATAACGTTCGACACGTATACTCGTGTTTATCGTGTGTGCCCCCATCGGCTCACACACTTCTAGTCGTTTACGTGTGTTTTAAACTCCCACAATCCAACAGAGTGTAAGTTCATTATATTGTTTTAGTAAGACAATGATTCATTTATTGGATGTTATTATTATTTCTATTCAAGGAAATTGTGTAATGATGTTTGTTTTATGCGACAAGATGAAGAGTTGGATGAGTTGAGTGAAAGTGTTGAGAGGATTGGATATGTTGGGCTTACCATACACGATGAACTTCGTGCACATGTACTACTATCTATATTGAAAGTCATTCTGGTTATTCTCTTTTTCGGATTAACCAGTTATTCGAAGTCACTCCAATATATATATATTAAATGCTGATATTGTTGCAGGAGAAACTTTTAGATGAATTGGGTACAGAGATGAATAGTAGACCCAATCATCTTGATTTTGTTCAAGTTAGTCTCTTCAGTCTTCTTATATCAACAAAGTGAACACTAGAGGTGCCAAGTTTGACCCATATATGCTTATGAGGGATTTGATTTAGATCATGTTTTAGATTGAACGAGTCAAATAGTTGCGTTAAAGAAACAGAAAATAGTTAAATGGATCAAAATTTGTTTAAAGTATAATTCAAAATGCAAAAAAATACTCCTTAAATTTATCTTTTTAAAAAGAAAACTAGAAATTACTAAATTTCTTGTTTTTATATTTGGCGTACCAACAATTTTAGTTTATATTTCCGTTTTGTTTTTTGCTTTCTTATCACTTATTATTACAACTAGCATGGAAGAAAAGTTTTAGCTTTACATTTTTCTGGCACATTATATGTTCCATATTAACTCCTGTCATGATTGTGCAGAATTCGTTAAAGGAACAGGTCCGCCTCCGGATAAACACTTCCATCAACATCAATGACACGAATCTTTTAATGTAGTGAAATGTTTAGTGATGTAGCGGATTTGTTCTTTTGATTAAGAGCATGAACATAATTGCATTGTATCATTTGTGTATGTTTCAAAGTAATATGATTCTTTATTGGAGTATTTAAAATTCTCTGAAATAAAATATATGATTAGTTTGGTTGAAATGGATCAAACGTTAGGTATTGGTTGCCGCATCTATGGATCATCCCAAATATTTTGTTGGTTCTGATATTGTGTGTGGGTATGAAGATGAAGAATGAAAATTGGTGTTTGATTTTTTTTTTTTTTTTTTTTTAGTGTATGGATGAGATTTGAGAATGGTTTTTGTGTTAATTTTAGAGAGAGAGTCAGAAATTTAGAGAGAAAACCAGGAAAAGAGATAACATGAGGGTGGTGGTAGTGATGATATAACTTTTTTATTAAGTGCACCGTTCGTCCCTAAGGTTGTACCATCAAAATAATCAATCAAAACGATAAAATGACCATTTTGCCCTCATGTGCAAGGCACATGGCAAAAGATAACAGACGTTGACTAACGGAAAATGGGTCAAAGGACTGATTTAGACTATAAAAACCTTGATTTGGACTCCCCAAGATGAAAAAGGCAAGGTTTGTCCCAGGGTGATGCGTGTTTACAAGATTAGGGACAAACGGTGTATTTTACTCTAAAATAATATCTTTTTATAATCTTTTTCAGTAACAACAACAGCAGCACCAGCACCAGCACCAGCACAATCTATTTTTGCCAAATATATCCTTAATAGGTAAATAAGCTATTGGTCCATAAATATTTCATGTTAATAAAGGTTGGAGATGGAGGTTGAGGAGGTTTTTATTTTTTATTTATTTTTCATTAATTTACAATTTTAGCACGAAAGTTATATAAACATTTGACCCCTTTTTAGAAGTTTTATCTATACATTATATATAAGAGGAGGCATGCCACGTCATAATGTCACTTGGCATCCCATAATGCCACGTCATATTTCCATGTCATCATTATATTTATGTGGCATTTTTTTTAATTTTTTTAAATGACATGTGTCATTTTAATTAATATATTTTTTATATTTATATTCAATTTTACAAAATTTGTATGTAAAATTCGAATTAAATTTGTGTAAAAATGAACATAGTGAGATTCGAACCTGGATCATTAGGTTAACATGCAAACATCTCAACCAATGGAGCCAAGCCATTGATTGTGATCAAGGACCGAAAACAAAAATAATATACTAGAATAAGAAGCAATTTAAATTATCACACATATCTTTTCCTAAAATTTAGTTCCACAATATTTATTATTCAATATGTATACACAAAACCCTAATATCATTGGCCTTCTATTCAACTGTGGTCAGTGGCGGAACTTGGCCATTTATTTTGAGGGGGCCGAATTTATTTTGGGGGGGCCAATCGAAGATTTATTTATAACCTCAACTAAATTACCCTTAAAACCTACAATATTTACATTAAGTGTCGTAAAATTTTGGGGGGGCCGGGACCCTCCCCTGCCCTCATAAAGGTCCGCCCCTGACTGTGGTTTTGTTACATATCAGTAAGAACGTTTATACCTGCTGGTAAAAGGCAGAGATGTATGGTAACACCCTTATTTGGTAAGAACTTTACATCTTTTCTTAATATATGCCTTTATCAATATTGATTCAAATAATAATAATTGATTTAAATTATTTTCTGTTTTTAGTTATGTTTGATAGCAAATCATCGACGAATTATGTTGGCTTCCATATGTTTCATCCCTTTGACTGAGTTATGTGACACCCATGTCATGAAGAACTCAGGTAATGGTTGTGATATTGTGTTAGACTTGTTTAATGTTAATGTATTATATGTACTAGCAGGGTACCCGCGCGTTTTGGCGGCGGGTACCCTGAAATAAAATTTTCCGGTAAATCATGTATTTTAGTTTATTATGTTTTTTTTGACAATAAATTTATGGATATCAAGAATTTTTCGTTTAGCCCGTGTCGTTGGCTCGAGCCCGTTGGTCGTGCCTATTTGGCCCATGACCGTTTGGCTCGCATTTTGCCCGTTGACCATTCGGGCTTGAATATCTGTATAATGTGATTTATTATTTGTATTAGTGACATTTAATGCAAAGTTTTTGCGCGTTGCGGCGGCGGATACCCTGAAATAAAATTTTCCGGTGAATCATGTATTTTAGTTTATTATGTTCTTTTTGATAATAAATTTACGGATTTCAAGAATTTCGTTTAGCTCGTGCCCGTTTGGCCCGTGCCCACTCGGGCTCGACCCCATTTGGATCGTACCCGTTCGGGCTCGGGCCCATTTGAACCGTTGCCCGTTCGGGCTTGAATATTTGTATAATGTTCTTTATTATTTGTATTAGTGACATTTTAATGCATGAATTATGTTTAAGTTGGTTGTACAATATGCTTGATAATTTGTATTTCTTGTGTAAGGGGTGTTTTAATAACTGCATTAATTGTATTTATTGACCAGTTAGTTAATTAACTGCATTAAATATCTTGACCACATTAATAGTGTTTTGTATTTTGTACATTAAGCTTTAAGACTTGTAAGTCTTAAAAATAAGATTGATGAGAAATATCATTAATAGTGCATTATGTATTGTACAATAGGCTTTGTATTTTGTAAGTCTTAATTTTAAGACCATGAGGAGAGAGATTCATTCCTCTATTATAAGTAGTATAGATAAGAATGTTGATTGGCTGTATTTGCTCACAATGATGTGCTTATTGTGAAATAAGTATTGAATATTCAAGTAAATATATTGTAGAAGACTAATAGCACACGTACGATGATTAGATGTAGAATAGTTCTAATATTAGTCTTCCCTACAATACTTTGGCAAGGTTAAGTGTTGCACACATACAATGATTGCATGTAGATTCATGAGGTTAGGTGTTGCACACGTAGAATAGAACTCACAAATATTCAGGACCCACTTTGCGATGATAAAGTTATGAAGCCGTTTTGCCAAGTAACTTACTTTACCTCCATGGTTGATCAAGTATCACAAAGCATGTGGTTCTAAAAACTAATTAAAATTTGGTGTCTTTGCCCAATGCGCAACACCCGAAGGAACTACTCGATTATTCTAGCTGCATTATGGATCAGAAAGCGCGAAAGAAAAACAAGACTTCATCTTGGATACAACCTTTGTCCTCGACCCAACCCCAATAGACCAACAACTACTCATAGCCGAACCTCAGGCGCCTACCGAAGACCCATTATCGGCTCAAACAAGCAGCAGTGCAACACCACCAGACATCTCGACAGCAGAAGAAACGCAGGCTGCAAGTACCCCACCACAGCAGGAAACCGAGTGGACACCATGGATTGGCACCAAGAATGAAAATAAGAAAACCCAGAAGGATCTCTTCAAGAAAGAACAAGTACACATAGGAACTACAAGCACGAAAAGGTTGAAGCACTTACACCAGTAACTTACTCCCGTACTTAAGTCTCAGTGACATGAACCCTAAGAAGCAGCATTCAACATTACGTCTACACTTACGTGGGATCAGTCAAATGGCCAAGATATAATAATTTAAAAATAACATTTTAAGCTCTTATTACATCTGTTTTGTTTAGGTGGAGTACATGCTGCTATGTTTGGATCTTTACAGCCTACACCGGTTGCTACATTCCCGTTTTTGTCTCCACACTTGGCCGTTGTGGCATTCTGTGAAGGGGTTTTTAAAGGGGCTACATTTGTTATTGTCTCCACACTTGGCTGTTGTGGCATTCTGTGGAGGGTTTTTTAAAGGGGCTACGTTTCTCAAGCGGATGTGTCACAGCTTGTTCAAGAGAATCAGATTCCAAATCTTTAGAAGAGTATCCTGATCCTGAATTCATGGTTTGTAGAAAAAATCTACTGTAAACACTTCCGTCATCTCTATGGAACCTTATTTCCTAATATATCTTGTCTCTTATCCAGCATGTTACTTTGACGGTGATCAAAAGAGAGAAAAAAATGTATGGTTACATGAACTGGACAAAATAACTTATGCTACTGAAGGTATGCATTTGTGATCTATATTATCAGTTTATACTTTATATATTTTTGTGTTCTCTAAGATTGAACAAACAATTTCATTGTTGGTAAAAGGACCGAAGAGTTGGTCCGTCAATGAGAATGGGAAGGTAAATATTTCGGTTTACACTTCTCGAACCCAATTACATCTCAAATGTTTTTAGATTGATACATTATACATACATACGTAGAAATCACTGCGCTTGCTTGATATGACGCAAAGGTATTATCTGTGCAGATGACGAATCAAACAGACTCGCAATCAGACTCCATCAATGAGGAAAAATCCATAAGCCTTGATCAGCGGCAACATCAAGAAATGAGTAATATGGTTGATTCACATGCCAGCTCAAGTTTACCTCCTTTAAGAAACTATCCAAGAGAACCAAATCTTGCTAATATGGATCTATTCAGAGGTTATTTATTTTTTATTTTTATATATGGTTCTTTTAACTAACTATAAATATTGCAATTGCATTGGAACACTATTATAAAGGAGATAGAAAGGATTACCTCCAAATTAAATTGGTGTCCCTCTTTATACAACATCCGTTAAAGGTGATGGGAAGTCACTGGCTATTCTAGACAAATTAAACACCGAGAGTTGAATTTGGTACGATATAGCATCACTGAAAATGGAGAGACAACGCTACACGTTGCCTCATCCACAAAACTTTCGAATGTTACTCATATAACCCTGTTTCCATTACCTGTAGGCATTGTTTCAAGACATTTATAAGCAAAGAGGGAAACTATTCATCACCAGCGCTCAATAGATTGCTGATAGACAAGCATTCAAGTGGAGTAGCTTATTGATGGAATCCAGGTTGTAACTTACTCCTATTTTCAATTATAATATATTGAGAATAGTTCAATTTAGCTGAGGAGCGGAAAAGGAAGGCTAGAGCAGTGAGGCTATTTAAAGTATACTAATTGTCACTTTTCAGTTTTTTTAAAGTTATAGGGTATCACTATACATATATAATCACTATTTCATTTGGTAACTATTGGTAATATGCTCTATTAGACAAATTTAGTATCACACAATTGACCCCTGTTGAGGAAGATGAGAATAAAAAGGCTAGACTTTCTATGCTTAGATCATCTTCTTCTGCTGATCCTCTTGAACATGAGAAAAAAAAATGCAAAGTCAATTAGGTATGTATTGAATTAACAATGATGGTCTTTGTTTTTTAGAATTTAGTGAAGCTAGAATATGGTGATAGGTAGTGTATTTTGAGTAGTAACCCCAATCATTTGCATTACAGGTTTGTAGGAACCAAAGTTAATGGCAATGGAAAAACCAAGCAGAAAATGACACCAGTTGTTGGCAATGTACAGTGCGAAAGTTGAATGGGTCTTACTTTACTAACATTAATATAGGACCACTAAGTTATCTTTAGTTATTTATAATTCTTAACTTTCAAATGGAATGATATAGGGAGGTTTATGAATTAACTTTACACCTGGGGTCCCTTGCAGAGCAACTTGAACTATTTGATCAGTTATCTGGTCTAACTCAGTTTATCTTTCAGAAGAATGGTATGCACTCAATAACTCGAAGATATGTTTGGGACGTTATTGAAAATGCAAAGAAAGGACGAGCCATTATTCTAACAACACATTCTATCACCAGAGACTCAAAAAGCCTTGGGTTCTGAATTAGCTGTTGGTCTTGCTGATAGGCATCAGGTTGAAATACTTTCATATAACTAATAGTAGGATTCACGGAAACTTGGAAATTATAATAATTTGAACCTGTGCAGTTTATGCTCACGTCAAATCTACAATCAGACCTTAACATTGTCAATGTAGGGGCTTCTCAGACCTTTCCTACAATAAGTATGAGCACAAGTGGTTGGGACTGATACATATTAGATCTTTATGAAAAACAACAAATTGAAGCTTAACCAAAGATACCCCTATGGTATTTATTCTAGCAATGCGATCTTTTTTTTTTTATTTATTTTTTTTAGTGTCCATTCCCACTTCATTATAATGATAATTTCAGTTGACTCAATTTTAGATTATTAATATTAATTGCAAACTTTTCGTTATTGGTATTTTACCCTTATTTTCTTCTAACTTGGTCATAATAGGCAAATTACTGATAAACTTTAAACTCTTCTAATTTGTAGAGCATTGAGGTTAGGAAGAAAATGAAGAGTGCAAGAATACCATGGCCTCGAGGTTCCGGAGATGATACTTGGAACCGCTTTTGGCAAGCAATTAAGAAGGTATATTTCTCCCTCACATTCCAAAACGTTTGTTGAGTTTGACTTCAGAGTCGCGCCTATAAAATCTATAACCAAATTTTTCTGGCTGTATATTTTCGTACCAGCATTATCTTTTCTGTATGATATGTAATTAAGACAAGTTGAAATTTAGCCTTTTGAGATATGTGGACCAAGTTGTAATGGCATATGAGTATATGACATTCAGTCTGTTACCCGTTTTTAGGTTTGGGCATCTAAGTGGAACGAAAGAGCATATATCAATTGCAGAAAAACAAACGTGAATTTTGATAAACAATGCATTGAGTTATTTAAGGGAGTGTTTGGGATTAAGTACAAATTTTTTTATGCGTATGTATGTAAATATCCTGTTGCTATAGTCCCCTACTGTTAAAAGTGAGGCCAATGATTGTGATGCTTAATCATCGTGTTCATTTTTGTTTTTACTGTTGCAGCTATATTTTGGACTCTTGGTATTTGTTGGGTATGTGGTGGTTGACGCTCAGGAGATCATTGAGAAGGCTCACCTTGAAGATTTGGATTACGTCAAGAATGCAATCACACTTTTTACTCACTTCGTTGCTGTCTTTGTTCGCATCCTTATCATCATGGTAAGTCGTATTTCAGCATGTTTTTTGTTCTTTCTTGAGTTATCTTGCACATAAATTGACCCATTGGTTTATTGGATATTTCTCAAAAAGGTCTGTCGGTCCAGAAAATCGTGAGAAGATTACGTTTGAATATATGCTGTGTTTCCAAAGGGTAATTAGATCTTCTTGGCCACACAACAGTCTATTGCAAAAAGTATGAAGCTAAGTTCATATGTTTTATATTAGTGACACGCTTTTTATTGAGAAAAACTTAAGTCATTATTTACAACTTGATCTTTGAGAAAAATTCATAAGATGTCAAAGTGAAACCATAATTAATGATTTTTCCTGAATGAAATTATGTTTGTTAATGAAATTGATGTTGTTTCGATTATGGATATTGGTATCTTAAGCATTTAGTATTGGGGCTGTAACACCCCCAAAAATGGTTTGCAGCGGAAGAAAAAGTTTTTGGGATGCTACTCAGTTGGATCATAACACAAGTGAAAAATAATAGCTTTTTCGTAAAAGATTTCATTTATTGAAATAAAATAGAGTTTACAAAGGTTGATTTGTTGCGGAAAAATGGCCCATTAATAAAATGTGGTCCCCATTTGTAAATCAGAGTCATCTATAACCATGCCATGCCAATGCCCAAGCGCCTCCAGAGTTAGCTATCGCCTTTTCATCCCGAAAATACATGCTAAAAAGTCAACACAATGGTTGAGTGAATTCATAGGTTTAGTAAATAAGCAGTTGATCACAAGATTTTCAAATTTAAGATAAGCCATGGGCTACGTTGTTATACGCCCATAAAAGATAGTTGATATTATTGCACTAAGCTCATGACACCAAACTAACTGCATACACCTAATTACTGGTGTAAGTAAATAAAATTGCCTCTCGAGATGTAATAGCCAATTACATAGAGATACCAATATAGTGCCCGGTTATTTCCGATAACCAGTCGGGTCGTCCATAGTACTATCCACGATATTTGCGTTCACTCGCAAGTGATTAATGGTTCATGATGTAGGGGACTTTTGGCAAACAACTTAGGCAGAGTCATAATATCAAAAGTACAGCAAACAGTTTTTCAAGCAATTGTGATCATAAAAGCAGTAGTAGCATGTATTCTCCCCCAAGGAGTTTATAAAACAGTTAAAAGAGTAAAAGTGGGGCTATGAACTCACCTTAGTGATACGGTAGGAAATGCACAACAATAGCAAGTACGATATGACAACGGCTTCAACACGAAACCTAGATATAATATGGCAAGTCTTAATTAATATATTCTGTTTACGACCCTAAATGGTAATGTTTGAAAATGATTTGCTATGAGACACTCGTATCGTTTTAACTTGTGTGGTAAGGCTTATAGTTCAAAAATAAATGTTTCAAAAACTCTCTTGTGGTTGTGTTAAGTAGCTTATGCGGATGTTTCATAAGTTTAGTTGATTATCGATGTACATAAGATGTAGTTGTGAAAATACTTGTAAGTATTGGCTCTTGAAATAAGTGTGGAAAACTGTATACGAAACTTTCGTATAACGATTGACTCGGATATTAGCTCAAGAATTGACGAAAGATAAATAAATACTAGATGGTAAAGTCTTAAAACGGGAAGTGACAAAGTTAATCTTGGAAGGGTTAAAGTTTATAGGAATTGTCAAATATTTTAACGTTGGGGGTTAAATATAACAATTTGATATCAATTATAAGACTTATCAAAGTCTCTAAGAAAAATGATAAGAGCTTCAAGGCTGAGGGACTGAAACTGTGAGGTTGGAAAAGTTGCAAAATTATCAAAAATAAAAACTGCCAAAGGCAGGAATCGAACTCAGGACCTCTTGGAAACAACACTAGTGACGCTACCATCTGAGCCAAGTGCTCCTTTGTGTTTTGTTTGGCAGTTTCATGTATTTAAAAGTCGTGACCGTTTTATATATGTTACAAATTTCTTTCTTTACTTACTGAAGTCGTGGGTTTGCATGCGTCTTAGCATGTGTTTATGTTTTCTTCTTGGTTTTCCAAAATAGAGCTGAGAATGAAAGTGAGCTAAGTGAGTTTATGTTCATAGCTTATGGAGTCGACAAGAGCTTATTACCAACAAGCGCTTGGACCACCAAGTGGGTCGTGGTTTGGGTCTTTCAAACCCGATGTGTGTTGGGTTTTACTCACCACAAATGGATCGAGTATTTTGGGTGAATGAGACAAAAGAGTTCGATGAGTAAATCTTGAAGTCGAAATGAACAAAGGAATGAGTCGATATACCAAATAAACTGAAATGAGCACTTATCCAAGATTGAGCCAAGACTTGGTATTTACTTCTCTTTAGTTTTATACACGTTCATAGTGAACGAAAATGTTTTACATTCCATTTTAAAAAGAAAACCCGAGTGAGCACCAAACGCTCATTTGCTTACCTTAGACTCGATAGCCCATGTTTTACGTTTGAAATCACCACATAAGCTTACTAACAAAATGAAAAGCCTACTATTTCATAGTAGACAAGTTTAGTTATGGTTTTGATGGATTTCAAATGTTATCGTGGCATGTACATTAAAAAAATAAGTTTTAACCAATATATACTTTCAACAATATGAAGTAAAGACTAAAGGAGTTGAGTTCAAGTGTGCTTACAGCAAAGAAGAGGGTACGAGTGACTAAATCAGAGGACCAAGAACTAGAACTCGATATGCTTCCAAAGTGAGACCCAAAAGAACTTGACTAGTAACCCGTAAGTTTTTCCAAAATATACCCGTAGCTTATATAACCCAAACTTGCTTCCAAGCTTCTAGCTTATTTCCAAAACTTTTTACCCAATCTTCCAAGACCAATCTTTGAATACACTTAGAGGTTTTGGTGAGATTTTGCAAGTGAAATGTGTAGTGAGACTTGTGGCTCGTTGGGTTTTTAAGAAGGAAAGGAGAAGGACTTTTGGTTAATGACCAAGAGTTTATGTTGAGCCTTGATACATGCAATCTTGATTACACTTGAATCTAGGAAGTATTAAAGGAAAACAAGCAAATGGGTTGTGGTATTGGGAAGTATACGGCAGCCAAGGACAAAAGAGAAGTGAAATGTGTCATAGTGCATTGTTACATGTTGGGTAATATGTTTAGTACTCATGCATGTTTCAAAACTTTTAGAAGTCAATGTGTTTGTCTTGGGTTATTCTCACACGAAAATGAAGTCAAAAAGAAGTGTTGTAGCTGTGACTTATCAAAGAAGACTAGGAAGACTAATAGTATAGGTGGTGTGATAAATGAACTAACTTTTGGTCTCATTATATACTAAAACTTGAGGCATGGTCAATTGTAGTTTTTAAAGTCACAAGATGTTGCATGGGTAAATGAGGAAAAAGACCAGCGAGGCATGCTTGTGAGGCTCATTGAGCCGTGAGCCTTGGGGTGGGAAAAGAGAAAGAATGGCTAGATGTTTAGCAGGCATATGTTTACCTAGCTAGGTCTTAAGTTTAATACATGAATTTAGCAATTTAGGGAACCAAAGAAAAAAAAATATGTATGTTGGACTTTCTTCTATTGTTTTTGGGGAAATAGCAAGTGGAAAAAGGAAAAGCCATGAGAGAAGGAAAGGAAAAGGAGTATGATGTTAAGTAGTATAATATTACATTAGACTATGTTTATCAGTTGGGTTGAACCAATTCAAAGAATATAAGTACAAAATAATATTTTTTTAATCTTAGCATCCAATATTTCTTTCAATCTAAATCATCAAGCAACCCAAGTTCCCAACCTACAATCTGCCACATGTCAATATTTTAATGGCTATTTGTTTTTTTGTTTTTTTTTTTCTTTAAATACTTATTATTTTATAAATGAATTGATTGGTTGTATGTATTGGTTGAATTGGGTTGTTGATAAATGATAAAAAAATATAGATTGGTTATATGTATTGGTTGTGTAGGTGGAGGAAAGAGAAAATAATATTTTATTAAAAGATTGGGTTATGATAGATTGTTGATAAAGATAGTCTTAGGGGCTAGGTGATTTGAAAGAGCATTAGGTATCTTTGGCCTTGTGTTGATGCCGTGTGAAACAATGGAGAAAAAGATAATTTTTTTGAAATCTTTGTATAATATACGTAGTATTGTTTAAGTAGACTAATTATTATAAGTCTCATTTATATTAGTCTCATACACTTTCTTATTGTTTGATAGCTTTTCGTCAAATTGTTAAAATTTGTTTGAAATTTTCTGAGGGGTGTTATAGTACCTATCCCTTATGGGAACCTCGTCCTCGATGTTAAGTTAGTGTTAGTCGCTATATGTGATAAAGGGAAATTTTGAAATCTTCTAGTTTTGTTTGTAAACGTGATGTGGATAAATTTATTCGAGTAGAAAGAATATTTCAAGGGGCACAATTTATTTGAGATGAAAAATTGGATAAGAGATTTGCATCCTCGAAAGGATTCTATAAAACCGTTTTTCACGTGATGCAAATAAAACCATTTTGTAAAGATTGATGTTTGATATTTCTTAGCATAAGAAGTTCTGATAAAGTTTGACCAGAGAATTCTAACTCGTAAGAATAAGTGTTTTCAGAAAAATGATACCACAAGTTTTATAGTTGATAAAATGCATTTTAAAGAAAAAAAAATGTTCGAAGGTGAAAATGTCTTAGAAGAAGATGTGGTTTAATGGTTTCTAGATCAGGCAGTGGCTAAAGTAGCTCAATAAGAGGGTAAAATAGTTTATAAGACAGTAATATATCTTGCAGGAAAAATTTGTAATATAGTTTATAGATTGTTATCGCAATTGTTTGTTGTTTCATAAAATAGGAGTAAGGAAATTAATCAGTTTATCACTTTATAAGAAAGCAGTTTGTAAAGCATTAGTAAGGTCATTGTTTATGAAGTATTAGCAAGGTTGTAAATTTTTGGTTTGATGGCACAATAGTAAGACTTTTTGGAAAAATGACCGTGAAGTGATTGGTAAAATAGTCGAAAGTAGTTTGCGTTAGACAACAACGAAGTTTATTATTTCATAAGAGGGTAGCTAACAGATAATTGGTGTTTCAAAGGGGTGCATGGGAGATTAGGGATCCGTTCCCATAAAAAGTGGCTTAAGTTGCAAGCTAACTCTTGGTATGTTTTAAGACCTTTTAGTCGATCGTTTATTATTTATGTTTAGCGAGGGGTTCCCTTTGTAGATGTTGAGGTGTGTTGTTCTTAGAACGGCTAGAGATGTAATCCGGTTCATCGATTAGGTACGAGTTTTGAGGTAGAGGTGACATTGTTATCGCAATGGATGACGAGACAATTTCAATCTCAACTTATGAGAGGATAATGATAGGGTGGGGTTATGAAGACGTGGGTTGCAATGATCCAGTAATAGAGGTTTAATGATTCTGTAATGAAGATGATAAGTCGATGGGACGGGAAGACAGAAGACATGGTATTGTAGCAACCCGAAAATATAATCTAAACATAGAGTAACGTCATGCGTTAATTAAAATTTAGTTAGTCGCGCATAACCCGCTAAGAAACTCTAAATGGTAAATGTAATCGTTAACTCGCATCATGCAACGTTTCACTTGGTTATGTATTATCAACGGCAAATCTCATACATAACGTATGCGGAGGGCGAAGTGGTGGTATAAGGTAGTCCATCTCAACATGGATCACTGTGGTGTCTTAGCGTGAAGTGGTAGTGTGCATCATCTGCCGAGCAAATCTCCATGCACGCTTGCTAGTAAGATGTAGAGGCGAGGTAAGGTAGTAGTGTAAAATGGTCGGTTTAGAGGGTGTAGTAATAAGAAAGGCGTTCCACTTAGGAGAAAAAGTATCGTAGTGAGAGAATATTGCGACATCAGTGTGTGATGTATTGGAGTAAACCTTTATAACTCTTATGATGAAAATTTTACTCTTTTTAGAAGTCAATCAAGAGGTCAACTAGACATACCACTATTATAACTACTTTCAGTATTGCAACATTCACCTCTGAGTCTGACATAGGTGATCAGGGCTATGTCTCCACTGTCCTGGTGAATATAGGTGATCAGGCTATATTCACCCGAGGTTCAATGAATCTTGCAATGCTTATCTTAGTTATACTAGTAACATGTCCTAATGTCTTTAAAGTTTGTTATAAAAGATGGAACAAATATTTCATTTATGTGGGGAGAAGTAGCTTGAGTGGTACGTAAACATACATATAATTAAAGCAATCATAGCTAATAGTGAGGTTAAGTTGTCAGTAATAAAACACATATTTTATCAAAGATGACTTCAACGAGTCATAAGTGAGGCAATCAGCTTGGCGGGCAGGCATGTGTCGGTCATAGGGTTAAGTTTTGTAAAAGTGGTTATAGTCTAGGTTTGAAAAATACCTAGTTCTCTATAACCGTGGCTCTGATGCCAACTTGTAACACCCCAAAAATGGTTTGCAGCGAGAAGAAAAAGTTTTGGGATGCTACTCGGTTGGATCATAACACAAGTGAAAAATAATAGCTTTTAAGTAAAAGATTTCATTTATTGAAATAAAATAGAGTTTACAAAGGTTGATTTGTTGCGGAAAAATGGCCCATTAATAAAATGTGGTCCCCATTTGTAAATCAGAGTCATCTATAACCATGCCATGCCAGTGCCCAAGCGCCTCCAGAGTTTAGCTATGGCCTTTTTATCCTGAAAATACATGCAAAAAAGTCAACACAATGGTTGAGTGAATTCATAGGTTTAGTAAATAAGCAGTTGATCACAAGATTTTCAAGTTTAAGATAAGCCATGGGCTACGTTGTTATACGCCCATAAAAGATAGTTGATATTATTGCACTAAGCTCATGACACCAAACTAACTGCATACACCTAAATACTGGTGTAAGTAAATAAAATTGCCCCTCTGAGATGTAATAGCCAATTACATAGAGATACCAAATATAGTGCGCCCTGGTTATTTCCGATAACCTAGAGTGGGTCGTCGTTCCCTAGTACTATCCACGATATTTGCGTTCACTCGCAAGTGATTAATGGTTCATGATGTAGGGGACTTTTGGCAAACAACTTAGGCAGAGTCATAATATCAAAAGTACGACAAGCAGTTTTCAAGCAATTGTGATCATAAAAGCAGTAGTAGCATGTATTCTCCCCCAAGGAGTTTATAAAACAGTTAAAAGAGTAAAAGTGGGGCTATGAACTCACCTTAGTGATACGGTAGGAAATGCACAACAATAGCAAGTACGATATGACAACGGCTTCAACACGAAACCTAGATATAATATGGCAAGTCTTAATTAATATATTCTGTTTACGACCCTAAATGGTAATGTTTGAAAATGATTTGCTATGAGACACTCGTATCGTTTTAACTTGTGTGGTAAGGCTTATAGTTCAAAAATAAATGTTTCAAAAACTCTCTTGTGGTTGTGTTAAGTAGCTTATGCGGATGTTTCATAAGTTTAGTTGATTATCGATGTACATAAGATGTAGTTGTGAAAATACTTGTAAGTATTGGCTCTTGAAATAAGTGTGGAAAACTGTATACGAAACTTTAGGTATAACGATTGACTCGGATATTAGCTCAAGAATTGACGAAAGATAAATAAATACTAGATGGTAAAGTCTTAAAACGGGAAGTGACAAAGTTAATCTTGGAAGGGTTAAAGTTTATAGGAATTGTCAAATATTTTAACGTTGGGGGTTAAATATAACAATTTGATATCAATTATAAGACTTATCAAAGTCTCTAAGAAAAATGATAAGAGCTTCAAGGCTGAGGGAGAAAGCTGTGAGGTTGGAAAAGTTGCAAAATTATCAAAAATAAAAGCGCCAAAGGCGAGGAATCGAACTCAGACCTCTTGGAAACAACACTAGTGGCCTACCATCGAGCCAAGTGCTCCTTTGTGTTTTGTTTGGCAGTTTCATGTATTTAAAAGTCGTGACCGTTTTATATATGTTACAAATTTCTTTCTTTACTTAAGTCGGTGGGTTTGCATGCGTCTTAGCATGTGTTTATGTTTTCTTCTTGGTTTTCCAAAATATTGCTACGAGAATGAAAGTGAACTAAGTGAGTTTATGTTCATAGCTTATGGAGTCGACAAGAGCTTATTACCAACAAGCGCTTGGACCACCAAGTGGGTCGTGGTTTGGGTCTTTCAAACCCGATGTGTGTTGGGTTTTACTCACCACAAATGGATCGAGTATTTTGGGTGAATGAGACAAAAGAGTTCGATGAGTAAATCTTGAAGTCGAAATGAACAAAGGAATGAGTCGATATACCAAATAAACTGAAATGAGCACTTATCCAAGATTGAGCCAAGACTTGGTATTTACTTCTCTTTAGTTTTATACACGTTCATAGTGAACGAAAATGTTTTACATTCCATTTTAAAAAGAAAACCCGAGTGAGCACCAAACGCTCATTTGCTTACCTTAGACTCGATAGCCCATGTTTTACGTTTGAAATCACCACATAAGCTTACTAACAAAATGAAAAGCCTACTATTTCATAGTAGACAAGTTTAGTTATGGTTTTGATGGATTTCAAATGTTATCGTGGCATGTACATTAAAAAAATAAGTTTTAACCAATATATACTTTCAACAATATGAAGTAAAGACTAAAGGAGTTGAGTTCAAGTGTGCTTACAGCAAAGAAGAGGGTACGAGTGACTAAATCAGAGGACCAAGAACTAGAACTCGATATGCTTCCAAAGTGAGACCCAAAAGAACTTGACTAGTAACCCGTAAGTTTTTCCAAAATATACCCGTAGCTTATATAACCCAAACTTGCTTCCAAGCTTCTAGCTTATTTCCAAAACTTTTTACCCAATCTTCCAAGACCAATCTTTGAATACACTTAGAGGTTTTGGTGAGATTTTGCAAGTGAAATGTGTAGTGAGACTTGTGGTCGGTTGGGTTTTTAAGAAGGAAAGGAGAAGGACTTTTGGTTAATGACCAAGAGTTTATGTTGAGCCTTGATACGTGCAATCTTGATTACACTTGAATCTAGGAAGTATTAAAGGAAAACAAGCAAATGGGTTGTGGTATTGGGAAGTATCCACGGCACCAAGGACAAAGAGAAGTGAAATGTGTCATAGTGCATTGTTACATGTTGGGTAATATGTTTAGTACTCATGCATGTTTCAAAACTTTTAGAAGTCAATGTGTTTGTCTTGGGTTATTCTCACACGAAAATGAAGTCAAAAAGAAGTGTTGTAGCTGTGACTTATCAAAGAAGACTAGGAAGACTAATAGTATAGGTGGTGTGATAAATGAACTAACTTTTGGTCTCATTATATACTAAAACTTGAGGCATGGTCAATTGTAGTTTTTAAAGTCACAAGATGTTGCATGGGTAAATGAGGAAAAAGACCAGCGAGGCATGCTTGTGAGGCTCATTGAGCCGTGAGCCTTGGGGTGGGAAAAGAGAAAGAATGGCTAGATGTTTAGCAGGCATATGTTTACCTAGCTAGGTCTTAAGTTTAATACATGAATTTAGCAATTTAGGGAACCAAAGAAAAAAAAAATGTATGTTGGACTTTCTTCTATTGTTTTTGGGGCAGCACGTGGAAAAAGGAAAAGCCATGAGAGAAGGAAAGGAAAAGGAGTATGATGTTAAGTAGTATAATATTACATTAGACTATGTTTATCAGTTGGGTTGCCAACCCAATTCAAAGAATATAAGTACAAAATAATATTTTTTTAATCTTAGCATCCAATCTTTCCTCCAATCTAAATCATCAAGCAACCCAAGTTCCCAACCTACAATCTGCCACATGTCAATATTTTAATGGCTATTTGTTTTTTTTTTTTTCTTTAAATACTTATTATTTTATAAATGAATTGATTGGTTGTATGTATTGGTTGAATTGGGTTGTTGATAAATGATAAAAAAATATAGATTGGTTATATGTATTGGTTGTGTAGGTGGAGGAAAGAGAAAATAATATTTTATTAAAAGATTGGGTTATGATAGATTGTTGATAAAGATAGTCTTAGGGGCTAGGTGATTTGAAAGAGCGTTAGGTATCTTTGGCCTTGTGTTGATGCCGTGTGAAACAATGGAGAAAAAGATAATTTTTTTGAAATCTTTGTATAATATACGTAGTATTGTTTAAGTAGACTAATTATTATAAGTCTCATTTATATTAGTCTCCCTTGCTACACTTTCTTATTATTTGATAGCTTTTCGTCAAATTGTTAAAAATTTGTTTGAAATTTTACGGGGTGTTATAGGGGCTGCTGTGAAACAACAGCAGTAAAGGTCTCAATTGGGTCATTTTTTACTGTGGTTTTTTAAGCATTGTATAGTAAAAGCTTGAAACTGCTATTTTAATTTGTAAACGTACAACCATCCTAAACAGTCCAAGTTTAACTTTAATAAATGGTCGCGCACAACTCACTCTATTTTTGAAAAATTAGAAATCATTGATATGAGATGATTTTTTGTAAAACATATTTGATTGAGGTTGTTTGGGTTTGCTCATCTAAACTGCGTATTTGATAGTATTTGTGATTGTAATAATATTTTCTGAAAAAAACCGCTTGAAATTTCTAATTCCAAAATGCATGTTGTTCCTATAAAGCCGTGTAGAATAATGATCCATATATATTCTTATTACTCCTGATTTTCCGATTTTTGTTTTGCTTTGGATACACCATTACCGGAGACGCACATGCAAACAATGCTGCCATTTGTGGAAATATAAATGAAGAAGCTTTGAAGGTAATGGTAAAGCTATTATTTGTTCAGTATTAGGAAATATCAGGTAAACACTTATTTTTTACATTGGCATATAGGCTACAAGAAGTCAAATAAAATGGAAAAAGAGTTAAGCAATGCCATACATGTTAAAATTCTTATTTAATTGGCTACAATGAAGTTATATTACCAAATCAATCTATGTATTCAATTTGGTTAACTTTCAAACCAATTACATCTTTTGACACATATAACCCCTTTGCGATATAGAAGGCCTGATTTGACCCATTCATGAGTAAAAAGGGTAGAGTTTGTCACACCTATCAAGAATAATGTTTAAAAGATGCAGGAAAATATCACATAAAAAGACTTTTTTCTGATATCTTTTGATGCTTGGTCATTTAATAGAATGTACAACCAATACTTTTACATTGTGCAGGTGCTAATAGACCTTGAGACTCATTCGGTTTGTGGGCGACTTCATTTTGGAAAAGATACGAAAAAAACTTTTCTTTCTCGACTCTTCTGCCATATATAGGCTAATGTTGGATAATATGGTTGTCCCTCAACCTGATTAGGCTAATGTTCCAATGTAAATGAAGGTCATTAGTATTTGATTAATTGTGTTTGTGCATCGAACAAGCGTAACTTTTTTATGTCCCAAGGTATAAAAGACGACAAATATCGAGTATGTAAGTTACAAATAAAAGGCAGCTCTTTTTTTTTTTTTTGCATTTCTTGAACTACTTATGAAACACTTATAAACATTTGTGTGATGAATCATCGGTACAAAAAACACATTATGGTATGAAAATACTAAAACTAAAGTCACCATTTCGAAAATAATTCTTTATATGATCATAGTAGCACCATACAGACCAACATGGATAAACCAAAATTGAGATTACCATTTCTTGTGAGTTAAAAATAAGTTACGCTACTGGTGTCTAAATTATTGGACTCGTTGAGAAAAAGAACAAAATTTGGACCAACCACTGCTTTTCTGAAGAATAAGATCCTTGTTGAAACTTTTAAGGCTTGACTAGATTGAATCGCTACACTTTTCTATTATTACTATTCCGGATATAGGGCCTAAGGTCTTAATTCATGAGAGACAAGAAAAGGTAACGGAAGCTTTCTCAAAGCGGGTTAGTTAGTCACTAGATGATAGCATCCTCGAATTAGAGGAAGTGAAACGAAGAGCGAAAATAAGAGATCGACAACCGATTCACAATGAGTTGGTTGAGGATTGGAAAGAGGATCAGAGAAACTTTGTACAATATGTGTTGTAACATCATATTTATTGATGTAGAATAGGTAAACAGAAGAATGCTCTAGAGTATTGTGCGCCACGTCTAAATGCCATTTAGCAAGAGATCACGTGATCTTAATTGCATATGGTATATATAAAACGAAAGCTTGAAACACAAATGGTTATAAATAAATTTAGCCTTATAAGTTGAAGCGCCGCTCTATAGGTAGCCATTTTTAGGACGATTTGAGGTGTATAGTTTATGTGCTTGGTTTTCACAACATTAGAACAAAGGAGGTCAAAGCATTGGCAAATAAGGTATATTGATTTTATAACATATATAAGTTCATCATTGTAGCTGTGTTTTTATTATTGTTAACATGAATTGTTACGGTTAAGGAAAAAGGCGCACATCCGTGTTACTAATCATGATCAAACAATACACTTATATGTACCATGGGTTTTATGTCCAAATTAATGCTTCCTTCTATTGTAGTTGTCAATAATACATTAAACCCTCTTATATTTTTATCTAAAACCAAATACATGAAAATCTGATTTCAAATTTCCAATAATTAACTTCGCCTTCCGTTCAATAGGAGCACCTAGCGAAACATCGATATTTGCATATTTCTTCAAAATATACTTAAACAACACTGTACAATATGCATTAAAAACTTGTATTTTGAGAAAATATGTAAATATTTAAAATTTATCATGCATATATGTAATTTCTGCCGTTCAAAGTTGTAAGCAGTTAAACGTCTTAATTAGTCAAGCCACATGTTGGTATGCATCTTCACAGCCACATGCACACATAAATTATCTCCATCATATATACTCCATTTATTATAATAAATTTTCCTTGATTATTTTACTCTCAAAGTTTCAAAATGAAAAAACACATGTTGGTATCCTCTTTTGCAGCATTCTTACTAGCAAGAAATGAAACAATGTTGCAATGAGCTCGAAAAGGTGGACACCAAGTGCCAGTGCGAGGCTTTGTAGGAGGTTTACAAGCAAGCCTCGGCAACAACAAGAAGGTAGCTATCATGGTGGACAACAGTAAGCACCGATGATGTAAATCATGTGAAAGCAACATTATGTTCACCGGATTGTAAATATTTATGGGTTGACACAATGATGTATGTATCGACCATTTTCAAAAATGTATTCATTAAGTTCAAAAGAAGAGACAATAAATGATATCGATCGTTTTTTTAGTAGTGATACTTTAGTTACAAAGACTAGATGACGAGAGCTCAATTGCAACCTCTAGGAGGCAATAAAGTGTCACGCTTTTTCCACGATCGATGCAACCCGAGTGGTTGTTCCTCCAAAAAGGCGTAGGGGGTTGGTCGCACGCGTGCTTGTGAAAGATTACTAAGAATACTCACATTCACGGGACCGCGGAGAGGACGGTGGGTTGTTGCCTATCACTAACAAGAGGTTTCACATCTATTTGCATATTATCATTGACATCAATGTCTGTGAGAAGTCGATAATGGTAAAAAGTTTGCAAGCTCGATACTTCTTCTGAGGTATACGAGGAACATGCTTGCAATGGTTGAGGTGATCTTGGCGAACTCCACTTGTAACCCGACAATACATACATATTCTCATCACAACAAACATCAAACAAAACCATAAATCCATTTACAGATAATTAAAATTCTTCAACATCATCTAAATTTGGTAAAATAACAATTTGGAAGCACCTATATACAACAACTAAATAAAAATAATTAACAAAAAACATAATAATAATAATAATAATAATAATAATAATAATAATAATAATAATAATAATAATAATAATAATAATAAATGTTAATAATATTATCAAATGTAAAAGATGTTCATGATTAATATTGTTTAGAAAAAAATGTTACAAAGTAGTTACCTACTTTTAGCCGTTTTATAGAATATGTTAACATCAATTATACTTATTAACCGTTTAATTTAACTTTTAATAACTTTTAACTATATATGTGTTCTACTAAATCCTAAAAATAAAAACCACAAATCAAAGTACTTACCTGCTTTTAGTCGTTTAATGGATTATGGTAACATCAATTATAGATCTTAACCATTTCATTTAACTTTTAATTACTTTTTAGTATATATTCAATCCACTAAATCATAAAATTAAAACCACAAGTCATACCCGTCCATCGACGGTTTTGACACTAGTATATATATATATATATATATATATATATATATATATATATATATATATATATATATATATATATATATATATATATATATATATATATATATATATATATAGGAGAGTTAACGTGAGATCAAACTTAAAGTTGTAAAAATAAAATCAAGTCTAAAAAACCACTAAAACATTTATAAATAACAATTTTATCAATAATACACATAAAAATAATATTTTAATACAAATTAACATTTTAGCAATTAATAACCAAATGATACATGAGTTTGGATTAGTGATACACATGATACACATTACACTAATAAATATTCCAAAATCTGATACACACACAAAAACCTGATACACATTACACTTCTAATCAAAGTGTATCACAAAGGTTTCAAATTTTAAAAAAGAATCTATCGAAACTTTAACAATTTTAATTGTAGTTAATAAAAAATTTATTTTTGTTGTAAGGAGAGTGTCACTTGTCAAATTTTAGTTGGATCTCATTTTAACAACTTTAAGCTTGATCTTATTTGATCTAGATTTTATATATATATATATATTCATATTTTTTACACATAAATTTTTGTGGTGATATTTTACTGAAATTTAGCAAACCTACTTTGACTTTTATTGACCAATCACATTGCTCGATTTTGCCACATGTCAAAATTAAACAACTTGATTTGTTCAACTTTTTTTCCAACAAGATTGTTTTAGCAAAATTGCTTCAAAATATTGTAATTCTTTTATTCTTATTATATAAAAAAGGGTAAAACTATAATAATTAACGGGGTCGACCAACACTTACTTTTTTTAACATATACTACGCATATTTCAAATTTTGTTCCAACTTCACTCATATGACCGATTTATATTAATATAATATCATATTAAATAATATTATTTTATTACAATATAGGTAAAGTCGAAACAAAATTTGAAAGACGAGATATGTTAATAAAAAAGTAAGTATTTCAAGTCGGTAAATTTTAGAAAGTACGTTGTTATTTTATCGCTTTTACCCTTAATAAAAAATTATAAGTTATATTGATACATTAAACCATATCAAATTATCCAACATGTTTAATACCCTTATTAATTAAAAGTAAAAGAGTATGTCTTAAGGAAACTATAACTACACTCGTAGCAAGTTACCTTGCTATCCCATCACCAAACAATTTATTACAGGCAATTATTTTGAATCATAATGGAAACAAAATGTAAATCCTTGTGAATTGGTGAAGTATAGAAATTACGGTAAAATCTATAAATATTCTATATACTAACTGAAACAACTCATTGTGCTTTCTAAAAAAACGTATGAAAACATAAGAAAAAGTATAAGATCGGACGAAAACGTACAAATGGATAAACGCTGCAAAGAGATATAAAAACAAACTGCCATTAGGCAAAAGGATTGACGCTGCAAGATTCTGCAACCACATCGACTAACGTGTAAGATTTTTCAGAGCATTATGAGTGGTAAATGAATTGTGAAAGCATAATAAATTGTTTCGGTTAGTACATAGAGTATCTATAGATTACCCCGAAAACTATGTTGTATGGGTTAATGCATTAAGCTATGCACAATCGTGACCTGGGTCATCCCCTGCTACATCAGCTTTCTCTCTCCGATGACCAAGTTGCCACAGTCGATGACCGAGTTTTTTTATTTTATTTTTTTTTTATTTTATTTTTTTTTATTTACATTTTAAACAAAAAATTTTAAATTCATTAAAAATAAAAACATTACAATACTAAATTCAAATAAACATTTAAAACATTACGTAAATTATTCAAATAACATTAAAAACTTAAACTAATAATCTAAGTCGTAACGTGCCTTGATTGTTGCCTTAATATCTATCAGTTCTTGTAGTTGTCGTGAGGGCAAACTTGGGTCGATTGGTGTATTGTAGAAAATTAAGTCCCGGGTTGATTGGGCCATTAATGCCATTTGCTAGTTTTGGAGCTCAATTTTATCTCTTTTCATCTTCAGCTCTTTTTCCCTCAACTTTATGTATGCATCTTCTATACCCATATTTTTTTTCCCGGTTTTAACGGCTTGAACTTGAAAAATATTTTGGCTAACGAACTAACAAATGATTCTTGTGGATCCTGAGAGGAGGAGGATGATTTCTTTCTGGTTGCATCATGACCTTCTGGTCGTGATTCTCTAGTCTGTTCCTCATCATTAGAATCATGCACGTCTTGGAAATTCAAAAGACTTTGTGTTGACCCCGAGGTAGTTGTAGAACCCTTTGATTTCTTCCGACTATTCGTTCTGAAAGCAGGCATCCCCACAATTCTTCCAAGCATCATGAGTCATCAAAATTTTCCAACAATCATCCAACGTAAAATCATGACCGTAAAGCACATGGTATTATCTAAGAGATTTTTCTTTATCTTCTGCATCATTCTCACCACTTCCATGATTTTCCTTGATATTATCCATAATAGAACAAAAATTCTCAACCCTATTATGAATCCTATTCTTCCATTTGGTCGTGATCGAGTCGTACGTTATTTCTGAACAAGTTTCCTTTTCAAAGTACTGTATCACCTCCTCACAAAAGCGGTGCATGTTGATAGTGTTTCCTCTCTCGAAATTTTCCGACACATAAACCCAAGCTCTACAAAGCGGCGATCTCTTTCGCCTTTGTCCATGGTTTGTTCTTTTTGGCTGGTTCGGTCTTTTTGCCTTTGTCCTTCGCCTTTGTTGCACGTCTTGAAGGCTTGTTTGGTTTGATGGGTGACGTCTCTTCGACATCGTCATCGTCTTCAACAGGCATGGAACCGTTGTACGAACCGTGACCCGAACTTTGCCCCATCGAAGCATCTTGACTCGGATAGTTTTGGGTCGAGTATTGTTGAGTCGGGTACTCTGCCATATAATCCTCCAAATCCATATCAAGATTAGCACTACGAATCGGGGAATACGTTTGATACGGTTGGGAAGACTGCGAGAGATTCATGTTAGGATAATACGACGACCCGCTTGTTTCTTGGTGAAAATCTGTATTAGAACGATACGGTGGGATAATTGGACGATTAACGCTAAATGGGTTTTGATTTTGATTCGGTTGTGGTAGTCGTGTTGGATATTCAAAAGCGGGTGCACGAAACCAAATACGTTGATTTTGTGGTTGTGTTATGCCGGTTAATTCGAAGTTGTTTTCCGGCGAGAAATTCAAATTCGGAGCATTTTAGGGTACTCAGGATCGTCGTTTTTTTTTTTTTATGTGGGAGTATTTTTTTTGACATGATAAATATGGATGAGAAGTTGTTTGAATTATGTTTGAAATTGTGTGTTTAGAAGTGTGTTTGAGATTGGTAAATGTTGTAAAGTAATAAAGTGTTTTAAAAAAAAAAAGTTTTTTTTTTTTTTAAATATGCAATGATAGGATTTTTTGTAGTTTTGTGTGTCTCACAATCGGTCATAATTTAGACCGATAGATGCAAATCCAACACCCATGACATATCTTTTTTTTTCCCACACTTGATATGACCGATTTGAATATCGGTCGATCATGTCTTGTGACCAATTAATTCCGATCGACTCCTACCAGCCTTAGTAAGTTCATTTGTATTGAGAAAAGCTTAGATAACAATAACTTATGTCAAACCACATGAAAGTCATCTTAAATCTTTTTAAAATGCTTACGCTCCATTTTTATCCGTTAAACGACCTATTTGATCATCTCAACGATATAGAAAACATATGAACGTGGTTTACATTAAAATGTTTTTAAGAGTGGTGCGGTGCACATGGGTGATGTTAATAGTTATGAAACATTAACTGTTATTAAATTAACCATTAATCAACATAATTTATTTAAAACATGTTAGCGTATTTTGTTAATCATTTATTCTCTTGTTGGATCAGTGAAATTTGATGCCTTCCCAACGGTCGTGTCCCATAATTATATGACTAAATTCAAAATTTTAAAAAATATATTTGTTTGTTTATGTTTTGTTTTCTATCTTCATGGAACTTCAAACCTTTATATATATACACATTAGTACATTACACCATGTCCAAGTCTCTAACACAACTCACATATAATATGGGCAATTGTTCTTACAAAGGTTTTGATACATGTCTTGACCCGATACGGGTCATGACACCCTCGGGTCAAGTACTAGAGTTTAACAGCGCGAAACCTGTCTCAGAAGTCCTTCAAAACTTTCCGGGCCATGGTGTTTTTAGAAAAGATCAATTGTTGTCGCCATTAGACCACCGTGAGCTGCTCGTTGGAGGTAAATTATATTATCTTTTTCCATTGGCTTCAGATGAAAAAGACCAAAACATGAAAGAAAAGGCGTCTAGCGGATTGGAGCCTGTTAGAGTATCGAGTGTAGCTGAAGTGGAGCCTGTGAGAATGTCGACAAGTGCTGTGGCATTGCAGCTCGTTACAAATAAATTATCTAATGGGTCGGGATTTGAAGTATTACCGGCGCCTAGAAAGGGTGTTTGGAAAGTGAAGCTAGTCATAAATACAAAACAGTTGGAGGACATATTGTCGGAGGAAGTGAACACCGAGGCGTTGATTGAGCAAATGAGGATAGCGGCAGCTAGCTCAATGACGGTGGGTCCAAGGCGGAGCAAGGGTTATTGGGGAATAAACTTGAAGCCGATTTTTTGCAACGTGATGAATAAGATGGTGGTTGACGATAGTTCATCACCCAAGTCAGTTAGTCCTTTGTTGCAGCAGCAAACCAAATAACTTTTGTAACATCATGGAATGTAATGGAACTCCTTATTCCAGTTGTATGTAGTATTAGCTCTCTTGTAGTCACTACTATTTCTTTCGATTTAAACGGCTCATGTAGTTAAACTTCAACCAAAGGAGCTTAATCCAAGTTTTTTTGGTAAGCAATGTAGTTTACACACTAGATATTTACTCCGTATTAAAAAACAATATATATTTGGTAGAAAAATTGCTTTCATAATCAACCCAGCTCAGCCAAAACACCTTTTTTGTTTACCCATTTTGAACTCATCACCAATTAAACCAACCAAATACATGCATATTTCTCCCTTAAAGAGTCCATGTTTTTGTAAGAATCTTACCGATTTTGCCGCACAGTATATGCTACCAATAAAAAGAAATTGCAAACCGCGAATATTAATCTACATTCATTTGAAGGTACTACGTAGCATGGTAAAGCTAGCATAAGAACTATCATGCATGCGTCTACATTCCCTGCTTGCAGGTTCTTAATATGCCACTAGCAATGGACGGAAACTTAAAAAAAAGTAATTAAACAAAACATGATCCTCAGAGTTATACATAAGGTTCTTTGCTAGACTAAGTTGCCATGGAGCCCCAAGTTGCATGTTAAGCTGATACATAAATTCCATCAAGTTGCAAGATCAACACTTTGCTTCCGTTTTCTTGATGGCTTTCTCGATTGCAGGTACATTCTTGCTGAAGTTTGACCATTGCTCCGCAGTCAAGCTGATACCTATATCACAGCAGCCAAGTAGAACTCATGCTTCAATATCGACATACACAACAAAAATATGGCAAGAAACCAACTATAAACACAATGTATCATGTTGAAAGTACTAGGCTATTAGCTAAACAGTTCTGATTTTACCCATTGGGCTTGTCATAGGCAGATAAAGATTTTCTCATTAACAGCAAAAAAAAATATAAATCATTACTCATTATTGTTACTGTAACTAAATAGATAATATTACTCATCGAATGCATTCAGATACTTAACTAATACTCCAACATTTTTATGTAAATAGCTATAAAGTCAAACGTCAAAATTCTCATCGAGTATTCATATTAATAAGAAAATCCAGAGTTTTAATTTGGAAATATATAACATGAAATTTTTCGGAACACAAAGCAACAATCTTGAGTTATTAAACACAACTTATTCGAGCTGTAATCTAAATAATACTAAGCAGGCAAAATATAGAAGTTAAATGCTTAAATTACACTAAATCTCAACCTTACTCGTTCCCTTAATTTAAAAGAGATATATAGATATCCTCTCTTACCTAATGATGGCTTGTATTTTTGTATAAAAAACTAACAAAATTTGACTACCTCAATAAACTAGGGAGCTGATATGGAGAATTGGACATTGCAATCTTACAAACAACAATCTTCAAATAAGAATTACAGCCCTTATTAAGAAATCAATCAGAACGACAAGTCCAAGATCAATAAAAACTGAACATCCAATACTTGAAACAGCAATACCTTTCGAACCAGGAAGCTCTTTGCCATCTTTCCTGTAGTACTCCCTTATAGACACCAAACTTTTCCCTTTGAATTCAGTAAGAGTCACTCTTCTCTTATCTGAAAGCTGCAAGAAGGAGTAATACAAAAAAATAAGTATTAAGACTGATCATATCATAGTTACAACATTTCCGGATAACTTCATGCTACAGGGCTTAAGAAGCTTTACAATACAATACCCAATGCACAGATAATAAAACTCAACAGCTATTGTGTCTGACATTGCAATTTAAAAGTGATTACAAGATATAAAATAATCAGAAACAGATGATCATCTCTAACAAAACATGCTGCAGGAGATAATGTCGTCATGTATACTTTGAAGGTGTTTAAAGTTTTGTCAATCAGATAAGCGTTTAGCAAATTCTTTGTTATTTAATAAGTTACATGTATAGCGTGCTGTAAATAATAAATTAATCATTAATCAGAATCAGTTTTGGTGCAGGGTGTAGATACAGCTAGATAAATTATTTGACCCCTAACTAATCAGATAATCAGAAACCGTTTTATTATACCCAAACACTAGAAAGATTGTCTATAACCATAATAAGCTAATCATTCGAATAGGAGTGCTGCACACATCTAAAATCCTTCATCGCACAAGGGTTCAACTTCATAATAAAAGCATCCACGTAATCACATATAGAAACGGATAAACGGATGATGTTTTCCCTCTTCACGTTACTCTGGTCGGGTCTCTAACTAAGATGTACGCGACATAACTGGGGTATCCTCGTGACGGTTTCCAACTCTTTCCCTAGCCACCCCAGATGTGTACCTAGCGAGGTTTGAACCTTAGACCTCTTGTGAGGACATTAGGTGCCTAAACACTAGGCCACTTTGGTGGTGGTTAAAAGAATAACCATAAGCAATAACACACAACTCATAATCATTTCAATTGATTATTGTGATATTCCTCTACCTTATATACCGGAAGCTTATTTGAACAACTTAATATCCTACGTAGAGCAGATAGTGTTTGGATTTCCTTATCGGCTTTTGCGTGATAATCCACTATATTTTGAAGGGTATTTAAGTAATTTGATTAACTATAAGCCCCCATAAGCCCGTTTCAATTGGCTTTGCCATATGGCTTATAAAAGCTTACAAAAGCCTATGTGACAAACAAAACTTATTTAATAAGCTAGCCAAATACCAATTCATAACCCCTAAACCAACCAAAACCCCAATATTAACCAAACAAATTCAACCTAACCTAACACAACATAACATAATCACATCTCACTAACCCTAAACATTTAAAATTAGCGTTTAATAAAAGTAATAAAACATACTCTGCAAATAATAAGATCACCATCATCATCATACTCCTTCCCACCCTTCTTCTTCTCATCACCATCATCCTCACTCTCACTCTCCTCAACCTGTTGCTGTTCATCCTCCTTAGTATCCTGCTGTTGTTCAAGGTAATTCTGAACAACGTTCCTAACAAGCTTCTTCCTGTCAGGCTCCGACAAGTCAATCCCCATCTTCTCAGATGCTGATTTCCTTATCTTGTATTCTGTTGTTGAGTCCATGTCTGAGGATTTTAGTATCTCTAAAACTGTTTATTCTATTTTTGATTTTAATTCTGGCTCCATTGTTTTGGTTTTATATATGAAGGGTTTGTTTGTTATTTCTGGGTGTCTGGAGTGAGTGTTTTTGTGCTGATTTAGTAATTTTAGGAAGATGTTTTGCTGCTATTTGTGTTTTTGGACGTTGGGATTGGGCCTATTGGGCTTATTATTGGGATTACGAGCCCAAGTCTGTTGCAGTAATTTGACTGGCAGATACAAGTATAAGCTCATATTATTCCGTGGGCATGTCTTGACTATAAAAATGAAAAATGTTAAAAAAAAACATGGATTGGAAACTAAAGAAATAAAAGAAGTATAACGCGTCGAGCATTGAGAAATGATAATTCCTCCTACTACATGTTCATACTCATATTCCTATTCACATGATTATGATAAGTGTCGAAACGAGCATTTGGATGCAGAGAGATAATGAGTAAAGAAAAACATATTATATTATTGTATGTGTAGGAGGATATGTAAAAATATAATGTAGGAGGATATAGCAAAACTCGCCGAGCATTGATTGGCATGACTAATTAGCATTCCTAATTATATGCCTAAACCTATGTGGTACCATGGTAGTACTACTAAAAGAACACACTTTTTCACAAACAATAAATCAGTGCATATGCATTTAGGCACAAAATTAGTCATATATTTAGGAATCTAAATCATTTTCTTAACGCGTCAATAGTTTAGACCTGAGTTATTTAGAAGAAAGAAAACATGTGCGAGTTAGATAATAAGAGCATACGCTAACACGAACTCGTAGAGTCATGGCCTTAATATCATGATGACGTTGGTTCTATGGCATGGAGGGGCCAAAAAGGTGTCAAAATGTGTTTGTTTATGGTGTCTATGTGTGTATTTTGGTGTATTTTAGTGAGTCTAGTTTTCATTTCAGTGTTACGAGTGCGGGTAAAACATAGTTTGGTGCGTCAGGTTGACGTGGAGCGGGTGATATAAAAAAACAGTGTCGTAATACCTAGAGCTCTATAATGCTTGGTTGACAAAGTAGCTCCAACATTTTCACATTTACCTTCTAATAACTACCAAAGTGATTTTGAAATAGATCTTTTGAAAATAACTCTTATGTTTTTGTACATTTTTAAACATGAAGTGCGACTTTATTGTCAAGAGAATGTCTTGACTGACTTATTTGTTTTAGGCTGCTTACAATATTTCGATCGAGGCTTGCCTCGATCGAGTGAAGAATCGATCGTTCTTGATGTGGCGAATCGATCGGCACTGAAGTTTCTCCCAACTTGGTAATGATCACGATCGAGTATAAAGGTTTTAAAATGTCAAAAAATTACCGTTATTGCAACGGTTAAAAAAAAAAAAAAAAAAAAAAATTACCTTTATAAATACACAATGCAAACACACTTCAATCCACAAATCTATTTCACACAATTCAAACTCAAAATACTTCTCAACACAAGATTTAATATGGCTTGCCGTCTCCCCCATTCCGTTGAAGATATGCAAGTGTACGTTCAAAATCAATGCAATAACGACGATGAGGCTCGAAAAAACGCTATTGTAAGCGTCATCGAATTGTTTGACCAGGCGAAGGCGGAGAAGGAGAGATGAGAGAAACTACAAGAGTTGCAACGACATTACGCTTGAACGAAAAGCTGTGATCGACAAATTTTTGAAAGATCAAGCCCGCAAAGATCGCGAGATTGCTGACAAGTTGTGGCGGTGTGTTCAGAAGGTATCGGACAACACGGCACCAAAATCAATTGGAGCTACGGGAGAACGAAAAGATGGTGTAGGTGCATCAACTTCGACTACCAACTTCGAGCTACCGGGGAACCTCTGCTAGACGAGGAAGATTTGGCTCGCATCGAGGATTTGCGGTTATCGTATGACTCCGCATCTTTGGGAGCATTCAGATTAGATTTATGATTTATGTATTTCGTATCGTTTTTATATTTAATATATTATTGTTTTATTTAGTATTGTAACATTTTAATTATTAATGAAATTTTATTTTGTGTTAAAAATGTTTTTTTTAAATGAACTTGGTAAGCCTTTTATCGCACTAATCGCCTGAAGGTCGCTGGAGAGAGAAAGCTGACGTGGCAGGGAAAATGAGGGGTATCGGGGCTCGGGGCTCGTTACTGGGGCAGCCTTAGATCTACAGCATCTTTGATCAGAGCTAAAAGACTATGTTAACCATAAGGTCACAATTAACTTTACGAATACTTGTGATAATAAATTTGACACTAAATACAATACACCCTCCAAATGCAAACAAAATGCTAATGTGCATATATATATATAACTGTATAAAGTATAAACCATTGTTAAGGCCACCAGCCCACCACGAAGGTAAAAAATTACATAATCTTCATACGGGTATTTGCAAAAAATCACAACCCAATGATAACAAATATCGCAAGTATCGAATAACCCATTTTGGATCGTCATCTGAAAATTTTCAGTTGGGAGTTTCTATATTAACTTAAAATGAGCCACATTAATATCTGTAACGGAAATCATAAGCCACTGAGATCAACTTCTTTGAAGACATCAGATATCATCTCTATCTCTTAAACTTCCTAGGCCCTTGTTTCTTCTCGCTGCAAGGATACAAGGATATCAAAACCATAAGTCTGATAATCTAGCTGCACTTTGACTTTTTAAGTCAAGTTCATTACATTAAAATTCAAACTTTGATATGATCATTTCAAGATTGATACGCTTACTGAACGTAGATACTCATACGTTTTAGGGTACCTTGAATGGCTGGTTATAACTAGCGGTCAACTAATAAGGTTTGGAAAATAAGTGTAGAATTAGCTTCAACAAATCTGAATTTTTCTGTTTTACATTGGGTGTTTGGAATTTATAATTCTAACGGTCTGCTTAACATAATAACCATGTACAAAGATGCTAATTTCGTAACAAGCATAGAAACACTTCTTAAGAATGTTTGGGATTTGCTTATGTGTTTAATAGTCAGAATTTATGGAACATCACATTGTTTATGTGTGTTTTAGTTATGTATCACAGAATAATATATCAACAAAGTTAATACTTAATAATGGTAATCCATGGGCTACCTTGACTGAGTTTCACCAGCAGGAGGGGCAGTAGCAGCTTTGGCGGTGGCGGTGACAGGTCCAATTCTAGGGACAGATCCAAAGCCAGCAACCTCATCCATGCTCTGTCCTTGTCGACGGTAACGCCCACCAGTGGCAACAAAGGAAGGGCAAGGTCTATAAGCTTTGATAGGCCACCAACCGAAGCCCGGTACAGTTGCAATACCACCTTGCATCCTTCCTTCACCGTTACATCCCCTTTCTACCTCTGATTTCCCACACGCCTGGCAACCCCTACATTCAACACCAATTACCATATATTTTGAGGGTCTTTGAGATAGCTTATATTTTGTGCTTAACAACGTAGCTGCTTGAGATAAACCATTTGGAAATCAAACTGCTTGTTTTGAAGAAAGATAAGCAGTTTTCAATAAGCAAGTTGGAAGGTTGGGAGCTGCCTATCTTAAGGTGTGCTTATTCCTTTAAAAAAGTTAGATTTCTCCTTATTTATATACATTTTTTTTACACAGAATAAAAAAATTAAGCATTATTACCCGAAGTGCTTATTTTTAAGCTTATCTGCTTCTACTTATAAGCAATACCTAACCCTCTTACATTGTTTGCAAATTAGAATTTCAACATCTATCAGTTTAAGCTAAGATATATCCACTTTAATAAGTACCCGAAAGGTATCGAACTGATTGGTTGAGATTGAGAAGTAGAAGAGCTGTTGCTTTCTTCATCTTCTTGTTTCTCCACGCTGGAAGGTGACGAGGAAGCTCGGAGGACGAAGACCGGATATTTCGGCTGCTGCGACTTGATGGAAGAAACTGGATATATTGGCCCGGAGAAAATGGTTGTAGAAGCCATTTCCCCTGTTAAACTTTTGGGAGGGTGATAAGAGAAGGTGGTATCTTTGATGTGAGGCTGAGAAGTGATTTACTTGTACAAAAAGAGGGTGTTTGGATTGATTATTTAAAAAACCGTTATCTGCTTTTGGATAGCTTATTTTAACTGTTTACATCTCTCAGCGTCTCAAACTGCTTAAGTAAAGTTATTATTAAAAGAAAAATGTAAAGTTATTTATAGATTTTAAAGATTTTTAGAAAAGCTTATGTAGATGCTTATTTACATTAAAAAAAACTATCAGCTTATTTTGTAATCAAAATTACAATGCAGTAGATAATTTTCGTATTTGCTAATCCCCACTCAAATAAGCTGCTAAAAACAGCTTATAAATTCAGTCTGAAAACTTAAAAGTAGTTAAAAGTTGTACCAGACAACCCTGAACTTCTTAAGCAATGGCATTTGCTTGACATCGCAGACCAATGATTGCTCTACTGGAAGTGCCAAATGACATATTAAAAGTACACATTGCACAACTTTTGATTCATTTCGCTACCTTTCAAAATCATATACAACCTATTTGACTGGGATATGCCAGTCAAAATCAAATACAACCTCAGGTATAATATAAACAAACCATCGGTGCACATTTGGAATGGGATGCCAGTCAAAAACTAGATTGACTTTGATAGCGATTAGAGAAATTCATATACGATAATCATATCCAAATTCCAAAGTAAAACCAACATATATCCATCCAGTCAAGAACCCTGCAAACCTACTAAAAATATCTGTACCATTTTCCTTTTTTCGCTTTTCTTAAAAAGGTATCACCTAAACTCAAAATAAAAATGAAGCCTCTTGGTTCTCAGTTGTCATCCCAGGATAGCTGGTTGATCAGCAACTTCACCATCTGCAAGCATCACAGAGCTATGATGATGGACCATGAACCATTGACCATTGTGAAGCTCAAACACATTCGTCATGCTCATAGGGTGGTTGTTGTTGTGGTTGTGCTCCATCCCAACATAGGCTTTCATTGTCACCCAAGCAACACCCGGCAGTACCCGCGACCTTACATCTCGAACTTGAAAATTGACACCTGGCTCCCAATTTAAAGCTAGCTGCCAGCTCCTTAAAACCCCACTATACCTGCATTCCAAAAACACCTGAATGATGCTATAAACATATAATCCTACGCTTTAATATAAAATTTGGATATCAGCTGATATGACATCAAAGTGGAACTATAACTATAAGAGTGTAATAAAAGTTAGAGAAAAAAAAAATAAAAAATCAAACTAAAGTAAAGAGTGATGAGCAACTCACCCAGAAAAATATTCCCCAGAGGCATGAAAACATTTGACATAATCTGCGTTAAGCCAAAGCTGACCCATATCTGGAAGAGATCTTTCTCTAATGATGTCAAAAAAATGTTGATTGATATTCACAATTGCTCTTGTTGTTGCATAGTAAGTCTTCCATCCATTAGCAGGTATCATACCGTCTTGTTCCGTCGTAAAATCCTGAAAATGTGGCAAAGTTGCAGAGTGAGACACAATCCAAATTAAAATATCTTCATGAGCCAAAACCGTTTTAAACTAGAACACTAAAAATATGCACTAAAAAAATCAACATATTACGTCTATGAGCAAACCCGACCACCCACTACTTACAAGGCTAAACAAGTATAAAATGAAAAAAAAAAAGTTATGGAAACAAGATTAACAGCTTATAATTAAAAAAAGCTACTAAACCTAGCCTTTGATAACACTAAGACAATGAGCCCATATTGTACTGAATCAAGTTCTAAAGAGCCAACGGATTCTGATTGTTCATAAAGGATAGAGTTTGAGACAGACAGAGAAGACCATTAATCACAAAAAATCGTTTACACCTAAAGGCGAGACTCCCACCCAGCATGTCCTCTTAGTCTGGGGGGACAAATCCCGAAACCAACTTACTGTTCCAGGTTTCCTACAGATATTTCAACAAGAAATCATTTACGGCAATCTCATTGTCATCCAGCAAATATAGCAACTTCAGAAGTTGTTCAAATAAATGCATTGCAGTACATGTTCAGGACAACGGATATCAGGGAACATGCAATATATATAGGTGACCAGTAAGCTACATGTGGCAACATCTTATGAAAAATCATGGCTCGCTATGTATGTTCCATTTAGGCTCAACTTCAAAGCAAATGTTAAAGCTAAACAGAAGATCCAATGGCTACTATATTTAACAAGAGCGTAGGAGAGTTCCAACTTCAAAACCAAATTTAGAGCAACATAAAGATCCAAACAATAAACAATTCATACTTGGTGAGCATAAACAGGTCATATGATACATATCCATCTCTCAATACTTTTTTAATTGAAAACATACAGCCGTTCTACATATGTATATTGAAACTCAGACATATGCATATAGCACCATTCTAAATGAATTGTTGCATTCAACTCTGGAAAATATATAAACAAGGTCCACTTGGGCTATATGGTTAGCAACCTCTAGATATTATAAGCCATAGACTACAATTCCTAGATGATAACTTGGACATAATGGTTAGTTTTAATAAAAGAACTTTACAATAAGAGATAGGTATTAACTAACAAATTGATAATAAATCAGTAAATACTAGAGATCATCTTATGCTAACTGTGGATCCCTCTAGTTAATAAATTAAATATAAGTTCCTTTATCAACTAGATATTCATATCAGAGATGTGCTAGACATTCCAATAAAAATTCTGGAGAAACAGTCATCTTGTTGAAATAACTTCTATATTTGAAAGATGAAGAGTGCAAAAATCAATTATAATAATTAGAAAAATTGGTAAGGTTTCACCACCTTTCTTTCACACGTCAGCAAACGTATCTAAATTCTCTCAAATTTCATTCGCAATTCCAAATTATGACCAACTTGACCGTCAAAGTCGAATAAAGATCCAGATAGGCGGTAAATGGCTTATTAATGGAATGGTACAGGTCTGCACAGAACACGTACAATGCTATATATATCTCCATTTAAAATAAGTAATAACTGATAGGTCTCTAATACCTTATTTGTCACTTTCTATACAAACAATTGCGTAGATTTGGATAATTTGAAAGTTAATTAAGAGCTACGGTCAGTCATCAGTGAATAGTTGCACTTTGGTTTACATGTTTATGTAGTCATCTCAAGCAGTTTGCCAACATATCATGTATGGAACTTCAATTACACATCCAGACTGATAGCCTTGCTAACGACACCAGATATTATTCTTATCCATATCATTCTAAGAATTTGGATAACAGCCTCATGCCATTTCCTGATAACTATACGTATGATATGGGCCAAAATATCATTTCAGTGTTTATAATTTAAATTATGTTGCTCGTGTTAAAACTCCAATGTCAATCTTAAGCTAGACATCAACTGGCTACAAAATACTACCCGCTCCCTCTAGAAAACAACACTTCCCATTCTATTTTTTCTCCCTAAGAAATAATAAAATAAATAAATTTCTTTTAAGTCAAGTCTTCCAATGTATTTTAGTTTTTTCCCCCTTCGTAATCATTAGATGAAACTAATAACTTTGATTCTTCTCCCCGAGTTTTCATTATTATGTCAGTACTAAGGAACAGGGAAGACATTTTAAACATTCAAACATTTATAAAACTATATTCAAGTAATGTATTGCATTCTTTTGTAGAACAGAGGGAGCATTATCTCTCAACCCTATATGCAAACATTTGTTCTTTCCAAATGTTATCAGAAAAAGAATTTCTCATTAAGTTCTTGTTAATGATCGTTCGACGTTCCAAGAACGCAACGTAACATATATTTGAAGCTTCTTACCTATCACTTAATGTCAAATATCTCCAGCCAACTACTTTCCAAAAATCAAAACTTTCAAACGCCTCAACTAGTTAGCGGATCTACGCACGTTCTTTTTCCACTGCAATAACCCTCCTCAACCTCAGATCAATTTCAAACGCTTTAAGCCGAAATCAGTTGACTGACACCTAAACAACGCAAGCGAGCGTAGTAAATGCCCTAAAACTCAACTGACGGCAATACAAACAATTCTTTATACAGCTATACAAAACTATCTAAATACACAATATCATTAAACTCGACTGATGGATGCTACCTAATTCAGTTTTCACTGCCCGCTATACTCTTAACACATCCGAATCCCTAACTATAAAGTTCATTTTCCTATAACAAGACATGTTTTCAAATCACACATCAAGTTAGCACAGCTATGCACATCCTTTCCTTTACTGCACTAACTTCGTCACATCTGTTTCAAACACTCAAAACATGACTCATTAAACTGAAACCTAAACTGCACAAACGAGTGTAGTAGTAGATGCCCTAAAAGGCTAAAACTCGACGGACAGATGCTCCCTATTCAGTTTTCAGTATTCACTATACTCTTAACAATTCCTAATATCGTTTATTATGATTGTTCGCATAATAAACATTCCTAATCCTTAACTAGCCGCAGTACATCAACGAACTTACTGTCAAATACAGTACACGAAACCTAACTCAACCATATACTATCCAAATCCTAGTAGTAACCAACACATCATAAAGATGCATTAGCGCTACGTTTGGCGAAAATAGCAGTAGTTGTTTGTTCTATAAAAGCATTAACGCTACCTAACGCTCCTTTTATTAGCACTTCAAATAAGAGCGTCTAGACTAAAGCCAAAAATAAACGTTTGTCGCTATTACAAACGTTGAACCTCTTAAATGCTCTAAAAAGCTCGTTATAGCAGTAATTATAAAACTGTAAAATGAACGCTATCCACTAACGCTTCTTTCATTAGCGTTTCAAACAGGGGCGTTTAAACTAAATCCTAAAGCTAAACGCTAAACACTACTAAATTATACCAAAACAAGCCAAATATAACGCGTAAGTTAAAAAAACGACAACAACCTTATGATAAAGCGCCTTCCACGCATTATCATCATTCGCCGCTCGCCTCATGGAGCTATTCGTCATACTCAACCTACACAAACTCGGATAATCCAAATAACTCAACGCGTGAGTCGTAATTTCCGGAACCAACTGTTCCATCATAGACGCGCCAATCTCCCTATCACCACCAACTCCTGCCACGTGTCCCCCTCCTCCTCCATCACCACCGTTCATCATCCTAGCAGCAGTTACAGTTACAGCCATTGATTTATCACCACAATTAACACAAGTTTTTGATTTATTATTGTTATTATTTAGTTTAATGAATTTGAATGAAATTAGGGTTATGATTAGGGCAAGGATTAAGGAAATGAAGGTGATATCCATTGATGATGGTTATGATGAGACATGAAATTAACCATCAGTGTTTTTGAATTACAAGCCCTAGAAATTTTTTTTTATAATTTTTTTTTTATAAAAGATGTTATGTAATGAATTGAGTTTAAATATACTACTAGTTTTTGATGAAAGGAACCCTAATTGTTTTTGGTCACGTGAGTGGGGGGTGGGGGTTTTAGAGAGAAAAATTGGGGGGTTTTTTTTTGAGAGGGGAAAGAAAGGGTAGATGACTATAGTTTGTCTATCTTCGGGTAAGGGTGCGACTGTCTACATTTCACCTCTTTCATATTTTGTGAAAAACGATATTTGGTATCGTTAATTTTTATATACCAGACGAGTACCCGTGTTTAACAACGGAATTTTATAGTTCTTGAGATAGTTTTATTGATAAAAGAAAGTTTATGAGTTATAAACGAAAAATAATAAAAGTTTGAGGATTTGGGGATTAAGCATAATATTTTGAAACCCGGTTCGACCCGGTTGACCTGTTCCGGTCAAAAAACGGGTCAATATAAACCGGGTAAACCTGACGGGTTGGGTCAAATTAAACCGGGTCAACTCGCCGGGTTTGAAGCGTCCCGGGTCAACCCGGTTTTCGATGTATATTAATAGTTTCCTTTTGAAACATATGTGTATTAATAGTTAAAATTACTCATAATTAATTATTTCAACATTTCCTTTTTAAATTTTTCCACATTTCACTTTCTTGATTTTTCACTTTTCACTTTGTTCATTTTTGTTTTATAGATAGTATAGATAGTGTATCTTTGGTTTATTTGGTTTTATTATGTGATTGCTACAACATCACGGAGTAATCTACAGCTTTAAAATGAGTTAGTTCAAAACTATTCGAAATTATTCAAACCAATAATTGTCGTCATCCAGAATTACTGTATTGCAAGACGTGAAATTGAAAAACATTTCCGTCGGAATTAATTGCAAGGTACCCACCGTCACGTACCATGCTATTATTAATTTGAGATATACGTTTTACTCAAATCTACGTTATAGAACGAGATATTTTGATCCTTTTTACTTTTTCTTAGGGCACGCTCAAATATGTTGTCTTTAACTTAGATGTGCGTAACCTAATCAAGATATTCCGACCGTCTTTTAGTTTTTCTCTTACCACCTCCGAATACGTTTTACTCAGATATACGTTATATAACGAGATATTTTGATCATTTTTACTTTTTCTCAAGGCACGCTCAAATATGTTGTCTTTAACTTAGATGTGCGTGTCCTAATCAAAATATTTCGACTGTTTTTTACTTTTTTCTTACCTCCTCCAAATGTGTTGTCTTCAATTCAAATGTACGTAACTTAACTGAAAATACACTGTTTTAAATTATTTGTTTCAATTATCCTCAAATACTATATATTTAGGGTGCATTTGGTTGGATACTTTGGATTGAGTTTTACCTTTGATGTGACAATAATCTTTTGTTTGGTTCATTCTTTTGAAAAAAGAAATGATAGATGGAATGAATTTTCATTCCACATCAATTTGGAGGGTTTTGGCAAAATTCGTAAGACCCACCACTTTTTATTCTCACATACTTTTTTATTTAAATTTTTAAATAGTATTTTTTTTATTATAAAATACATTTAATAAATATATTTTCTCTCTCCAAATCTTAAACCAAATCCAAATTCAAATGCAAACCCACTTATAAACCAAACGGACCCTTAGTGAGATTCGAACTTGTAAAACTCTTGCTAAAAGTGGTTGTTTGGATGGGTTAAGGTTCTTGATGAGATTGAAGGGTGAATTTGTCATCTTCGAAAGTCAAATATACTTTTTATAAAGGTATGAGCTGACCAAACACGCCATATCTTCACAGTATGTTTTGCTATAAAAGAAAGATTGGTCATATCTTTTTGAGTAAATTGCAAAAATCGTCCTCGTGGTTTAGCCAAATTGCTGATTTCGTCGTAATCGCTCATTAAGTGCAAAAAAAAGTCCAAATTTTATTTGACACTTTCGTCCAGTTTTGGTCCCCGAAACTAACACGTTAGTTTTCGATCCAGTTTTGAACAAGTACGGACGAAATCGCAATTTGGCTAAACCCGAGACGGGCGATTTTTGCAATTTACTCTGTTTTTTATATAAAAATGTTTTATATAAAAACGTTTTATATAAAACGTTTTTATATAAAGTTTTTTTATATAAAAATGTTTTTATGTAAGAATATTAAAAAAGTTTTTTTATATAAAAACGTTTCATATAAAACAACATTTTTATATAAAAAACATTTTCGAAAAAAAAGTTACTTGACGATAAAAATTATTCAAAAACGTTATTTTTTTCCCGTTTTCATTTTTTTTTCCATTTTCATCCGATTTTATCTGTTTTCATCCATTTTTGTTTGTTTTCTTTTACTTTTTATCTGTTTTTCTTACGATTTTGTTTGTTTTTATCCGTTTTGGTTTGTTTTGCCCGTTTTTCTTACGGCTGTTTATTTATATAAATGGGAAAGAAATTACGTTTTTGTTCGAGTTTTTATATAATAATTTTTTATATAAACAGATAAAATCGGATGAAAATGGACAAAAATGAAAACGGAAAAAAAATTACGTTTTTGTCCTTTTTATCCGTTTGGCTTAGTAGTTTGATTAGATTGTACATTGTGGTTAAATTGTTGTATATTTTAGTGAAGAGGTAAATTAAATAGTGTATTAATAGTATGTCTTGAATAGTGTTTTTTAGTTGTATTTGTGCTTCAAATAGTTTGTACATTGTGTTTTATAAATTATATTTTTTATCAAATAGGTGTTTTAAATATGACATTAATTACAAATGTTGACCAGTCAATATGTGTAGGTGTTATGCATACAAAAGTAATTATACATATAGCTTAAGTAGTTGTATTTGCTTAAAATCTATATATGGAAATCTTAAAAAATTAGAAGAGAGAGAGAGTCATCCCTCCATTATAAGTAGTATAGATTAGCCGAGTACCCGAGAGAGAGAGAGTCATCCTCCGCGCTGACATAGTTGCAATGACATACTCGTCTTTAATGACATAGTTGCATATAGATGTTCGGTGTTGTAAAAATTGGCATATTCTAAAAAATCGGCAAAATCGAGTATAAATCGAACAAAAATGACTAAATGGCCAACTCGGTTAATGCGGGTCAACTTTTTCCAAAAATTAAATTTGAGATTTTTATTTGAGTAAATTGCAAAAATAGTCCTCGTGGTTTAGCCAAATTGCAGATTTTAATCCGTCTATGTTCAAACGGATGAAAACTAACGGTGTTAGTTTCGGGGGACCAAAACTGGACGAAACAGTGTCAAATAAGGACTGTTTTTGCACTTAATGAACAGTACGGACGAAATCTGCAATTTGGCTAAACCACGAGGACGATTTTTGCAATTTACTCTATCTTTTTTAATTAGAGTATTTATAAATGGAAAGAGTTTAACACCATTTATTTGTAGGGTTTTGGCCGTACAATAGCAACGTACTTTTTCAAATGTACCGATCTAGTACGCGTACTATTTTTTGTCCCACTTAATGTAACTGTAAACTTTGTTTTGTACCAATCTACCCCATCAAACTTGTTTAACCGGCACCAAAATTTTTTTTGCCCATTTTCGCACGTTCTTGTCCGTTTTGCACGTTTTTGTCCGTTTTTACACGTTTTCGCACGTTTTCATCCGTTTTTGCACGTTTTCGTTCGTTTTCGCACGTTTTCGTCCGTTTTTGCACATTTTCACACGTTTTTGCATGATTTCATCTGTTCTTACACGGTTTTGTTCGTTTTGCGCATTTTCATTCGTTTTTACATGTTTTCACCTGTTTTTGCACATTTTTTTCCATTTTTGCACGTTTTCGTGCTTTTTTACATATTTTTGCACGTTCTTGTCCGTTTTTGCATTTTTTACACATTTTGGCCCATCTTTGTACGTTTTCGGCTATTTTAGCATGTTTTCGTCTATTTTTGTATGTTTTCGCACGTTTTTAAACGTTTTCGCACGTTTTCATCCATTATTGCACGTTTTCGTCCATTTTTACACGTTTTTGCTGTCTTTGCATGTTTTCATCCGTTTTTGCACATTTTCACACAAATGGACAAACATCTGCAAAACCATGGTGCAAAAAATGTAAAACGAAAAAATGCGTAAAAACGAACAAAGACGGGAGGGAAAACGGGCAAAAACAGATGCGCGTCCAAAATTGGACGATAACGTCTAAAAAACGTTCAAAGGAAGTGAGGCCTGTTACTCTTATCACAAGGGGAAAAAATGTAAAACCGAAGAAAAAATGCTTAGAAACGAACAAAAACGGACGAAAACGTGCAAAAATGGACGATAACGTGCGAAAACGTTCAAATGAAGTGAGATGTTACTCTTATCACAAGGCGAAAACATGTAAACGAATGAAAATGTGTAAAAACGAACAAAAATATGTGAGAACGGATGAAAAACATGCAAAAGCGTATGAAAATGTGCAAAAACGGACGAAAATGGACAAAAACGGATGAAAACCTGTGAAAATGAAAATACGTTATATTAAGTGGGACAAAAAATAGTACGCGTACTAGATCGGTACATTTGAAAAAGTACGTTGCTATTGTACAGCCAAAACGCTTAATAAAAAATGTCAAGTATGATGCATAGCCGGTTTCCAAACTTTTTTCCCGGTAGCCGGTCACTTATGGGTAGATTGGAACAAAAACAGAAAGTTCGTTACATTAAGTGGGACAAAAAATAGTACGCGTACTAGATCGGTACATTTGAAAAAGTACGTTGCTATTGTACGGCCAAAACCCTTATTTGTATCACTCTATTTCAATAACCTTTTCTTATTGGTAACTCATCCACTAGCAATCCTACGAGACCGGTTTCGTGGCAAATATGTTAGATGTACGCTGTGTAACGGCATGATTAAAGGGACATGGAGACGTGACCCATGTGTTACGCGACATGTTATCCACTGTTAGGATACCAATTATTATAAAAACGTTGTGTAATATAGAAATAAAATATATTAATAACAGGAAACAAATCGTTGTAAATCTTACATTTACCCAAGTTCATAAACAGGACACCATGAAACGAGTATCTACTGACATAGGTTACCAGCATGTATTTGCCCTAGCGGTATTTGAGTTACCCATAAACCAATAGGTTACAGGTTGAAGTTTCTGTCAAGAGAAATGCTTGTATAACTCTCTTATATAACGCATTTGTTTTAGACATCAAGGCAAAGCGTAATTCATTTTTTAACTGTGTAATTATCTTCCTGTTGCACCCTAAGCACCCATGCAACTTGTTGCACGGATAATTTCCCAAAAAGCATGACCAATATTTTCTTTTGTTATCGCTAAATCAAACCTTGAATGAATCCTAAACTCAAAACCATACAATACATAAGTGAACCAAAGTTTTCAAAAGTCTTGATGCACAAGCAGGATCTGTTGTAATAACTCAGATACAAGAAAAGATATCAAATCCGTAGATTTTAAGCAATTTACATATCAAACATGCATCCAAATACATATCATGACAAAAATGTTCAAACTCTCATTTGGATGCCGTTGATAATCTATTTCTAGAGATGGGTAAACTGTGGCTATCTGTAGAGCCAAAATGCCACAAATATAAACTCTAAAAGCACTACGAAGATACTCTAGTCCTAAAGATCTCTATCTGTTATATTTTCATGAGCTGCGAAATACAACTTAGGTTAAATTGCTAACAGAAGTTCAGAACAACTACTGTGACAACACATGTAACTAGTAGCAATTTCCAGCTTCTTTTGTTCCCGAGAGGTTTGCAGTAAGGAGAGCTAAAGATTCGATCTGAAATGATCTTCAAGATGGCAGCAATGGCAAAAGAAAAGCACACAGCTAGCACAGTGAGCTCGGCCTTTTCCAGATTTTCTTGATCACTTGCAACCTTCTCAATAGTTTGCCTGCAGAGAAGGTTTTAGGAGAAAATGAAAAAAGATTTGAATTTTAGTGGAAAGTCAATGTAATAGCTGTCATATAAAAGTGACACTTCCTACTCATTTACTTAGAATGAACACTTCAGATTGTGTTTTTTTCTCAAGTGGGTCAAGAAAAGGTCAAATGGGTCGAATGAAGAAAGCTGAAAATCGTCTGAAGTCTAATTTTAATGTAATACAACCTCCAACACTGCTTTTATTCGATTATCATCATGATAAAAAATACAAAATTACAAGCAATGTATTTTTATTTGACAGAAGATTTTGGGAACAAAATAAGGAAATCCAACATCAATCATGCAATTTGTTTAGTAAAACTACCCATATTTACCGCATTAAATATGTGAGTAAAACATATCTATAACCTGAGCATGGCGTTTTCTCTAACAATTAACTCGAGATGGGATGACACAAAAGCCTTCCACGACTCCAAGTCAGCAATTTCTTTTTCCTGAAATATTGATGATTTTAGGTGAATATAAGTTTGAGTTCATAACTTTACAAAACGGAAACAACTCACCATAGTCGCCTTCCATAGCAAAAGCTCCTTAACTTCTAACCGGGCTTTTTCTACAACCGACGTATATTTCACAAGCTCAACATCAACTTGAGGAAGAACATCTCGTTGTCTCTTATTCAATTCTCTAATGTAATCCTCCAATAAAGATAAGTTCTTTTCGAGTAATCTGACCTTTTGCATCAAAATCTTCAAAACAGCATCACCGTGTATTCTTCCATTACCTTTTGTCACAAGTTCAGGAATTTTCGTGGCACTCTCGGGTTTCTTTGCCACCTCATCGTCACCCCTTTTACAATCATCAACACCTTCTATCTTTCTACTAGTAGCTTCATCCACGTTTCTTTTTTCACCATTTGTTTTTCCATTTTTGGACCCCGTAGTTTTTGCTGAACCAGGAGATGCGGTTGAACTAACATTTGCGGATTCTTCTGATGTCACTATAAGATCTTCAAGCATCCTTTCAATTGCATCTACACCGTAAACTTCAATCACATTTAATGTGCAGTAAAACTCTGACCCGTAATGGCTAACTAAAGTCAACTTTAAGTATCGAGCCCATGTGGGCTCGGGTAACTTGAAGTATTGACGGTGTTTAACGTTTTCAGCAACAAAAGTTCCAAGAGGGTACCATGTTTCACTTGGGAAAACCAAACTTCCCGACAACGAAAATTGCTTAAAATTAGAAGAATGGTGTTCAAAATTTGCAATCTTCACAGCATCAACTAAAGTTTCTTCTGCAAGCTCGATGATGACGTATTTATCCACAACAGAACATGGGTTTCTCAAGTACTTGTCATGGTCTAAACCCAAGATGTTGCTTGCTCCATTTGCTTCCTTATTATGAGCAACAGCTTTAGCACCTTTGGATGCAGAGGCGTAGTTGTAATCTGTCCCATCAGGCTCGAGCCGGTGGGTTATGTTCACCAACCCACTTGCTGCACCACTCGGTGCGCTACTTGAACCGTTCTCTTGCTTTGTAATGTTTCTAAACTCATCAATATTGAGATACGTGTGATGTGTCTTCCCATTTTGTGCGTCATCTTGTTTCTTTTCCACGCAACTATCTTGAAATTCTCGCTCACAAACTAATGCAGGGTAACCTAAAACTTTTGAAACTACTTCTTCTACTGGACTAAATCCTTGAAGAGGGTTCTTGTCAGTATCTACAAAATTAAGATCATGAGACACAGAATCACTCGGCTTCCCAGATACATTGGGCTCTAAAAGCGCCCTATCTGGATGAATTTGAGCTTGCTCTTCGATTCGTGGATATGTAGTAGAGTTAGTGAAGTTGCTACTATGTGCATCTACAATCCCTGCAAAATTGATTTGACACGCAATAATCAGATTCAGATAATCAATTGGCTCTTACAGATAGTGTTCGAACATGCTTTTGCTGTTGCGAGTAGTTATAACTGATAATCAGTTGTTTGTGCGCCCAGAAAATTCTGAATATTGCCTGCAAAATGCCCTTAAAAAAGTGGTATTTGGGAATGCTTATCAAAACTGCTTATATGCTTATTCTAATTTGATACAACGCCTAAGCACTTTTGAGGGTATCTCGGGTTAGATATCCAACTTGACTCTTTGTGAGTGAACAACGTTTCCATGAATACTTGCCTATTCCAAACTGATTACTTAATGCAAAAAAGCAATAACCAAAGTTAGGACTTATAATAAGCAATCTGAAGCGCCCCTTAAGTTTTCCTAAACTCATTATCCAACCTGATCTCTAAATAATTACATAATCTCAGTATACCCAAAAACTAGAAAATTAAATTTGCGCTACTTAAAAAACCCTATAACCGCTTTTAAAACACAATTCCAAAAACCCTCAAAGACCATTCGTGAAAAGCTTCTTAACTGGTATCTTAAAAAGTAACGAAACCAATTAAGCTCAAATTAATAAATGGGTATCTCAGGTTTCACATGGTCAAGCAACATCACAAAGACACACTATACGAAAAGATACAAAAAAGATAAATCGCTTAGGTGGCCTAGTGGTGAAAAGCCTATGACCTATCATCACTAAAATGCGCGAGGAGTCAAGTTCAATTCCTGCTAGGTGCAAACAACTCTAAAGTGGCAACTTTACCCGGTTTGAGTATGTGTGATATGGGCTCAAACCCCATGGATTAGTCGACCAAAAGGTCCGAAACCACGGTTATAACAATAAAGACTAGGGCTAATCAAGATTCATAGAAAACAACATAACTTCCAAATTAAGCAAAATGGGTATATTTCGAAATATATGAAAAATAAGAGAATGGTACCTTCATCTCCATGAATGAAGCTGAATGCAGAGATGAAAAGTAAAAAAAAGAACCAAAATGAGACCATTAAATGGGTTGGTATGATTATTGGTGGGTGAAATGAAATATGCAACTGCACCATCGATAAAGGGTTTTTTCATTATTCATAAAACAAACACTTATACTATGATGAAAAATGATGATCACCCACGAGATATTGGAAAGAAAGATTTTTATGAGTCTGTTTTGTATACATGTGATGATGTTGTTGGGGTTATTATGGTTATGGACTTATGGTTGTGTTCTTTTTCTCAGGTCATTATTGTCTTGAATTTGTGACGCCTTTATTATCATGTTTAACTCCATATTCTACGGGTGCAAAAGTGCGAGTTTATAAGTTTTTAGGTTGGTACTTGGTAGGTTCCTTGATGTAAAAAAGAGTTATATACCATATAGTTTAAGTAGTTTGCGTTGACTTTCACTTGTGGTCCTATTTTATTTATTTATTTATTTATTTTCTCTTTGATTTAGATCATCTTCAACTTTGAAACCCTAAACACTCACGGTCTTTTGACCAAACTAACGTTAAGCTTGACCGTTAAAGCCTCTCATGTGCAAGTCACATGAGGGTAAATTGGTCTAATCCTTCTTTTCTGGCCTTGCTTCATTATCAATCTTCAATCTTTTTCATCATTTTATCATTGTTTATCTTCATCTACTGTCCCTTCATCTTACACAGCTTCTTATTATCATCTACCATTTTCTCCTCAAAATCCACAAATAAAAGCACCACAACCTAAAGAAAAAATATATCTCCCCCAAAGAAACAAGTTACAACAGCTATAATATGCAAAAATTCAAAATGTTTAGACAAGATATCCTTAAGAGTTAATTACTTAAATCGTCCATGTAGTTTGTCGGGTATAATGAAAATCGATCCTTAGATTTTTTCCCCAGATCCTCTCTCCTTGCTTTTGACTCATAACGGGTTTGGTCCCTAAGACCAACGATTGTCAATGTGTCTCGTTAAATCGTGTGACATGGCTAACAAGTGGGAGTATTATAGTCTTTCTTGGTTGCCTGACTTATTTATATATCTTTTTCAGTTTTCTTCCTCACTTCTCACCTTTTAACACTAAAAACCCACATACAAACACATAGTAATTCCACAATGGTGAGATGCAATAAGCGTGGAGCACAATTCGTCATAAAACTTCATAGACTCGCAATCAACCCAGTGCATACGATTTTATTGTTTTGGTAAAAGAGTAAGTTTTCAATTTTTCTTATTTTGTAAAATAACCCTAATTTGACCTAAGTTATTTATCTTCTTTTTAATTGGGAACAAATTGTAGGATTATTGATTGGTATGATCCTCCTATGTGTGAAAGAGTTGTGCTAATCATTTCGGGACTTTTACGTTCAATGAATGGCGACAATGGCCTACAAGGAGCACTACACCAAATAACTGTTGAAGCTAAAAGAATGAAGATGATGTTGGTTATCATTTTTTATTTTTTATTTTTTTTCTAAAGTGATCTGCTTCTGATAATGAATCAGTTGGTTGAAAATTGTATGAAAGCATTTTGCAGTTTTGTAATGAATGAATGAAACAATTGTGTTTTTTGGTAATCAAAGGATGTTGTAACTTATCAAGTTGAATGAAAAATGTTGCAGTTTATGAACAAAAAATGTAGTTTATCAAGTTTAGTAATTTATGAATGAAAAATGTTGCAGGTTTAGTCTTTCCTACCACAATGTGTTATAAGTTCATGTCATGAATTTCCAACCAAAACCAAGCCAGCTACACTGCATTTAAGCATTATTGACCAAGTATGCCTACCACACTGCATTTAAGCATTATTGACCAAAACAAGAACATTTAAAATCAAACCGTCCATAAAAGTATCAATTACAGTTAACCAATACAAATAAAACACAAACATCCATAAAGTCTTGACCAAAATACCAAAACACAAAATGAGAGTTTTTTACCAAGCAAAGTACTAACACAAACATAACATAAAGTATGAGCCAACCAAAGTACTAATCACAAAAATAACAGTTTATGACCAAAACACTTCAAACCACCCTTCTTGCACTTGCCTTTGTCAGCTTTGTTGGTGATGCATGTAGGACTAAAGGGTGTCGTCTCACACTTGCACTTTGTGATAGAATTGAAGTCTGGGAAGCCTGTGCAGGGACACTTGTAACCTCTGCAGGGACACTTCCATTCTGTACAGGGTCATGTGTAGTTTGTGACAGTTGTGAACCAACACCAACATTCTGTGAACCACCACCAGCAGTTTGACCTTTGCATCTTCTTTGGTTGTGACCAACCTGCTTACACAAATAGCAAGTAACACTCTTACCTACCCTGCTCAGCTTCCCTCCTTTTTTCCATTTGATTGGTGTTTCTCCTCTTCTTTTTTGGCCTTCCGAGGGGATAATTGAAGGGCCAAATACCTCCGATCTCTACCGTAGGTGCTATTGATGGAACATGGTAAGCCTATATTTCTCCATATGGAAGTGCTGCGGTTTGGAACATCTGCCCAAAACTCTAGACCATTGACAGGATTAATCTTAGATCTATACATTGCCATGGTAATAGCCAATGAGATGGATGACAATATGACTCTAGTATTCCAGTTTCTATCCCATTGCTGGCCATGTTCCATATGGATGAAACTGCATGTTTACAGGGTATCACAATTAACTCTCACTTTCTACAACTACACACTTTATCCCTCATATTCACTACACACTGATCACCCCAAGGACCATTTACTTAATACAAGTCACCCTCATTCCACTCAACCTATAAAATTATATAAATTGACTAGTTATCATTCCAGTGAACACTCTAAGCCCATTAACATATAAAGTTTTATAGATTGGCTAGTTACCTTTAAATGTCATGCTACTTTAACAATAACCTTGAACACTCTAGCAACATTAGGTGTAAGATGACCATCAGACTTTTCTGAACATTTACTATCCTTTTCATAAGGTATTCCCTTATGAATTCCAAAAAAGTAATGATTGGCTTGTCCCTTCCATCTACCAGTTTTCTGTTTAAAACTTCACACATGTGAGATCTAGACCGGTGTTGTGGTGGAATCTTCTTCAACCACTCATAAGCTTCTTTGTTATGAGCTTTAAGTGCTTCCATGTTCCTGGTGGTGGGACAAAAAATAAAAAGGAAAGCTAGAGTGTATTTTGTCACTTTGCGTTTGGCAGGTTGTGAAGTAAGACTAAAAAAGACAATAAGACCCTCATGTGCCTTGCACGTGAGGGGCTTTAATGGTCAAACTTAACGTCACTTTGGTCAATGGATTGTGGGTTTTAAGGGTTTCAAAGTTGGAAATTATTTGAGTCTGAAAAAATGTCAAAAGACTATAAGTGAAAGTCAACGCAAACCATAGGAACAATCCATGTAATTTACTCATGTAAAACTTTAAAAACATCACAAATTTTGATTTTATGCCAGAGAAGAGATATATACAATAATTTCTGTTAAATACATCATTTTAAACAAGCTATAAAATACAATGCACAACACTTATGATGTATGCACAAAAAAAATGTATATATCACCTCCCTTTATATTACTCAAAGTGTTTGTTTGAGCTTACTTTTACAACTTAAAGCATCATTATCACTATAATCACCCCTCACCACTAATGTAATCTTAATGTCACATTATCATATACCCTTATTAATTTCTTACTACTATTAACCACTTTAATAATAAAAAGACAAAAAAAAAAAAAAACAAAAGTAGGTCTCGCACCTCGACCAAAAGCTAACCACGACATGAACCTAATGACGAAATCAAGCGACCCCAACTACGATCACATCCACACCGAACAAAAATAAGCCTATTGCAGTTGCTCTTATAAGTTTGTTGAATCTAAAAAAGTTTAGCAAGCTCAATTCTAATATATGTTTATCAACTTGAGCTTATAAACTTAACAGTTATTGGATATTGGATAGTTTGATAATTATTGGTTAAGTTTTGGACAAATGAGTGATGTGATAAGTTATTGGATATTATAAATTCGTTTTATGATTCGTCTAAATTAGAGTCACTTTATTTTGCTTACCCATAAATCTATGCTTACCAAGAGACAAATCCCCACCATCTCTCTAGTTTGATCTAATGATGGGGATTAACCTAAGATTTAGTAGATAAACCTAAGTCCATGTTTGTTTTTTTGTTTTTTTTTTTTGTTTGTTTGTTTTTGTTTTTTTTTTTTAATTCGTGTTTTTTTCTTCGATTTCATACGTTTTCGTCATTTTCATCTGTTTTCATACGTTCTTATACGTTTTCGTCCATTTTCTTACGTTTTCATACGTTTTCATCATTTTTCTTTCATTTTGTCTATTTTCACGTTTTCAGGGCGTGTTTTTACTCTTTCATACGTTTTGGCCATTTTCATACTAATTCGTCCGTTTTCTTATGTTTTCGTCCATTTTCTTAAGTTTTCGTTCGTTTTCATACGCTTCTGACTATCACAAGTAGGGGTGAGCATACGACCCGAACGGACCGGACCGACCACATTCGGTCCGATCCGCGGTCTCGGCTTTTGGGCTAATTCGGTCCTCGGTCCGGTCCGGTCCGGACCAAAACCGACGAATTTGGGCTAATTTAGCCTTGTTGGACCGGACCGACCGAAGGACCGACCGGACCGACCACATTCGGTCCGGTCTCGGTCTAAGATTTTTGCCAAAATCGGGTCTTGGTCCGGTCCGGTCCGGTTTGGTTTTTGGACCGTGCACACCCCTAATCACAAGTGATTTCTGTGATATTCAGAATATCACTTGTGATTATCTGAATATCACAAAGTGATATTCAGAAAACACACAAGTGATATTTTGTTAATATCACTTTGTGATTTTCTGAATGTCACTTTGTGATATTCTGAATATCACTCTGTGATATTATGAACTAGTTATAATGCCCGTGCACGCACGGGATTTTGTCTTAAATTTAAAATAATGTATTAATAGAAAAAAATTAGCTTATTTTATGTTTTTTTTTTTAATTATGGTTTTTAATTTTGGTTTATAATTATGTTTGACATACGTGGTAAGAAGTTCATATATAATTTTTGCATAGACATGGTTATTTTTATTTACAGCGTTTAGTTATCCCATGTTGTATTTGTATATCAATAATTTAGATAAATTCATAGTTTTATCTTATGCTGGAATATAAATGGTTGTGTTACTATATCACTGTTCCAAGTTCAACTATTATAACATATTATAACATTTTATAGAATTTTTTGACAATAAATAACTTGGTTTGATGAAATAGTTCTATATCGCCTCGTTAAACCATGTAACAAAGTGATTGTTCTTAGCAAACTTTGCTCACTGAATTAGTTGTTCCCTTTAATCAACATAACCTGGTGGATTGTTTGGTAAACAGGAAAAAATGACGTCTGGTCCGAGAAACATTAGACAAATCAGGAAAGAGATCATTTTCTGTAGTACATTCATGTACTCGATAGTCGCATATTTCTTAACATCCTTTTGGAAGTCCCCTGTTTTTCCCATAATCACACTTCATTCTACCTAAGCCTGAAAGGGGAAATGAAAAAATAAATAAAACTTGGTCTTTGAACTGTCAAAATAATGAATGCAGTATAATGAAATAGTAACCGGGTATACCGGACATTGTACAACCATTGTTACATTACACCCGAATAACGCCTGCCACACATATAAATAAAATAATTTATATCGGAGATGACTCTACTTGGAAAAGAATGAAAAACTGAACACAAATACAAATTGGAATGCGATAAATACCACATTTGTACCATCAGATACAAATATATCATCTTTATCTATGCCAAGGCTTGAATAAAAAGTTGAAGCAAGTTTTGGTCTAAGTTGCTGAACATATAAATGGCATATAAATGTTAATGAAATGAAAAAGATTACTACTTAACCTGATTGATCAATTTGACCCAAGTTAACCCATTAACCCATTTCATTTCTATACAACCAGTATCAATAAAATATAACCATTTCTATCTAATACTTTTTAATGTTATAGCTACAAATATTGGACACTAACCACGAGTTCCTGTTCAGAGCTTCTATATACGTTTTTCACCATATTCTTTCAAATTTAGAAAATATTTATGCAGCTGCACAAGACAAATTATAAAGCATGAATACAACAAATTTTGCAAAGTAAATAACATGAACATACAGTTTGACTATCTTATCTTATTATTAAACTCAATATCACACGGTAGCTTTTAAAGCACAATACCAAACAGTCTAAACTTATCATGTATCCAGATCATTTGTCGAAAGAAATAGATCAACGATATCAGGTATTAAGTAATCTTTTAAATTTGTGCACTGTTTATAAAACTGTTTCAGCCTCATTCTAACTCTTGATTTTTTTGACAAAATTAGACAAAACTGAACTGTGTGTTTCTCGGCTTGTATGAGTTTAGAATGTTAACTTTGAGCTTATAGAGAACCCTATGACCTTCAAACACAACCATAACAGTCCAAGTTTGGCAGTCTTACCTCAATCATCTGCAATCCACACAATCTGATAGAGGAAATTGACAAAGAACTACCGTGTTCTCCTATTTGCACGAATGACCAAGATGTTGAATATTATTTAGGTATCATAAACTCAAGGTTTTCAATTATCTTTTGGCGTCCAGTATCTCTTATATCATACCGTGCATTTCGTTTCCGGAGTGTTTTATGAAGAAACCTGTTACTGAGCGGAATGTTGCTAGTCTTTTTGGATTTTTTGTTGCTAATTTAAGTTAGTTTGACACTCTTTTTTTTATGGTTACTCTTATTGTCTTACATTTTCCAGCAAGACTACATGAACTACAGGGTGTACAAATATTAGAGGCTTGACGACCGCAGACGCTAAAAGGCATGATTTTTTAAACACAGAGTCGACGTGGGTTGTGATGTATCCACGACTCATATATATACCTTAAAAGTGAACATGCAAAATGGGTCGAAGGACATCTGAACCATTATATTCCAAGATTTTGATTTTTCTATAAGTTTCACCAATACCAATTAACATATTCGTTATCTATAAAGAAAGCACAAAAAAAGTGTTTACTGACCAATCCAACACGGCCCATTGAATGACCACCTGATTGTGACCCGTTTTGACCTATTGCCCAACCATCCCAACTTACTCATCGTGCCCCATCTAGTAATTTGAATGCAAAATAAAGAATCACATATTTTTGCATTCAATATATTTCAAAGTAGAAGAAAAGTACGAAAAATTTCATGCCAGAAAGCACACGTCTTATATTCCCAAAGATGACACTGGTACAATATCCACGTTCCAGCCTATGCATAGCAGCCTTGCCGACGCAAGCTCCAAACCACTGTGATAGGCAAAACACTATGTTAAGAAGTGTAGAACTAAAAGTTGCAAGATAACTCTTTAACAAATTTTGATTGTTCACATGAAATAAACACCTGCCCAAATCAGTTCAATAAAAAATTAAGCACAAATTTAGTCGTATTACGAAACTTTTATAAAAGGAGGGTAGTAAACAATAGCTCTAATAGCTCTAAATGTTTTTTTGAGCTAATAGCTCTATATGTTAGTTCATCAATTAAACAAACAAAATCAATAACACATATCACTAATCGCAATTCAAAACAAACCAATATCGAATCAAACACAATCAAGATAAATTTAAGAAAGAATTGAAAAAAGGGTTTCTTATAAATTCTATCTGCCTACTAATAATTTTATAAAAATAATTGTTCTAAGTTATAATGAGTGAGATTTGAATTCGAACCATATGTATAGTTTCTATCAATTAAACATTATCAAAATACAATAAAAAACAAAATTTTAATAAGAATATATCAGAGAAGCCAATCGAATCCCGTCAATCTTTCAAAATCAAAAATTAAAACTGGTTTACTTACAGAATGAATAAGTATGATAATGAACACCTTCGAAACCTTAACATCAAATCAGGTTCGGAATGTTATTGTGATCGACGATGCTGTGTGAGATCGAGCATAGAGGTTTGGGATTGTAGTGGGTTTTTTTTGGGTTTTGTTATATGAGAATGAAGAAGGTTATAAGACTCTGTTCTTTTTTAAATTTACTATCTAGTCCAAAACTATGGAGAAAAAACTTTTAAGTACATGTGTATTTTTTGCTTTTTCAACCATTCTACAATAAAAACGAAAATTATAATCATTATTGAGAAATAAAGAAATATTTAGACTTTTTAATTAAAAATACCTAAAACGAATAAACAATAATTAAAATAATATTACCAAATAAGGTATGAATTGATTTTTTTGAAATGAAAAATTCCCACTAGGAGTTTTGTTTTATTATATAAAAGATATCACTCTATGATATTATGAATATCACTTGTGATTATTTGAATATCATTTGTGATTTTCTGGATATCACTGTGTGATATTTTGAATATCACGTGTGATTTTCCTGTTACAAAACATTAGTTGAAAATCACTTGTGATATTCAGAATATCATAGAATATCACATAATATCACTTGCGATATTCACAATATCATTTGTGATATTCAGAATATCACTTGTGCTATTCAGATGATCACTTGTGATATTCAGAAACGTATGAAAACGTTTAAAAACGGCCGAAAACGTTTAATAACGGACGAAAACGTATGAAAACGTAAGAAAACGGACGAATATGTATGAAAACGTAAAAACACGATGAAACCGGACGAAAACGTATGAATAATGGACGAAACGTAAGAAAAAGCGACGTATGAAAACGGACAAAAGTGTATGAAATCGGACAAAAACGTATGAAAAGGGCGAAAACGTATGAAAACGGACGAAAAATAGATGAAAACGTATGGAAACGGACGAAAACATATGAAAACAGACGAAAACGTATAAAAGGGAAGAAAGAAAAATGCGAATTAAAAAATCGTAAATAACGTGAATTAAAATAAACAAACAAAAGAAAACGCGCACTAAAAAAATGAAAATAAAAAATGTGAATTCAAAAAAAAAAAAAAAAAAGGTGATTGTAAACCAAAAAACGTGAATTTGAAAAGAAAAAAAACAAACAAAAAAAATGTGAATAAAAAAAACAAAAAGACAAGAAAAAAACATGGACTTAGGTTTATATATACTAAATCTTAGGTTAATCACCACCATTAGATCAAAATAGATGGATGGTGAGGATTTGTCATTTGGTAAGTACCAAAATAAGAGTAAGCATTTGAAAATTCCTCGTCTAAATTATTAGCTATGTAATGTGATGATTGGTTCCTTGTGTCAATAAGGTGGCAAAATAGGCGGGCCGGGCGGGCACGGGCTATGGGTCAAACGGGTGCGGGCTAAATGGGCATGGGCTAAATGGGCACGGACCAAACGAGCTCATGTTATACGAATAGCTTTTAAAAAGACTCAAAACGACGAAATAAATTTCTCGAACGTAACACCTCATTTATAGTTAAAAAATTAAATATAAGTTTTTCTTTAAAACAATCTAATGTTCAACAAAAACATGTGCCCATTATGCCCATTTAACTTCTAAATGGGCAATACATGCCCATTTAAAAAAAAGAAGAGGGCCCAAATGTACCCAAATCTTTTAAAAGTTTGTCCATTTAACCTATTTTTTTGATTTGGGGCAAAAATTGACACCCCTAGTCAATATGTTGATACGCTTCATTAAAAGTACTTGAAAATAATTGGAACCAAAGTAAATAAACATGTTGGTAGCATATACTCCCTCCGTCCCATATTAAGTGTCCACAATGGAATCTTGAGATATCCCAAATTAAGTGTCCTTAATGTATTCCAACCAATGAGATGAGACTTTAGTGGGTGAAAATGATATTTAATTGGTGGAAAGTATAGTTAGTGGAATTTCCTAAAACTTTGTGCATGTTGAAAGTGGACACTTAATATGGGACAGAGGGAGTATATAATCTACGATCTTTGAGGCTAGTGCCGAACCACTTCTAAGATTGGTGTATTAATGCTATGCACCATGCTTGAAGACTCAAACACCACGCGTGAAAGTTTGATTGTGACTACATATTTTTACTCTTCAAGCTACTACTAAGATCAATTGTGTGCTTAAAAGTTTCAACTGTAACACGTTACAGTACAACTTATACTATGCAGTTTGTTTTAAACTCTTTAAACCTCATTAACTCATTTGTGCAAAGAAAGTTCATCTCCAACACTTATGAATCTACTTGGATGGAATTAACCAATTTAAATTGTTGTTTGTGTCTGTAGTCCATCTAATGTAGAATGGTAAAACAGACTTTTAAAACACGGTCCTAATGTAGAATGGTAAAACAGTATTGGCCATCATAAATCTATAGCTAGTCATCGTTTCCCTTATCCTTCCAGAGTTCCACGTGAAGTGAACAGGTGTTCTTAACCAATCCGGATAACGGTCTTAACCAAGTCAACTACCATAACGAGGCAAAAAGATTACAATAACAAGAAACAAAAAATATCTACGAAAAATACTCCAATGAAATAAAGTTTCAACATGCATTTTACAGCTAAATTCATAGAGTCAATATAGTATCAAGAAAAAGCTTATAATCCTAACATTCCTACAAAGAAAGCATAATGCAAGTTACAATTGTCTTGGATAATCTCGAGCGATATGAACCTTTCGGTTTTAACAAAGTAGCTTCTATATAGAGATCCACACACCTCGAGATGCAACTAGTACTGTCTACTGCTTCCTAGTTTTGCAATGCACTAGTCGAAGCACTTTCCCCTCACTCTCTGTTCCCCACACAAATTAAACCAATGTCAGAATTCTTCATAGAAAAACAACGCAAGAGTTATCATACTACATAGCACATTTACAAGTCTCGAGTGAATGTTTCACCATACACAAACCTGACCGTTGCTTCTCAATGCTGGATGGTTAATTAGGTGGGTGATTGATATGTGTCTAAATACACATATATTTTATACTGTTTAAACCCACAAAAACAACCAAAAACACACAAATGACTCTCAAAATGATACAAATTCATAAAACTGTGTTTTTATGTGATTCGGTACAAAGATTGAAAAACAAGTGAAACTTGATCAATTTCACAACAATTGTCGTTTTCAGTCCCTGGAGTTACTCAAATTGTCAAAACTAGTCCCTAAATGTTTTAAATGAATGAAAAGTCAACTTAAGTCCTTGGGAAATCAAAACTGTTCACAAAACATCCCTGGATAAAAGTTTACACAAATGGCAATTTTTACCCCTCAAGTTACAAAATTGGCAAAAATGGTCCCTGGTATTCTAAACTTGGAATTTTACAAATAATACCCTTGTACTATGCATGATTTAACAAATGGAACAATTTGATAACTTTTGGGAAATTACACTTTTAGTCCCTCAAAATCCAAAATTGGCAAAAATGGTCATTTGAATTTGAAAAATGGCAAGTTTGGTCCTTGCACTTTTTAAGCTTGTCACCTGTGGTCCCTTGGAATAGCTTTGATAAAATGATGTGCCATGGTCCTTGCATATTTCAGAAATTACACTTTAGGTCCTTATGTTATTAACTCTTTAATACTCCTTTTTGGACCTTAAGCCTAATTGTGACCCCCTGTCACTTACCATTTGTGAACCCCCTTTTGATATTTAGCTGCCAGGATCAACACATCCATAAGTCAAGGCACCCCACTTGGCGCCTTTTCTCCTCTAAACCAATACTGCCATGCGCACCAAGCTTCCAGTTTTTCATCCCCTCCTCATATTTCCACACCCTTGTCTCCTCCACCTCCACACCATTACAAAAATCATTAATTACATCTCACCTCATCACACTCAACCTCTCCACTTTAAAACCACTTTGGCGCCAAAATGAATCAAACGGCCAATATCTATTCTAGAGATCCAATGGTCATGAAAGATGGTGGAATCACTCAGATATGAGAGGAGATGATTGGCATATAAAAAGAAGAAAGAGGAGATGAGAAAGGCACTTTGGCCTTAAGCCATTGTCAAGTAGATGTAGTTTTTAATGCTTTTCTTAGTTAAAATGTTTTTCAATCTTTTAAATGTTGTAATGTTTCTTAAATTAGTGTAATGAAAGTTTAATTTCAGTTTACTTTCCATTTTAAATTCAGTTTCAATTTTTGCTTTATTTACTTTAATTTTCAAGTCTTTTTAATTTCATGATAAGTAGTTGTTTTGTGGATTCTTTAGCTTGCATAAGCTTCCCGACAAAAGCTCACTAAGCTTTTAGATTCATTTAAAACAAGTATAACCTTTAAATTCAGAAAAGTTCTAAAAAAATCAAAATCATCAATGGAAGTCAAACTGTGGTTGAATAAGCGGTTAAAGGTATAAGAAGCCAAATTTGGATGGTTTACGGTTCCTAGCTTGTTGACACCAAGCTAGGAGTGGTTTTGGACCTTGGTACTCATTTTCACCTTGATCACATGTAAGTCCTATTATTACCATTTTACAAGTTTACTTGTTTCACTATCTTTCATGCTCAGATTTTTATGTTTTCCCTGCTTCTCGTGATAATGTTTTAATGTTACTATAAGTTAAAATAAGCAGTTAGTTCATTTAGAGTCACTTGTGCCTAGAATTGAAATGAATCAGTTGAAATAGCATAATCCTCATGTCTGAGTTTGATGTTGTTTTAATTATTGTTTTAAGTTTCATTAGTCATAATAAGTGATAATACAAGGCCTGGACTTAAGTTTGTGGTTTCTAATTGTGATTTGGTTTGAAAATCATGACACCAACATAGAGGGTGTTTGGTTTATTGTGTTCAAAGGTTGTCTAGTCCTTAGCATTGTTGGAAAGTTGTCTAAACTAGTCTAAATAACTCATACAAGTCATTAAAACAAGTTCTTACAAGCAAGAAAGTCAAAATTCCTTTGGATCTTAATTATGCAGTTTCAATGTTGGGATTTGGAATATCAAACCTTGATTTTGTGTTCAAAAGTTAATAATCTTGTTATAATCAGTCTTAGTTCAACTTATAACAACATATTAAGTGCTCTAGATCAAATCAAATCTCAGTTTAGTCAACTTTTTGGTTTTCTCAAAAGTCAAAAATCTCGATATGGGTCGCTTTTTGAATAAACTTGGGATTTTTCTTTAATGGGTTCATTAGTGAGTTTCAGAGTATAAGCTTTGGAGGTATTGTAGTCTAGTTGGTGTAGAAAAATACAAAAATAGTAGTTCTCTGTTTATCAGCTTTTAAAGTGCTTATTTAACTGCTTTTCTTGGGTACTGTTGCCATAGTGTCCTCGTGTAATGTAAATTGTGCCCATCTTGATAAGCTTGCATCAAGCTCATTTCTTGTCCAATTCTTGAGTTCTCTGGTTCTTTGGAAAGCCAACCTGGTCCTCTTGGAGTGTCAACTTTTGTTTTTCAAATTGGAGCTTGTTTGGTGGGGTGCTTAGTGGTCTTAAGCTTGTCCCGATTTCGAGTTAAGCCAAAGTGCTTATTGCTTATTCTTGGCTTATCGATGCTGTGCTTTGTTGTATGTTTTGGCTTCATTTCAGTTCACATAGATTGCTTGCACCTACTTTGAGCTTTTGTTTCATCTGTTAAGCTTGTTAGAGCTTATTTCTATCAAATAAGCTTCTTTAAGTTGCCTTTGTTTGGTCATAAGCTCCAAATCGACTTATTTGAGCTTTGTAAATTTTTTTGTCTTTATTAAAGTTTCATATAATCAGTATTAAAGTAGTTTCCAAAAGAAAATCATTAAAGTCCAAGTTTTAATCGATAGTGTTTATTTAAGACTTTTAGCTTTTTGATTTTCTTTTCATCTTTTTAATAAGCAAGTCCTGTTTTTCTATTTTTCTTAAGTTTCTGTTATCACATAGGATTTTTAGAAAAAGTTTCAGATTTTTCTTTATCTTTTTAGTATTTATTATAATTTTAATTAGTTAAAAATAGTAATTAATTAGTAATAAATAATTAAAAAGTCTAAAAAATATCTTTTCAGTTTTAAAATTAGTTTTATAATATTTTAGATTTTTCTAAGTCTTAATTTTATTTTTCTAGTCTTATTTCATATTTTCTTTTATTTTAGTCTATTATTAAATAGTTAAAATAGTTTTTAATTAATAATAATTAGATAATTAGTTGTAAAAATCATTTTCCTTTTCTAATAATTTTCTTATATAATTAGGTTTGTAAAAATGTATTTTTCATATCCTTAGGTGTTTTCCTTCTTTATTTTCACTTTTTATTTTGTACGTTAACGTTATTTTTTATTTAAACGTAAGTTTTAGGTTTTAAACGTTCATCACTTTAAATATAGTGATAGCGTTTATTTAATATCTTTCATCTTTTAATTTTCTTAATTTGCATTTAAGCCGCTTTTATTTATTTCCTTTTTCAGTAATGAAATATTCAAATCCTAATCCTTTGTTATCATTAGTGATCATTCTATCGTCTGAATCAGTGTTTAACACACCATTGAGTCTCCGTGGGACTTAACGACCGGGAATCCTCGTATTCTCTCGATCTTCATTTGCATTTGTGCTTAAGCTGTTTTGAGTCCGAAAAGACTTGACGGTTAATGCAGAATCAAATTTTAGCGCCATTGCCGGGAACTTTAGCGTGTGTTAACCTTTGAACCCATTCTTGTGCATACCCACCATTTTGTAAAAGTTTTTGTAAAGTTAAAAATATTTTCCTAAGGTGTTAATAGCACCAAAAACAATATAAAATACAAAAACATTTTTTCCTTTGCACACATGCCACTTGATTTGTCGTCCACAGGTTACAACATTTGGTTGTTGGTTTGTTCCAGATTCTTGACTCTGTCAGACCAATTCCCTTTAGAGGCGGTTGTTAGGAATTTCTTTTGTACATATATATATAAACTTCAAAATACAAAAATATTTTCAATTCTTTTTATTAAATCAAAAATCAAGAAGATTCTTCTCGCTCTTTCTAAGTTTCTTTCTAAAGATTCTTAGACTCATCTTAATGATGATTATTCATAATTACTGAGTGGCAATCCCTCCAATTTCTCACCAATCTCGGTGGCAATCCCTCAGCTTCCCCATGAACCAATTTAATTGAGGGTGAGTCAAGCTAAACTCGGTTTATCAAAACAGTAGCTTCCTCATGAACAAATTAATTCGAGGTCGAGTCAAGAAACTAGTGACTCATTAATCAAAACAATAGCACACACCATATGGGTTTTCACCCATATTCGACTTCTTTCTACTTTACACCACTTATGTGTGGGGATGCCCCGCTATGTTGTATATAGATCTAAAAACTTTGAAAATTGTAAATATTAAAAAATAAAATAATTGTTGTGTTACCTCACTTAGCTTTGAATATTGAGGGCAATATTCATTTCTAATGTTGGGGGAAAGAATACAATTTGATCATAAATGTACCCTTTTAGTCCCTTTTTCCCCAAAATGGCCAAATTTAAATTTTTTTTAGTGGAAGTACTATGTACTAAACACAACAAATGGTAATCAGTCGCCCATGTTTGATAAACTAAAGGATTGGCTAATCGAACAAGCGGCTCTTGGTAAAGATTCCTCAAATCCGTTGTGACTTGCAATTTGCCCAAAATTGTATAATTCAACTCACCATATCCTAAAAAATGAAAGTTGGCTAGCCCGCAAGGTTATGGCTTGTGGTAAAGAAGCGTGGAAAATCCATAATGGTATTGACTCACCAAAAGATAATGCTTGATAATTTATCTAAGAGTTGGCTAGTCCAGAAAGGTGCGGCTTACGGTAAAGACTAATCAAATCCGTTCTGACTTATGATTTGCTCAAAATCATTTGGTTATCGGTGTACCAAGGTTCTTACTTGAACTGAAACATTTGGCTACTCTAGAAGTGATGGCTTTTGGTAAGAGTTTTCAAATCCATTAAAGTTCAAAAGATTGCTAGGGACTAGCAATAGTTTAGTGTGGGGGATTTGATATGTCTAAATCTACATATATTTTATCTTGTTTAAACCACAAAAACAACCAAAAACATACAAATAACTCTCAAAATGATACAAATTCATAAAAATGTGTTTTATGTGATTCAGGTACAAAAGATTGAAAAACAAGTGAAAAATGATCAATTTCACAACAATTGTATGTTTTCGGTCCACTGGAGTTACTCAAATTGTCAAAACTAGTCCCTAAATGTTTTAAATGAATGAAAAGTCAACTTAAGTCCTTGGTAAATCAAAAATGTTCACAAAACATCCACTGGATAAAGTTTACACAAAATGGCAATTTTACCCTCAGTTACAAAATTGGCAAAAAATGGTCCCCAGGTATTCTAAACTTGGAATTTTACAAATAATACCCTTGTACTATGCATGATTTAACAAATGGAACAATTTGATAACTTTTGGGAAATTACACTTTTAGTCCCTCAAAATCCAAAATTGACGAAAATGGTCATTTGAATTTGAAAAATGGCAAGTTTGGTCCACTTTTAAGCTTGTCACACTTGGTCCCTTGGAATAGCTTTGATAAAATGACAGCCATGGTCCTTGCATATTTCAGAAATTACACTTTAGGTCCTTATGTTATTAACTCTTTAATACTCCTTTTTGGACCTTAAGCCTAATTGTGACCCCACACTCACCCATTTGTGAACCCCCTTTGATATTTAGCACGCCCAGTCAACATCCAAGTCAAACGGGCACCCACTGGCCTTTTTCTCCTCCCAACCACTTCTGCGCCAAGCTTCCAAGCCATCCCCCCTCCTCATATTTCCACACCCTTGTCTCCTCCACCTCCACACCATTACAAAAATCATTAATTACATCTCACCTCATCACACTCAACCTCTCCACCTGTTAAAACCACTTTGGCGCCAAAATGAATCAAGCGGCCAATATCTATTCTAGAGATCCAATGGTCATGAAAGATGGTGGGAATCACTTTCGAGAGATATGAGAGGAGATGATTGGCATATAAAAGAAGAAGAGGAGATGAGAAAGGCACTTTGGCCTTAAGCCATTGTCAAGTAGATGTAGTTTTTAATGCTTTTCTTAGTTAAAATGTTTTTCAATCTTTTAAATGTTGTAATGTTTCTTAAATTAGTGTAATGAAAGTTTAATTTCAGTTTACTTTCCATTTTAAATTCGGTTCAATTTTTGCTTTATTTACTTTAATTTTCAAGTCTTTTTAATTTCATGATAAGTAGTTGTTTTGTGGATTCTTTAGCTTGCATAAGCCGACAAAAGCTCACTAAGCTTTTAGATTCATTTAAAACAAGTATAACCTTTAAATTCAGAAAAGTTCTAAAAAAAATCAAAAATCAGTCAATGGAAGTCAACGTGGTTGAATAAGCATTCTGGGGTATAAGAAGCCAAATTTGGATGGTTTTCTGGTTCCTAGCTTGTTGACACCAAGCTAGGAGTGGTTTTTTTGGACCTTGGTACTCATTTTTCACCTTGATCACATGTAAGTCCTATTATTACCATTTTACAAGTTCTTGTTTCACTATCTTTCATGCTCGATTTTTATGTTTTCTGTTTACTGATAATGTTTAATGTTACTATAAGTTAAAATAAGCAGTTAGTTCATTTAGAGTCACTTGTGCCTAGAATTGAAATGAATCAGTTGAAATAGCATAATCCTCATGCTGGTTTGATGTTGTTTTAATTATTGTTTTAAGTTTCATTAGTCATAATAAGTGATAATACAAGGCCTGGACTTAAGTTTGTGGTTTCTAATTGTGATTTGGTTTGAAAATCCTCATGACAGTCAACATAGAGGGTGTTTGGTTTAGTGTGTTCAAAAGTTTTTGGTTCTTAGTTTTGTTGGAAACTTGTCTAACTAAGTCTAAACTACTCATACAAGTCATTAAAACAAGTTCTTACAAGCAAGAAAGTCAAAATTCCTTTGGATCTTAATGTGCCCACTTGTTGGGATTTAGAATATCAAACCTTGATTTTGTGTTCAAAAGTTAATAATCTTGTTATAATCAGTCTTAGTTCAACTTATAACAACATATTAAGTGCTCTAGATCAAATCAAATCTCAGTTTAGTCAACTTTTGGTTTTCTCAAAAGTCAAAAATCTCAATGGGTTCGTTTTGAATAAACTTGGGATTTTTCTTGGGTTCATTAGTGAGTTTCAGAGTATAAGCTTTGGAGGTATTGTAGTCTAGTTGGTGTAGAAAAATACAAAAATAGTAGTTCTCTGTTTATCAGCTTTTAAAGTGCTTATTGCTGCTTTTCTTGGGTACTGTTCGCCATAGTGTCATTACTGAGAAATTGTGCCCATCTTGATAAGCTTGCATCAAGCTCATTTCTTGTCCAATTCTTGAGTTCTCTGGTTCTTTGGAAAGCCAACCTGGTCCTCTTGGAGTGTCAACTTTTGTTTTTCAAATTGGAGCTTGTTTGGTGGGGAACAGTGGTCTTAAGCTTGTCCCAATTTAGGAGTTAAGCCAAAGTGCTTATTGCTTATTCTTGGCTTATCAGTGTGCTTTGTTGTATGTTTTGGCTTCATTTCAGTTCACATAGATTGCTTGCACCTACTTTGAGCTTTTGTTTCATCTGTTAAGCTTGTTAGAGCTTATTTCTATCAAATAAGCTTCTTTAAGCCTTTGTTTGGTCATAAGCTCTCCAAATCACTTATTTGAGCTTTGTAAAATTTTTGTTTTTGTAAAAGTTTCATATAATCAGTATTAAAGTAGTTTCCAAAAAGAAAATCCAGAAAAAGTCCAATTAAAATTCAGTGATAGTGTTTATTTAAGACTTTTTAGCTTTTTGATTTTTCTTTTCATCTTTTTAATAAGCAAGTCCTGTTTTTCTATTTTTCTTAAGTTTCTGTTATCACATAGGATTTTTAGAAAAAGTTTCAGATTTTTCTTTATCTTTTTAGTATTTATTATAATTTTAATTAGTTAAAAATAGTAATTAATTAGTAATAAATAATTAAAAAGTCTAAAAAAATATCTTTTCAGTTTTAAAATTAGTTTTATAATATTTTAGATTTTTCTAAGTCTTAATTTTATTTTTCTAGTCTTATTTCATATTTTCTTTTATTTTAGTCTATTATTAAATAGTTAAAATAGTTTTTAATTAATAATAATTAGATAATTAGTTGTAAAAATCATTTTCCTTTTCTAATAATTTTCTTATATAATTAGGTTTGTAAAAATGTATTTTTCATATCCTTAGGTGTTTTCCTTCTTTATTTTCACTTTTTTATTTTTATGCGTTAGCGTTATTTTTATTTAAGCGTAAGTTTTAGGTTTTAAACGTTCATCACTTTAAATATAGTGATAGCGTTTATTTAATATCTTTTATCTTTTTAATTTTCTTAATTTGCATTTAAGCCGCTTTTATTTATTTCCTTTTTCAGTAATGAAATATTCAAATCCTAATCCTTTCTGATCACTATCATTAGTGATCATTCTATCGTCTGAATCAGTGTTTAACACACCATTGAGTCTCCTTGGGACTTAACGACCCGGGAATCCTCTGTATTCTCTGATCTTCATTTGCATTTGTGCTTAAGCTGTTTTGAGTCTGAAAAGACTTGACGGTTCAGCGCAGATCAGTGATCATCCTTTGGCAAGTGAGGCAGAGATCCAAATAGCTTCTTCTCAAAGTCTAAAAGGTTGACATAGTCACGAAACTGCAGTACATAGAAATTAGCATCACGAAGATCCTCATGAAATTCTAAATTCGGTTCAGCGTAATCATCTTCAACATGAGCATCCTTGCATATGCACGGACCCACACACTCGATTAATCTAGCAAACTTCAAATCCATTTTCTTGTTCTCATTGTCATGCCATATGTGGTAATCCCTTCTTTGAATTTCAATGGTATCCAATTTCTTATCTTCAACCTCTTTTTTATCCCAATACACAGTTCATCAAAAATCGATCGAGAGAAAGCCGAATCGTGGGTAGAAACCAAACTTAACTCCATCGATGCGATCTTTATTAATATCAGCTCGATTTCTTGAGAGTTGGTCACAATTAATCACCTGGAAGCAAAAAAAAGGTTAACATTTTCTCTTTTAATGGGGGTGTATGTTAGGCATTTTGTATGGCATATTTTGAATCTTTTAAAACATATAAGTTTCTTATGTTATAATAAGCTTACATAAGCCAAAAAATTTCAAAATAAGACACAAGAAATAGCTTACGAAACATAAGCCTAAAACCAAATAACCAACAAGTCAACTATACAAGACAAAACAAACAACTCCTAAATAATCTTTTCGGCTTGTATAAGTTTCTTATGTTATAATAAGCTTATACAAGCCAAAATAAACGACAAGTCGACTATATAAGATGAAACAAACAACCCCTAAATAATCTTTTCGGCTTATATAAGTTTCTTATGTTATAATAAGCTTATATAAGTTTCTTATGTTATAATAAGCTTATATAAGCCGAAAATTTTCAAAATAAACGACAAGTCAACTATATAAGACGAAACAAACAACCCCTAAACAATCCACCCAACTCTACCAAAATAGTCCTCAAAATAAAATAAAATAAAATAATTAAAAAAAAAAAAAAAAAATCTCTGACATAGTACATAAAATAAGTAAGAAAGTAGAATACCTTATGTCCGGATTTGGTGAAATAAAAAAGGTGGTTGTCCTTGTCCTTGAAACCAAAATAGTCATCGAAATCATCATCTTTTACAAATGTATATGAAGCTTCATTTGTTCGAACAGTCCAATAATATTCACTTGGTGATAAATTCACAAAGTGAATCCTCCAGAATGGATCAAATATCAGCGTATTACCCTTTATACTTTTCAGGCCTATGAACCACCACCATATTTGCTTGATTTTGCTTTCGAATGTTAGATTCTAATGATTTAACAGGGCCGTTTATATACAAGTATGTTAACTCGGTGGTTGTATTAACTTGTGGCCAAATTCGGTGCTTTGTTTAAGTCGGTTTAATTGAGGAGTTTTAAGTTTTAACTCAAATATAGTAATGTCCAATATAGTAATTTTATCTATCAACTCAATAACTAATTTGTTTGTCGACTCTTAAGCTGATTATTACGATATCAATCAGTATAATCAAATCCAAACTCCATTTTTAAATCACGTGTTATAACGACTGATTGTCAGATTATCTGTTTTCAAAACGTATAAATCCATTTTCAATAGGCAATCCAAAACAACCCATAAATAAATCAGTGTGGTGTACTTATATAGTTGCTTAAGTCGTTGGTTGTGTAGCTGTTTTCTATATTAAATAGTACCAAAAGTTTTTTAAGAAAAGAAGTTTGAGCATAAATCCAAAATACTGATGATTCATTTTTTTCCTCGCGTAGAGAACTAAATCACGTTACGCGAAACGCATTATACCACCGCGTAGAGAACTTAATCATCTTTCGATTGAGGGGTACTTATATATTTAACTTCAGCAAAAAAAATTCGAGTTTTCATGTGATTTGTAAAATCATATAGGTGTTGAAATTTACGTCCTGAAAAATCACATGTGATTTGTGAGTGTTAAAATTTACGCCATGAGAAATCATTTTTTTGGGGGGCAAAATGAGATAATATTGATAGTGATAGATCAAATGATCTTGTGAGTACAATTGAAGAATTGCAAAATGCAAACCTAGTGAAAATAACATTGAATACAACCCTAACCTCATTGAGTTAAAAAAAACATACAAAAATTGAACTTGTGACTTGACTAATGAAACCCTGAAAACACCTTGCAATCCTTAGAGCATGCCATATAGCAAAGTTTAGAGTTCCTGTGGGTCTTGTAGAGCCATATCTGAACTTGACAATCTTCCACAGGGCTTCCAGATCTTCTCTATCAACAAAATGCAACAAGTAACCAAAGGATGGATATTTTCCTTTGAAGCCATTAGATCTTGTTAGCTCTATGTAGTTCTTAAATCCACCAGATACTACCTGCTAGTCAATTATGGGAAACTTGGCAGTTAGGGGAGCTACATCAACTTCATCTTCTTGAATGACCAGCTGATCCAGTCTCTTTTCATCGTCACTTAGCTTTTGTTTCTTTGCAGCTTCAGATTCAATACTACCTGCTAGTCAATCATTATGCTTTGCTTTCTTTTAAAGCTCATCAGTAGCCTCCCTTTCTTTGATGATCTTTTGCTCTTCCATGAATCTGGCAACTTCTGCTTCATGAACTTTCTTAGCAATCTCAGCATCATAATCTACCTGTGTAAGAACCTTCTTTCTCACTTTCTCTAGTTCTTCAGGCTCTTCCACTTTACCTTTTCCTTTATCTAATGCAGTAGTACCTTCAGTTACACCAGCAATACCTTCTTCATAGGTAGCAATACCTCCTGTAGTATCAACAGTACTAACTGGTATTTGACCACTGGTAGCAGTATCACCAACATCTTAATTCAAATCAACTAGCCCTGTTGGTGCATCTTGATGATAAGTATTTAAAAGCATTACACTTTTAGGGGTCATTTAAGCCTTTAATCGCCCACTTTTATATCCGTTCTTGCTTAATTTCCTTCCTTTTCACTTTTAGGACTCTTGGAAGCAAAATCTTTGGAATGATGCATAGGACGAAAAGGTGAATATATGAAGAAAATGGCAAAGTCAAGATCGAGACACTCAAGCTCTTTGGAATTGCACTGAAGGCGTCCTAATCAAAGGCGGCGGTCCCTTTATCTGAATTAAAATCTCGACGGCTCAATATACTTTTTGTTAAAATACACGGCGGTCGAGGCTTTGAAGGAAGGCGTCATGAAGACTTTTCATCTCAGGCGGCCTAGATCTAGAATCGGGCGACGTCCCTGCTTGACGGGTCACAACTAACGTGACGCTGTCCCAACGATTACTTGGCCAAGACGACAACCCTAAGGACGACGATCTGACGGCGTCCCACCTATAAGGCGACATCGTCATAGTGTAAATTATATATAGAAATCAAATTTTCAGAATTTTAGGAGGTAGACTTGTGGAGTAAAAACCCTAGCGTTTGTAGTCCGGCTGGACAGTAACTTAGGGTTCTCAAACCCTATTTTACATCAAGATAAGTGTTTTACTTCATTGATTTCATTATGTCTTCGATTGAATGTGTGTATGCTTGCGCGTTTAACATGTCCGGCTAAATTTCTTGTGTGTCTTATTAGATCTATGAAACCTAGTTATTAATTATTGATTGATTGTCTCTTATCTTAGTTGTAATTGGCTTAGGAGTGCGATTAGACCATCGTTGTGTTTAAATGCTTGAGTAATCTTTGAGAACCTTAGGTTATGAATCACTTAGCGGATTTGTAGTCTAAACATCCATAGATAACCCTTAAAGTTAGCTTATGAATCATAAGAGAATTTCGTAGGCAATAACCTTAAGGTAGTCTCAAAGAGTTAGGGAAAAAGGCACACCCTACGACCTTAGAAAACACAACGCGTTAAGAATAAGGACGTGACAATTCAACCACCAATAAAAGATAACTAGGGAGTAATAGTATCTAGGTAGAAATATTTTTAATCATCATCTGACACATCAAAAAGACATAGACTACCCATAGTTTAGATAATTAGATAGTATAAGTACTCGGTAGAAGTACCACCCCAAATCAAAACCCAGATTTTACCCTTAGCTTTCTAAAAAATATAAAAAGATTAAAAAGAATCTTCCTCAACCTCAACCTTAGCATAGTACACTTCTTACTAGCATTCCTATTCCCCTAAAGAACGATATCAATACCCGGTTACCCAATACTACACTACAACGATTAGGTTCATTGCCTAGGGTGTTGAAAAACTTACTCGACGAAAAGGAAGTTCCTTTGACCCCGAGCGCGCCTTACGGCATCAAGTTTTTGGCCCGGCGCGGGAATAGAATAGCTAGTTAGATTTGTACCTCATTTAGGTTCCCTTGCTTGATTCCTATCAAGTAAGATTTTTCTCATTTTTAGCTTCTTCGTAGTCTATCCCCTTCTTCATTGATGTTCGTAACCCCATCACTTTTCATCATGGAAGGTGATAACCCACCACCAAATAAACCACTTCCACTTAAACCACAACCCATTAACCAACACCCCTCTAACAATCGTCGCAACCAATATGTTAGTAGAAACAACGATCTTCAAGATTTGCATAGGGTATTTGAGAGTACAATTAGGGACGTTGTTGAAAAAGCGGTTAGCGCCTCGAAAATTGGCTCCATGATTAGCAATAGTTCGGGTAATGATTTAGTAAATGAAAATGTGAATGAGGAAAATAATGCTTACTTTAATCTTTACCCCACCAAGGAAGAATTTGCTTACCACCAATACATAATCGACAATCCTCGATCACCCATCATTAGGATATGCCCAAAGATTAGGAAAGGAAATCCTTGGAACATCAAGATCCCTTGTATGATTGGATATAGGAATGTCGAGCACGCCTACATAGATACGGACTCTCCCATTAATGTGATGTCATCAGCTGTTTACAATGATATAATGAATGAGCGACTTAAGATTAGGAAAGACCCTAAGTATCCGGGTGGGGTTTGCAATTTTATGGGAAGAGTCAAGGATGTACACGTCTTTATAGGAAACTTCACCTACTTAGTTGATTTTATGGTCCTAGAAGACATAGGATGTGTCATTGACTATAGCTTGTCCCAAGTTGTATTAGGAAAACCGTTTGTTGAAAAGTCTAAAATGAGCTATAACAAATCTGAAGGAATGGTTAGATTTGTGGAAGGGGACGATGAGATCACTTATAGGATGCCTTGGAAGATGGCGGATATGGCCCTGATCCCTTTATGAACGAGAAAACATTAGAGCTTTTGAGGAAAAAAGCGAAGAATATGTTGAAAAAGACTTGAACTTTATGTGGGAGAAAATGAGACTTTACTATAAGGATTGCTTGACCCAGGACCTAGGTATATAGAGTGGATGAGAATTTTTCAATATGATAGAGTTTTCATTGAGGATGAAAAGCGAGACAATGGGGAATACGACACCGAGTCTAGCTACAAGACTCATAAAAAAAAAGCCGTGGGGAGGCAACCCATGCTTAATTGTTTACTTGCTTGTGTGTCATATATCTTTTCATTATTGTATGTTCTCATGTTTCAATTTGTAAAAATGCTTTATTTTGTCTTTAACCTCGTCTTAATTACATATAAAGGTATTTTATAAAAAGGATAAGTATAGGGAGGATTACACACGTTTTTAAAAGAACGTGAACATGAGAACTACGATTATTAAAATTGATATATACGTGTGTTTGTTAGAGTCAAATGCTGGTATCGAGTCATAATTGATGTTTTGCAGGACTTTTTCCAGATTCTAAAGGTGTAATTTTTGAAATTTTTTCGGAAAAGCCTTGCGAGACCGGTTCTGTTAGAATAACCGACCACACGACGTCGGAGGACATAAACAACTTATAAATTTCTTCTCGTTTTTACGTGATATTTAAAATTTTTGGAAATTCTTAGTCTTAATTTTCCGAAAAATCTGCAAACATCCATTCCACAAGCATTATATCCTAGTGTAGTTGAGTCATATATATTTTTACCGCCAATTTTACGAAGGTTTAGTCTATTTTCTTAAAGTGTGCAGGTTTTATTTATCAAGAAGAAGAAACATAATATTGGATGGAGCTTATCGCGCATACATTCTTCTTGGGAAAATTTAACCACTACTTCACACGGATCCTACCGAGCTAATCAGGGGAGTACTAGTTTCTTTATTTTTTAATTACCTTCTGTTATCATAACTTTGATACTTTCGGGGAACATTGGGGACAATGTTAGAGTTAAGTGTAGGGAGGGAGAATAAAACGGGAACTGTGAAACTATGCTTATCCTTGAATATTTGTCTTGTCCTATTTCATTTGTGTAATAAGTTATGAGAAATATTTGTTAGGGCAATTTTAGCACCAAATTTAAATTTTTCATGACATGTACAAGTGGGACTTTAATCTTAATAAAGCGTCTCATTGATAGGAGTTATATGACTAGCACAAAAACCGTTTACCACTCAAATTCCACCCCAAAAATGTGAGGTTCGCCCCTAGATCTATAGGAATTAAAGCATTCACCTTTAATGCTTAGAGAGTGTACCGTTAGTATAATAGATTCTAGAACTTATTTTGTGATGCATTCCGAGATCGCTAGTGAGACTACACTTGTGTAGCTAGGAATAACTAAATGATAAGAGGCATTAGGATAACCCTTATTTGATACCCGTATTATAATTACTTCTTCCACATCGATCGAGTAATTACCCCACACCCTTGCGATGTACTCATCTTTAGTACCGATACCCTAGTTAACCCCTCGAGCCTATCCTTTTGCGGTTCTCGTGATGTTTTGGTTTTTCATAATATCAATGAAGAGCATTGTTTATAATCCACCCCCAAATGTACACCCAAATCGCCTTAGCCTACCTTGTATGCACTCACCTTTAGTGCATTATTGTTATCATACTAAACCCTTAGTTCAATTATCTAGTTACTTGCATGGTTGCTAAGTCAAGTCATATCTTTTTTACACAGTTTTGGGATGATTGGGACTCATGGGTAAAGTTAAATTTTATGGAGTAGCGGAAAGAATGTTAAATTCAAATTCCTTTTATTTACGTAATTAAATACTCCAAGTGTTTTGATCTTTTCAAATCGGGCCAAATAAGTGTTAGAGTAATAAAAACTCAAGTGTAGGGATGCTCCTATAAATCCCTTATATTTTGATGTTATCTTAAAGGATGGTAGAGTAAAAGAGTATGCAAAAAAAAAAAAAAACATACGGGCTACCATCCTACATCAATCTTTATATTTATGTTTGGTTGTTTGAAAGTATCTAGAGTTTAGTGATTCGAGTCTTGGCTTAACAACGCCATTCTTTTCATGCTTGTAAGATAAGATTTTTGACTTGCCACCACTAAATCGCCTATCCAACCAAACCCTTTGTTTTCCTACCGTAAGCCTAACATTACAACCCTTTTAAAGACCTCTTAGATAGTTGTTCCTAGGTGCTTACGCTAAAGCGGTGGAGGTTTGATCTAGTCTCAAGCCTATGGTAATCTATGTACTATGATCCGGTAATGAGTGTTTATCTTCCATTTCCATTTACTATATTTCATATACACCCGAGAGATGAAATCAAACACCCTTTGTGAGGTGCTAGTATATAATTTCCGTGCTTTATGACTATTTGGTGCTTTTACCTGTTGTGAATTATGTCAAACCAATGCTTCATGCACCTTAACTTATAATATGATTGGCTAAAAGCACATTTGCTTGAGGACAAGCAAATACCAAGTGTAGGGATATTTGATAAGGATTTAAAACGTACACTTTTAAGGGGTTATTAAAGCCCTTAATCACCCTTTATATATCCGATTGCTTAATTTTGTTCCTTTTCACTTTTTAGGTCTCTTGGAAGCAAAATTCTGGAATGATGCATATTTGGACGAAAAGGAGTGAATATATGAAGAAAATGGCAAAGTCAAGACAAAATTTCTGGAATTGCACGGCGTCCCAATCAAAGGGCGACGCCGTCCCTTATCTAAATTAAAATCTCTGACGGCTCAATAGACTTTTGCTAAAATACACGTGACGTTAGGCTTTGAAGAGGAAGGCGTCGAAGACTTTTCATCTCAGACGGCCTAGATCCAGTCGGGCGACATCCCTGCGGCGGCGTCACATACAATGTGGCCATCGTTAACGATTACTTGTCCAAGGCGACAACCTAATGGCGGCGATCGGCCGTCCCACCTATAAAGCGATTTGTCAAAGTGTAAAATTATGTATAGAAATCAATTTTTAGAATTTTAGGGTAGACTTATGGGTAAAACCCTAAACATTTGTAGTCCGACTTGGACGTTATCTTAGGGTTCTCAAACCCTATTTTACATCAAGATAAGTGTTTTACTTCATTGATTTCCTTATGTCTTCGATTGAATGTGTGTATGCTTGCGTGTTTAACATGTTCGGCTAAATTTCTTGTGTGTTTTCTTAGATCTATGAAACCTAGTTATTAATTATTGATTGGTTGTCTCTTATCTTAATTGTAATTAGCTTAGGAGTGCGATTAGATCATCGTTGTGTTTAAATGCTTGAGTAATCTTTGTGAACCTTAGGTTATGAATCACGTAGCGGATTTGTAGTCTAAACATTGATAACCCTTAAAGTTAGCTTATGAATCATAATAGAATTTAAGTAGGCAATAATATTAAGGTAGTCTCAAAGAGTTAGGAAAAAAGGCACACCCTACGACCTTAGAAAACACAACTTCGTTAAGAATAAGGGCGTGACAATTCAACCACCAATAAAAATAACTAGGGAGTAATAGTATCTAGGTAAACACATTTTTAATCATCATACAAGCACACATCAAAAAGCGTGACTACCCATAGTTTAGATAATTAGATAGTAGAAGTACTAGGTAAGTACCACCCCAAATCCAAACCCCGAGATTTTACCCTTAGCTTTCTAAAAAATATAAAAAGATAAAAAAAAGAATCTTCCTCAACCTCAACCTTAGCGTAGTACACTTCTTACTAGCATTCCTATTCCCCTAGAGACGATATCAATACAGGAAGCACCCAATACTACACTACAACTTGTTATACCCCTTTATCACGTATACCAAGCAAACCCAACATAAACCATTAACAGTTATGAGTAGAGATGAAAGATGAAGAATAGAAAGATGGTGACTTGAATGATAGAATTCGTGTATGTTTAGAGAGTTAGAGAAAAGAAGATGAAAACAATAAGTTGTATATTGCTTCAAGGAAAAACACACACACACACACTCAAGCACACCCCTCAAATGACATACTTGAGGGATATTTATAGTACAAGACAAAGGATGCCCTAAGGCTTGGCCATGGGCGTTATGTGGGCTTGTGGGATTGGATTGGACTTGGATTTGATATAAGGCTAGCTTATCCTAACTTATAGCCATTTAGCTTAGATCCAGAGCCCTTTGACTATTCTATCGATATCTAACACGTTACAAAGTTCCTAAATGTGAATGACCATCACTTCTAATAAAAATATTAAGGCTAACAATCTCCCCCTAAGGGGTGGTCATTCAAATGATGCTCCATTTGATTAGGTCTTTACTTTTCTTGAGCTCAAACTTTGTTTGTAGATATAGAATAGTCTTGATTCTTTGTTCCTTCATGCTTTGTGATCAGTTAATGTGGTTGTCTGCCGTTGTCAACTTCGTTGGTTAGGTGTCTCCACGTCTTTCTCCACCATGCTCACACTTCTATTTGACTTTGAGTTACCAATGATGAAGTTCTCGAGTCTTTACACTTTGTAGATTCTTTGACATTGACGAAGAATAATCTTTAACTTTGAGTAGCCTTTGATTTTAATGAGAACTTTCATGTGTTGTTGGTATGAGCATGTGGCGAGCTGCACGATCAATCCGCTCCGAGCTTCCATAAGAAGAAAACATAAAACATGTTAGTAATAAGCGGATTCCGACACTTACAAGTTTGAATTTCGAGGGTGTTAACAGCATAGTGTGAAAACACATCTCTAATTCTCACAAGGCCGTTCCTGAACTGGAGTCCCACAAGTGAGATAACGCGATATACCGAAGTACATCTACAGTTCGGATGAGTCAGCTGGGTACGAAGCATCACCCACGACTGTAGACCGTTTGAGACACTGCGTAATCCACGAGGAGTTACCGAAGTGACCTGGCAGGGCGCTTGATGTTGACCACGGCAGGAGTTTCCATTCAATCACCGAAGATCACAGAAGTGAAACTTCTCATAAATGTTCTGGCAGATTGCTAAGATCTGCGTGGGACTCTAGAATATATCACTTGTGTCCTTATTGATGAACAACAAGCGATGTCATGTCAAGTGTTCCTATAAGATCTTTTGATGAATCTCGTGGCTCTAGACTCAATAAGTGCATTTTGGTTTTCTGGCGGAGGACTAGGGAGAGGGTCTCCTTCTTCAATATCAATAATCTCTAAGAGAAGTCGATAGATTATGTAGGGTTCCCAGTGAGAATGAAACAAATCCCTTTGAGAGAGGAATGAGTGGCTAGAAGGTTTAGTGCGGTGCGTCACTGGGTCCATGACGTCTTTGTCTTCAATACCAGTGTCATCTAAGTGACAACCAGTAGCATATGTATTGAACCCGGTTTCTGCCCTAAGGTTGAATATGGAGGGCTATTTTTTTTCACCCTTTCTTTACTTTTCTTTTTAATTCTTCAACCCCTTCTTTCTCCTTTCTCACATAACTCCTTTTTTCAATCTTACCTAAGGAATTCTAGTTCTAAACTATTGGTGATGTCCTTGGGTAGATCCCTCCGGCTCTGGCGGATCATAGGACGGATTTACTATCCTTAGACACCTTATAACTCCATGACTGTCCTATTGTTGCCATAAAACCATTTTCTTGAAAATCACTCAAAGTGTTTATGATTATCAAAACATTTTGTTAATACCTTGAGAGTTTTGTTTTCAGAAACACTCCCCCTTCACATGTGCTTATGAGTTTTAACAGAAATCTGCACATAGAGGGTAGAGTTCGCACTTTTGAATTGATCAACTTTTAATAGACAAGACCGATTCGAGACATGTTTACATCACTAATGAATTAGCTTGAAATTATTACCGGCACGGTCAAGTCCAAAAAGTTTCTCGAAATTTTGTTACTGACTTTGCATTCTTAAATTCATTGGTTTCAAGGTCGAGCTCTTTTGAGATTCAAACACCGATCATAAAACATTTTTGATCACCTTTTAATCACGTTTCTCCCCCCTCAAAAATAGCATATCTATGATGTTTTGAAACAAAATGATTAAAAGATATGTTTTTCGAAAAGCATTTGGAGAGAACTGATTTAGCATGAATTTTGGAACAACTTTGGTTTAATACTTCCCCTTAACGAAAGCATATTTTTCATACAGAAAATTTAGAATCAATTAAGGGTTTAGAGGGAGTTATCTTGGTACCAAATGTGAGAGATTTTGAAAAATATTTTTGAAAAATTCGAATCGATGGTACATAAGATGGAGAGATTTTGAAAATCTTTTGAAGATATTGAAGAAGAATTATCTTCATTTGTTTTAGGATAAGTGCTCGATATTTATGAAAATCGATTTTGTAGCACTCCTTTCTTTAAAGATCGGGTTGCAAGCTGAAATACTTACAAGCCATTATGTTTTAAGGAATAGTGCTTGAAAAATATTTAAAAACCTTTGATTTTGATAAGCACCTTCCTTTCTTTGAAGCGCGGGTCCCAGCGATGTGTCCGAAGCCATTATGTTGAAGTCCGGTTTTATCTTTGAAGTATATAAACCATCATTTGAAGAAATTTTGAGAAACAACATGTTTTAGAAAACATTTAAAGAACTCTCGCTCAAGCATCTGTACATACCCGTATTATTGTTGAATGACATTTCTAGAAACGTACAGAATATCGATTATATGAGAGACATGTCATGAGAGGAATATTTTTGGATTTTTTGATTTTATAATGTTTTTGTATTTTTTTTGAAAGATTTTCTATTTTTGTATTTGGTTTTTTGAAAAAAAAATATTTACAAAGAAGATTTGAAGAAAGAGAAATTAAGTTGGGACAAGTAAAAGTGGAGTTAAAAGTGGAACTAGAAAAGGATTTCCACATGCGAAATTGGCATAAAGTTCTTCTTTACCACACGTGGTATATGAACCTTCAACACTTTTACAAGTACACATCGAAGAATAATTTTCACAAATAACAGTGTTAGAAGTATATGTTTCCTCACGGTGAGGGTGATCACTATCAACGGTTGTAGTGGATCGACTTCCTTATCGAATGATTGTCACTATTATCTGTGTTGGTGCAAGTATCAAAAGTCTTTCCTGTGGGAATCCATCTAAGACCTATTGTCTTGAAAACTTTTCCGGTGGGTTTCCACCTAAGGTAAGATCTAGGAGTTGTTTTCTTATCAGATGCAGCGGAAGACTCATTTTTAGAAAAACTACGTTCTGAAGAGATCCACCTATTAGGTTTCCTTTTGATGTTCATCTTGTCAACGGGTTTGTTTCGGTTTGGAGTCTTAGTGGATTGTGCCTTGGCACGATAATTATCTTTCTTGAGATATTGTGAGACACATGCATCATGATTAGCTGAAAAGACACATTTTTTACATGTAGTACAGACAAATTCAATATTCTTGTTTAAAACAACAGCTTTAACTTTGTCACTACAGTCTTTTGGACATTGATTCTTGTTCGAAAAAGACTTAGAATTCCTGGTGTTGTTTTCTAGGGGCATAGCATTTTCTTTTGCGCAACTACTCTTAGATGCAAGCCAATCCCTAGTCTTTCGTAGAGTGTTCCTAGGTAATGGTTTACTACTACTACGATGCCTTGAAATCTTGTAGAATTCACACCTAGATGTTGCACCTAGAATTCCGTCTTTTTGAGTCTTGCCTTTTCCTAGCTTCTTCTAGATAGTGATTGTTGACCATGTCGTTAGAACAAACGATTCTTCTGGATTTTTGGTCACATTCGTGTACTATTCCTAGAGATGCCGGTGAAATAACTTTTAGGTTTTTCACCTGCTTTTTCTTTTTCAAAAACTTTTAAAATTCTCTTTTTAAAGGCGAAGGACTGTGGGTGACTGTTTTTGACAAATAATTTTTCTCATTGACTATTGGAGGTGAGAAATAGACATTTTGGTTTGAAAACCGGTTTGGGAACATTTGTTTTCTCCTCAGTCAATGGTTTTGCAAACTTAGTATCCACAACCTTTCCTTTTAGACTTCCCAGTTGAGCACTCAAAAGATCATTTTGCTCTTTCATGTCCTTGTAAGCACGCTCATACGACAGTTTGTCATACTTGCATTCCTCAAATTTTCGATCAAGTTGTTTAAAATAGGACACGTTTTCTTTTTCAAGTTTTGCAAGAGCATTTTCATATTTTGAAATAATTGCGGAGGTCTCGGTGAGTCTTTCATGATCTTCAATAGAATATGTTTGTAAGATAATGGACATGATATCGGTAGTCATAACATCTTCGAAGAGAGAATCATTGAGTTTTCCAAAACTTTGATGTGTTCAATACTTTCATTAGCTTGCTTTACCAGGGATTTATGGTCCTTGACAAAGTCACTCGTTTCTTTCAAAAGTGCTTGTAAAACATGAATTACCCTACTTGATGGCGGTTAACGGAGGGGCAATTTGGGTTTTAAAAACTCTTTTGTTTCGTCATCATGACGAGTAAACCAGATGTTAGTTGTAATATTGGTTTTAGACTTGACAATCTCTTGAAGATACCCAATTCTAGTTTTAACGTCATCTAAAATGCTTCTAGTATCACTTGTGTTAAAAGGATTGTTTGAAGACATTTGTTCGATTTTCGAAAGAGATTTTGAAACTAAAACTGGTTTGGCGGTTTTGAAACGGTGTAGACACTTTGTTTGAAACACTTGGTGTGGTGGAAAACGTTGATTGTTCCTTTTGATTAACAAAAGTAATTCCATTAATTTTGTTCCATTTGTTATAATCAATCGGTTTAAGATCCGGATTCTTTTGTTTCATTTTTGATCTACTCTCCTCAGATAGTTCCAACGTTTCAAGAAATCACGAACAATTATGGGTTCATGCAAAGGTTTTCCATTGTTCAACACATTCTGAGATTTCGAGATTTCGAGCTTTCTTGAGGAACGAAGAAGGATCGTTACCAAGTGCCATTTTATGTGAAGTATGAAAACGCCGATTTACTTGGTTTGAAAGCATCTTGTTTGTTTTATCTGAATGACCCGTTGTGAGAAGCAAATTGTCCAAAGCTTTAATTTTCTCATTTTATCGAAATTTCATCAAGAAGAGAATCTTCTCGTTTTGAAAAATCGACAATCAACTTTTCTTCTCTTTTCAAGATCAGAAACAGTGCTTTTGTTTAGAAAGTTGGTCATTTAGATCTGAAATTTCCTTGTTTAAAGATTTAATTTTCAAGTGAGAATTCACATCAAGTGTGTTATACTTGATTTGAAATTCTTTTTCTCTTAAAACAGAATCTCGATAACCAATTTCTAATTCGGACATTTTGTTTGTATGAAATTCATAGGCTTTGGCGTGTTCCTTGTAACTCTCAAGCTCAGCGGTCAATTTCTTATTCGCGGCCTTAACCTCGCGATTGACCTTACTAACTTTCTCAATTTCAATGCCACACTGATTAATTAATGATTCAAAAAACCTGCGTCATCGGTCTTAGTATTTTGTGCCACACAACCTCCATTAGGATCCACATATGGAGTTTCAGAGTTAGTATTGCTACAACTCGGATTGTCCAGGTATGTGTCATAAGTAGGTGCTGATGTCACAGAATGCTGTTTGTCATGAGTAAACACATCACATATGACATTGTTATAGAATGGATAAATGATTGGTACCTTAGATACTGCATTTGCGTCATAGAGGCAGGGGAGGTCGCGTCGAGTCAGTGAAGATTTGCCATTAAGAGCTAGCGGTTAGCATTGATGTCCTCTCGGTCTTCCAAATCATCCATAATAGCGAAAAAGTCATGTTCCTCAGCACTCAACTGTAACCCGCTTCTGCATATGCTAACAGCGACTTTCAGAAGAAAATCACCGTTCTTCTTGTAGGCTTAGTGGGACAATTCCTTGCAATGTGACCAGTCCTTGACAGTTATAACACTTAACCGATTACCCGATTCACATTTCCGATTCCCAACGACTGGAGCGCAACATACCCATTCGATTACCCATTGCTTTATTCCCAACATTACTTCCCATCGATTTCCAACATCTTGACCGGTGATTACCACGATACGGAACCGCTGATTAGATGCATTGTTAAAAGCTTTATCCAATAAAGAAAATATCTGTTGCAAGGTCGTTCGGGTGGGTTTCAGTCGAGTGATTCCTAGTTCTACGGTATTGTTGATCTGGATAGAATTGTTGTTGTGGTTGTGGAATGTATTGCTGCAAGTTGTTGTTGTTGGAAGATGATGAAGCTTGTTGTTGTGTATTTATTGAAGGTTGAGTCTTTGCAATAAGTGCCAATGGATCATGATTCTTTGCCAATCTTTCTTCCTTGACTTCATTCACTTCAGCTTGGTTTTGTTTCGAAATCGTTGAGTTGATCATAGTTCACCTGATGAAGGTCTTTTGTTTGGTTGACAATAGTGACATATCGTCCCCATTCTTCTGGAAGATTATTCAGGAACTTGATGTTTTGAGCGATTGTTCTGGGTGCCAACTTGTTTCCGATAAGCTCATTCATCAAAGTGCAAAACCTTCCATAGTAGGATTCAATGGATTCTCCTGGTGTAGATGTAAACTTCTCCCATTCAGTTAGCAACTTGTTCTCCATGTCTTGTTTACCAATTTATGTTCCATAACATAGTCGTCTAACACGTTCCCACATATCGAAAGCAGTTTCTAACTGTCTACAGGAAAAATGTCTATTGGTAAACCCCGTTGGACAATATGAATTGCCATGTCATCTGCATCGACTTGTTTCTGATCCTCTTCAGTGTATTCTGATTCAGTTTGAAGATGAGAGGATGGTGGGATGGGAGGTGTTGCATCAGCATTTCCAGGGACATGGACTTGTCGAGGCTTGAAGGGTCCATCCTGAATGGATTTGATCATCAATTTTCCATTAGGTTTTGTCTTGATATAGCGAAGCATTCGACTTGTCCATTGAAGATAACCACCTTTTTCCAACATAGGAGGGCGATTTTCACGCAGGCTGCATGAATGTCTTGTTGAGTTGCCATTGATGAAGGTATGATATGATAAAGTTGATGTAGGATCGATTCAACGATAAAGGAGTTGTGGTTGATGAAGATTAAGCTCGGTTGAGGTGATTATGAAAGTCGTACCCGTAACCTTGGTTCTTAGTCGAAAAATTTTTAAGCCCAATTTGAAATTCACTTTAAAAATCAATTCTAAGATTATGAAATTTTGGCGCCAAATTTGACCCGAAAAATTTGAATTTAGGCCAAAAAATTTGAATTTTTGACCAAAATTTTCACAATTAAACCAAAATTTGAATTTCGCGTAAAAATTGAACGTTTAGTCTCCTCAAAAATTTATTTTTTTAAGCTTGGCGAGACTTAGAGAGAAGGAGTTACGAGTAGAATTGGTGCTTGGTGGGATCTTATCGTAGGATCTTAGTAGGATTCTATGCGTGAAAGTATCTTACTTCGTAACCTTAGGCTTATCGTAGAACAAAAAACTTAGTCGTAAAACCTTAGCGTAAGTGTGATCTTATCGTAGAGTTCTACTCGTGAGTTTATGCTTATGCATAAACTTAGGTTAAAACCAAAAATCCTTTACTTGTCACGTAAGGGATATCCACAAGTCGAAGTGTTCCACACACTTATCCAAGTGAGGGAAGCGAGGTAACCGTTAACTCGAAGAATCTGCACCAAAAGTTATGAGTAGGACCTTATCGTAGTTGACTTTCTTACAGTAGTAGAACTAGGGTTTGACCTACTCGTAAAAAATTTCCAACGATTCAAACGATTTCTCTTGCCGCAGATATCCTTAAAACACTCGAATAACCCAAAAATGTTGACCTTTTCACCCAAAGTGCTTATAAAAGTTACGAGTAGAAATGACCAAAGAACCAAATACGAGTTTAAAACTTAACCAAAACGCGTAAAGCTTGAACTTTTTGCAAAAACTGAAACTTTAGCACCAAATATACCTTAAACCACAAGAATCTTGAATTTTTAAGTGCAAAAATTGAAGCTTTATGTATCAAAGATGTAGCGTGAAACGCGTATCTTACCAAAACTTCAAAACAAACACAAACACTCCTAAACCATTGTTAGGCGATTGATACCAATTGTTATACCCTTTATCACGTTATACCAAGCAAACCCAACATAAACACGTATGGAGTTATGAGTAGAGATGAAAGATGAAGAATAGAAAGATGGTGACTTGAATGATAGAATTCGTATGTATGTTTAGAGGGTAGAAAGAAGATGAAAACAATAAGATGTATATTGCTTCAAGGAAAACACACACACACACACACTCAAGCACACCCTCAAATGACATACTTGAGGGGTATTTATAGTACAAGACAAAGGATGCCCTATGGCTTGGCCATGGGCGTATGTGAGCTTCGTGGGATTGGATTGGACATGGATTTGATATAAGGCTAGCTTATCTTAACTTATAGCCATTTAGCTTAGCCCACGACACTTTGACTATTCTAACCGCGATATCTAACCACGTTACAAAGTTCCTAATCGTGAATGACCATCACTTCTAATATAAACAATTAAGGCTAACAACAACGATTAGGTTCCTTCCTAGGGTGAAAAACTTGCTCCGAGAAAAGGAAGTTCCTTTGACCTTCGACAGCGCCTTATGCAGCGCATCATTTTGATCAAAGCGGGTCCTTCTACGCGATTTGTTCATCACTACCGCTTGATTTTCCTTCAAGTCGATCACTTCCTCCATGTGGATAATGATAAGGATTTAAAGGTACACTTTGAGGGGTCATTTAAGCTATGTCGATTACTTACATATCCGTTCTTGCTTAATTTCATTCCTTTTCACTTTTATGTCTCTTGCGAGGCAAAATGCTGGAATGATGCTTATTTGAATGAATAAGTGAATATGTGAAGAAAATGGCTAAAGTAAAGATCAAGACACTCCATTTATTTGAGTCGCCCGACGTCACAAATAAGGCGACACCGTCCCTCCCAATTACGGCTTGACTCATAGGTAGTGCTATTTTGTACCACGAGCAGTCGGCTTTAAGAAAAGTAGAGGAAGCGTCTAACTTCCGGGCGACTAGATCCGAACCGAACTGGCGTGTCGAGGAAGATGGCCGACAGCAATGTGTAGCCGTCACAAAAATTTACCAGCCAGAGCGAATTCCCCAATGGCGTCGGCGGCGTCGCGAATTAAAGAGTAGTAGCCCGAAATTGATTAATAACTCTATATATAGAATTTGAATTTTCAGACTTTTAGAGAGGTAGAATTGTGGAGTAAAACCTAAAACGATTTTGGTTTGTCTTGGGCAGTATCTTAGGGTTCTCATACCCTATTTTACATCAAGATAAGTGATCTACTTCATTGATTTCTATATGTCTTCGATTATATGTGTGTATGCTTGTATGTTTACCATGTCCGGCTAATTTATTTGTGTGTTTGCTTAGATCTATGAAACCTAGTTATTGAATATTGATTGGTTGTCTCTTATCTTAATTGTAATTGGCTTAGGATTGCAATACGTCATCGTTGTATTTTTAATGCTTGAGTAATCTTTGCGAACATTAGTTTATAATAAGCCTAGAGTTATTGTAGGCTAAAATCCAAGATAACCTTAGAGTTAGTTTATGAATCCTAGAGATTTTGTAGGCAATAACCTTAAGGTATCCTAAAAGAGTTAGGGAAAAAAGCATACCCTACGACCTTAGAGAGACACAGCGTTAAGAATAAGGGCGTGATAATTCAACCATCAATAAAAGATAACTAGGGAGTAATAGTATCTAGGTAGACACATTTTAATCATCATCTGACACACACATCAATTAGACATAGACTACCCTTAGCTTAGTTAATTAGATAATTAGATAGTAGAGTAATCGGTAGAAGTACCACCCCCAAACCAATACCCAGATTAGTACCTTTCAATTTTCTAAAAAATATAAAAAGATAAAAAATAATCTTCCTCAACCTCAACCTTAGCATAGTAACTTCTTACTAGCATTCCTATTTCCCTAGAGAGCGATATCAATCCCAGGAAACACCCTAATACTACGCTAGCGATTAGGTTCCTTTAGGTGGTTGAAAAACTTGCTCAAAGAAAAGGAAGTTTCCTTTGACGAGCAGCGTTATGCGGCGTATCAAGTTTTTGAAGCGGCTTGCGAGAATAAAATAGCTAGTTAGATCTCTATCTCCTTTAGGTTCCCTTGCTTGATTCCTATCAAGTAAGATTTTTTCTCATTTTTAGCTTCCTCGTGGTCTATCCCCCTTCTTCATGACCTTTGTTCGTAATCCTATCACTTTTCATCATGGAAGGTGATAATCCACCAAAAAACAAGCTACCATCAAACAAATACCCACCACTTGATCCAACCTTTGCCAACCAACTACGAGCTCGTATCGTTAGTGAAATTGGAGAGCTTATGAAATTGAATAGGATAATTGAAAGTGCAGGGAAGCCCCAGGAATCCACTAGTACTTTAGATAGTGATTCAACCTCAGCGATTGGAGGATGATGATTAGAAGAAGGAGATTATAAGGTGTTACAAATTATGGAGGGTAGTAAGGAGGGAGAAGGAACTTAGAGTATTTCGATTCATACCCTAGCAGGAAGGAAACCCTATCACTATAACGTAGTTAACTTCATGACAACCTTCGGCGTCGCATAGAAAGTGGTGACCCTAAAAACATTAAGATACCGTGCATGATTGGGTACTCATATAGAGATCACACTTACATAGGCATGCGGCACCCATGAACATAATGTCTAGGCTCTATTACAATTGGATCATGAGCGAAAAGTTATGACCTATGAGGGACCCCTTTTACCCTAGGAAAGTGAGTAACTATGTTGGGAGGGTTAAAAGATTTCTTGTCTTAAGTAGGTAACTTCACATATAGGTGTGATTTCATGATCTTGGAAAATGTTAAGGGCATTATTGATGGGTTTTTAGGAGATGTGATACTTTGGAGACCATTTATTGAGGAATCTAAGATGGTTTATGATCAAGAGGAAGGAATAGCCAAGTTCTCAAATAGGACCGAGTGTGTTAAATATATAATGCCCTACAAAAATAAGAAGTTTGAGGGTATTGATGATCTAGATGTAGACAACATTCTGGCCTTTAAAGTAGATTGGAAGAACAAGGTTTACTACTCCGCTTGTATAGAGTTAGGCCCCCAGTATATTCGTGATGAGAGAAGAGTTAAGGAAATTGAATGGTCTTCTAAAATAAAAGGAGCGTGAGGCACGACCGAGTCTAGCTACAAGACTCATAAATAAAGAAAAGAGCTTTGTGGGAGGCAACCCATGCTTAATTGTTTGCTTGTTTGTGTGTCATATATCTTTTCATTAGTTGTTTATTCTCATGTTTGAATTTGTGAAAATGCTTTATTTTGTCTTTAATCTCGTCTTAATTACATATAAAGGTATTTTACAAAAAAGATAGGTGTAGGGAAGATTACACACGTTTAAAAAAAGAGCATGAACATGAAATTACAATTATTAAAAGATATATATGTTGTGTTTGTTAGAGTCAAATGCTTGTATCGAATCATAATGGATGTTTTGCAGAATTTTTCGATTTTAAAGATGTAATTTTTCCGAGAAAGCAATGGAACCAGTTCTGTCGGGATAACCTCGGCGGCATCGGGATTACAACTGACGACGTCGAGGAAGAGCGAGACAACTTATCTTATTTTCTCTCGTTTTCTATGCTACTTAAATTTTTGGAATTTTCGGTCTTAATTTTCCATAAAAACTGTGAACATCCATTCCACAAGCATTATATCCTAGTTTAGTAGAGTCATATATAGTTTTACCACCGATTTTATCACGAAAGGTTTCATCTGTTTTCTTAAAGTGTGCAGGTATTATTTATCAAGAAGAAGAAATATAGTTTTGGATGGAGCTTCTCACGCATACATTCTTCTTGAAGAAGAATTTAATCACTACTTCACACGGATCCTACCTAACTGTCGAGTATTAGTTTCTTTAAACTTTTAATACCTTCCATTATCATAACTTTGATACTTTTGGGGAACATTGGGGACAATGTTAAGTTTAAGTGTAGGGAGGGAGAATAAAGCGGGAACTTTGAAACTATGCTTATCCTTGATTATTTGTCTTGTCCAATTTCATTTGTGTAATAAACCATGAGAAATATCTGTTTGGGTAATTTTGGCACCAAATTTAAAATTTTTCATGACATGTAGGAGTGAGCCATTAGTCTTAATAAAGCGTCTCATGGATAGGAAGTTATATGACTAGCACAAAACCCTTTACCACTCAAATTCCACCCCAAAATGTGAGGTTCGCCCTTAGATTTGTAGGAATTAAAGCATTCACCTTTAATGCTTGAGAGTGTACCGGTAGTATAATAGATTCTAGAACTTGTTTTGTGATGCATCCAGAGATCGCTAGTGAGACTACACTTGTGTAGTTAGGAATAACTAAATGATAAGAGGCATTAGGATAACCCTTGTTTGATACCCGTATTATAATTACTTCTTCCACATCGGTTGAGTAATTCCCCACACCCTTGCGTTGTACTCATCTTTAGTACACGATACCCCTAGTTAACCCCTCGGGCCTATCCTTTTCGGTTCTCATGATGTTTTGGTTTTTCGGAATATCAATGAAGAGCATTGTTTATAATCCACCCCCAAATGTACACCCAAATCGGCTTAGCCTACCTTGTATGCACTCACTTTTAGTGCATTATTGTTATCATACTAAACCCTTAGTTCAATTATCTAGTTACTTGCATAAGTTGCTAAGTCGGATCATATCCTTTGTATCTGATTTTGGGGCGATAGGGAATCATGGGAAAAGTTAAATTTTATGGGTGACGGAAATAACGTTAAACTCAAATTCCCTTTATTTACGTAATAATGTATTCCAAGTGTTTTGATCTTTTCAATACGGGTTAAATTAGTGTTAGAGTAATAAAAACTCAAGTGTAGGAATGTGCCTATAAATCACTTATATTTTGATGTTAGCGTAGAGGATGTAGAGTAAAAGTGTATGAAAAAAAATAAAAAAGTGTTGAAAAAAAAAACAAAAACAAAAAAACATACGGGCTACCATCCTACATCTATCTTTAAATTTATGTTTGTTTGTTTTAAAGTTATCTAGAGTTTAGAGTGTCGAGTCTTGGCTTAGCAACACCATTCTTCTCATGCTTGTAACATAAATATTTTTGACTTGTCACCACTAAATCACCTATCCAACCAAACCCTTTGTTTCCCTACCGTAAGCCTAACATTACAACCCTTTAAAAGACCTCTTAGATAGTTTTTCTTAGGTGCTTACACCAAAGCGATGGAGGTTTGATCTAGTCTCAAGCCTATGGTAATCTATGTACTAGGACCGGTTAACGAGTGTTTATCTTCCATTTCCAACTTGATATATTTCATATACACCCGAGATGAGAGTATCCAAACACCACTTGTGAGGTGCTAGTATGTAATTTCCGTGCTTGTTATGACTTTTACGGGGCTTATACTTGTTGTGAATTGTTCTAAACCAATGTTTCATGCCTCCCAACTTATAAATTAATTGGTAAAAGCACATTTGCTTGAGGACAAGCAAATACCAAGTGTAGGGATATTTGATGAGGATTTAAAAGGTACACTTTTGAGGGGTCATTTAAGCCCTTAATTGACCACTTTATATCCGTTCTTGCTTAATTTGTTCCTTTTCACTTTTTAGGTCTCTTGAAGGCAAAATGCTTGAATGATGCTTATTTGGACGAAAAGGCGTGAATATGTGAAAAAAATGGCTAAAGTCAAAACCAAGACACTCAAGCTGCTGGAAGTGCACAGAGCAGTGTCACAAATAAAGGCGACGCCGTCCCTAATTGGCGGCACGAGGTGAAATTGCTATTTTGTACTGGCGGCGTCGGGCTTTAAAGAGTAGGCGTCACAACTTCGATGGCCTAGATCAGTTGAGCGGCGTCAAAGTTGACTTGGCCAGCGAAACCCTAATGGCGGTGATCACGGCGTCCCAATTAAAGAGTGGCGCCATCACAGTTGTAACTCTATATATAGAATTTGAATTTTCAGACTTTTAAAGAGGTAGAATTGTGGAGTAAAACCTAAAAGCGATTTTGGTTTGTCTTAGGCAGTATCTTAGGGTTCTCATACCCTATTTTACATCAAGATAAGTAATCTACTTCATTGATTTCATTATGTCTTCGATTGTATGTGTGTATGCTTGCATGTTTACCATGTCCGGCTAATTTATTTGTGTGTTTGCTTAGATCTATGAAACCTAGTTATTGAATATTGATTGGTTGTCTCTTATCTTAATTGTAATTGGCTTAGGATTGCAATAGGCCATCGTTGTATTTTTAATGCTTGAGTAATCTTTGTGAACATTAGTTTATAATCGCCTTGAGTTATTGTAGGTTAAAAATCCAAAGATAACCTAGGTTAGTTTATGAATCCTAGAGATTTTGTAGGCAATAACCTTAAGGTATCCTCAAAGAGTGAGGGAAAAAAGCATACCCTACGACCCTAGAAGACACAACGCGTTAAGAATAAGGATGTGACAATTCAACTATCTTACTAGGGAGTAATAGTATCTAGGTAAACACATTTTTAATCATCATCAGGCACACATCAATTAGACATAGACTACCCTTAGCTTAGTTAATTAGATAATTAGATAGTAGAGTAATCGGTAGAAGTACCACCCCTAAAATCCAATACCCGAGATTGGTACCTTTCAATTTTCTAAAAAAATATAAAAAGATAAAAATAATCTTTCTCAACCCCAACCTTAGCGTAGTAATTTCTCACTAGCATTCCTATTCCCCTAAAGAACGATATCAATCCCGAGGCTTACCATAATACTACACTACAAGCGATTAGGTTCACGCCTAGGTGGTTGAAAAAATTACTTTCAAGAAAGAAGGAAGTTTCCTTTGACCCGAGCAGCGTTGTGCGTGTATCAATAGCTGGAGGGTATATGAGAGGCAGAGATGGAATCACAATGTGGTGTGTGTTGAGGTTGGTTGGGTTTACTTGACCCTTCATACATTACTGTTTAAGGATTGAGCCAACATCTCTGAAAAAGGTGGTATGATTACCCCATTAAATTTCCTATTACCATTTCTATT
>OU343219.1:242667108-242690760 GCA_910596185.1 Chrysanthemum makinoi
GGGTTTGAACCTTAGACCTCTTGTGAGGACATTAGGTGCCTAAACACTAGGCCACTTTGGTGGTGGTTAAAAGAATAACCATAAGCAATAATACACAACTCATAATCATTTCAATTGATTATTGTGATATTCCTCTACCTTATATACCGGAAGGGGTTGTTCACGAAAGCTTATTTGAACAACTTAATATCCTACGTAGAGCAGATAGTGTTTGGATTTCCTTATCGGCTTTTGCGTGATAATCCACTATATTTTGAAGGGTATTTAAGTAATTTGATTAACTATAAGCCCCCATAAGCCCGTTTCAATTGGCTTTGCATATGGCTTATAAAAGCTTACAAAAGCCTATGTGACAAACAAAACTTATTTAATAAGCTAGCCAAATACCAATTCATAACCCCTAAACCAACCAAAACCCCAATATTAACCAAACAAATTCAACCTAACCTAACACAACATAACATAATCACATCTCACTAACCCTAAACATTTAAAATTAGCGTTTAATAAAAGTAATAAAACATACTCTGCAAATAATAAGATCACCATCATCATCATACTCCTTCCCACCCTTCTTCTTCTCATCACCATCATCCTCATCCTCACTCTCACTCTCCTCAACCTGTTGCTGTTCATCCTCCTTAGTATCCTGCTGTTGTTCAAGGTAAGTCTGAACAACGTTCCTAACAAGCTTCTTCCTGTCAGGCTCCGACAAGTCAATCCCCATCTTCTCAGATGCTGATTTCCTTATCTTGTATTCTGTTGTTGAGTCCATGTCTGAGGATTTTAGTATCTCTAAAACTGTTTCTTCTATTTTTGATTTTAATTCTGGCTCCATTGTTTTGGTTTTATATATGAAGGTTATTTCTGGGTGTCTGGAAAAGTGGAGTGAGTGTTTTTGTGCTGATTTAGTAATTTTAGGAAGATGTTTTGCTGCTATTTGTGTTTTTGGACGTTGGGATTGGGCCTATTGGGCTTATTATTGGGATTACGAGCCCAAGTCTGTTGTAGTAATTTGACTGACAGATACAAGTATAAGCTCATATTATTCCGTGGGCATGTCTTGACTATAAAAATGAAAAATGTTAAAAAAAAACATGGATTGGAAACTAAAGAAATAAAAGAAGTATAACGCGTCGAGCATTGAGAAATGATAATTCCTCCTACTACATGTTCATACTCATATTCCTATTCACATGATTATGATAAGTGTCAGAACAGACAGTTTGGATGCAGAGAGATAATGAGTAAAGAAAAACATATTATATTATTGTATGTGTAGGAGGATATGTAAAAATATAATGTAGGAGGATATAGCAAAACTCACCGAGCATTGATTGGCATGACTAATTAGCATGCTTAATTATATGCCTAAACCTATGTGATACCATGGTAGTAGTAAAAGAACACACTTTCTCACAAACAATAAATAAGTGCATATGCATTTAGGCACAAAATTAGTCATATATTTAGGAATCTAAATCATTTTCTTAAAGCGTCAATAGTTTAGACCTGAGTTATTTAGAAGAAAGAAAACATGTGCGAGTTAGATAATAAGAGCATACGCTAGCACGAACTCGTAGAGTCATGGCCTTAATATCATGATGACGTTGGTTCTATGGCATGGAGGGGCCAAAAAGGTGTCAAAATGTGTTTGTTTATGGTGTCTATGTGTGTATTTTGGTGTATTTTAGTGAGTCTAGTTTTCATTTCGTTATTACGAAAAGTCTTGGGTAAAACATAGTTTGGTCGGGGTTGACGTGGAGCGGGTGATATAAAAAACAAAGGTCGTAATACCTAGAGCTCTATAATGCTTGGTTGACAAAGTAGCTCCAACATTTTCACATTTACCTTCTAATAACTACCAAAGTGATTTTGAAATAGATCTTTTGAAAATAACTCTTATGTTTTTGTACATTTTTAAACATGAAGTGCGACTTTATTGTCAAGAGAATGTCTTGACTGACTTATTTGTTTTAGGCTGCTTACAATATTTCGATCGAGGCTTGCCTCGATCGAGTGAAGAATCGATCGTTCTTGATGTGGCGAATCGATCGGCACTGAAGTTTCTCCCAACTTGGTCACGATCACGATCGAGTATAAAGGTTTTAAAATGTCAAAAAATTACCGTTATTGCAACGGTTTTAAAAAAAAAAAAAATAAATTACCTTTATAAATACACAATACAAACACACTTCAATCCACAAATCTATTTCACACAATTCAAACTCAAAATACTTCTCAACACAAGATTTAATATGGCTTGCCGTCTCCCCCATTCCGTTGAAGATATGCAAGTGTACGTTCAAAATCAATGCAATAACGACGATGAGGCTCGAAAAAACGCTATTATAAGCGCCATCGAATTGTTTGACCAGACGAAGGCGGAGAAGGAAGCAGAGATGAGAAAACTACAAGAGTTGCAACGCGACATTACGCTCGAACGAAAAGCGTGATCGACAAATTTTGAAAGATCAAGCCCGCAAAGATTGCGAGATTGCTGACAAGTTGTGGCGGTGTGTTCAAAAGGTATCGGACAACATCAGCACCAAAATCAATTGGAGCTACTGGGAGAACGAAAAAGATGGTGTAGGTGCATCAACTTCGACTACCAACTTCGAGCTCTGGAGAACCTCGCTAGACGAGGAAGATTTGGCTCATCGAGGATTTGCCGGTTATCGTATGACTCCGCATGCTGGGAGCATTCATATTAGATTTATGATTTATGTATTTCGTATCGTTTTTATATTTAATATATTATTGTTTTTATTTAGTATTGTAACATTTTAATTATTAATGAAATTTTATTTTGTGTTAAAAATGTGTTTTTTTTTAAATGAACTTGCGCCTTTGGGGCACTTAATCGCTGAAGGTCGCGGAGAGAGATGAACGGCGTGGAGGAAAATGAGGGGGTATTGGGGTTCGGGGTTAGATTCTGGGACCTTAAATCTACATCTTTGATCAGAGCTAAAAGACTATGTTAACCATAAGGTCACAATTTACTTTACGAATACTTGTGATCATAGTTGTCAGGATCCCGATCCTGATCTTAGGATCTTACGATTTTACGATACTGCAAAGTAAAAACGATCCGGATCCTACATAGGATCTTTGCAAGCTTAGGATCTTATAGGATCCTGATCTTGACCATACGATCTTACGATCTAATGCGATCCGATCTTACTTTCTCTGATTACAAACTAAAATCTACAAATTTATGGGTTGTTTGTTTGTAGAATTCAAAAACAACATGTTAATATTTTTAAACATTTTATAATCATAATTTAGGACTACATTTATCTGAAACATTCATAGTATTTTATGGTTATAATGTATTAGAATTTGTAGATTTGTATAAAATTACATCAATTATTAAGAAATAACATTAGAGTAAGATCTTAAGATCCCGATCCGATCTTACGATCACGATCTTGCAAAGACGAAAACAATCCTGGGTAGGATCCCGATCTTGACAACATAATAAATTTGACACTAATGTGCATATATATATAACTGTATAAAGTATAAACCATTGTTAAGGCCACCAGCCCACCACGAAGGTAAAAAATTACATAATCTTCATACGGGTATTTGCAAAAAATCACAACCCAATGATAACAAATATCGCAAGTATCGAATAACCCATTTTGGATCGTCATCTGAAAATTTTCAGTTGGGAGTTTCTATATTAACTTAAAATGAGCCACATTAATATCTGTAACTGAAATCATAAGCCACTGAGATCAACTTCTTTGAAGACATCAGATATCATCTCTATCTCTTAAACTTCCTAGGCCCTTGTTTCTTCTCGCTGCAAGGATACAAGGATATCAAAACCATAAGTCTGATAATCTAGCTGCACTTTGACTTTTTAAGTCAAGTTCATTACATTAAAATTCAAACTTTGATATGATCATTTCAAGATTGATACGCTTACTGAACGTAGATACTCATACGTTTTAGGGTACCTTGAATGGCTGGTTATAACTAGCGGTCAACTAATAAGATTTGGAAAATAAGTGTAGAATTAGCTTCAACAAATCTGAATTTTCCTGTTTTACATTGGGTGTTTGGAATTTATAATTCTAACGGTCTGCTTAACATAATAACCATGTACAAAGATGCTAATTTCGTAACAAGCATAGAAACACTTCTTAAGAATGTTTGGGATTTGCTTATGTGTTTAATAGTCAGAATTTATGGAACATCACATTGTTTATGTGTGTTTTAGTTATGTATCACAGAATAATATATCAACAAAGTTAATACTTAATAATGGTAATCCATGGGCTACCTTGACTGAGTTTCACCAGCAGGAGGGGCAGTAGCAGCTTTGGCGGTGGCGGTGACAGGTCCAATTCTAGGGACAGATCCAAAGCCAGCAACCTCATCCATGCTCTGTCCTTGTCGACGGTAACGCCCACCAGTGGCAACAAAGGAAGGGCAAGGTCTATAAGCTTTGATAGGCCACCAACCGAAGCCCGGTACAGTTGCAATACCACCTTGCATCCTTCCTTCACCGTTACATCCCCTTTCTACCTCTGATTTCCCACACGCCTGGCAACCCCTACATTCAACACCAATTACCATATATTTTGAGGGTCTTTGAGATAGCTTATATTTTGTGCTTAACAACGTAGCTGCTTGAGATAAACCATTTGGAAATCAAACTGCTTGTTTTGAAGAAAGATAAGCAGTTTTCAATAAGCAAGTTGGAAGGTTGGGAGCTGCCTATCTTAAGGTGTGCTTATTCCTTTAAAAAAGTTAGATTTCTCCTTATTTATATACATTTTTTTTACACAGAATAAAAAAATTAAGCATTATTACCCGAAGTGCTTATTTTTAAGCTTATCTGCTTCTACTTATAAGCAATACCTAACCCTCTTACATTGTTTGCAAATTAGAATTTCAACATCTATCAGTTTAAGCTAAGATATATCCACTTTAATAAGTACCCGAAAGGTATCGAACTGATTGGTTGAGATTGAGAAGTAGAAGAGCTGTTGCTTTCTTCATCTTCTTGTTTCTCCACGCTGGAAGGTGACGAGGAAGCTCGGAGGACGAAGACCGGATATTTCGGCTGCTGCGACTTGATGGAAGAAACTGGGTATATTGGCCCGGAGAAAATGGTTGTAGAAGCCATTTCCCCTGTTAAACTTTTGGGAGGGTGATAAGAGAAGGTGGTATCTTTGATGTGAGGCTGAGAAGTGATTTACTTGTACAAAAAGAGGGTGTTTGGATTGATTATTTAAAAAACCGTTATCTGCTTTTGGATAGCTTATTTTAACTGTTTACATCTCTCAGCGTCTCAAACTGCTTAAGTAAAGTTATTATTAAAAGAAAAATGTAAAGTTATTTATAGATTTTAAAGATTTTTAGAAAAGCTTATGTAGATGCTTATTTACATTAAAAAAAACTATCAGCTTATTTTGTAATCAAAATTACAATGCAGTAGATAATTTTCGTATTTGCTAATCCCCACTCAAATAAGCTGCTAAAAACAGCTTATAAATTCAGTCTGAAAACTTAAAAGTAGTTAAAAGTTGTACCAGACAACCCTGAACTTCTTAAGCAATGGCATTTGCTTGACATCGCAGACCAATGATTGCTCTACTGGAAGTGCCAAATGACATATTAAAAGTACACATTGCACAACTTTTGATTCATTTCGCTACCTTTCAAAATCATATACAACCTATTTGACTGGGATATGCCAGTCAAAATCAAATACAACCTCAGGTATAATATAAACAAACCATCGGTGCACATTTGGAATGGGATGCCAGTCAAAAACTAGATTGACTTCGATAGCGATTAGAGAAATTCATATACGATAATCATATCCAAATTCCAAAGTAAAACCAACATATATCCATCCAGTCAAGAACCCTGCAAACCTACTAAAAATATCTGTACCATTTTCCTTTTTTCGCTTTTCTTAAAAAGGTATCACCTAAACTCAAAATAAAAATGAAGCCTCTTGGTTCTCAGTTGTCATCCCAGGATAGCTGGTTGATCAGCAACTTCACCATCTGCAAGCATCACAGAGCTATGATGATGGACCATGAACCATTGACCATTGTGAAGCTCAAACACATTCGTCATGCTCATAGGGTGGTTGTTGTTGTGGTTGTGCTCCATCCCAACATAGGCTTTCATTGTCACCCAAGCCACACCCGGAAGTACCCGCGACCTTACATCTCGAACTTGAAAATTTACACCTGGCTCCCAATTTAAAGCCAGCTGCCAGCTCCTTAAAACTCCACTATACCTGCATTCCAAAACACTTGCAACTGAATGATGCTATAAACATATAATCCCACGCTTTAATTTAAAATTTGGATATCAGCTGATATGACATCAAAGTGGAACTAGAACTAAAAGAGTGTGTTAGAGAAAAACAAAAAATCAAACTTACCCAGAAAAATATTCCCCAGAGGCATGAAAACATTTGACATAATCTGCGTTAAGCCAAAGCTGACCCATATCTGGAAGAGATCTTTCTCTAATGATGTCAAAAAAATGTTGATTGATATTCACAATTGCTCTTGTTGTTGCATAGTAGGCCTTCCATCCATTAGCAGGTATCACACCGTCTTGTTCTGTTGTAAAATCCTGAAAATGTGGCAAGGTTGCAGAGTGAGACACAATCCAAATTAGAATATCTTCATAAGCCAAAACCGTTTTAAACTAGAACACTATATACATGCACTAAAAAAGATTATCATAGTACGTCTATGAGCAAATCCAACCACCCACTACTTATATCTACAAGGCTAAACAAGTATAAAATGAAAGAAAAGTTATGGAAACAAGATTAATAACTAATAGTTAAAAAAAAAGCTACTAAACCTAGCCTTCGATAACACTAAGACGATGAGCCATATTGTACTGAATCAAGATCTAAAGAGGCAAAGGATTCTAATTGTTCATAAAGGTGAGAGTTTGAGAAAGAAAGAGAAGAACTAACAAAGCCTTATGAGTTCAAGGCACTTTCAAGTTGCCAAGGATCCAACTAGTAAGAAAAACAGGTGCTTTTAATTAAAACAGGAAGATGAAAGGCAGAATAAATTACATCTATTAGGTACATGAATTATCAAAAACACATTCATCACTAGAAACCTAGTTACTACAAAAGAAGCGCCGAACCTCCGCTAATATTATTAATCACAAAAAATGGTTTACGCCTAAAGGCGAGACTCCCACCCGGCATGTCCTCTTAGCCTGGCGGGACAAACCCCAAAACCTACTTACTGTTCCAGGTTTCCTATAGATATGTCAACAAGAATCATTTACAGCAATCTCATTGTCATCCAGCAAATATAGTAACTTCAGAAGTTGTTCAAATAAATGCATTGCAGTACATGTTCAGGACAACGGATATCAGGGAACATGCAATATATAGGTGACCAATAAGGTACATGCAGCAACATCTTATGGAAAATCATGGCTCGCTATGTATGTTCCATATACGCTCAACTTCAAAGCAAATTAGCTAAACAGAAGATCAACTGGCTACTATCCTTAACAAAAGCGTAGGAGAGTTCCAACTTCAAAACCAAATTAGAGCAACATAAAGATCCAAACAAGAAATAATCCATACTTGGTGAGCATAAACAGGTCATATGATACATATCCATCTCTCAATACTTTTTTAATTGAGAACATACAGACATTCTACATATGTATTTTGAAACTCAGACATATGCATATAGCACCATTCTACATGATTGTTGCATTCAACTCTGGAAAATATATAAACACGGTCCACTTGGGCTATACGGTTAGCAACCTCTGGATATTATAAGCCATAGACTACAATTCCTAGATGATAATTTGGATAAAATGATTAGTTTTAATATAAGAACTTTACAATAAGAGATAGGTATTAACTAACAAATTGATAAGAAATCAGTAAATACTAGAGATCGTCTTATGCTAACTGTAGATCCCTCTAGTTAATAAATTAAATTTGAGTTCCTTTGTCAACTAGATATTCATATCAGAGATGTGCTGGACATTCCAATAAAAAATCTGTAGAACAGTAATCTTGTTGAAATAACTTCTCTATTTGAAAGATGAAGAGTGCAAAAATCAATTATAATATTAGACAAACTGGTAAGGTTTCACCACCTTTCTTTCACATATCAGTGTGCTTACTCAGATCAACTGGGAAACATCAGCAAACGTATCTAAATTCTCTCGAATTTCATTCGCAATTCCAATTTATGACGAACTTGACCGTCAAAAGTCGAATAAAGATTCGGATAAGAGGTACATGGCTTATTAATGGAATGGTACAAGTCGGTACGGAACACCAACGATGCTATAGGTCTCCATTTAAAGTAAGTAATAACTGATAGGTCTCTGATACCTTATTTTGTCACTTTCTATACAAACAATTGCGTAGATTTGGATAATTTAAAAGTTAATTAAGAGCTACGGTCAGTCATAGGTGAATAGTTGCACTTTGGTTACATGTTTACAGTCATCTCAAGCAGTTAGCAAATATATCATGTATGGAACTTCAATTACACATTCAGACTGATAGCCTTGCTAACGACACCAGATATTATTCTTATCCATACGATTCTAAGAATTTGGATAACAGCCTCATGCCATTTCCTGATAACTATACATATGATATGGGCCACAATATCATTTCAGTGTTTATAATTTAAATTATGTTGCTCGTGTTAAAACTCCAACGTTAATATTAAGCTAGACATCAACTGGCTACAAAATACTACCCGCTCCCTCTAGAAAACAGCACTTCCCATTTTATTTTTTATCCCAAAGAAATAATAAAATAAATAAATATCTTTTAAGTCAAGTCTTCAAATGTATTTTAGTTTTAGTTTTTTTCCCCTTCGTAATCATTACATGAAACTAATAACTTTGATTCTTCTCCCCGAGTTTTCATTATATATGTCAATACTAAGAAACAGGGAAGACATTTAAAATATTCAAACATTTATAAAACTATATTCAAGTAATGTATTGCATTCTTTTGTAGAATGAAGGGAGTATTATCTCTCCACCCTGTATGCAAACGTTTGTTCTTTCCAAATGTTATCAGAGAGAGAGTTTCTCATTAAGTTCTTGTTAATGATTGTTCGATGTTCCAAGAACGCAACGTAACATATATTTGAAGCTTCTTCTTATCACTTAAATGTAAAATATCTCCTCCAAATACTTTCCAAAAATCAAAACTTTCAAACGCCTCAACTAGTTAGCGAATCTACGCACGTTACTTTTTCCACTACAATAACCTCCTCAACCTCGGATCTATTTCAAACGCTTTAAAAGTGAATCAGTTATTTGACACATAAACAACGCAAGCTAGCGTAGTAAATGCCCTAAAACTCAACTGACAGCTATACAACAGTTCTTTATACAGCTATACAGAACTATCTAAACACACAATCTCATTAAGCTCGACTGACAGATGCTCCCTATCAGTTTTCAGTGCCCACTATACTCTTAAGTCTTAACACATCCGAATCCCTAACTATAAAGTTCATTTTCCTATAACAAGACATGTTTTCAAACCAAATAATATCACACATCAAGTTAGCACAACTATGCACATCCTTTCCTTTACTGTAATAACTTCCTGACATCTGTTTCAAACAATCAAAACATGAGTCGTTTAACTGAAACCTAAACAGCGCAAACGAGTGTCGTAGTAGATGCCCTAAAAGGCTAAAACTCGCCGGACAGATGCTCCCTAATTCAGTTTTCAGTATCCACTATACTCTTAACAATTCCTAATCCCTAACAACGTACACGTATCAAACACATATTTATTATGATTCTTCGCATAACTAGCCCCATTACATCAACAAACTTACAGCAAAAAACAATACATGAAACCTAGCTCAACCATATACGTAGCAGTAATTATAAAGCGTAAAATGAACTCTAAATGTTAACACTTCTTTTATTAGCGTTTCAAACAGGGGCGTTTAAACTAAATCCTAAAGCTAAACGCTCATTTCCAAACAAGCATCATATTATAAACGCTAAACGCTCCTAAATTATACTATAACAAACAAGCCAAATATCACACGCAAGTTAAAAAACGACAACAACCTTATGATAAAGCGCCTTCCACGCATTATCATCATTCGCCGCTCGCCTCATGGAGCTATTCGTCATACTCAACCTACACAAACTCGGATAATCCAAATAACTCAACGCGTGAGTCGTAATTTCCGGAACCAACTGTTCCATCATAGACGCGCCAATCTCCCTATCACCACCAACTCCTGCCACGTGTCCCCCTCCTCCTCCATCACCACCGTTCATCATCCTAGCAGCAGTTACAGTTACAGCCATTGATTTATCACCACAATTAACACAAGTTTTTGATTTATTATTGTTATTATTTAGTTTAATGAATTTGAATGAAATTAGGGTTATGATTAGGGCAAGGATTAAGGAAATGAAGGTGATATCCATTGATGATGGTTATGATGAGACATGAAATTAACCATCAGTGTTTTTGAATTACAAGCCCTAGAAATTTTTTTTTATAATTTTTTTTTTATAAAAGATGTTATGTAATGAATTGAGTTTAAATATACTAGTTTTTGATGAAAGGAACCCTAATTGTTTTTGGTCACGTGAGTGGGGGGTGGGGGTTTTAGAGAGAAAATTTTGGAGAGGGGGAAAGAAAGGGTAAATGACGATGGTCAAAGTATATAATAAAATGATAGGGTTCCTTACTTCTTGTAAAAATACCGAAGGTTTTTTGAAAATAGTCTTCTACTTTCGGGTAGAGGTAAGGTTGTCTACGGCTATGTTTGACGCGGAGCTTTTTGGAGCATTTTGGGGCGATGAGCGGTGAGCAAATGATCTTTTTAATTTTTATTGTTCGTTTGGTAAAGGAGTGGTGAGCTTTGCTATTTTTTAGAACGCTCATTTTTCCAATCTACTTTAAGAAGTTGTGGCGGTGACTGACAGCTCACATATCGCTTCATACCATCACTGCTATCACTTTCACTTTTACCAAACACACCCTACATCTCACCTCTTTCATACCTCGTGAAAAACGGGATTTGGTACCGTTGATTTTTATATATAGTGTATCTTTGGTTTATTCGGTTTTATTATGTGATTGGTGTAACATCACACAAGTAATCTACAACTTTAAGATGGGTTAGTTTAAAACTGTTCGGAATTGTCCGAACTAATAATTGTCGTCATCCATAAGTTATTGTATCGCAAGACATAAAATTGAAAAACATTTCTCGCCGGAACTAATGCCATTATTAATTAGAGACGTACGTTTTACTCAGATATACGTTGTATAACCGAGATGTTTTGATCGTTCTTTTTCACTTTTTCTTTGGACACACTCAAATCTGTTATTTTTAACTTAGATGTATGTGACCTAATCGAGGTATTTTGATCGTCTTTTACTTTTTTTTTTTCTTGCCATCTTAAAATATGTTGTCTTTAACTCGAATGTACATGACCTAATTGAAGTATTTATACTGTTTTAAACTATTTGTTCCAGTTATCCTCAAGTATATATATAGTGAGACTAGACGAGTACCCGCGCCTAGCGGCAGCTGTTCCTAGCGGCAGATAATTAACAACTGCGATATTGTGGTAAGTGTTTCGTAACATGCGATAATTAAACTGAAGAAAAAATTCTTAACATGTATCAAAGAACAAATAAAAGTATTTATTGAAACTAAAAATGAAACATTACATCAATTATGAGATAACTAACAATGCACGTTACTCGTCATGTAAAATTTCTTATTACACGACATATGAGGTGATGAATCCTCTTTGACCAAACTATTTGATTGGCTTCACTTTGTAATTATCATCCATCAAGACATGGTATTTGACCCAATCAAACCTAAGAAACTTAACAAAAATATATACACCGGTTGTATAATGTATTTTGACCAAATTATTTCAGAAAACTTTGTATACCTTTGAAATTAATGCGCCGGAACAATCAACGATTAAAGCACCAATCAATCACCATCATTATAGCAATATTTGGAACACAAATTTGTATTTAACGTATTTAATGTGCAAGAACGAGAACAAAAAAAATGAACCCCGTGACTATATAATAAATCGATACAATGTTTTGTGATTGTAAACATTCAAGTTATTCACAACAATATCTCCGCAATTTCAACTATATATAAATGTCAAAACAATATTTTTAAAAATCATATGGTCATTGCACACATTTCAATATTTAATAACTGAGATCGTATATGATACACACACTATAAAGTAACATAACAATAAATAATAAGTATTAATATGGTGCCTTATAAAATAAAAGATATTGATAAACTTTTAGAAATTATTAGTGTTAAGATTAAATAAATTAAAAAATATATACTCTTTTTGGGAAAATTACAATAGTAAAAGTTGTCAAAATTTGTCATACATTTCTTTCAAATTTTAGGTGTGAAATGTTATGGTAGCTATTTCATTAAGGGCAAATTCTTTGAATTTTTATGTAGAAATTTTAGTTTTAAAGGAATTTTAGGAATTTAACATTACTCACTTTTTAAGTTTCAAAAACATGGATACATGCTTTGTATGTATAATAAAACAAAATAAAAAAAAAAAAACTTGTGTTGACTTTCAAACATTGAATATGCCAAATCAGTTTTCATTTAATATTAGTTTGAATTTTTAATGGTAATTATATATACATATAGTTAAAGAAGAGTACCCGTGTATAGCAACGAGATTTTATAGCGACATATCGTTTAGTGATAAAAAATGTTTATGGTTATAAACGAAAAATAATAAAAGTTTGAAGATTTGGGTATTAAACATAATGTTTCGAAACCCGTCGACCGGTGGTTCAACTGGTTGAACCGTTTTGGTCGAAAAACAGTCGATTTAAACCGGTCAACCCGACGGGTTTGGTTGAACACGGTGAAATTAAACCGGTCAACACTGCCGGGTTTGAAGCGCCCCGTGTTAACCCGGTTTCGTGTGTATTAATAGTTTACTTTTGAAATATATGTTTTCAAAGTTTCTAATTTTAGTTTCAACATTTCACTTTTTGTGTTTTCCTTTATATATAGTATACGTACCTGTGACGATTAACCTGAGAAACGATTTCGATGAGGCGATTTACCGTTTGTATCGGTTTCAACGGTCCTCTCTGTTCATTTTGGATGACTTTTATCGGTTAGTCGAACCGTTAAGCGAAACCGTTCCCGATTGAACCCGTTGGTCCCGTCTGGTCCAGTTTTCAAAATTATATGTACCATCAACTTGTTAGCTTGTATGAAACTTTGTGTGTTTTATTAATTTGTATAATGTGTATAATAGCATGTACTTTTCATTTTAGGGTGTTTTAAAAATAACAAATTAGTGTGTGTAATTATTTTATATTCTGGATTTTGTTGAAACTTGTTTAAATTGTATATTGTGAAAATTTTATTGTACTTTTTAGTATGGGGTGTTTTAATTGTTTGTATTTAATTTGGTGGATATGCTTTTAGTTGGTTGTACAATATGAATAAATCAATGTACTTTTAAGTAATGAGGTGTTTTAATAAGAGTATTAATTACATTATACACTTCTCTCACCTTTGACTTTCAACTTTCAACTTTCAATTTTCACTTTCACCTTTGACCATTTTTCTATTTTATGTAGTAAAGATTGGAACTGTAAAACTCTTGTTGAAACTTGAAAGTGGTTGTTGATGAGATTGAAGGGTAAAATTTGTCATTTTTGAAAGTCAAATATTTTTTTATAAAAAGTATGAGATGGTCAAACACGCCATATCTTCAAAGTATGTTTTGTTAAAAAAGAAAAGATTGGTCATATCTTTTTTAATTAGAGTAATTAAGTTTTTCTGCACGAAGCTATCATTTATAAATGGGAAGAGTTTAATACCATTTATTTGTATCACTCTATTTCAATAACCTTTTCTTGTAACTCACACACTAGCAATCTTACGAGACCGGTTTCATGGCAAATATGTTAGATGTACATTGTGTAAAGACATGATTAAAGGGACATGGAGACGTGACCCATGTGTCACGCCACATGTCACTGTTAGGATACCAATTATTATACAAAGGTAAGGTAAAAACGTTGTGTAATCTAGAAATAAAATATAGAGTTAATTACATAAATCGTCCTTGTGGTTTGGTAAAAGTTACGGATCTTGTCTCTTGGGTTTTAGCGGTCTCGTCCCCGTGGTTTACAAATCTTACGGATCTAGTACAAAAATTGACCCGGGGTTAAAAAAGGACCTCCATTGCAGTAGCTTCCTAACTATATGGGTTGTTTTTATAAATTTTGATTTCCCTCTCAATTTCTAGGTTTTTGTGATTTCCCTCACAATCTGATGCACTATCAAAGTCATCAATGTCTAAATCTTCTTCTTCTAAATCTGCTTCTCCTTCACACTCAACATTGCTATCAAATTTCCTCTTAAAAGCCTCCATATCAACCTCAACATCCTCAAACATGTTATCCTGATCAACCAAAACCTCATCGTCATCTCCTCTATTTAACCCACTTGACTGACCCCCTTCATTATTCACAATGTTAGGATAAAAGGGATCAAAGTCCTCCATATCTAAGTCAGTTGGCAAAGTCCTAGGCTCAGCTTCTCCTATATGTAACTCACTTGATTGACCCACTTCAGTATTAACATGTTCTTTCTCAGGCACAACAGAATCCTCAACATTGTCATGGTCAAAGGGATCACCCCCAGGCCATTCCTCAAAAGTTAACATTTTTTGTGCAAGTGTTTTCTTAGTCAGTTTCTTAACAAACTTCTTCTTAGGTTTTTTTATAGGTTTTTTCTTAGAAGGCAAAGGTTTTGACATAGGTTCTGCTACTTCCACCTCAAACATATCTGTCTTACTTTGAGGTTGTGACATGGGAACATCTAAAACTGACACCCAAAATTCAGTGAACACCTCAATCACTTTCAATGAACCTATATGCTTAACCATCTCTATAACATCACTATCTGTTACTAGGGGTTTAAGTCCTTCATCTAAACTAGTGTTAGGAATTCTAAAATGATAAAAGATAACTTCATTTTTAGAACCTATCAAGCCTAGCATGTCACTAAGTTCATGGACGTAACCATTCATCAAAGATCAACCCAATCAAACCAAATTAACCTTACCATTCATGTAGCGTCTTCCGAACCCATTGTAAAAAACCGCCATGGTTTAACTTCAAAGTGAAAATAGTTGAGTTTTTTGATCCTATTTAAATGTACAAAGATATAAGAGTAAATTATTACATTGCATTCATACAATCAATCAATTATCTAACAGGATCAAATATGATAACCATAGCCAATTGCTAAATTAATACATATCATATTCTTTAAAGCGGGATCAAAAGATGTTCCGGTGGTCGAAGAGCATTTGTTGGAATCGCCCATCATAGAAATATTTGTGTGTGTTGAAATTAGAGGGGTTAGGGTTCTATGATTACTGATTAAGTGTGTGTGATCAGGGGTGATCAAAATTGTAGGTGACTTCGTTTAGTGTGATGTTTAAAGACTGGGAAATCAAAAATTATAAACACATCCCCTATAGTTAGGAAGCTACTTCAATGGAGGTCCTTTTTTAACAGCGTTTGACACCGGGTCAATTTTTGTACTAGATCCGTAAGATTTGTAAACCAGGGACGAGACGCTAAAAAACCACGATGACAAGATCCGTAACTTTTACCAAACCACAAGGATGATTTATGTAATTAACTCTAAAATATATTGATAACAAGAAACAAATCTTGTAAATCTTACATTTAGCCAAGTTCATAAACAGGACACACATGAAACAAGTATCTACTGACATAGGTTATCAGCATTGTATTTGCCCTAGCGGTATTTGAGATACCCATAAACCCAGGTTGAAGTTTCTATCAAGACAAATTGTATAACTCTCTTATATTGCATTTGTGTATACATCAAGGCAAAGCGACATAATTCATTTTTAACTATTAAGCCTCTTCATATGTCCACATTCACTCTGTAATTACTTCCTGTTGCACCCAGGCAACTTGTCGCACAGATCATATCCCAAAAAGCATGGCCAATATTTTCTTTTGTTATCGCTAAATAAAACCTTGAATGAATTCTAAACTCAACCATACAATAAATAAGTGAACCAAAGTTTTCAAAGTCTCGAGGCACAAGGAAAATATCTGTTGTAATAATAACTCAGATACAAGAAATGATATCAAATCCGTAGATTTTAAGCAATTTACATATCAAACATGCATCCAAAATCCAAATACATATCATGACAAAAATGTTCAAACTCTCATTCGGATGCTGTTGATAATCTATTCCTAGAGATGGGTTAACTGTGGCTATCTGCAGAACCAAAATGCCACATATATAAACTCTAAAAGCACTACGAAGATACTATAGTCCTAAAGATCTCTATCTGTTATATTTTCTTGAACTGCAAAATACAACTTTGGTTAAACTGCTAACAGAAGTTCAGAACTACAACTGTTGTGACAACGCATGTAACAAGTAGCAATTTCCAACTTCTTTTGTTCCCGACTGGTTTGCAGTAAGGAGAGCTAAAGATTCTATCTGAAATGATCTTCAATATGGCAGCAATGGCAAAAGAAAAGCACACAGCCAGCACAGTGAGCTCGGCCTTTTCCAGATTTTCTTGATCATTTGCAACCTTCTCAATAGTTTGCCTGCAGAAAAGGTATCAGAAGAAAATGAAGATTTGTAATTTAGTGGAAAGCTAATGTAATAGCTATCTCATAAAGGTGGCAAATTCTATTCATTTACTTATGAATGAATCATATAGACTGTGTTATTTTTTCTCAAACGGGTCAGAAAAAGGTCAAATGGGTCGAATGAAGAAAGCTAAAAGTCGTCTGAAGTCTATTTTAATGTATACAAGTATACAACCTCCAAAACTGCTTTATAGATTTTTTAAATGGTAAAAAATAAAAAGATCACAAGCAATTATTTGACAGAAAAATTTGGGGGCAAAATAAGGAAATCCGTATGAGAACATGGAATTATTTAGTAAAACTACGCAATTTTACTTCATTTAATATGTGAGTATTATATATCTATAACCTGAGCATGGCGTTTTCTCTAACAATTAACTCCAGATGGGATGACACAAAAGCCTTCCACGACTCCAAGTCAGCAATTTCTTTTTCCTGAAATATTGATGATTTTAGGTTGAACATAAGTTTATAAGTTCAAAACTTAACAAAACAGAAACAACTCACCATAGTCGCCTTCCATAGCAAAAGCTCCTTAACTTCTAATCGGGCTTTCTCTACAACCGACGTATACTTCACAAGCTCAACATCAACTTGAGGAAGCACATCCCTTGTCTCTTATTCAATTCTTTAATGTAATCTTCCAATAAAGATAAGTTCTTTTCGAGTAATCTGACCTTTTGCATCAAAATCTTCAAAACAGCATCACCGTGTATTCTTCCATTACCTTTTGTCACAAGTTCAGGAATTTTGTGGCACTTGCGGGTTTCTTTGCCACATCATCATCAACCCTTTTACCATCATCAACACCTTCCATCTTTCTACTAGTAGCATCATCCACGTTCCTTTTTTCACCATTTGTTTTTCCATTTTTGGACCCCGTAGTTTGTGCTGAACCAGCAGATGACGTTGAACTAACATTTGCTGATTCTTCTGATGTCACAATAAGATCTTCAAGCATCCTTTCAATAGCATCTACACCGTAAACTTCAATCACATTTAATGTGCAGTAAAACTCTGACCCGTAATGGCTAACTAAAGTCAACTTTAAGTATCGAGCCCATTTGGGCTCGGGTAACTTGAAGTATTGACGGTGTTTAACGTTTTCAGCAACAAAAGTTCCAAGAGGGTACCATGTTTCACTTGGGAAAACCAAACTTCCCGACAATGAAAATTGCTTAAAATTAGAAGAATGGTGTTCAAAATTTGCAATCTTCAAAGCATCTACTAAAGTTTCTTCTGCAAGCTCGATGATGACGTATTTATCCACAACAGAACATGGGTTTCTCAAGTACTTGTCATGGTCTAAACCCAAGATATTGCTTGCTCCATTTGCTTCCTTATTATGAGCCACAACTTTAGCACCCTTGGATGCAGAGGCGTAATTGTAATCTGTCCCATCAGGCTCGAGCCGGTGGGTTATGTTCACCAACCCACTTGCTGCACCGCTCGGTGCGCTACTTGAACCATTCTCTTGCTTTGTAATGTTTCTAAACTCATCAATATTGAGATACGTGTGATGTGTCTTCCCATTTTGTGCGTCCTCTTGTTTCTTTTCCACGCAACTATCTTGAAATTCTCGCTCACAAACTAATGCAGAGTAACCTAAAACTTTTGAAACTACTTCTACTGGACTAAATCCTTGAAGAGGGTTCTTGTCAGTATCTACAAAATTAAGATCATGAGACACAGAATCACTCGGCTTCCCAGATACATTGGGCTCTAAAAGCGCCCTATCTGGATGAGTTTGAGCTTGCTCTTCGATATGTGGATATGTAGTGTTAGTGAAGTTGCTACTATGAGCATCTACATTCCCTGCAAAATTGTTTGACACGCAATAAACAGATTCAGATAATCAATTGTTTGTGTACCCAGAAAATTCTGAATATTGCCTGCAAAATGCCCTTAAAAAAGTGGAATTTAGGATTGCTTATCAAAACTGCTTATATGCTTATTCTACTTTGATACAACACCTAAGCACTTTTGATGATATCTCGGGTTAAATATCCAATTTGACTCTTTGTGAGTGAAGTGAACAACGTTGTTATGAATACTTGCCTATTCCAAACTGATTACTTAATGCAAAAAAGCAATAACCAAAGTTAGCACTTATAATAAGCAATCTGAAACACCCCTTAAGTTTTCCTAAACTCGTTATCCAGCCTGATCTCTAAATAATTACATAATCTCAGTATACCCAAAAACTAAAAATTAATTTTGTGCTACTTAGAAAACCCTATAACCGCTTTTAAAACACAATTCAAAACACCCTCAAAGACCATTCGTGAAAATCTACTTAACTGGTATCTAAAAAGGTAACGAAAGCAATTAAGCTCAAATTAATAAATGGGTATCTCAGGTTTCACATGGTCAAGCAACATCACAAAGACACACTATACGAAAAGATACAAAAAAGATAAATCGCTTAGGTGGCCTAGTGGTAAAAAGCCTATGACCTATCATCACTAAAATGCGCGAGGAGTCAAGTTCAATTGCTGCTAGGTGCAAACAACTCTAAAGTGGCAACTTTACCCGGTTTGAGTATGTGTGATATGGGCTCAAACCCCATGGATTAGTCGACCAAAAGGTCCGAAACCACGGTTATAACAATAAAGACTAGGGCTAATCAAGATTCATAGAAAACAACATAACTTCCAAATTAAGCAAAATGGGTATATTTCGAAATATATGAAAAATAAGAGAATGGTACCTTCATCTCCATGAATGAAGCTGAATGCAGAGATGAAAAGTAAAAAAAAGAACCAAAATGAGACCATTAAATGGGTTGGTATGATTATTGGTGGGCGAAATGAAATATGCAACTGCACCATCGATAAAGGGTTTTTTCATTATTCATAAAACAAACACTTATACTATGATGAAAAATGATGATCACCCACGAGATATTGGAAAGAAAGATTTTTATGAGTCTGTTTTGTATACATGTGATGATGTTGTTGGGGTTATTATGGTTATGGACTTATGGTTGTGTTCTTTTTCTCAGGTCAAGATTTGAAGGTCATTGTCTTGAATTTGTGACGCCTTTATTATCATGTTTAACTCCATATTCTACGGGTGCAAAAGTGCGAGTTTATAAGTTTTTAGGTTGGTACTTGGTAGGTTCCTTGATGTAAAAAAGAGTTATATACCATATAGTTTAAGTAGTTTGCGTTGACTTTCACTTGTGGTCCTATTTTATTTATTTATTTATTTATTTTCTCTTTGATTTAGATCATCTTCAACTTTGAAACCCTAAACACTCACAGTCTTTTGACCAAACTAACGTTAAGCTTGACCGTTAAAGTCTCTCATGTGCAAGTCACATGAGGGTAAATTGGTCTAATCCTTCTTTTTTGGCCTCGCTTCATTATCAATCTTCAATCTTTTTCATCATTTTATCATTGTTTATCTTCATCTACTGTCCTTTCACCTTACACAGCTTCTTATTATCATCTACCATTTTCTCCTCAAAATCCACAAATAAAAGCACCACAACCTAAAGAAAAAATATATCTCCCCCAAAGAAACAAGTTACAACAGCTATAATATGCAAAAATTCAAAATGTTTAGACAAGATATCCTTAAGAGTTAATTACTTAAATCGTCCATGTAGTTTGTCGGGTATAATGAAAATCGTCCTTAGATTTTTTTCCCCAGATCCTCTCTCCTTGCTTTTGACTCATAACGGGTTTGGTCCCTAAGACCAACGATTGTCAATGTGTCTCGTTAAATCGTGTGACATGGCTAACAAGTGGGAGTATTATAGTCTTTCTTGGTTGCCTGACTTATTTATATATCTTTTTCAGTTTTCTTCCTCACTTCTCACCTTTTAACACTAAAAACCCACATACAAACACATAGTAATTCCACAATGGTGAGATGCAATAACTGTGGAGCACAATTCGTCATAAAAACTTCATAGACTGCAATCAACCCAGGCATACGATTTTATTGTTTTGGTAAAAGAGTAAGTTTTCAATTTTTCTTATTTTGTAAAATAACCCTAATTTGACCTAAGTTATTTATCTTCTTTTTAATTGGGAACAAATTGTAGGATTATTGATTGGTATGATCCTCCTATGTGTGAAAGAGTTGTGCTAATCATTTCGGGACTTTTACGTTCAATGAATGGCGACAATGGCCTACAAGGAGCACTACACCAAATAACTGTTGAAGCTAAAAGAATGAAGATGATGTTGGTTATCATTTTTTATTTTTTATTTTTTTTCTAAAGTGATCTGCTTCTGATAATGAATCAGTTGGTTGAAAATTGTATGAAAGCATTTTGCAGTTTTGTAATGAATGAATGAAACAATTGTGTTTTTTGGTAATCAAAGGATGTTGTAACTTATCAAGTTGAATGAAAAATGTTGCAGTTTATGAACAAAAAATGTAGTTTATCAAGTTTAGTAATTTATGAATGAAAAATGTTGCAGGTTTAGTCTTTCCTACCACAATGTGTTATAAGTTCATGTCATGAATTTCCAACCAAAACCAAGCCAGCCACACTGCATTTAAGCATTATTGACCAAGTATTCCTACCACACTGCATTTAAGCATTATTGACCAAAACACGAACATTTAAAATCAAACCGTCCATAAAAGTATCAATTACAGTTAACCAATACAAATAAAACACAAACATCCATAAAGTCTTGACCAAAATACCAAAACACAAAATGAGAGTTTTTTACCAAGCAAAGTACTAACACAAACATAACATAAAGTATGAGCCAACCAAAGTACTAATCACAAAAATAACAGTTTATGACCAAAACACTTCAAACCACCCTTCTTGCACTTGCCTTTGTCAGCTTTGTTGGTGATGCATGTAGGACTAAAGGGTGACGTCTCACACTTGCACTTTGTGATAGAATTGAAGTCTGGGAAGCCTGTGCAGGGACACTTGTAACCTCTGCAGGGACACTTCCATTCTGTACAGGGTCATGTGTAGTTTGTGACGGTTGTGAACCAACACCAACATTATGTGAACCACCACCAGCAGTTTGACCTTTGCATCTTCTTTGGTTGTGACCAACCTGCTTACACAACTTGCAAGTAACACTCTTACCTACCCTGCTCAGCTTCCCTCCTTTTTCCATTTGATTGGTGTTTCTCCTCTTCTTTTTTGGCCTTCCGATTTTGTGGGTGATGATCTGAGGGGATAATTGAAGGGCCAAATACCTCCGATCTCTACCGTAGGTGCTATTGATGGAACATGGTAAGCCTATATTTCTCCATATGGAAGTGCTGCGGTTTGGAACATCTGCCCAACACTCTAGACCATTGACAGGATTAATCTTAGATCTATAGATTGCCATGGTAATAGCCAATGAGATGGATGACAATATGACTCTAGTATTCCAGTTTCTATCCCATTGCTGGCCATGTTCCATATGGATGAAAATGCATGTTTACTGTGGTATCACAATTAACTCTCACTTTCTACAACTACACACTTTATCCCTCATATTCACTACACACTGATCACCCCAAGGACCATTTACTTAATACAAGTCACCCTCATTCCACTCAACCTATAAAATTATATAAATTGACTAGTTATCATTCCAAAGGAACACTCTAAGCCCATTAACATATAAAGTTTTATAGATTGGCTAGTTACCTTTAAATGTCATGCTACTTTAACAATAACCTTGAACACTCTAGCAACATTAGGTGTAAGATGACCATCAGACTTTTCTGAACATTTACTATCCTTTTCATAAGGTATTCCCTTATGAATTCCAAAAAAGTAATGATTGGCTTGTCCCTTCCATCTACTAGTTTTCTGTTTAAAACTTCACACATGTGAGATCTAGACCGGTGTTGTGGTGGAATCTTCTTCAACCACTCATAAGCTTCTTTGTTATGAGCTTTAAGTGCTTCCATGTTCCTGGTGGTGGGACAAAAAATAAAAAGGAAAGCTAGAGTGTATTTTGTCACTTTGCGTTTGGCAGGTGGTGAAGTAAGACTAAAAACGACAATAAGACCCTCATGTGCCTTGCACATGAGGGGCTTTAATGGTCAAACTTAACGTCACTTTGGTCAATGGATTGTGGGTTTTAAGGGTTTCAAAGTTGGAAATTATTTGAGTCTGAAAAAATGTCAAAAGACTATAAGTGAAAGTCAACGCAAACCATAGGAACAATCCATGTAATTTACTCATGTAAAACTTTAAAAACATCACAAATTTTGATTTTATGCCAGAGAAGAGATATATACAATAATTTCTGTTAAATACATCATTTTAAACAAGCTATAAAATACAATGCACAACACTTATGATGTATGCACAAAAAAAATGTATATATCACCTCCCTTTATATTACTCAAAGTGTTTGTTTGAGCTTACTTTTACAACTTAAAGCATCATTATCACTATAATCACCCCTCACCACTAATGTAATCTTAATGTCACATTATCATATACCCTTATTAATTTCTTACTACTATTAACCACTTTAATAATAAAAAGACAAAAAAAAAAAACAAAAGAAATTTGCTTTGTGTTTTGTTTGGTGTAAGTAGGTCTCGCACCTCGACCAAAAGCTAACCACTACATGAACCTAATGACGAAATCAAGCGACCCCAACTACGATCACATCCACACCGAACAAAAATAAGCCTATTGCAGTTGCTCTTATAAGTTTGTTGAATCTAAAAAAGTTTAGCAAGCTCAATTCTAATATATGTTTATCAACTTGAGCTTATAAACTTAACAGTTATTGGATATTGGATAGTTTGATAATTATTGGTTAAGTTTTGGACAAATGAGTGATCTGATAAGTTATTGGATATTATAAATTCGTTTTATGATTCGTCTAAATTAGAGTCACTTTATTTTTGCTTACCCATAAATCCATGCTTACCAAGAGACAAATCCCCACCATCTCTCTAGTTTGATC
>OU343219.1:242690860-242765108 GCA_910596185.1 Chrysanthemum makinoi
GAGCGTACGTTTTACTCAGATATACGTTGTATAACAGAGATGTTTTGATCGTTCTTTTTCACTTTTTCTTTGGACACACTCAAATCTGTTATTTTTAACTTAGATGTATGTGACCTAATCGGGTATTTTGATCGTCTTTTACTTTTTTTTTTCTTGCCATCTTAAAATATGTTGTCTTTAACTCGAATGTACATGACCTAATTGAAGTATTTATACTGTTTTAAACTATTTGTTCCAGTTATCCTCAAGTATATATATAGTGACTAACGATACCCCCGCCTCCAGCTGTTTCCTTAGCGGCAGATAATTAACAACTCGATATTGTGGTAAGTGTTTCGTAACATGCGATAATTAAACTCAAGAAAAATTCTTAACATGTATCAAAGAACAAATAAAAGTATTTATTGAAACTAAAAATGAAACATTACATCAATTATGAGATAACTAACAATGCACGTTACTCGTCATGTAAAATTTCTTATTACACGACATATGAGGTGATGAATCCTCTTTGACCAAACTATTTGATTGGCTTCACTTTGTAATTATCATCCATCAAGACATGGTATTTGACCCAATCAAACCTAAGAAACTTAACAAAAATATATACACCGGTTGTATAATGTATTTTGGCCAAATTATTTCAGAAAACTTTGTATACCTTTGAAATTAATGCGCCGGAACAATCAACGATTAAAGCACCAAATCACCATCATTATAGCAATATTTGGAACACAAATTTGTATTTAACGTATTTAATGTGCAAGAACGAGAACAAAAAAAATGAACCCCGTGACTATATAATAAATCGATACAATGTTTTGTGATTGTAAACATTCAAGTTATTCACAACAATATCTCTGCAATTTCAACTATATATAAATGTCAAAACAATATTTTAAAATCATATGTCCATTGCCACATTTCAATATTTAATATCTGAGATCGCATATGATACACACACTATGAAGTAACATAACAATAATAATAGTATTAATATGGTGCTTTATAAAATAAAAGATATTGATAAACTTTTAGAAATTATTAGTGTTAAGATTAAATAAATTAAAAATATATACTTTTTTTTTGGGAAAATTACAATAGTAAAAGTTGTCAAAATTTGTCATACATTTCTTTCAAATTTTAGGTGTGAATTTTTATGGTAGCTATTTCATTAAGGGCAAATTCTTTGAATTTTATGTAGAAATTTTAGTTTTAAAGGAATTTTAGAAATTTAACATTACTCACTTTTTAAGTTTCAAAAACATGGATACATGCTTTGTATGTATAATAAAAAAAATAAAAAAAAAAAAACTTGTGTTGACTTTCAAACATTGAATATGCCAAATCAGTTTTCATTTAATATTATTTGAATTTTAATGGTAATTATATATACATATAGTTAAAGAAGAGTACCCGTGTATAGCAACGAGATTTTATAGCGACATATCGTTTAGTGATAAAAAATGTTTATGGTTATAAACGAAAAATAATAAAAGTTTGAAGATTTGGGTATTAAACATAATGTCTGAACCCGGTCACGGGTGGTTCAACTGGTTGAACCGTTTTGGTCGAAAACAGATCGATTTAAACCGGGTCAACCCGACGGGTTTGGTTGAACACGGGTGAAATTAAACCGGGTCAACCCGTCGGGTTTGAAGCGTCCCGTGTTAACCCGGTTTTTCGATTGTATTAATAGTTTACTTTTGAAATATATGTTTTCAAAGTTTCTAATTTTAGTTTCAACATTTCACTTTTTGTGTTTTCCTTTATATATAGTATACGCGGGTACCAACTGACGATTAACTGGAGAAACAGATTTCGATGAGCGCTGATTTACCGTTTTGTATCGGTTTCAACGGGTCCTCTCTGTTCATTTTGGATGACTTTTATCGGTTAGTCGAACCCGTTGCGAAACCTTCCCGATTGAACCGTTGGTCCCGTCTGGTCCAGTTTTCAAAATTATATGTACCATCAACTTGTTAGCTTGTATGAAACTTTGTGTGTTTTATTAATTTGTATAATGTGTATAATAGCATGTACTTTTCATTTTAGGGTGTTTTAAAAATAACAAATTAGTGTGTGTAATTATTTTATATTCTGGATTTTGTTGAAACTTGTTTAAATTGTATATTGTGAAAATTTTATTGTACTTTTTAGTATGGGGTGTTTTAATTGTTTGTATTTAATTTGGTGGATATGCTTTTAGTTGGTTGTACAATATGAATAAATCAATGTACTTTTAAGTAATGAGGTGTTTTAATAAGAGTATTAATTACATTATACACTTCTCTCACCTTTGACTTTCAACTTTCAACTTTCAATTTTCACTTTCACCTTTGACCATTTTTCTATTTTATGTAGTAAAGATTGGAACTGTAAAACTCTTGTTGAAACTTGAAAGTGGTTGTTGATGAGATTGAAGGGTAAAATTTGTCATTTTTGAAAGTCAAATATTTTTTTATAAAAAGTATGAGATGGTCAAACACGCCATATCTTCAAAGTATGTTTTGTTAAAAAAGAAAAGATTGGTCATATCTTTTTTAATTAGAGTAATTAAGTTTTTCTGCACGAAGCTATCATTTATAAATGGGAAGAGTTTAATACCATTTATTTGTATCACTCTATTTCAATAACCTTTTCTTGTAACTCACACACTAGCAATCTTACGAGACCGGTTTCATGGCAAATATGTTAGATGTACATTGTGTAAAGACATGATTAAAGGGACATGGAGACGTGACCCATGTGTCACGCCACATGTCACTGTTAGGATACCAATTATTATACAGTGTAAGGTAAAAACGTTGTGTAATCTAGAAATAAAATATAGAGTTAATTACATAAATCGTCCTTGTGGTTTGGTAAAAGTTACGGATCTTGTCTCTGTGGGTTTTTTTTAGCGGGTCTCGTCCCTGTGGTTTACAAATCTTACGGATCTAGTACAAAAATTGACCCGGTGTTAAAAAAGGACCTCCATTGCAGTAGCTTCCTAACTATATGGGTTGTTTTTATAAATTTTGATTTCCCTCTCAATTTCTAGGTTTTTGTGATTTCCCTCACAATCTGATGCACTATCAAAGTCATCAATGTCTAAATCTTCTTCTTCTAAATCTGCTTCTCCTTCACACTCAACATTGCTATCAAATTTCCTCTTAAAAGCCTCCATATCAACCTCAACATCCTCAAACATGTTATCCTGATCAACCAAAACCTCATCATCATCTCCTCTATTTAACCCACTTGACTGACCCCCTTCATTATTCACAATGTTAGGATAAAAGGGATCAAAGTCCTCCATATCTAAGTCGGTTTGCAAAGTCCTAGGCTCGCTTCTCCTATATGTAACTCACTTGATTGACCCACTTCATATAACATGTTCTTTCTCAGCACAACAATCCTCAACATTGTCATGGTCAAAGGGATCACCCCCAGGCCATTCCTCAAAAGTTAACATTTTTTGTGCAAGTGTTTTCTTAGTCAGTTTCTTAACAAACTTCTTCTTAGGTTTTTTTATAGGTTTTTTCTTAGAAGGCAAAGGTTTTGACATAGGTTCTGCTACTTCCACCTCAAACATATCTGTCTTACTTTGAGGTTGTGACATGGGAACATCTAAAACTGACACCCAAAATTCAGTGAACACCTCAATCACTTTCAATGAACCTATATGCTTAACCATCTCTATAACATCACTATCTGTTACTAGGGGTTTAAGTCCTTCATCTAAACTAGTGTTAGGAATTCTAAAATGATAAAAGATAACTTCATTTTTAGAACCTATCAAGCCTAGCATGTCACTAAGTTCATGGACAGACCATTCATCAGCATCAACCCAATCAAACCAGCTAACCTTACCATTCATGTAGCGTCTTCCAGAACCCATTGTAAAAAAACCGCCATGGTTTAACTTCAAAGTGAAAATAGTTGAGTTTTTTGATCCTATTTAAATGTACAAAGATATAAGAGTAAATTATTACATTGCATTCATACAATCAATCAATTATCTAACAGGATCAAATATGATAACCATAGCCAATTGCTAAATTAATACATATCATATTCTTTAGCAGGATCAAAAGATGTTCCTGGTGGTCGCAAAGAGCATTTGTTGGAATCGCCCATCATAGAAATATTTGTGTGTGTTGAAATTAGAGGGGTTAGGGTTCTATGATAACTGATTAAGTGTGTGTGATCAGGGGTGATCAAAATTGTAGGTGACTTCGTTTAGTGTGATGTTTAAAGACTGGGAAATCAAAAATTATAAACACATCCCCTATAGTTAGGAAGCTACTTCAATGGAGGTCCTTTTTTAACAGCGTTTGACACCGGGTCAATTTTTGTACTAGATCCGTAAGATTTGTAAACCACAGGGACGAGACCCGCTAAAAAAAACCACAGTGACAAGATCCGTAACTTTTACCAAACCACAAGGATGATTTATGTAATTAACTCTAAAATATATTGATAACAAGAAACAAATCTTGTAAATCTTACATTTAGCCAAGTTCATAAACAGGACACACATGAAACAAGTATCTACTGACATAGGTTATCAGCATTGTATTTGCCCTAGCGGTATTTGAGATACCCATAAACCCAGGTTGAAGTTTCTATCAAGACAAATTGTATAACTCTCTTATATTGCATTTGTGTATACATCAAGGCAAAGCGACATAATTCATTTTTAACTATTAAGCCTCTTCATATGTCCACATTCACTCTGTAATTACTTCCTGTTGCACCCAGGCAACTTGTCGCACAGATCATATCCCAAAAAGCATGGCCAATATTTTCTTTTGTTATCGCTAAATAAAACCTTGAATGAATTCTAAACTCAACCATACAATAAATAAGTGAACCAAAGTTTTCAAAGTCTCGAGGCACAAGGAAAATATCTGTTGTAATAATAACTCAGATACAAGAAATGATATCAAATCCGTAGATTTTAAGCAATTTACATATCAAACATGCATCCAAAATCCAAATACATATCATGACAAAAATGTTCAAACTCTCATTCGGATGCTGTTGATAATCTATTCCTAGAGATGGGTTAACTGTGGCTATCTGCAGAACCAAAATGCCACATATATAAACTCTAAAAGCACTACGAAGATACTATAGTCCTAAAGATCTCTATCTGTTATATTTTCTTGAACTGCAAAATACAACTTTGGTTAAACTGCTAACAGAAGTTCAGAACTACAACTGTTGTGACAACGCATGTAACAAGTAGCAATTTCCAACTTCTTTTGTTCCCGACTGGTTTGCAGTAAGGAGAGCTAAAGATTCTATCTGAAATGATCTTCAATATGGCAGCAATGGCAAAAGAAAAGCACACAGCCAGCACAGTGAGCTCGGCCTTTTCCAGATTTTCTTGATCATTTGCAACCTTCTCAATAGTTTGCCTGCAGAAAAGGTATCAGAAGAAAATGAAGATTTGTAATTTAGTGGAAAGCTAATGTAATAGCTATCTCATAAAGGTGGCAAATTCTATTCATTTACTTATGAATGAATCATATAGACTGTGTTATTTTTTCTCAAACGGGTCAGAAAAAGGTCAAATGGGTCGAATGAAGAAAGCTAAAAGTCGTCGTAAGTCTATTTTAATGTATACAAGTATACAACCTCCAAAACTGCTTTATAGATTTTTTAAATGGTAAAAAATAAAAAGATCACAAGCAATTATTTGACAGAAAAATTTGGGGGCAAAATAAGGAAATCCGTATGAGAACATGGAATTATTTAGTAAAACTACGCAATTTTACTTCATTTAATATGTGAGTATTATATATCTATAACCTGAGCATGGCGTTTTCTCTAACAATTAACTCCAGATGGGATGACACAAAAGCCTTCCACGACTCCAAGTCAGCAATTTCTTTTTCCTGAAATATTGATGATTTTAGGTTGAACATAAGTTTATAAGTTCAAAACTTAACAAAACAGAAACAACTCACCATAGTCGCCTTCCATAGCAAAAGCTCCTTAACTTCTAATCGGGCTTTCTCTACAACCGACGTATACTTCACAAGCTCAACATCAACTTGCGGAAGCACGTCCCCTTGTCTCTTATTCAATTCTTTAATGTAATCTTCCAATAAAGATAAGTTCTTTTCGAGTAATCTGACCTTTTGCATCAAAATCTTCAAAACAGCATCACCATGTATTCTTCCATTACTTTTTGTCACGAGTTCAGGAATTTTTGTGGCACTTGCGGGTTTCTTTGCCACATCATCATCAACCCTTTTACCATCATCAACACCTTCCATCTTTCTACTAGTAGCATCATCCACGTTCCTTTTTTCACCATTTGTTTTTCCATTTTTGGACCCCGTAGTTTGTGCTGAACCAGCAGATGACGTTGAACTAACATTTGCTGATTCTTCTGATGTCACAATAAGATCTTCAAGCATCCTTTCAATAGCATCTACACCGTAAACTTCAATCACATTTAATGTGCAGTAAAACTCTGACCCGTAATGGCTAACTAAAGTCAACTTTAAGTATCGAGCCCATTTGGGCTCGGGTAACTTGAAGTATTGACGGTGTTTAACGTTTTCAGCAACAAAAGTTCCAAGAGGGTACCATGTTTCACTTGGGAAAACCAAACTTCCCGACAATGAAAATTGCTTAAAATTAGAAGAATGGTGTTCAAAATTTGCAATCTTCAAAGCATCTACTAAAGTTTCTTCTGCAAGCTCGATGATGACGTATTTATCCACAACAGAACATGGGTTTCTCAAGTACTTGTCATGGTCTAAACCCAAGATATTGCTTGCTCCATTTGCTTCCTTATTATGAGCCACAACTTTAGCACCCTTGGATGCAGAGGCGTAATTGTAATCTGTCCCATCAGGCTCGAGCCGGTGGGTTATGTTCACCAACCCACTTGCTGCACCGCTCGGTGCGCTACTTGAACCATTCTCTTGCTTTGTAATGTTTCTAAACTCATCAATATTGAGATACGTGTGATGTGTCTTCCCATTTTGTGCGTCCTCTTGTTTCTTTTCCACGCAACTATCTTGAAATTCTCGCTCACAAACTAATGCAGAGTAACCTAAAACTTTTGAAACTACTTCTACTGGACTAAATCCTTGAAGAGGGTTCTTGTCAGTATCTACAAAATTAAGATCATGAGACACAGAATCCTCTCTTCCCAGATACATTGGGCTCTAAAAGCGCCCTATCTGGATGAGTTTGAGCTTGCTCTTCGATATGTGGATATGTAGTGTTAGTGAAGTTGCTACTATGAGCATCTACATTCCCTGCAAAATTGTTTGACACGCAATAAACAGATTCAGATAATCAATTGTTTGTGTACCCAGAAAATTCTGAATATTGCCTGCAAAATGCCCTTAAAAAAGTGGAATTTAGGATTGCTTATCAAAACTGCTTATATGCTTATTCTACTTTGATACAACACCTAAGCACTTTTGATGATATCTCGGGTTAAATATCCAATTTGACTCTTTGTGAGTGAAGTGAACAACGTTGTTATGAATACTTGCCTATTCCAAACTGATTACTTAATGCAAAAAAGCAATAACCAAAGTTAGCACTTATAATAAGCAATCTGAAACACCCCTTAAGTTTTCCTAAACTCGTTATCCAGCCTGATCTCTAAATAATTACATAATCTCAGTATACCCAAAAACTAAAAAATTAATTTTGCGCTACTTAGAAAACCCTATAACCGCTTTTAAAACACAATTCAAAACACCCTCAAAGACCATTCGTGAAAATCTACTTAACTGGTATCTAAAAAGGTAACGAAAGCAATTAAGCTCAAATTAATAAATGGGTATCTCAGGTTTCACATGGTCAAGCAACATCACAAAGACACACTATACGAAAAGATACAAAAAAGATAAATCGCTTAGGTGGCCTAGTGGTAAAAAGCCTATGACCTATCATCACTAAAATGCGCGAGGAGTCAAGTTCAATTGCTGCTAGGTGCAAACAACTCTAAAGTGGCAACTTTACCCGGTTTGAGTATGTGTGATATGGGCTCAAACCCCATGGATTAGTCGACCAAAGGTCCAAACCACGGTTATAACAATAAAGACTAGGGCTAATCAAGATTCATAGAAAACAACATAACTTCCAAATTAAGCAAAATGGGTATATTTCGAAATATATGAAAAATAAGAGAATGGTACCTTCATCTCCATGAATGAAGCTGAATGCAGAGATGAAAAGTAAAAAAAAGAACCAAAATGAGACCATTAAATGGGTTGGTATGATTATTGGTGGGCGAAATGAAATATGCAACTGCACCATCGATAAAGGGTTTTTTCATTATTCATAAAACAAACACTTATACTATGATGAAAAATGATGATCACCCACGAGATATTGGAAAGAAAGATTTTTATGAGTCTGTTTTGTATACATGTGATGATGTTGTTGGGGTTATTATGGTTATGGACTTATGGTTGTGTTCTTTTTCTCAGGTCAAGATTTGAAGGTCATTGTCTTGAATTTGTGACGCCTTTATTATCATGTTTAACTCCATATTCTACGGGTGCAAAAGTGCGAGTTTATAAGTTTTTAGGTTGGTACTTGGTAGGTTCCTTGATGTAAAAAAGAGTTATATACCATATAGTTTAAGTAGTTTATGCTTGACTTTCACTTGGCAATTTATTTTATTTATTTATTTATTTATTTTCTTTCGATGATCATCTTCAACTTCAAACCCTAAACACTCACGCCTGACCAAACTAACGCAAGTTTCGACCTTAAAGTCTCTGCAAAGCAAGCACACGGCGTAAATTGGTCTAATCCTTCTTTTTTGGCCTCGCTTCATTATCAATCTTCAATCTTTTTCATCATTTTATCATTGTTTATCTTCATCTATCGTCCTTTCACCTTACAAGACTTCTTATTATCATCTACCATTTTCTCCTCAAAATCCACAAATAAAAGCACCACAACCTAAAGAAAAAATATATCTCCCCCAAAGAAACAAGTTACAACAGCTATAATATGCAAAAATTCAAAATGTTTAGACAAGATATCCTTAAGAGTTAATTACTTAAATCGTCCATGTAGTTTGTCGGGTATAATGAAAATCGTCCTTAGATTTTTTTCCCGTGATCCTCTCCTCCTTCTTTTTGACTCATAACGGGTTTGGTCCCAAGACCAACGATTGTCAATGTGTCTCGTTAAATCGTGTGACATGGCTAACAAGTGGGAGTATTATAGTCTTTCTTGGTTGCCTGACTTATTTATATATCTTTTTCGCTTTCTTCCTCACTTCTCACCTTTTAACACTAAAAACCCACATACAAACACATAGTAATTCCACAATGGTGAGATGCAATAACGTGGAGCACAATCGTCATAAAAACTTCATAGACTGCAATCAACCTGTGCATACGATTTTATTGTTTTGGTAAAAGAGTAAGTTTTCAATTTTTCTTATTTTGTAAAATAACCCTAATTTGACCTAATTAATTTATCTTATTTTTAATAGGGAATAAATTGTAGGATAATAGATTGGTATGATCCTCCTATGTGCGAAAGAGTTGTGCTAATCATTTCGACTTTTACGCTCAATGAATGGCTACAATGGCCTACAAGGAGCACTACACCAAATAACTGTTGAAGCTAAAAGAATGAAGATGATGTTGGTTATCATTTTTATTTTTTATTTTTCTAAAGTGATCTGCTTTCGATAATGAATCACTTGGTTGAAAATTGTATGAAAGCATTTTGCGCTTTTGTAATGAATGAATGAAACAATTGTGTTTTTGGTAATCAAAGGATGTTGTAGCTTATCAAGTTGAATGAAAATGTTGCGCTTATGAACAAAAATGTAGTTTATCAAGTTTAGTAATTTATGAATGAAAAATGTTGCAGGTTTAGTCTTTCCTACCACAATGTGTTATAAGTTCATGTCATGAATTTCCAACCAAAACCAAGCCAGCTACACTGCATTTAAGCATTATTGACCAAGTATGCCTACCACACTGCATTTAAGCATTATTGACCAAAACACCTAACATTTAAAATCAAACCCGCCCATAAAAGTATCAATCAGCGTTAACCAATACAAATAAAACACAAACATCCATAAAGTCTTGACCAAAATACCAAAACACAAAATGAGAGTTTTTTACCAAGCAAAGTACTAACACAAACATAACATAAAGTATGAGCCAACCAAAGTACTAATCACAAAATAACAGCTTTATGACCAAAACACTTCAAACCACCCTTCTCAGACTTGCTTTGTCGCCTTTGTTGGTGCATGTAGGACTAAAGTGGGTGACGCCTCACACTTGCACTTTGTGATAGAATTGAAGTCCTGGAAGCCTGCAGTGGACACTTGTAACCTCTCGCAGTGGGACACTTCCATTCAGCATGTGGTCATGTGTAGTTTGTGATTGTGAACCAACACCAACATTATGTGAACCACCACCGCAGCTTGACCTTTGCATTCTTTTGTCAGGACCAACTCGCTACACAATCCTGTGTAACACCTTACCTACCCCGCTCGCCTCCTCTTTTTTCCATTTGATTGGTGTTTCTCCTTCTTTTTTGGCTCCTTTTTAATGGTGATGATCAGGGATAATTGAAGGGCCAAATACCTCCGATCTCTACCGTAGGTGCTATTGATGGAACATGGTAAGCCTATATTTCTCCATATGGAAGTGGGCGTTTGGAACATCCGCCCAACACTCTAGACCATTGATGATTAATCTTAGATCTATAGATTGCCATGGTAATAGCCAATGAGATGGATGACAATATGACTCTAGTATTCCAGCTTCTATCCCATTGCCGCCATGTTCCATATGGATGAAAATGCATGTTTACAGGGTATCACAATTAACTCTCACTTTCTACAACTACACACTTTATCCCTCATATTCACTACACACTGATCACCCCAAGGACCATTTACTTAATACAAGTCACCCTCATTCCACTCAACCTATAAAATTATATAAATTGACTAGTTATCATTCCAAAGGAACACTCTAAGCCCATTAACATATAAAGTTTTATAGATTGGCTAGTTACCTTTAAATGTCATGCTACTTTAACAATAACCTTGAACACTCTAGCAACATTAGTGTAAGATGACCATCGACTTTTCTAACATTTACTATCCTTTTCATAAGGTATTCCCTTATGAATTCCAAAAAAGTAATGATTGGCTTGTCCCTTCCATCTACCATTGTTTTAAAACTTCACACATGTGAGATCTAGACCGGTGTTGTGGTGGAATCTTCTTCAACCACTCATAAGCTTCTTTGTTATGAGCTTTAAGTGCTTCCATGTCTCCGTGGTGGGACAAAAATAAAAAGGAAAGCTAGAGTGTATTTTGTCACTATGCTATAAAGTTGTAGTAAGACTAAAGACAATAAGACCCTCATGTGCCTTGCACGTGAGGGCTTTAATGGTCAAACTTAACGCCACTTTGGTCAATGGATTGTGGTTTTAAGGGTTTCAAAGTTGGAAATTATTTGAGTCCAAAAATGTCAAAAGACTATAAGTGAAAGTCAACGCAAACCATAGGAACAATCCATGTAATTTACTCATGTAAAACTTTAAAAACATCACAAATTTTGATTTTATGCCAGAGAAGAGATATATACAATAATTTCTGTTAAATACATCATTTTAAACAAGCTATAAAATACAATGCACAACACTTATGATGTATGCACAAAAAAAATGTATATATCACCTCCCTTTATATTACTCAAAGTGTTTGTTTGAGCTTACTTTTACAACTTAAAGCATCATTATCACTATAATCACCCCTCACCACTAATGTAATCTTAATGTCACATTATCATATACCCTTATTAATTTCTTACTACTATTAACCACTTTAATAATAAAAGACAAAAAAAAACAAAAGAAATTTGCTTTGTGTTTTGTTTATGTGTAGGTCTCGCGACCTCACCAAAAGCTAACCACTACATGAACCTAATGACTAAATCAAACCCCAACTACGCATCACATCCACACCAACAAAAATAAGCCTATTGCGCTTGCTCTTATAAGTTTGTTGAATCTAAAAAAGTTTAGCAAGCTCAATTCTAATATATGTTTATCAACTTGAGCTTATAAACTAACAGCTATTGGATATTGATAGTTTGATAATTATTGGTTAAGTTTTGGACAAATGAGTGATGTGATAAGTTATTGGATATTATAAATTGCTTATGATTCGCCTAAATTAGAGTCACTTTATTTTTGCTTACCCATAAATCCATGCTTACCAAGAGACAAATCCCCACCATCTCTCTAGTTTGATCTAATGATGGGGATTAACCTAAGATTTAGTAGATAAACCTAAGTCCATGTTTGTTTTTTTGTTTTTTTTTTTTGTTTGTTTTTTTTTTTTTTAATTCGTGTTTTTCTTCATTTAATACGCTGCCATTTTCATCCTGCTTTCATACGCTCTATATCGCTGCCCATTTTCTCTTTTTCTCTCGCTTTCATAACGCTTTCATCATTTTTCTTTCATTTTCGCCTATTTTTCATAATGCTTTGACGTGTTTTACTCTTTCATACGCTACCGCTTTCATACTAATTGGCCCGCTTTCTTATGTTTTCGCCCATTTTCTTAGTTTTCGCTCGCTTATACGCTTCGACTATCACAAGTGGGGGCGAAGATACGACTCGAATCCACCGGACCACCATTATCTTCCCGATCCGGCCGTCTCGCTTTTGCTATTCGCCGGTCCCGGCCCCGTCCTGACCAAAACCGATGAATTTGGGCTAATTTAGCCTTGCGGACCGGACCGATCGAAGGACCGACCCGGACCGACCACATTCGGTCCGGTCTTGCCTAAGTTTTTGCCAAAATCGGTTCTTCCCCGGTCCGTCCGTCCGGCTTGGTTTTGGACCGCCTCTCACACGTGATTTCGGATATTTAATATCACTTGATTATCTCAATATCACAATGTGATATCTAAAAACACAAGTGATATTTTGTTAATATCACTTTGTGATTTTCTCAATGTCACTTTGTGATATTCTCAATATCACTGCGATATTATGAACTAGTTATAATGCCCGCGCACTCACGGGATTTTTTGTCTTAAATTTAAAATAATGTATTAATAGAAAAAATTAGCTTATTTTATGTTTTTTTAATTATGGTTTTAATTTTGGTTTATAATTATGTTTGACATATGCGGGTAAGAAGTTCATATATATATTTTTGCATAGACATGGTTATTTTTACGATAGTTATCCCATGTTGTATTTGTATATCAATAATTTAGATAAATTCATAGTTTTATCTTATGCCGAATATAAATGGTTGTTACCATATCATCGTCCAAGTTCAACTATTATAACATATTAGAACATATTATAACATTTTATAGAATTTTTTGACAATAAATAACTTGGTTTGATGAAATAGTTCTATATCGCCAGTAAAACCATGTAACAAAGTGATTGTTCTTAGCAAACTTTGCTCACTGAATTAGTTGTTCCCTTTAATCAACATAACTTGGTGGATTGTTTGGTAAACAGGAAAAATGACGTCGTCCGGAAACATTAGACAAATCAAAGAAGAGATCATTTTCAGAGTACATTCATGTACTGATAGTCGGATATTTCTTAACATCCTTTGGAAGTCCCCTCTTTTCCCATAATCACACTTCATTCTACCTAACTCGAAAGGGAAATGAAAAAATAAATAAAACTTGGTCTTTGAACTGCCAAAATAATGAATGCGATAATGAAATAGTAACCGGTATACCGGACATTGTACAACCATTGTTACATTACCCTAATACCGCCACACACATAAAAATAAAGCAATTTATATCTGAGATGACTCTACATGGAAAAGAATGATAAATCAACACAAATACAAACCTGAATGCGATAAATACCACATTTGTACCATCAGATACAAATATATCATCTTTATCTATGCCAAGGCTTGAATAAAAAGTTGAAGCAAGTTGTGGTCTAAGTTTAAACATATAAATGGCATATAAATGTTAATGAAATGAAAAAGATTACTACTTAACCTGATTGATCAATTTGACCCAAGTTAACCCATTAACCCATTTCATTTCTATACAACCAAGATCAATAAAATATAACCATTTCTATCTAATACTTTTTAATGTTATAGCTACAAATATTGGACACTAACCGTGAGTTCTCGTGTCGAGCTTCTATATAATGCTTTTCACCATATTCTTTCAAATTTAGAAAATATTTATGCAAATTTGACAAGACATATTATAAAGCATGAATACAACAAATTTTGCAAAGTAAATAACATGAACATACAGTTTGACTATCTTATCTTATTATTAAACTCAATATCACACGGTAGCTTTTAAAGCACAATACCAAATGTCTAAACTTATCATGTATCCGATCATTTTTCAAAAGAAATAGATCAACCATATCGTATTAAGTAATCTTTTAAATTTGTGTGACCCTGCTTATAAACTGTTTTCTTTCATTCTAACTCTTGATTTTTTGACAAAATTAGACAAAAACTGAACTGTGTTCGGCTTGTATGAGTTTAGAATGTTAACTTTGAGCTTATAGAGAACCCTATGACCTTCAAACACAACCATAATAGCCAAGAGGCCTTCACCTCAATCATCTCAATCCACACAACTGATAGAGGAAATTGACAAAGAACTACCGTGTTCTCCTATTTGCACCTAATGACCAAGATGTTGAATATTATTTAGGTATCATAAACTCAAGGTTTTCAATTATCTTTTACGCCCAAGATTCTTATATCATACCGCATTTCGCTTCCTGAGTGTTTTATGAAGAAACCTCTTATCGAAATGAATGTTGCTAGTCTGGATTTTTTTGTTGCTAATTTAAGTTAGTTTGACACTCTTTTCATGGTTACCTTATTGTCTTACATTTTCCAAAGACTCACATGAACTACAGGTACAAATATTAGAGGTTTGACGACCGCAGACGCTAAAAGGCATGATTTTTAAACACGGTCGACGCTGGTAGGGATGTATCCACGAATCATATATATACCTTAAAAGTGAACATGCAAAATGGGTCGAAGGACATCTGAACCATTATATTCCAAGATTTTGATTTTTCTATAAGTTTCTGTTGGTGTGTATCTCCCAGAACAGGGTTAAGACAATCAATGACAGTAGCAATACCACTAGGTGGTTACCGGATATCACTTGGAATCGTGTGATCACTTTCCAAAGTAAACTATTCGACCCTAATGCCCGGGTATCACGAATATCTACTTGGGATAAGACCAAATGCAGTTAGAGAATTAGGCACAATTCTATAACCCTTTTGCTAATAAGTGTTTATGTTTTCTGTGTGTTTTCATGCATTATCAGATATCCTATTTATAGGATAATCCTCTTGGCTAATTCAATGGAATTATGAGTATTAATCGCCCATTAATAGCCTCATAATTATCCCCATTATAGCCGTTAGTGGTTACATGACCAATTAAATGTGGTCATTAAGCAGTTGAAACTGCCACTTGAATACGTCAAAGCCGTTACAAGCTTCAGTACTTTCATCAGTACTTTCATAGTGCTATCGGGGTTACCCGCCAGCTGGAAACACCACTGCTTCGCTGTAAACACTACTTCGATTGGAACACCACTTTAGTGGAAACACCACTTCGCTGGAAACACCGATCCAGTGGAAGTATCGCCGTGGAAACACGATAATCGTGGTAACCACAACAGTACTTTCACCAAGCACTATCAATACAAACCACTACAAGAGTCGGGGTGTTCATGGACCTTATGGGTGTACACTCCGTACTTCCTAACCCATTACAAGGTGTGAACTATTCCCACAAGTGCACTAAATTTTCCAACAATCCTCCCCAAATTTAGTTCACTTCCTTTGCATGAAAATTAAACATCAAGGAAAACATGTGCATAAATGAAAATGTCCCGAGGATTGAATTTCCATCTTAGTAAATTACACGTTTCAAATATTCTAGAATCGTGGTGTTCTAAGAATTGAACCCTTCAACCCATTTGAATACTCGAAGATAAAATACACACAAGTTTTCAAACACTTAAAGCTCGACACAATACAAGCCATGTGTCCATATCCAAAGTCATAAATGTTGTAAAAGCTAAAAGTCCAAAGCTTCTGGCGGCAAAAATTCAACATTTACATAGGTGGTTCCTCTTTAGTCATGCTCCTGCCAAGCACTTTTTCAAAGAAAATAACCATTAAGAAGTAAAGACTTCATCCTCCTTTCAGAGTTCGAGCACAACCTTGGGATGTAAATAAAACATGTGCTCTAGTCCACTGAATGTTCATCTTTCCACATTGAACTCAGCTCCTAAGTTTCCTCAGGAGGGAGTTGGGTGTCCTAGCATTCAGTGACTAAGTTGGACTTAAACTCATCCCTTTAGCGACTTTTATAACCAAGTCTCTAGCCAGACCCTTCGTCAAGTGATCACTAAGTTCTCATGTTGAGATCTCACAATCTCTATAGATACCACCCCATTCATGATAAGCTCACGAATCATGCTATGTCCGACACCTAAGTGTCTAGACTTACCATTGTACATCTGGCTATAAGCCTTAGCCAATGTAGTTGCACTATCACACCGGATAGAAATAGGTGCTATAGGTTTAGGCCACAATGGAATCTCAAGGAGCAAGTTTTTCAACCATTCGGCTTCTTTACCAGCAGCTGCTAAAGCCACAAATTCAGATTCCATTATTGAACTGGTGATGCAAGTTTGTTTCTTGGATGCCCAAGAAATTGCACCTCCACCAAGTAGGAATACCTGGCCATCGGTAGACGAATTGTCTTCAGCGTTATGATCCAACTTGCATCAAGTGTAACCTTCAACACCGATGGGTAACCAGTATATGAGAGACTATAATCCATAGTTCTCTTCAAATACTTCAGACCCTTTGAACCTAGCTTGCCGCTGATGAACACTAGGATTACTAGTATACCGCCAATTTTCCCACTGCATAACCAATATCAGGTCTTGTACAAGTCATGGCATACATCAGGCAGCCAATTACCCTAGAATACTCAAGTTGAGATACAGCCTTGCCATGATTAGGCATCAGCTTCTCACAAGTATCCATAGGAGTACTCACTGGAGTACAATCAAAGTAATTGAATTTCCTCAGCACCTTCTCAATATAATGAGATTAAGAGATAGAAATTCTATTACTTTCATGTTTAATCCTTATACCAAGGATAACATCACGCTCCCCATGTCTTTCATAGAGAACCTTGATGACAAAAATTCATTTGTCAGGTCAACCTGATTTTGGTCAGCTGCAAAATCAACATGTCATCAACATATAGACAAATGATGACTCCTTTACCATAATCATCAAATTTGCTATATACACATTTGTCAGCCTGGTTAAGAACATAATCACTAGACAAAACCACTTCATCAAATTTTTGATGCCATTGCTTAGGTGCCCGCTTAAGTCCATAAAGAGACTTAATCGGTTTACACACCTTGTTTTCATTGCCGTGCAAGATGAAGCCCCTCGAGGTTGGTTCATATAAACCTCTCTTCCAATTCACCATTCAAGAAAGTCGTCTTCACATCCATCCGATGAATAACCGATTGTGAATAGATGCCATAGCAATCGCAGCTCTTATGGTAATGAGCACGAGCCACAGGGGCATAAGTATCAAAATAGTCTATCCCCGACTTTTGTTTAAAGCCCTGAATAACTAGTCTAGCCTTGAACTTTTCAATAGTTCCATCTACCTTCATTTTCCTTTTGAAAATCCATTTTCAACCTAGAGGTTTGCATCCTGGTGGTAGATCAACCAACACCCAAGTGTTGTTGCCCATGATAGAATCCATCTCATCATTTATTGCTTCTTTCCGAAAGCAATATCCGGGACTTCATTGCTTCTTCAATGTCTTAGATCATCCTCAACAATGAAGCAATAGGAGTATTGGTCCGAGACCTCATCCCTGGTACCTTCAACTAAGTATAGTTGAAACTCAGGTCCAAATGACTTTGTAGTCCTCGACCCTTTGGCTCTTCCCCTCGAGCACGCAGTTCAGTTGTTGAACCACAACCTCATCGTGGACCATCGATGGTTCATCATCGTGGACCTCTGATACGCCAGTGTCATGAGTTCCATTAGGAATCCTCTCGACTTGGTCTAGTGGATGATGAGAATCTATTCTCATCAAAGTCGCATCCCTTGATTCAATTATTGAGTTATCTGAAACATATTCATTAGGTTCAATAACATAGAACCTAAAAGCCTTGGAATGCTCAGCAGATATCCAACAAAGATGCATTTAATGCCTCTTTCACCCAAAGTCTTTTGCTTTGGATCAGGGAGTCTTACAACAGCCCTACAACCCCACACCTTGAGATAGTTCAGGTTGGGTTTCCTTTAGTCCAGAGTTCATAAGGGGTAACCTTGTTCCTTTTGTTGGGAACCCTATTTAATAAATAGCAAGTCAAGTTAACATAGCTTCACCCCGAACCCTTGACTCAGTCCAAAAGGACAACATGGAATTAACCATCTCCTTCAGCACCGCTTTTTCCTTTCGAAATACCATTTTGCCAGGAGTATAAGGGCAAATCGTTTCATGGATTATACCAACAGACTGAAAATGCAGAGTATCCATGTACTCACCTCCCCTATCAGTCCTTAATCTTTTGATCAAAGACCCAAGTTGTAATTCAACTTTAGTTTTAAACACTTTGAATTTATCTAATGCTTCATCCTTTGTATGTAACAAATAAACATAACAAAACCTAGAAGCATCATCAATAAACGTCACAAAGTACTTCTTATTTCCCAAAGAAGGAGTGGCATGCAAATCACACAGTCACCGTGAATAAGCTCCAAGATCTTAGTCTCACGACTAACAACCTGAAAGGGTTTCTTGGTTATCTTGGTCAACATGCAAGTTTTACACTTTTCAGTGTCCATGTCAAAAGCGGATTAAACCATCCCTAAACATATCTTGCATTCTTTTATAGTGAACATGACCAAGTCTAGCATGCCAAAGGGTAGAATCGGCCTCGATCATATGTGGTCACAAAAGCTGAAATAACAGCGTCAGTGGTAATATTAAGCCCTAACATTTGATTACATAAATAACCAAAACCAATAAAAACACCAAATTTAGAAAGAACAAATTTATCAGATTCAATAACTTGTTTATATCCATGATTATTCAAAACACTACTTGAAACCAAGTTTTTCCTTATATCGGGAACATGAATAACATTAAACAAAGTTACAATCTTTCCATAACTAAACCTAAGATCTACACAACCACGACCATGCACCAAGGCTGTTGACTCATTTCCCATGTGAAGAATAGAACCATCATTCAGCGACTCATAAGTCTTGAACCAACTTATATCTTTACACACATGAACTGTTGCACCAGAGTCAACCCACCACGCAACATCATCATCCTCGCACATAAAAGATTCGATACATATGTAACATAATAAATCAGAAAGACTTATTAAACATATTCGACCTTTCGTGAGTTGGTGAACCACCACTCCCTGAACCATTAGTGCCTGATCCATTGGCTTTCCCACCAATTTTAACACCCTTGCAGTCCCTTTTAATGTGACCAGTCTTGCCACATTTCCAACAAGTAGGTGTTGCCTTCTTGTTTGGATCGCGCCTTGTGTTATCATGCTATTTGCGTTTGCCTTTGTTGTCATTGTACCTGGTGGAGTTGTTATGCTCCACCATATTGACAACAGATGCACCAATAGCATTGCCACTCTTTGGCTTGTCATTGTCCTGCACCTTGAGAGATTCCTCAATGTGCAGATGACTACCCAACTCAACAAGAGTTAACTCCTCCTTCATATGTTTCAAGGTATGCTTGAAATCTTTCCATGAAGGAGGAAGTTTGTCAATGACACACGAGACTTTGATAGCCTCATCCATGTTCATTTGGTGTTGTGTAAACCTTCCAAGTATTCCAAGAAGTTCATTGTATTGTTCCATAACCGGTCTTGAATCAGTCATTTTGTAATTTGTGAAATTACTAACAAGGAACTTCTTACTTGATGCATCCTCACCCATATATTTGGCATCCAAGGAATCCCACAGTTCTTTGGAAGATTCAAAGTTCGGATAAATATCAAACAGAGAATCAGACATACCATTGAGAATAAGACCTCTGCATATGTAGTCATCATTCTCCCATTTGCTCCTCCTCCCGATCTGCTCCACAGTAGCATCATCACCATCATCAGGAATAGGTGTGGTTAGCACATACACCACACTCATGCTTGACAGCCAGAAGTGCATCTTCTTCTGCCACCTCCTAAAGTCCACCCCTTCAAACTTATCCAACTTAGCAAAGTTTGAAGCCATATGTTTCATTGCAGCAGCAGCCATTGATTATCACAAAATAGTTTACTTTGATTGTTGGTGTGTATCTCCCAAACAGTGGTTAAGACAATCAATGACAATAGCAATACCACTAGGTGGTTACCGGATATCACTTGGAATCGTGTGATCACTTTCCAAAGTAAACTATTCGACCCTAATGCCCGGGTATCACGAATATCTACTTGGGATAAGACCAAATGCAGCTAGAGAATTAGGCACAATTCTATAACCCTTTCGCTAATAAGTGTTTATGTTTTCGTGTGTTTTCATGCATTATCGATATCCTATTTATAGGATAATCCTCTTAGCTAATTCAATGGAATTATGAGTATTAATCGGCCCATTAATAGCCTCATAATTATCCCCATTATATCCGTTAGTGGTTACATGACCAATTAAACGTGGTCATTAAGCAGTTGAAACTGCCACTTGAATAGGTCAAAGCGTTACAAGCTTCAAGATACTTTCATCGTACTTTCATAGTGCTATCGGGTTACCGCGTCAGTGGAAACACCACTGCTTCAGTGTAAACACTACTTCAGTGGAACACCACTTTAGTGGAAACACCACTTCGCTGGAAACATCGATCCGTGGAGTATCGCCTTCGGAAACACGATAATCAAGTGGTAACCACACCAAGTACTTTCACCAAGCACTACCAATACAAACCACTACAAGAGTCATGGTGTTCATGGACCTTATGGGTGTACACTCCGTACCTCCTAACCCATTACAAGGTGTGAACTATTCCCACAAGTGCACTAAATTTTCCAACAGTTTCACCAATACCAATTAACATATTCGTTATCTATAAAGAAAGCACAAAAAAAGTGTTTACTGACCAATCCAACACGGCCCATTGAATAACCACATGATTGACATGACTCGTTTGACCTATTGCCCAACCATCCCAACTTACTCATCGTTCCCATCTAGTAATTTGAATGCAAAATAAAGAATCACATATTTTTGCATTCAATATATTTCAAAGTAGAAGAAAAGTACGAAAAATTTCATGCCAGAAAGCACACGTCTTATATTCCCAAAGATGACACTGGTACAATATCCACGTTCCAGCCTATGCCTTGCATCCTTGCCGACGCAAGCTCCAAACCACTGTGATAGGCAAAACACTATGTTAAGAAGTGTAGAACTAAAAGTTGCAAGATAATTCTTTAACAAATTTTGATTGTTCACATGAAATAAACACCTGCCCAAATCAGTTCAATAAAAAATTAAGCACAAATTTAGTCAGTACTTTAAACTTTTATAAATGGAGGGTAGTAAACAATAGCTCTAATAGCTCTATATGTTTTTTTTTGAGCTAATAGCTCTATATGTTAGTTCATCAATTAAACAAACAAAATCAATAACACATATCTCTAATCGCAATTCAAAACAAACCAACGTCGAATCAACACAATCAAGATAAATTTAAGCAAGAATTGAAAAAAGGGTTTCTTATAAATTCTATCTGCCTACTAATAATTTTATAAAAATAATTGTTCTAAGTTATAATGAGTGAGATTTGAATTCGAACCATATGTATAGTTTCTATCAATTAAACATTATCAAAATACAATAAAAAACAAAATTTTAATAAGAATATATCGTAGAAGTTTCAATCAATCCGTCAATCTTTCTTCAAAATCAAAAATTAAAACTGGTTTACTTACAGAATGAATAAGTATGATAATGAACACCTTCGAAACCTTAACATCAAATCAGGTTCGGAATGTTATTGTGATCGACGATGCTGTGTGAGATCGAGCATAGAGGTTTGGGATTGTAGTGGATTTTTTTTTGGGTTTTGTTATATGAGAATGAAGAAGGTTATAAAACTCCGTTCTTTTTTAAATTTACTATCTAGTCCAAAACTATGGAGAAAAAACTTTTAAGTACATGTGTATTTTTTGCTTTTTCAACCATTCTACAATAAAAACGAAAATTATAAACATTATTGACAAATAAAGAAATATTTAGACTTTTTAATTAAAAATACCTAAAACGAATAAACAATAATTAAAATAATATTACCAAATAAGGTATGAATTGATTTTTTTGAAATAAAAAATTCCCACTAGGGGTTTTGTTTTATTATATAAAAGATATCACTCTATGATATTATGAATATCACTTGTGATTATTTGAATATCATTTGTGATTTTCTGGATATCATGCGATATTTTGAATATCACGGTGATTTTCATGTTACAAAACATTAGTTGAAATCACTTGTGATATTCTCAATATCACAGATATCACATAATATCACTTGCGATATTCACAATATCATTTGTGATATTCAGAATATCACTTGTGCTATTCAGATGATCACTTGTGATATTCAGAAACGTATGAAAACGTTTAAAAACGGCCGAAAACGTTTAATAACGGACGAAAACGTATGAAAACGTAAGAAAACGGACGAATATGTTTGAAAACGTAAAAACACGTATGAAAACGGACGAAAACGTATGAATAATGGACGAAAACGTAAGAAAACGAAAACGTATAAAGAAAAACGGACAAAAAGTGTATGAAATCGACAAAACGTATGAAAAGGGCTTAAAACGATGAAAACGGATAAAAATAGATGAAAACGTATGGAAACTGACGAAAACATATGAAAACAGCATTATAAAACGTGATAAAATAAGAAGAAGAAAAATGCGAATTAAAAAATCGTAAATAACGTGAATTAAAATAAACAAACAAAAGAAAACGTGAAAATAAAAAAATGTGAATTAAAAAAAAAAGAATAAAAGAAAAAAAAAAAAGGTGATTATAAACCAAAAAACGTGAATTTGAAAAGAAAAAAAAACAAACAAAAAAAATGTGAATAAAAAAACAAAAAGACAAGAAAAACACTGGACTTAGGTTTATATATACTAAATCTTAGGTTAATCACCACAATTAGATCAAAATAGATGGATGGTGAGGATTTGTCATTTGGTAAATGCGAAATTGTAAGAATAAGCATTTGAAAATTCCTCGTCTAAATTATTAGCTATGTAATGTGATGATTGGTTCCTTGTGTCAATAAGGTGGCAAATGGGCGGGCGGGCTAGGGCACGGCTATGGGTCAAACGGTGCGGCTAAATGGGCATGGGCTAAATACAGACGACCAAACGGAAATTTCATGTTATACGAATAAATTTTAAAAAGACTCAAACGACGAAATAAATTTCTTAACGTGACCTCATTTATATTTAAAAATTAAATATAAGTTTTTCTTTAATACAATCTAATGTTGAACAAAACATGTGCCTATTATGCCTATTTAACTTCTAAATGGGCAATACATGCCCATTTAAAAAAAAAATGGCCCAAATGTACCCAAATCTTTTAAAAGTTTGTCCATTTAACCTATTTTTTTGATTTGGGGCAAAAATTGACACCCCTAGTCAATATGTTGATACGCTTCATTAAAAGTACTTGAAAATAATTGGAACCAAAGTAAATAAACATGTCGGTAGCATATACTCCCTCCGTCCCATATTAAGTGTCCACAATGGAATCTTGAGATATCCCAAATTAAGTGTCCTTAATGTATTCCAACCAATGAGATGAGACTTTAGTGGGTGAAAATGATATTTAATTGGTGGAAAGTATAGTTAGTGGAATTTCCTAAAACTTTGTGCATGTTGAAAGTGGACACTTAATATGGGACAGAGGGAGTATATAATCTACGATCTTTGAGGCTAGTGCGACCACTTCTAAGATTGGTGTATTAATGCTATGCACCATGCTTGAAGACTCAAACACCACGCGTGAAAGTTTGATTGTGACTACATATTTTTACTCTTCAAGCTACTACTAAGATCCAATTGTGCTTAAAAGTTTCAACTGTAACACGTTACAGTACAACTTATACTATGCAGTTTGTTTTAAACTCTTTAAACCTCATTAACTCATTTGTGCAAAGAAAGTTCATCTCCAACACTTATGAATCTACTTGGATGGAATTAACCAATTTAAATTGTTGTTTGTGTCTGTAGTCCATCTAATGTAGAATGGTAAAACAGTACTTTTAAAACACAGGTCCTAATGTAGAATGGTAAAACAGTATTGGCCATCATAAATCTATAGCTAGTCATCGTTTCCCTTATCCTTCCAGAGTTCCAGTGAACCAGTGTTCTTAACCAATCCAGATAACGGTCTTAACCAAGTCAACTACCATAACGATCCAAAAAGATTACAATAACAAGAAACAAAAATATACGAAAAATACTCCAATGAAATAAAGTTTCAACATGCATTTTACAGCTAAATTCATAGAGTCAATATAGTATCAAGAAAAAGCTTATAATCCTAACATTCCTACAAAGAAAGCATAATGCAAGTTACAATTGTCTTGGATAATCTCGAGCAGATATGAACCTTTCAGTTTTAACAAAGTAGCTTCTATATAGAGATCCACACACCTCGAGATGCAACTAGTACTGTCTACTGCTTCCTAGTTTTGCAATGCACTAGTCGAAGCACTTTCCCCTCACTCTCTGTTCCCCACACAAATTAAACCAATGTCAGAATTCTTCATAGAAAAACAACGCAAGAGTTATAATACTACATAGCACATTTACAAGTCTCAAGTGAATGTTTCACCATACACAAACCTGACCGTTGCTTCTCAATGCTGGATGGTTAATTAGGTGGGTGATCATCCTTTGGCAAGTGAGGCAGAGATCCAAATAGCTTCTTCTCAAAGTCTAAAAGCTTGACATAGTCACCTAAACTGCAGTACATAGAAATTAGCATCACGAAGATCCTCATGAAATTCTAAATTCAGTTCCGCGTAATCATCTTCAACATGAGCATCCTTGCATATGCACGGACCCACACACTCGATTAATCTAGCAAACTTCAAATCCATTTTCTTGTTCTCATTGTCATGCCATATGTGGTAATCCCTTCTTTGAATTTCAATGGTATCCAATTTCTTATCTTCAACCTCTTTTTTATCCCAATACACAGTTCCGTCAAAAAAATCGATCCAGAAAGCCGAATCACGTGGAGTAGAAACCTTAAACTTAACTCCATCAGTACGATCTTTATTAATATCAGCTACGATTTCTTCGAGTTGGTCACAATTAATCACCTGGAAGCAAAAAAAAAAGTTAACATTTTCTCTTTTAATGGGGGCGTATGTTAGGCATTTTGTATGGCATATTTTGAATCTTTTCGGCTTATATAAGTTTCTTATGTTATAATAAGCTTACATAAGCCAAAAAATTTCAAAATAAGACACAAGAAATAGCTTACGAAACATAAGCCTAAAACCAAATAACCAACAAGTCAACTATACAAGACAAAACAAACAACTCCTAAATAATCTTTTTCGCTGTATAAGTTTCTTATGTTATAATAAAGCATTATATGCAAGCCAAAATAAACGACAAGTCGACTATATAAGATGAAACAAAAAACCCCTAAATAATCTTTTCGGCTTATATAAGTTTCTTATGTTATAATAAGCTTATATAAGCCGAAAATTTTCAAAATAAACGACAAGTCAACTATATAATACGAAACAAACAACCCCTAAACAATCCACCCAACTCTACCAAAATAGTCCTCAAAATAAAATAAAATAAAATAATTAAAAAAAAAAAAAAAAAATCTCTGACATAGTACATAAAATAAGTAAGAAAGTAGAATACCTTATGTCCGGATTTGGTGAAATAAAAAAGGTGGTTGTCCTTGTCCTTGAAACCAAAATAGTCATCGAAATCATCATCTTTTACAAATGTATATGAAGCTTCATTTGTTCGAACAGTCCAATAATATTCACTTGGTGATAAATTCACAAAGTGAATCCTCCCAGATGGATCAAATATCAACGTATTACCTGCTTTATACTTTTCAGGCCTATGAACCACCACCATATTTGCTTGATTTTGCTTTCGAATGTTAGATTCTAATGATTTAACAGGGCCGTTTATATACAAGTATGTTAAGTCGGTGGTTGTATTAACTTGTTGCCAAATTCGGTGCTTTGTTTAAGTCGGTTTAATTTGGAGTTTTAAGTTTTTAACTCAAATATAGTAATGTCCAATATAGTAATTTTATCTATCAACTCAATAACTAATTTGTTTGTCTGACTCTTAAAAAAACTGATTATTACGATATCAATCAGTATAATCAAATCCAAACTCCATTTTTAAATCACGTGTTATAACGACTGATTGTTTGATTATCTGTTTTCAAAACGTATAAATCCATTTTCAATAGGCAATCCAAAACAACCCCTAAATAAATCAGTGTGGTGTACTTATGTAGTTGCTTAACTCGTTGGTTGTGTAGCTGTTTTCTATATTAAATAGTACCAAAAGTTTTTTAAGAAAAGAAGTTTGAGCATAAATCCAAAATACTGATGATTCATTTTTTTCCTCGCGTAGAGAACTTAATCATCTTTCGATTGAGGGGTACTTGTGTATTTAACTTCAGCAAAAAAAATTCGAGTTTTCATGTGATTTGTAAAATCATATAGGTGTGGAAATTTACGTCCTGAAAAATCACATGTGATTTGTAAGTGTTAAAATTTACGCCATGAGAAATCATTTTTTTTTTGGGCAAAATGAGATAATATTGATAGTGATAGATCAATTGATCTTGTGAGTACAATTGAAGAATTGCAAAATGCAAACCTAGTGAAAATAACATTGAATACAACCCTAACCTCATTGAGTTAAAAAAAACATACAACAATTGAACTTGTGACTTGACTAATGAAACCCTGAAAACACCTTGCAATCCTTAGAGCATGCCATATAGCAAAGTTTAGAGTTCCTGTGGGTCTTGTAGAGCCATATCTGAACTTGACAATCTTCCACAGGGCTTCCAGATCTTCTCTATCAACAAAATGCAGCAAGTAACCAAAGGATGGATATTTTCCTTTGAAGCCATTAGATCTTGTTAGCTCTATGTAGTTCTTAAATCCACCAGATACTACATGCTAGTCAATTATGGGAAACTTGGCAGTTAGGGGAGCTACATCAACTGCATCTTCTTGAATGACCAGCTGATCCAGTCTCTTTTCATCATCACTTAGCTTTTGTTTCTTTGCAGCTTCAGATTCAGTACTACTTGCTAGTCAATCATGTAACTGCTTTGCTGCAAGCTCATCAGTAGCCTCCCTTTCTTTGATGATCTTTTGCTCTTCCATGAATATGGCAATTTCTGCTTCATGAACTTTCTTAGCAATCTCAGCATCATAATCTACCTATGTAAGAACCTTCTTTTTCACTTTCTCTAGTTCTTCAGGCTCTTCCACTATACCTTTTCCTTTATCTAATGCAGTAGTACCTTCAGTTACACCAGCAATACCTTCTTCATAGGTAGCAATACCTCCTGTAGTATCAGCAGTACTAACTGGTTTTTGACCACTGGTAGCAGTATCACCAACATCTTAATTCAAATCAACTAGCCCTGTTGGTGCATCTTGATGATAAGGATTTAAAACGTACACTTTAAAGGGGTCATTTAAGCCTTTAATCGCCCACTTATATATCCGTTACTGCTTAATTTCCTTCCTTTTCACTTTTTAGGTCTCTTGGAAGCAAAATGATGGAATGATGCATATTTGGATGAAAAGGAGTGAATATATGAAGAAAATGGCAAAGTCAAGATCGAAGACACTCAAGCTGTTGGAATTGCACCTGACGGCGTCCCAATCAAAGGGCGACGCCGTCCCTTTATAATGAATTAAAATCTCGACGGCTCAATAGACTTTTTGTTAAATACACTGACGCGCAGCTTTTGAAGGAAGGGCGTCATGAAGACTTTTCATCTCAGACGGCCTAGATCCGAATCGACAACGCCCCTGCTGAAGCCCGGACGGCGTCACAACTACAACGTGACGCTTGTCCCAACGATTACTTGCCAAGACGACAACCCTAGGGATCTACGACCGACGGCGTCCCATTCTATAAAGGCGACTTCGTCAAGTGTAAAATTATATATAGAAATCGAATTTTCAGAATTTTAGGAGGTAGACTTGTGGAGTAAAACCCTAAACGTTTGTAGTCCGACTTGGACAGTAAGTTAGGGTTCTCAAACCCTATTTTACATCAAGATAAGTGTTTTACTTCATTGATTTCATTATGTCTTCAATTGAATGTGTGTATTCTTGCGCGTTTAACATGTCCGGCTAAATTTTTTGTGTGTCTTCTTAGATCTATGAAACCTAGTTAGTAATTATTGATTGATTGTCTCTTATCTTAATTGTAATTGGCTTAGGAGTGCGATTAGACCATCGTTGTGTTTAAATGCTTGAGTAATCTTTGTGAACCTTAGGTTATGAATCACTTAGCGGATTTGTAGTCTAAACATCCATAGATAACCCTTAAAGTTAGCTTATGAATCATAAGAGAATTTCGTAGGCAATAACCTTAAGGTAGTCTCAAAGAGTTAGGGAAAAAGGCACACCCTACGACCTTAGAAAACACAACGCGTAAGAATAAGGACGTGACAATTCAACCACCAATAAAGATAACTAGGGAGTAATAGTATCCGTGTAAGCACATTTTTAATCATCATACGAGCACACATCAAAAATACATAGACTACCCATAGTTTAGATAATTAGATAGTAGAAGTACTCGTAGAAGTACCACCCCCCATATCCAAACCCCGAGATTTTACCTTTAGCTTTCTAAAAAATATAAAAAGATAAAAAAGAATCTTCCTCAACCTTAACTTTAGCATAGTACGCTTCTTACTAGAATTCCTATTCCCCTAGAGAACGATATCAATACCCGAGGCTTACCCAATACTACACTACAACGATTAGGTTCACTGCCTAGGGTGTTGAAAAACTTGCTCGACTAAAAGGAAGTTCCTTTGACCCCGAACGCCTTTGTACGCCAAGATCAAGTTTTTACCAGGGAATAGAATATCTAGTTAGATTTCTATCTCGTTTAGGTTCCCTTGCTTGATTCCTATCAAGTAAGATTTTTTTCTCATTTTTAGCTTCCTTGTAGTCTATCCCCATTCTTCGTGAATTTGTTCGTAACCCCCATCACTTTTCATCATGGAAGGTGATAACCCACCACCAAATAAACCACTTCCACTTAAACCACAACCCATTGACCAACACCCCTCTAACAATCGTCACAACCGATATGTTAGTAGAAACAACGATCTTCAAGATTTGAATAGGGTATTTGAGAGTACAATTAGAGACGCTGTTGAAAAAGCGGTTAGCGCCTTGATTGTTGGCTCCATGATTAGCAATAGTTCGGGTAATGATTTAGTAAATGAAAATGTGAATGAGGAAAATAGTGCTTACTTTAATCTTTACCCCACCAAGGAAGAATTTGCTTACCACCAATACATAATCAACAATCCTCGATCACCCATCATTAGGATATGCCCAAAGATTAGGAAAGGAAATCCTTGGAACATCAAGATCCCTTGTATGATTGGGTATAGGAATGTTGAGCACGCCTACATAGATACGGACTCTCCCATTAATGTGATGTCATTAGCTGTTTACAATGATATAATGAATGAACGACTTAAGATTAGGAAAGACCCTAAGTATCCGGGTGAGGTTTGCAATTTTATGGGAAGAGTCAAGGATGTACACGTCTTTATAGGAAACTTCACCTACTTAGTTGATTTTATGGTCCTAGAAGACATAGGATGTGTCATTGACTATAGCTTGTCCCAAGTTGTATTAGGAAAACCGTTTGTTGAAAAGTCTAAAATGAGCTATAACAAATCAGAAGGAATGGTTAGATTTGTAGAAGGGGACCATGAGATCACTTATAGGATGCCTTAGAAGATGAACGGATATGGCCCTTGATCCCTTTATGAACGCGACAACATTAGAGCTTTTGAGGAAAAAAGCGAAGAAGATGTTGAAAAAGACTTGAACTTTATGTGGGAGAAAAGGAGACTTTACTATAAGGATTGCTTGACCCTTGGACCTAGGTATAGAGTGGATGAGAACTTTTTCAATATGATAGAGTTTTCATTGAGGATGAAAAACGAGACAACGTAGGGGCACGACTTCGAGTCTAGCTACAAGACTCATAAAAAAAAAGCGCTTCGTGGGAGGCAACCCATACTTAATTGTTTACTTGTTTGTGTGTCATATATCTTTTCATTATTGTATGTTCTCATGTTTCAATTTGTAAAAATGCTTTATTTTGTCTTTAACCTCGTCTTAATTACATATAAAGGTATTTTACAAAAAGGATAAGCGTAGAGAGGATTACACACGTTTTTAAAAGAACGTGAACATGAGAACTACGATTATTGAAATTGATATATACGTGTGTTTGTTAGAGTCAAATGCTTGTATCGAGTCATAATGGATATTTTGCAGGACTTTTTCCAGATTCTAAAGGTGTAATTTTTCCTTAAAAACGCAGCAGAGCCGGTTCTGTCGTAATAACCCTGATGGAGTCAGATTAGAACCCGACGACGCGGAGGAGCAAAACAACTTATAAATTTATTCTCGTTTCGCTATTTATAAATTTTTGAAAATTCTCAGGTCTTAATTTTCTAGAAAATCTGCAAACATCCATTCCACAAGAATTATATCCTAGTGTAGTAGATTCATATATAATTTTACCGCTGATTTTACGTGAAGGTTTCGTCTATTTTCTTAAAGTGTGCAGGTTTTATTTAGCAAGAAGAAGAAACATAATATTGGATGAAGCTTATCACACATACATTCTTCTTGGGAAAGAATTTAACCACTACTTCACACGGATCCTACCGAGCTAATCGGGGGAGTACTAGTTTCTTTCTTTTTAATTACCTTCGTTATCATAACTTTGATACTTTCTGGGAACATTGGGGACAATGTTCAGTTTAAGTGTAGGGAGGGAGAATAAAACGGGAACTGTGAAACTATGCTTATCCTTGAATATTTGTCTTGTCCTATTTCATTTGTGTAATAAGTTATGAGAAATATTTGTTAGAGCAATTTTAGCACCAAATTTAAAATTTTTCATGACATGTACAAGTGGGACTTTAATCTTAATAAAGCGTTTCATTGATAGGAGTTATATGACTAGCACAAAAACCGTTTACCACTCAAATTCCACCCCAAAAATGTGAGGTTCGCCCCTAGATCTATAGGAATTAAAGCATTCACCTTTAATGCTTCGAGATTGTACCGGTAGTATAATAGATTCTAGAACTTGTTTTGTGATGCATCCCGAGATCGCTAGTGAGACTACACTTGTGTAGTTAGGAATAACTAAATGATAAGAGGCATTAGGATAACCCTTGTTTGATACCCATATTATAATTACTTCTTCCACATCGGTCGAGTAATTACCCCACACCCTTGCGATGTACTCATCTTTAGTACACGATACCCCTAGTTAACCCCTCAGAGCCTATCCTTTTCGCGGTTCTCGTGATGTTTTGGTTTTTCATAATATCAATGAAGAGCATTGTTTATAATCCACCCCCAAATGTACACCCAAATCGCCTTAGCCTACCTTGTATGCATTCACCTTTAGTGCATTATTGTTATCATACTAAACCCTTAGTTCAATTATCTAGTTACTTGCATGGTTGCTAAGTCGAGTCATATCTTTTGTACATAGTTTTGGGATGATTGGGACTCATGGGTAAAGTGAAATTTTATGGAGTGACGGGAAAGAACGTTAAATTCAAATTCCTTTTATTTACATAATTAAATACTCCAAGTGTTTTGATCTTTTCAAATCAGGCCAAATTAGTGTTAGAGTAAAAACTCAAGTGTAGGGATGCTCCTATAAATCCCTTATATTTTGATGTTATCTTAGAGGATGGTAAAGTAAAAGTGTATGCAAAAAAAAAAAAAAAAAAAAAACATATGGGCTACCATCCTACATCAATCTTTATATTTATGTTTGGTTGTTTCAAAGTATCTAGAGTTTAGTGATACGAGTCTTGGCTTAACAACGTCATTCTTTTCATGCTTGTAACATAAGATTTTTGACTTGCCACCACTAAATCGCCTATCCAACCAAACCCTTTGTTTCTGTACCATAAGCCTAACTGATGAGTGTGTAAATACTCATCATTTTTGGGTCAATCTGAACTGCAAAACGTTTAAAAATGCTCAGAAATGCATCAAAATACTAAAAATATTCCAAAATTGCATTTTATATGTTTTAGATGCAAAATGTTCAAAATCGATGAAAATGAGCAAAGTTTGCATAATTGGCGCTTCAAATCCCCAAGTTTCTAAAATTGTCAAAAATAGTCCCCGAGCCTTAATTTCAAAAGAAAAATCACCAAAGGTCCTTTTAAAATCATAAGTTGTCAAAATTAATCCTTTGGTGAAAAATGTCAAAAGTTTTGAGAAATTACAAGTTTGGTCCTCCAAGTTTAAAATTTGGCAAAATTGGTCCCTGGAAATTGAAAATGTCACTTTGGTCCTTATACTTTTGGAACTTGTCAATTTCAGCCCCTGAAACATCTTTGATGAATTGGCAGTTCTAGTCCCTACATTTTCTAAATGGCACAAAGGTCCTCAGATTAAAACCTTAAACCTACACCCTTGGCCCTTGTCATTTCCCTTTTGGACCCCTCGCTTTCCCAAGTGACCCCTGTCAAATGCAATTTGGACCCCCTATTATTTAATCACCACAAACCTCCATTTGACTCTCTTTTCCCTCCCGATCCACGGGCATCCCCTTCATCATCACAAAACCTGCTAACACTCAACCCATTGCCCCTCCTCCATCATCATCCCTACTATCCACCTCACCCCAAGCCAAGGTGCATTTAATGCACCTTCTACCAAACACTCAACCATCCCAAATGTTAAATACGCTTTGGCCAAAACCAAATAAACGACCAAGATTGTTTCCAGACATCCAAGGGTCATGCTTAAAGATGGGAAATGCTCAGAGTAGTGAGAGAAGCAGAGTGGGGTATAAAAAGAGCAAAAGAAGCAAGAATGGGAGTAGTTAGTTTTAAGTATTTCTTTATGTCGTTTTTTTTACAAATGTCTTAGTTTAATTAAAAATGTTGTAGTTTCAGTTTCTTTGTATCTCACTTAAGTTAAATATTCATCAGAAGGTGCTTTTGAGTTCCAATCTAAGTTTTTATATAAATTCCAATTTTATTGTTCACTGTGAAAATTTTTAGTTTCAAATTTTATGTCAAAGCTTCTCATAAGCTTATATTGAAATCAAATAAGCTTATTAGAGCTTACTTTAGCTTTTGACAAGCTTTGGAGTCAGTTTCAAACAATTTTGTTACATGGTCAACAAAAGTCAACTGTGAGCTCATATGGGTTTGGAAATGGTTACCGGTGTTGCAGAGTCGATTTGGGGTTGGATTAAACTAGATTAGGGTAATTATGGTTTTGGTTTTAGCTCCCGCATGCCACTGGGCCTTGTGAGTTCAAATCTCATTTCCATTTTTTTTCTTTCAGTATTGCATATTATGCTTGTGAATGTATCTGTGATCATTGAAGGTTTAAACATGTTCAATTAGTTGTATTTAAGTCATTTAGAATCAGTTTTAGTGTCTGCTATAGCCTAATCAGTGGTAATCTCATTTTAAGTTCAAAACAGTCATACAAAGGTGTGTTTGGATCTGCTGAATTAACTGTCATAGGGGTTTGCTCAGTGGTGGAATGTTGATGTTTTATGTTTGTATAGCCCTAGTGTACTCATTCCTGTCTTTAACTTGTACCTGCAAAACCTTAAAGTCAAACATCACAAAAATCTGTCTTATTGCTTAACTGTTGGAGTTTTACAAACTCAAAAGCTCATTTTGTGTTTAAAATCCATAAAGTTAGATTACATTAGCTTCATTTCATCATTATACATCTATTTCAGTCCTTAAATCTAGATCAAATCTCATTAAAGTCAACTTTTCATGTTTGCTTCAAAAGTCAAAAATGCAAAATTCCAGTTTTCATCCAACCTAGAAGGAATTTTCATGGACTCATTTCTGAGCCAATCTAAGTGAAATTGTGGGTTCAAATACTTCAGCTGGTCTTGTTTCTTATTAGCATTTTTTCAGATTTTTATCAAATTTCTATAAGCTTCAAATAAGCTTGTCAAAATGGGACTAAATGCCCTGCAGGCATTAAGTCTCGCATTGGGGTTATGTGTGTTTTGCAGAGCTTGTGCAAAGCTCATTTGAGCTCATCTAGGTCTCCACTTTGGTTTACTAGGTCTCAGCCAGGTCTAGTTCAAGTTCCATCTTTTAGTTTTTAGTTTCCAGCTTATTCGAGTGCTTATTCTTCTTCAAACAACTCTGTACCTTCTCAATGTTTTTAGCCCATAAGCTCTTATCCTCAAATCTGTTAAGCTTGATAATCAGAGGTCAAGGCTTGTGAATATTTGTTGCATTTTGGTTCTTCTTGCATAATATTGCTTCTGTAAACAGTTGGTTCACATTGGTGCTCATTAGCTTATTCCAAGTGCTTATTTCTAAGCACTTGTACATCAGTTTCATTTTCCTCCACACAACACCCTGTTTTTATATTTTTCTTAGATTCCTAATACTATTTTAAGCTTTTCCTGAAATTTTCAGATTTTTCCAAGTTGGTTTTCTATTTTTCTTGATTTTAATTAGTTTTTAAGCATTTTTAATTAGCATTAAATACAAATAATTAAGAAAAGGTTCAAAAAAAATAATTTTTCATTTTTCTTAAGTTAAGATAAATATAAAAAGACAAAAAAATATTTTTCTAGATTTTTCTTAGTTAAATTTGTATTTTTAAGTAATTTAGTTAGTTTTTAATAGTTTTTAATTCCTAGAAAATAGAAAAATAATCAGAAAAATACAAAAATAGTTTTGAAAATTCTCTTTTGATATTTTAGATTTTTCTAAGTCTTAATTTTATTTTTCTAGCTTTATTTCATATTTTCTTGCATTTTAGGCTAATATTAAATAGTTAAAAATAGTTTTTGATTTATAATAATTAATTAAATAGTTGTAAAAATAATTTTCTTTTTCTATAAATTTTATTTTATCATTAGGATTGTAAAAATGTCATTTTCATATTTTTAGGACTTTTATTTCTTAGATCTCACTTTTTATTTTGTACGTTTACGTAATTTTATTTAAACGTAAGTTTTAAGTTTTAAACGTTCATCATTTTGCAAATAGTGATAGCGTTTATTTAATATTTTTTATCTTTTTAAATTTCTTTAATTTACATTTTAGCCCTTGTAGTTTATGTCCTTTTTCTGTAGTTATAATAATTCAAATCCCTTTTTCTGTTCAAATCTCTCGATCACTATACGTTTGGTGATCCATTGCACAGCTCGCTGGGACATAACGACCCGGGGAAACACTATACTCCCCAGATCTTCATTGAGTTCATTCCTGAGCCGTTTTAAGTTTCTTACGGTCGGCCATTCACAAGTGGTCGGTTTGGGTGAGAAAACTTGACGGTTTGGCACGGATCAAATTTTTAGCGCTGCGAGGAGCCGGGCTGTGTTGATTATCTTCTGTTTAGCAGATTAGTGATTTGAATATTCACTCATTGTTTATACCATCTGTATGTATTTATATTTTCTTATAAAATCAAAAACCCAAAAAGATTTTCAGTCTTTGTTTTTACAAAATGTTTTTCAAAAATACCAAAAATATTCCTCTTTACCCTCTTACCCTTTTTGATTCTTTATCCCTTTACCCTCTATCCATTTGATTCTAACTTCTTCTATTCTGATGGAATCATCGATTCCTTGTGTCGGTTGTGGAGAACCGCTTTTTGCCATCGTGTCGCTGGTGTACGTGCGAACGATGCGTAATGACATTCATAACTAAGTTGTTTGTTTTGCGGTTCGAGGAATTCATGTTCTTATGATCAAATTTTTTCAATGAGCGAAAAATTTCTTTCGACTACCTACCCCAACCCCAAAATTTTTCGCTCAATCAACAGTATGCTATGGTTGTGGGGATCCGTTAGTTGATTTTTGATGTCAACGATGTTCTTGCGAGAGGTGTGGAAATGATCTTACGGATGGATTTTGTTCGTTTTGTGCTTAGGAAGCTGAAAACTCATGCACTTATCCGAACTTTTCCAATTATCCTCAAAACGATTTTAGCCACCCTCCTCAGTATTCATTTGAGCAAGAACCGCGCTATCAAAGTTTTAATGACACATCGTTTCAGAATGTACCGAATTTTTCTTGCACAAATTATGGAGGTCCTCTTCAATGTCAACCGTGGAATCAAAATTACTATACTTCCGTTTTGACAATTTCCAACCTCCACAAGACACCATACCGGTTCAAACTCCACTCGAGCCGCCGTCAAGAAAATTCCCAAGATTTTGAAACCGCAATGAAAACACTTGAGGATATGATTCAAAACTTTAAGAATCAAGTGAGTAGTGAAAAGACCATGGGAGAATTGCTAGCCGAAGAACGAGAAGAACGAGAGGCCCGCCAATCTAGGGAAGAATTATTAGTCCTAGAGCATGCACTAAGGCATGCTTCCCAATTTCTTAAGGCTGCTCTATATGATGATGACGAGGAGAGTTTTTATCCTTTTAAGAATATTGTTTCTCAACTCCCAGTCCGTTGATATCCCAGCAGTTGAGATTCCATCTCAAACTACTGCTATCACACCCGAAGCTCCCACTCACTCTCTGAACATGGGGGACGAGCATCTTGACACCGTTCTGAAAGGAATCTGGACGACTTCATAAAGTCTAGTGTTGAGAACCTTGTCCCAATCCCGAGAGAGTCACAGGAACTTCGATCATATGTGTGATTCTTCTTCCCTCTGAGTGTTCAAAAGATCAATTTGAGACTTTCTCCGATGGTAGCTAAGACTGTGCTTCTTATGGAAACATTGAGTATGTTGAGGCATCACTTCCACAATCTGATGCGATCATCTTCTGAGGAGTTCACCGATGAACTCACTCACATCAATGATCGCTCACTCACTTCTTATCCCAACAAACCGATAGAGAATGTTGATATCTTTGTTCCCGAAACATTCAAAGCTACTCTCACCAATCCTCTATTTGAATTCGACTCTGAATTCACTTTAATTTCTGAGAATCCACTCTTTGATACTCAGATTGAGGATAGTGATGAGTCCACAATGGAACAAGAGTTCACAAATTCACATCATGTGAATGATTCTCTTCATGAGGAGTTCGCCGGTGAACTCACTCATATCATGACTCCACGGAGTATGATTGCTTGGATGGCAAAAATCATGATCGGGGGGAAAAGTTCTCAATCATGAGAGTTTGTATTTCTATGACAAATTTTCCAACCCTCCCTTCCGAGATGCTTTCCAAACCAAAGAGCTCAACCGATAAAATCCAAACGAGTGCAACTGCACTTGATCCCGAGGAAGAAGATCTTATCATGATCGTCATCATGATTTTCCTTCTTTTCTTCACCTACCGGTGACTTCTTCTCTTCTTCACTCCTTCAGGAATGAAGACACTATCTTTGACCCCGGCATTTTCATTTATCATCTGTGAGTCGGATCTGTGTATATCTCATCGGTGTGGAACTTTCACGTGCTTCAATGTTTATCCAAACATCTTGAATGAAAGTCCGATAGAGATTGTCTCTTCCACTTACTTCCCCATGAACAAATTAATTCGGGGTCGAGTCAAGCTAGCGACTCGGTAATCAAAAACAGTAGCACGCCATATGGGTTTTGACCCATATTTCTGACTTCTTTCTATCTTTCTACCACCCTAGTGTGGGGGTGTTGCCCCACATGTTGTGTATATATGCAAGTTTCAAAAAAAAAAAAAAAATCTTTCAAAATAATGGCCGTAGTATTTCCCTTTTACGTTCTATGTTTCGGCATAACCGCCGGTACTTTGAATATTGAGGGCAATATTCATTTCTAAGTGTGGGGGGGGAATTCTCACGAATTTTATCATGTAATTATACCGCCCAATTCCCCCATTTTTGGCCCAAAAAAAAAATTTTTTTTTGGAGTAAGTGTTTTGCACTTACTCATTTGGTTATCAGCCCGCCTTGTCTAATAAACAAAAGGATTGGCTAATCCAGGAGCAAACGGCTCTTGGTAAAGATATCTCAAATCCGTTGACGGCTTGCAATTTGCCCAAAATTGTATGGTATTCAGCTCACCATATCCTAAAAAGTGAAGAGTTGGCTAGCCCGCAAGTTTATGGCTTGTGGTAAAGGCAGTGGAAAACCATAATTGGTAATCAGCTCACCAAAGATAATATTGATAATTTATCTAAGAGTTGGCTAGTCCGTAAACACGGCTTCCGGTAAAGACAAATCAAATCCGTTGAAGTCGGTGGTTTGCTCAAATTCACATGGTTATCGGTGTACCATGGTTCTTACTTGAACTGAAACATTTGGCTACTCGAGAAGTAATGGCTTTTGGTAAAGAGATTCAAATCCATTAAGTTTTTTCAAAAGATTGCTAGGGACTAGCAATAGTTTAGTGTGGGGATTGATGAGTGTGTAAATACTCATCATTTTTGGGTCAATCAACCGCAAAACGCTTAAAAATGCTCGAAATGCATCAAAATACTAAAATATTCCAAAATTGCATTTTATATGTTTTAGATGCAAAATGTTCAAAATCAGATGAAAAATGAGCAAAGTTTGCATAATTGGCAGTTTCAGTCCCCCAAGTTTCTAAAATTGTCAGAAATAGTCCCTGAGCCTTAATTTCAAAAGATAAATCACCAAAGGTCCTTTTAAAATCATAAGTTGTCAAAATTAATCCTTTGGTGAAAAATGTCAAAAGTTTTGAGAAATTACAAGTTTGGTCCTCCAAGTTTAAAAATTGGCAAAATTGGTCCCTGGAAATTGGAAAATGTCAGCTTTGGTCCTTATACTTTTGGAACTTGTCAATTTCTGCCCCTGAAACATCTTTGATGAATTGGCAGTTCTAGTCCCTACATTTTCAGAAATGGCACAAAGGTCCTTGTATTAAAACCTTAAACCTACACCCTTGGCCCTTGTCATTTCCCTTTGGACCCTCGCCTTCCCAAGTGACCCCATCAAATGCAATTTGGACCCCCTATTATTTAATCACCGGTCAAACCTCCATTTGACTCTCTTTTCCTCCTCAGTCCGCGGCATCCCTTCATCATCACAAAACCTGCTAAAACTCAACCCATTGCCCCTCCTCCATCATCATCCCTACTATCCACCTCACCCCAAGCCAAGGTGCATTTAATGCACCTTCTACCAAACACTCAACCATCCCAGCTGTTAAATACAGTTTTGGCGCCAAAACCAAATAAACAACCAAGATTGTTTCTAGACATCCAAGGGTCATGCTTAAAGATGGGAAATGCTCAGAGTAGTGAGAGAAGCAGAGTGGGGTATAAAAAGAGCAAAAGAAGCAAGAATGGGAGTAGTTAGTTTTAAGTATTTCTTTATGTCGTTTTTTTTTACAAATGTCTTAGTTTAATTAAAAATGTTGTAGTTTCAGTTTCTTTGTATCTCACTTAAGTTAAATATTCATTGTAAGGTGCTTTTGAGTCCCAATCTAAGTTTTTATATAAATTCCAATTTTATTGTTCACTGTGAAAATTTTTAGTTTCAAATTTTATGTCAAAGCTTCTCATAAGCTTATATTGAAATCAAATAAGCTTATTAGAGCTTACTTTAGCTTTTGACAAGCTTTGGAGTCAGTTTCAAACAATTTTGTTACATGGTCAACAAAAGTCAACTGTGAGCTCATATGGGTTTGGAAATGGTTACTGGTGTTGCGAGTGGATTTGGGGTTGGATTAAACTAGATTAGGGTAATTATGGTTTTGGTTTTAGCCTGCATGCCAGCTGGGGCCTTGTGAGTTCAAATCTCATTTCCATTTTTTTTCTTTCAGTATTGCATATTATGCTTGTGTATGTATCTGTGATCATTGAAGGTTTAAACATGTTCAATTAGTTGTATTTAAGTCATTTAGAATCAGTTTTAGTGTCTGCTATAGCCTAATCAGTGGTAATCTCATTTTAAGTTCAAAACAGTCATACAAAGGTGTGTTTAGATCTGCTGAATTAACTGTCATAGGGGTTTGCTCAGTGGTGGAATGTTGATGTTTTATGTTTGTATAGCCCTAGTGTACTCATTCTCGTCTTTAACTTGTACCGCAAAACCTTAAAGTCAAACATCACAAAAATCTGTCTTATTGCTTAACTGTTGGAGTTTTACAAACTCAAAAGCTCATTTTGTGTTTAAAATCCATAAAGTTAGATTACATTAGCTTCATTTCATCATTATACATCTATTTCAGTCCTTAAATCTAGATCAAATCTCATTAAAGTCAACTTTTCATGTTTGCTTCAAAAGTCAAAAATGCAAAATTCCGTTTCATCCAACCTAGAAGGAATTTTCATGGACTCATTTCTGAGCCAATCTAAGTGAAATTGTGGGTTCAAATACTTCAGTTGGTCTTGTTTCTTATTAGCAATTTTTCAGATTTTTATCAAATTTTTAGAAGCTTCATATGAGCTTGTCAAAATGGGACTAAATGCCCTGTGGGGCATTAAGTCCTGCACAGGGTTATCAGTTTTTTTGCAGAGCTTGTGCAAAGCTCATTTGAGCTCATCTAGGTCTCCACTTTGGTTTACTAGGTCTCAGCCAGGTCTAGTTCAAGTTCCATCTTTTAGTTTTTAGTTTCCGCTTATTCAGTGCTTATTCAAAATTCACTCAAACTTGGTACCTCTCTCACTTTGTTTTTAGCCCATAAGCTCTTATCCTCAAATCTGTTAAGCTTGATAATCAGAGGTCAAGGCTTGTGAATATTTGTTGCATTTTGGTTCTTCTTGCATAATATTGCTTCTGTAAACAGTTGGTTCACATTGGTGCTCATTAGCTTATTCCAAGTGCTTATTTCTAAGCACTTGTGCTTTCAGTTTCATTTTCCTCCACACAACCCCTGTTTTTTATATTTTTCTTAGATTCCTAATACTATTTTAAGCTTTTCCTGAAATTTTCAGATTTTTCCAAGTTGGTTTTCTATTTTTCTTGATTTTAATTAGTTTTTAAGCATTTTTAATTAGCATTAAATACAAATAATTAAGAAAAGGTTCAAAAAAATAATTTTTCATTTTTCTTAAGTTAAGATAAATATAAAAAGACAAAAAAATGTTTTTCTAGATTTTTCTTAGTTAAATTTGTATTTTTAAGTAATTTAGTTAGTTTTTAATAGTTTTTAATTCCTAGAAAATAGAAAAATAATCAGAAAAATACAAAAATAGTTTTTAAAATTCTCTTTTGATATTTTAGATTTTTCTAAGTCTTAATTTTATTTTTCTAGCTTAATTTAATATTTTCTTGCATTTTAGGCTAATATTAAATAGTTAAAAATAGTTTTTGATTTATAATAATTAATTAAATAGTTGTAAAAATAATTTTCTTTTTCTATAAATTTTCTTTTATCATTAGGATTGTAAAAATGTCATTTTCATATTTTTAGGACTTTTATTTCTTAGATCTCACTTTTTATTTTGTACGTTTACGTAATTTTATTTAAACGTAAGTTTTAAGTTTTAAACGTTCATCATTTTGCAAATAGTGATAGCGTTTATTTAATATTTTTTATCTTTTTAAATTTCTTTAATTTACATTTTAGCCCTTGTAGTTTATGTCCTTTTTCTGTAGTTATAATAATTCAAATCCCTTTTTCTGTTCAAATCTCTCGATCACTATACGTTTGGTGATCCATTGCACTGACTTCACTGGGACATAACGACTCGGGGAAACACTATACTCCCCAGATCTTCATTGAGTTCGTTCCTGAGCCATTTTAAGTTTCTTACGGTCGGCCATTCACAAGTGGTCGGTTTGGGTGAGAAAACTTGACGGTTTGGCACGGATCACTAACATTAACCTCTTAGATAGTTGTTCCTAGGTGCTTACGCTAAAGCGGTGGAGGTTTGATCTAGTCTCAAGCCTATGGTAATCTATGTACTATGACCAGGTAATGAGTGTTTATCTTCCATTTCCATTTACTATATTTCATATACACCCGAGAGATGAGAGAATCCAAACACCCCTTGTGAGGTGCTAGTATAATTTCCGTGCTTGTTATGACTATTCGCGGCTTTTACCCGCTTGTGAATTATGTTAAACCAATGCTTCATGCCCCTAACTTATAATATGATTAAGTTGCTAACATTTGCTTGAGAACAAGCAAATACCAAGTGTAGGATATTTGATAAGGATTTAAAACGTACACTTTTAAGGGGTCATTTAAGCCCTTAATCACCCGCTTTATATCCGCGGTTCGCTTAATTTCGTTCCTTTTTTCACTTTTTAGGTCTCTTGGAAGCAAAATGCTGGAATGATGGATATTTGGACGAAAAGGAGTGAATATATGAAGAAAATGGCAAAGTCAAGACAAGCTGATGGAATTGCACTTGACGGCGTCCCAATCAAAGGGAGACGCCGTCCCTTTATACGAATTAAAATCTCTCGAGCTCAATAGACTTTTTGTTAAAATACACCCCGGCGTTAGGCTTTGAAGAGGAAGGGCACCACGAAGACTTTTCATATCGACGGCCTAGATCCGTAATCGACGACGCCCCTCGAAGGCCGACGGCGACAACTACAACGTGACGCCATCCTAACGATTACTTGGCCAAGACGAAACCCTAATGATGGCGACCACGGCGCCCCATTCTATAAGGCGACGCCGTCGCAAGTGTAAAATTATGTATAGAAATCGAATTTTTAGAATTTTAGGAGGTAGACTTGTGGAGTAAAAATCCTAAACATTTGTAGTCCGACTTGGACAGTGTCTTAGGGTTCTCAAACCCTATTTTACATCAAGATAAGTGTTTTACTTCATTGATTTAATTATGTCTTCGATTGAATGTGTGTATGCTTGCGTGTTTAACATGTCCGGCTAAATTTCTTGTGTGCTTTCTTAGATCTATGAAACCTAGTTATTAATTATTGATTGGTTGTCTCTTATCTTAATTGTAATTAGCTTAGGAGTGCGATTAGACCATCGTTGTGTTTAAATGCTTGAGTAATCTCTGTGAACCTTAGGTTATGAATCACGTAGCGGATTTGTAGTCTAAACATCCATAGATAACCCTTAAAGTTAGCTTAGGAATCGTAAGAGAATTTTGTAGGCAATAACCTTAAGGTAGTCTCAAAGAGTTAGGAAAAAAGGCACACCCTACGACCTTAGAAAACACAACGCGTTAAGAATAAGGACGTGACAATTCAACCACCAATAAAAGATAACTACGGAGTAATAGTATCTAGGTAAGCACATTTTTAATCATCATACGAGCACACATCAAAAAGACATAGACTACCCATAGTTTAGATAATTAGATAGTAGAAGTACTCGATAGAAGTACCACCCCCAAATCCAAACCCTGAGATTTTACCCTTAGCTTTCTAAAAAACAATATAAAAAGATAAAAAAGAATCTTCCTCAACCTCAACCTTAGCGTAGTACACTTCTTACTAGCATTCCTATTCCCCTAGAGAACGATATCAATACCTGAGGCTTACCCAATACTACACTACAACGATTAGGTTCACTGCCTAGGGTGTTGAAAAACTTGCTCGACGAAAAGGAAGTTCCTTTGACCCCCGAACGCGCCTTGTACGGGCATAACTTGATCAACTGGGTCATCTGCAATTTGTTCATCACTACCACCCAAACCCTAATCACTACCACCCAGATTTTCTTCAAAGTCAATCTTCCTCCCCTGAGTGTGAGCATCTGTTTTTTCCTCTTTTTGGGAGAATCACCTAAATCATCATCATCAGACGAACTTGGGGAGTCTGCTGCATGATCCTTCCTTTTTTCCTTTAGAGCCTTGACATGTGCTTGCAACTTCTTCACCTTTAGAACCAATTTCTTATAGACTATTGCATATAATTGCTTTGTATCCTTGAGGTCTTGCTCTAAAGTATCCACCTTGTTGGTTAACCTGGTACATAGGTCCATCAATTCCTTTAGTTTAGTAATGCCTTTCTTCCCACAGATGTATTACCTTCTCGAGAGGTGCATCATAAGGCATAGACCCAGTCTCAGTCCTAGGTGGACTATCAACTTAGCCACCTATATGTACCATTTGGCTTGGGATTTCATCACTCGTGTCAAGTCTAGGAGGACTTGTCACATTTGATGTTGCCATGGTTGAGGTCTTAGCTATGTTAGCACTGTCCTGCCCAGCTACTAAGCTTGAGACAGTAGTGTCAGCCTCCTCCATTCTGCCAATGGTAGTCTCATCTGCTACAGGGATCTGAGTAGGACCAATGGGCTGAGATACCTCAGTGACCTGTCTGAATTTCCTCCTATAGGTGTGGATAACTAATAAGGATTTAAAAGGTACACTTTTGAGGGGTCATTTAAGCCCTTAATCAACCACTTTTATATCTGTTACTGCTTAATTTCATTCCTTTTCACTTTTTATGTCTCTTGAAGGTAAAATGCTGGAATGATGCTTATTTGGACGAATAGGCGTGAATATGTGAAGAAAATGGCTAAAGTCAAGATCAAGACACTCAAGCTGCTGGAAGTGCACCCAACGGCGTCACAAATAAAGGCTTAATGTGCCGCCCTCTAATTGCGACAACTCGGAGTGAAATTGCTATTTTGTACCGCACGCCGGCCAGTTTAAAGAGAGGGCGTCACAACTCGGACGGCCTAGATCCGATTCGTTGACTGCCTCAAGATGAAGTCGACGGCCACAACCACAATGTGACCGCACAAAGTTGACTTGGCCAAGATGAAACCCTAATGGTGGCAATCGACGGCCACAATTAAAGAGTGACATCGTCGCAGTTGTAACTCTATATATAGAATTCGAATTTTTAGACTTTTAGAGAGGTAGAATTGTGGAGCAAAACCCTAAAACGATTTTGGTTTGTCTTGGGCAGTATGTTAGGGTTCTCATACCCTATTTTACATCAAGATAAGTAATCTACTTCATTGATTTCATTATGTCTCCGATTGTATGTGTGTATGCTTGCATGTTTACCATGTCCGGCTAATTTATTTGTGTGTTTGCTTAGATCTATGAAACCTAGTTATTGAATATTGATTGGTTGTCTCTTATCTTAATTGTAATTGGCTTAGGATTGCAATAGGTCATCGTTGTGTTTTTAATGCTTGAGTAATCTTTGTGAACATTAGTTTATAATCACCTAGAGTTATTGTAGGCTAAAAATCCAAAGATAACCTTGGAGTTAGTTTATGAATCCTAGAGATTTTGTAGGCAATAACCTTAAGGTATCCTCAAAGAGTTAGGGAAAAAATCATACCCTACGACCTTAGAAGACACAACGCGTTAAGAATAAGGACGTGATAATTCAACCATCAATAGAAGATAACTAGGGAGTAATAGTATCTAGGTACACACATTTTTAATCATCATACGAGCACACATAAATTAGACATAGACTACCCCTTAGCTTAGTTAATTAGATAATTAGATAGTAGAGTAATAGGTTGAAGTACCACCCCCCAAATCCAATACCCCGAGATTCGTACCTTTCAATTTTCTAAAAAAATATAAAAAAGATAAAAAAATAATCTTCCTCAACCCCAACCTTAGCGTAGTAATTTCTCACTAGCATTCCTATTCCTCTAGAGAACGATATCAATCCCCAAGGCTTACCCTAATACTACACTACAACGATTAGGTTCACTTCCTAGGTGGTTGAAAAACTTGCTCGAAGAAAAGGAAGTTTCCTTTGACCCCGAACGCGCGTTGTACGTGTATCAATAACTGGAGGTATACGAGAGACAGATGGAATCACAATAGGTGTGTGTTGGGGTTCAGTTGGGTTTACTGACCCTTCACCCTGTACCTGTTTAAGTTGAGCCAACATCTCTGAAAAAAGTAGTATGATTACCCCCATTAAATTGCCTATTTGCCATTTCCATATTACTGAAAAATTTTGTTACATGCAAGGGGTTGGAAAAACAGTTTTATGAGATGATAGTTGACTCTTTTTGGCTTTCAAAATAGTTTGGATGAACCTTGGGTACATCAAAAACTTTGTTGGAGAATCCACATTCTTCACCATATGATCAAAAATAAATTTTGAAAAGTTAAAAATTCTGTTTTTTGCCAAACACACAAGAGCAACATCAATGTTACTACTAAATTGCTCCCATGAGGTTCTTTTTGGACTAAGACAATGAAGAAGAGTGTGGATTAAAAACCTCCATTGAGGAGAGAAACATCCATTTTGAAATGTTAAAAGTTGTTTGGATGTGTCATACCCCATTCTTGAAAGAGTTTGAAAATTTTATGGGTTTGGAAAATCCATGATACTATCTTCATCATCTAGACGGAGATGTCTCCTTAAAGATTTTTCAATAACATAGATAGTTTGGCCATCTACAGTTGCACTAAGTGCTGAAGTTTTTGTTTCCTCATCATTATCATCAAGTTTTATGGCAGTAGCATTTTGCCAAAACTGTTTGATTTGTGAGGTATAGATAGTGGGATTAACAGTCAAAGCATACCTGATGTAGGAATGGTTGAGAAAATCCACTATCTCATAGAAAATAGGTCCATCCTCAACTTTGTTGTGATTCTTTGCAAACTGAAGATTAGCCATTATGGGTGAGATATAAAGATAGCAGTATGATCGTTTTAGGTTGAATTAAAGATATTGAAAGCCAATTGAGTTTTTAGCACCAACTGTTAGGGTTTGAGAATTATACGAATTTTGATAACTTATGCGTGAAGATAAAATCTTGGAAAGTTGGAAAGAAGATAGGTATCAAAAATATTAACCCTATAAGTATGGTAAACGAGCGAAAATTACTCAACGGCTATTTTTCTAAAACGGTTAAAACTCAACAGTACCAATGGCTATTTAGCAGTACAAAGTTTTATACTAGCAATACAAACTTGGCCTAGCAGTACTAACTTTTTGAACAAATTTTGACTAAGCAGTATAAACTTAAGTAAGGTTTAAAATAATACTGCCCACACTCTTTTAAAATAGTACTGCCCACACTTGACCAAAATTATAGTTTTGAGCGAATTACCAGCTATCAACGGTTTTGATGTGTCTTTACCAAGAGCCGTTTGCGTTGGACTAGCCAACTCTTTACTGTGAAGCATGGTGTGTTGATAACCATATAGTTTTTGGCAAACTATCAGCCATAAACATGTTTGATTAGTCTTTACCAGAAACCGTTTGCTCTGGACTAGTCAGATCTTGATGTTTACAAGACATGGTGAACTGATTACCATTTGTGGTGTGATACAAGTCACACAATGTAAATACACAACTCAACTCACATAATATGCTTTCTCAACCTGTCAATGTTAGTCCAAAACCAAGAAAATACAAAGCAAAGTATTCCCTTTATAATAGTACACATTATGACTAACAGGACAAATAGAACATACAAAATTTGCACTGACAGTACAAATTATACTTAGCAGTACTATATGATACAACTACTAGTACAAATCATTTTCAGTTACAAAAACACTAAGAAAACAAAACATTTAAGGGTTAAGCATCCCAATACTTGTTACCAAGTACTGAAACCTTCCCACATCAAAAGCTTTAGTTAATAAATCAGCAAAGTTGTATTCAGTATCAACCTTAACAACCTGTATTAACTTTTTCTCATTACAATCTCTTATCTGAATTCTATGTGTTTTGTGTTTAGAATGATGAACTGGATTTTTAATAATAAAAATAGTATTGCTATTGTCAATATAAATAATAGTACCCATAAAGTTATTCCCATAGTTAATCAGTTGGTTCTGAGTCCAAAGTACTTGACTGCAACAGCTAGCAGCAGCCACATATTCTGCTTCAGCTGTAGAGGTGGCCACTATGGTCTGTTTCTTACACTGCCAGGAAACCAACCTTTATTCCTAGGAACTGATAACCTTCTGTTGTTGATTTCCTATTCAAACTGGCACCAGCATAATCATTGTCTGAATATGCTACTAGATCAAAATAGGACTCTCTAGGATACCATAGGCCCAACTTAGAATGGCCTTTAAGGTACCTAAAGATCCTCTTCACAACTGTAAGGTGAGAGACCTTGGGAGTAACTTGAAACCTTGCACAGACACACATTGCAAACATAATATCTGGCCTTGAGGATGTAAGGTACATCAGAGACCCAATCCTGGATCTGTAGGTGTATACATTTACATCTTTTCCAGACTCATCTTTCACCAAAGGTTTCTCTATGTCAAAAGGGGTTGGCTACTCTGGCATCTGTAAATTTAAACTTCCTTAGAATGTCAGCCACATATATATCTTGACTGATAAATATACCATATGTTCTCTACTTTACTTGTAGCCCCCAAAAGAAAGTGAGTTCTCCCATGGAACTCATCTGGAATTTGTCATGCATCAGTTTTTCAAATTCAATACACATCTCCTTCTTTGTAGCACCAAATATAATATCATCTACATACACCTGTACAAACAAGATATCTCCCTTCTGCTTCTTGATGAAAAAAGTCTGATCAATCTTGCCAATTTGAAATCCATTCTGCAACATGTATGTAGCTAAAGTCTCATACCATGCCCTTGGTGCCTGATGCAGACCATAAAGAGCTTTCACCACTTTATACACCTTGTTTGGATGATCAGGATCAATAAAACCTGGAGGCTGTGAGACATAAACCTCTTCTTCAATTGTGCCATATAAGAAAGCACTCTTGACATCCATTTGGTATACCATGAATCCCATGAGTGAAGCATAGGCTAAGAATAGTGTGATTTCTTCAATCCTAGCCACAGGTGCAAAAAAATCTTCATAGTCAATTCCCTCTTCTCGTGTATAGCCCTGAGCCACAAGCTTTGCCTTATTTCTGATAACAATCCCTTTTTCATCTTTCTTCACCCTGAAAACCCACTTAGTACCAATCACCCTCACACCCTTAGGTAAATCAACAAGAACTCAAACCTTCTAAATTTTGAACTGCAAGAGTTCTTCCTGCATTGCTTCTACCCAGCTTTCTTCCTCCAATGCTTTGAGAACATTTTTGGGTCCAATCTGGGAGAGGAAACATCCAAACAAACAGATGTTTACTTCATGATTTCTTTCTTCATAAATAGCCGTAAGAAATCCTTCCTGATCTTCAGTATGTGTTTGTCTCCTGGTTTTAACACCAGACTGCACATCTCCAATTACATTACCCAGAGGATGATTCTTGGGAATGTTTGTCAGAGGAGTTGATAGAACATCATATGTGAGAGGAATATTGTTGAAATCAGCTCCAAGATCATCAAAAAGATCAGTAGGTGGAGAAGTACTAACTGGTGGTTTATAAGTGTTAGCACTTTGTCCAACAGTACTATCTTTTTGTCTAGTAGTACCATCATCATTTGTACTGCTTTCAGGAATGTCTTTGTTCTGAGCATCTACTTCATCTATATTGATCTCACCGGCAACATTTTCCTTTGATACATCATCAGTAGAAGGGGTCTCTCGATCTAGGGATGTTGGATCATTACTCTTTGAAGAAGAAGCAACCTTAGAACTGTCTTTCAAAACATGCACCAAAATGTGATCTAATTCTTCCTCCATCCTTGGTTCATCTGTATCAACATATTCTTCTGAACCTGCAAAATCATTAGTATTTGTACATGCATTCATTGGTACATAGTTCATAGATTGGGTTAGAGAATCAAGATCAAACAACCATTTTGGTCCTTCTCCTACAACAATATCCTTATTCTCCAAAAACTCTACATGCAGGGTTTCTTCTACCTTCCTGGTTCTAAGATTATTAACTCTAAAGGCTTTACTAACCATAAAATACCCTACAAAGAAACCCTCATCATATTTTCCATCAAATTTATACAAATAATCTAAGGTATTGAGAATAGTGACATAACAACCAAATGGTCTCATGAACTCTAAGGTAGGAGATCTACCTCTAAATATCTCATAAGGTGTCTTGTTTTGAGAATGAACCACTAAAACCCTGTTCTTCACATAACAAGCAGTATTAACTGCTTCTGCCCAAAAAGTCATGGGTAGCTTGGAATCAGCCAACATGGTCCTAGCAGCTTCAATCAAAGTCCTATTTCTCCTTTCAGCAACCCCATTTTGCTGAGGAGTCCTAGTAACACTGAATTCTCTTTTAATACCTTTTTCCTTCAAAAGTCATCCATCACTCTATTCTTGAATTACATCCAATTATCACACGATGATCTTCACCTTCTTATCAACTAGGTTATCTACCTCTGTAATCAAAGTCTTAAGAATGTTGGCAGTCTCATCCTTAATGATAGCAGGGTTCGGGGTCGAGAAAACCTCCTTTTCTACGAGCAAGCTTTTCAACGCTCTTGGAAGTGAACCTAATCGTTGTAATGTAGTATGGGGTAAGCCTCGGGGATTGATTCCGTTCTCTAGGGGAATAGGAATGCTAGGAAGAGATATATGACGAGAAGGTGGGGTGGAGGAAGATTCTTTTTAGTCTTTTTTATGTTTTTTTAGAAAGCAAGGGTAAAAATCTCGGGGTATATGATTGGGGGTGGTACTTCTACCGGTTTTACTACTTAACTACTTATTTAATTTAACTAATTAACTATTGGATAGGTTATGCTAATTGAGGTGTGATCGTATGATGATTAAAGATGTTTTCACTTAGATACTATTACTCGCTAGTTATCTTTTATTGGTTGGTTGAATTGTCACTTCCTTTATCTTAATTGGTGCGTTGTATTCCTGTTGGTCGTAGGGTGGCGCCTAATTCCCTAGTTCTATGAATTGCAACCCTCCTTTAGAATACCCAGGATCGGCAAGTGCAATAGCATCTCCCCCTGAATACACTACTATCTTAAAGCTACAATTCACGAAATAAACACAACGACTGGCCTAATGTGCACTCAAAGGCTTTTTGCTATTTAGGACGTTCAAGCTCGCAACAATGAATGAAGAAGCCCGTTTTCCTTAATCTAGCGTCTACCAATTAAGACAAGAGACAACCTAACAACAATTACTAACTAGGTTTCATAGATCTAATCAAACACAAGAATAATTTAGCTAGACGTGTTAAACAAGCAAGCATACTGTAATACCCCCAAATCTCGGTACAGCGGAAGACTTAATCAAGTTTTCGGGGCGTTACTATTGGATTGGTATCGCACACAAGTATAATAAAACATAACCATTTAACCATTCAAAACCAATCCCAAATTTAGATATTCAAAACATTTAATCCAAAATATGAATATCAGGCCCAAAACATAGTTTAGTAAAATAGGTCCTCATAGTTTATCGAGTCGAAATGATCCTTGAACCTCGCCTTCTTGCCAAGCTTCCACAATCCACATAATCCAAACATCTTTCAATTTCCTGAGAAATCATGCTAAAAGGTCAGCTAACGCTGGTGAGTTCATAGGTTTAAGTTCAACAAAATCATAGTGGACCAATAAGAGTTGATTTGCTATGCAAGACCTAAGATAGATAAACACCGTTTTCACACCAATCCATGCCGGATCACCAATCATAACACACGCCCCGCATCCGGGACAACTCGAGCTCGCGACTCTAGTCCAGCACTGTCGTGGCAAAATCTAGAACAATTGCCAACCCCAGACTAGGTCGATGTAGAAGTCTATTCTTAGTTAGGCACGGCTAACCTAAACTAAGGCAACAACTACCACACATCTATCTAAGCATATAAGCAAATCCAAAATAGTTTTCACGGTCCAAAAACAACAGCATGATTCTCACCCCAAAGTAGTTCAAAACGTAGTTAAAACGTATATAAAAGTGGGGCTATGAAACTCACCTCAAGCAATCAACGCACAATCAACGCACAAATATCACTAGCAGAAGATAACAGAAATCACAGCACAGCAACTATCGACTCGGCACAACCTATTAATGTAGACCAAACTTAATATATACATTCCTCAATCATCAACGTTATCTACCCCAATGTATTCCATTTCGTTATTTCCAAAATGTCTCGTTTCACCGTTTAATCCTAGTGTTTGGTATTCCTCATGTGGGTGTATCGACTCAATATGATGCCATGAATGCACTCAAACCACCAATATGTTATGCTCCGCAATGCAATTTGCAACTCCATTCAACACAATATGCAACTCAATTCAACACAATAAGTGGTCCAATTCACACAATATGTGACTCAATGCGACACAATGAGACGTCTAAGCGATAAGCTCCATAGTCCAATAAGTTTCGGAATAAACAGTAGACCTTATCGAATTCGTCAACTCGATAAACTCAATTATTCATTCGTATCGCTTATTATTCCATAAACCGGTCGCATCCTAACGAGTCATAAGGATAAGTCACCCATTAATAAGGTTATCCAACGTACCTAGCGGGTTCTTATTAGATTCGTCAACCTAATAAGTCCGCTACCCACGTGGATCAACACTATTAATGCTAGGTTATCCGTAACCCATGCACACAAAGTAAGCAATTAAATACTTAAACCAATATTAAATGTCCACAATTGTGGTTAATTACTTATTTATTACAAAACATTTCCAATTTAGTCGTTAGTTTTCGTTTAAAAATAGTAAATAACAAGATAAAACTTGTTATCGACATTCTTGGTACAAAAGCCCATTTATTATTTCTATTTCATAGTTTTACTAGCATTTTCATGTTTATAAATATATTTCGTCGAATTCCAATATTAATCTCATGTCGTTATTCGTTTCAAGTCCACAAGCACGAGTCATAACTTCTCGGCTTTTAATCAATCAATAGTCCAAATTATATCAAAGTCCATGTTACGGCTTTGTCGGAGTCAACTATTGACTAAAAAGTCAAAGTGACGCCGACGTAGCTCAAAGTCAACAATATATGTATCAAGTCCAAATTAAATGTCACAATATCGCAATTCAATCCTAAACTAACTCAAAATAATCTCGCCAACCAATCAATCAACCAATTATACTCGAAACCAATGTTATGACCCTAATGGTCATGACACGGTCGCGGTCAAGACCATGTGAACCAAACAAGCTTCTGAAAGCTTTTCGGCTCCACGCGTCTCATCCAAACCTCAACAAAACCAATCAATAAGCTACCAAATCGACCCGACCCGGACCCAAGGTCCATGTGGGTCACGTATACCATCAACCAAGACCCCTACGTGGGTTCCTTGGTGCGTACGCCCTCATAACTCAACACCAAACACAACCAAATCAATTCCACAACATCCAAATCCAATCGTTCAAGCTCCAAACACTAACCAAACACAAAACCCATCAACTATTCTTAATCAAAAACATGCAACTAAACCCTAAAATGCAAAAACCCATCAAATTAATGCACCACACATGTACCAAACACTAATTACTTGTTTACTTAGTCACTAATTAGCTTTAATTTCATGTTCCACCCAAAAGCCCCAAATTAGTTCATAGGGTCGAAACCCTAATTCCCAATTCGTGGGTTTTTATTGCCCAATCAAGCTCAATACATGTTCCCTTTACCTTATCTAATCACCAATTGAAAAAGCCCTTTGAAACCCTAAAAGTACGAATCTTAATTCTTGAATTTGAAGGTGTTAATGAAGTCCAAATTGAGTGTATGATATATGGTTGGAAAGAGAGAAAAGAGATCTTTCTTTGGTGGTGGAGGTGGTGGTGGACGCGCCGGCGTCATTGGCGGTGGTGGCCAGAATAGTGGCCGGCGGCCACTAATGGTGGTTTAGGGTTTTTAGAGAGAGAATCAAGAGAGATAAAGTGGTGTGTGTGTTTTCTAGAGAGAGAAATGGAAGGTGGGAATGAGGTGTATGGGTGGTATATATACTCATGAGCTAGGGACCTCAAAATAAATAATTTAGGGGGGGGCCGGCTATAATTAAAAGGGGAGGGTTCGGGTTGAAACTTTTCGTATCTATCTCGTTTACCCATTCCCGAGCTCACATATCGTCCCCCGAATGTCCCACTACATTTATTTAACTTTCCAACATCGTTACTTACATTTTTTCACAAGTTTTGACTATTTATTTGTCAATTTTTGAGTTACGGTCTAAAAGTTATAATAACTCTTGTTTTAGGCTTTTCTAGTGCCGAATCGAATAGTGCCTACCAAATAGAGTTAAAACGCATACGATAACTCATTTAATAATGAAATAAACCGTAAAAACCAATCGACGATATAAAATCAAGTCACGGTTTATAAAATAGTGATAAAGGCAAATCTCAGTTTAATTTAACGTAATGCGGTTACCTAAAATAGACTCCCTAAATTGCCGGTTGTCACACATACATACAATCAATTGAACATGGGGTAGACTTAATGATAAATTGGATAAACAAACTTATCTTGTGATGTAAAATAGGGTATGGGACCCTAGAATACTGTCCAAGTCGGACTACAACCGAGTAGGGTTTGCTCTCCAAAATTCTACCTCTTAAAATACAAAAAAATCAAATTCTATATATAGATTTACAATCGCGACGGCGTCCCCTTTTGCTAGTGACGCCGTCATTAGGGTTTCGTTTGGGCCAAATCATCGTTTGGATGGCGTCAGTTGAGATGTGTGACGCCATCAGTCTTCAGTAGCGACGTCGTCAGAATCTTGGATCTTGGGCGTCTAGTGTGAAGGTTGTGAGTGATGCCTTCCATAGTTTAGGCGTGACGCCTTCAGACTTTAGGACCAGAAATTCCGCCGACCCATCGCGTGCACTTTTGATCAAGTCTTCTATAGAGGGACATCGTCGCCCTTTTGGTTGGGACGTCGTCAGGTGTGCTGGAATGCCTTTGTTCTTGACTTTGCCATTTTCTTCATGTTTTCGCTCCTTTACATCAAAATATGCTTCATTCCAGCATTTTGCTTCCAAAAGACCTAAAATGTGAAAAACAACGATTTTAAGCAGCAACGGATATAAAATGTGTCGATTTAGGGCTTAAATGACCCCCTAAAAACGAATGTTTTAAATCCTTATCAAATATCCCTACACTTGGAATTTGCTTGTCCTCAAGCAAATGTTCTTTTGGCCAATCAATTTATAAGTTCGGGGGCATGAAACATTAGTTTAAGATAGTCTACAACAAGTACAAGCGCCACAATAATCATAACAAGCACGAAAATTATACACTAACACCTAAAATTGGTGTTTGGATTCTCTCATCTCTCGGGTTTATATGAAATATAATATGAATGGAAATGGAAGATAAACACTCATTACCGGGCATAGTACATAGATTACCATAAGCTTGAGAATAGGTCAAACCTCCACCGCTTTGGCATAAGCACCTAGGAATAACTATTTAAGAGGTCTTTACAAGGGTTGTAACGTTAGGCTTAAGGTAGGGAAGTAAAGGGTTTTGTTGGATATGGAATATTTAGTGGTGGCAAGTCAAAAATCTTATGTTACAAGCATGTAAAGTGGCGTTGCTAAGCCAAGACTTGACTCACTAACACTCGATAACTTGAAACAAAATACGAACATAAACTCAAAAACATAAACATAAAGATAGATGTAGGACGGTAGCCCGTATGTTTTTCTCATTTTTTTTTTCAACTCTCTTTTTCTCTCTTTTTTTTCAATTTTTTCATACCTTTTTACTCTACCATCCTCTACGATAATATCAAAATATAAGGGATTTATAGGAGCATCCCTACACTTTAGTTTTTATTTATCTAAACTAATTGACCCAATTTGAAAAGAACAAGACACTTGGAGTATTTAATTACGTAGACAAAGGGGATTTAAATTTATCGTTCTTTCCCGTTACTCCATAAAATCTTACTTTAACCCATGAGTCTCAATCGTCCCAAAACTATATACAAATGATATGACTCAACTTAGCAACAATGCAAGTAACTAGATAACTGAACTAAGGGTTTAGTAGTGATAACAATAATGCACTAAAGATGAGTGCATACAAGGTAGGATAAGGCGATTTGGGTGTACATTTGGGGGTGAATTGTAAACAATGCTCTTCATTGATATTTCGGAAAACCAAAACATCACGAGAACCGCGAAAATGATAGGCTCTAAGGGGTTAACTAGGGGTATCGTGTACTAAAGATGAGTACGTCGCAAGGGTGTGAGGTAATTACTCAACCAATGTGGAAGACGTAATTATAATACATGTTTCAAACAAGGGTTGTCCTAATGCCTCTTATCATTTAGTTACTCCTAGCTACACAAGTGTAGTCTCACTAGCGATCTCGGAATGCATCACAAAACAAGTTCTAGAATCTATTATACTACCGGTACACTCTTGGGTGGAATTTGAGTGGTATACAGTTTTTGTGCTAGTCATATAATTCCTATCCATGAGACGCTTTATTACGACTAAATTTTAGCTCGTAAATGTCATAATTTTTTTTTTTAATTTGGTGCTAAAATTGCCCTAACAAATATTTCTTATTGTTTATTACACAAATTACCAAGGACAAGACAAATAATCAAGTGAGTGAATAGTTTCTAAGTTCCCATTTTATTTTCCCTCCCTACACTTAAACTGAACATTGTCCCCAATGTTCCCTGAAAGTATCAAAGTTATGATAAAGGAAAGTAAATTAAAAGAGAAAGAAACTAATACTTCCCTGATTAGCTTGGTAGGATATGTGTGAAGTTGCGGTTAAATCCTCCTCTAAGAAGAATGCATAAGTAATAAGCTTCATCCAATATGTGTTTCTTCTTCTTGTCCAATACAACCTGCATACTTATAAGAAAACAAACGAAACCTTCGCGTAAAATCGGCGGTAAAACTATATATGACACACAACTACACTAGAAAGCAAGTAAGATATAATGCTTGTGTAATGGATGTTTGCAGTTTTTCTAGAAAATTAGGAATTGAGAATTTCCAAAAATCACAAGTTACACAGAAAACGAAACTGATATTTTATTTCTACATTGCCTGACATCGTCAGGTGTTAATCCTAATGCCGTCAGGTTGTCCTGACAAAAATGGTCTGTTTGCTCGGAAAAATTCGAAAAGATTACCTCATTAAAACCTGGAAAAATTTCTACAAAACATCCATTATGACTCGATACGAGCTTTTGACTCTAAAAAACACACATATATATCAATTTCAATTGTTTTTATTCTCATGTTCATGTTCTTAAAAATATATATGATCTTCCCTATACTTATCTTTTTGTAAAATACCTTTATATGTAATTAAGACGAGGTTAAAGACAAAATATAGCATTTTCACAAAGTCTAACATCAGAATAAACAATAATGAAAAAGATATATAAACACACAAATTGAAAAACAAAACAAGCAAACAATTAAGCATGGGTGCCTCCCACGAAGCGCTTTTCTTTATTTATGAATCTTGTAGCTAGACTCGAAGTCATGCTCCTACGTGACTTCCTTTTTCATCCTTATTGAAAACTCTATCATATTGACAAAATTCTCATCGACTATATACCTAGGTCCTAGGGTCAAGCAATCCTTATAGTAGAGTTTCATTTTCTCCCACATAAAGTTCAAGCCTTTTTTAATATCCTCTTTGCTCTTTTCCTCAAAGGCTTTAATGTTATCTCTTTCAAAGTAGGATAGATGACCAAATCCAATAACTTTCCAAGGCATCCTATATGTAATCTCATTGCCTCCTTCCAAAAATCTAACTGTCCCCTCGGGTTTGTTATAGCTTAGCTTGGATTTTTCAACAAACGGTTTTCCTAACACTACATGGCAAGGTTGTCAAGATCGGGTCGTTTTCGTCTTTGCAAGATCGTGATCGGGATCTTAAGATCCTACTCTAATGTTATTTCTTAATAATTTATGTAATTTTATACAAATTTACAAATTCTAATACATTATAACCACAAAATACTATGAATGTTTCATATAAATGTTGTCTTAAATTATGATTATAAAATGTTTAAAAAGATTAACATATTGTTTTTTGAATTCTACAAACAAACAACCCATAAATTTGTAGTTTTTTAGTTTTTAATCCGAGAAAAGTAAGATTGGATCGGATTAGATCATAAGATCGTATGGTCAAGATCGAGATCCTATAAGATATTAAGCTTGAAAAGATCCTATGTAGGATCCGGATCGTTTTTGCTTTGCAGTATCGTAAAATCGTAAGATCCTAAGATCAGGATCGGGATCCTGACAACTATGCTACATGGGATAAGCTATAGTCGATGACACATCCTATATCTTCTTAGATCATAAAATCTACTAAATAAGTGAAGTTTCCTACAAAGACGTGTACATTCTTGACTCTTTCCACAAAATTGCAAACCCCACCGGGATACCTAGGGTCCTTCCTAATCTTGAGTCGCGCATTTATTATATCATTGTAAATAGCCGAAGACATCACGTTGATCGAAGATTCTATATCTATGTAAGCGTGTTCCACATTCCTATATCCAATCATACAACGGATCTTAATGTTCCAAGGATTTCCTCTCCTAATCTTTGGGCATATTCTAATGATGGGTGATAGAGGATTGTCGATTATGTACTTGTGGTATGCAATTTCTTCCTTAGTGGGATAATGGTTAAAATAGGCATTGGTTTCTTCATCCTCATTTTCATTTACTATTTTGATGACATCAACGTCACCTCCTCCTAAGTCATCGCCCGAACCATTGCTAACCATGGAATCAACACCCGATGCACTAGCCGCTTTCGATTGCATCCTAATTGTGCTCTCAAATAACCTATGTAATTCTTTAAGCTCATCGATTTCACTAGTGATTTGGTTGCGAAGAAGATTGAAGGAATATTGATCAAGTGGTTAGTTTAGAGTTAGTGGCAGTGGGTAATATGGTGGATGGTTGGGTGGTGGATGATGTGGTTGTGAATTTTTGTTGGGTGGGTTATCACCTTCCATGATGAAATTACGAAGAAAAACATGAAGAAGGGGGATAGACTACAAGAAAGCTAATGAAAAAGAGAAAAAATCTCACTTGATAGGAATCAAGCGAGTGGACCTAAACGAGATAGAAATCTAACGATCCATTATATTCCCCGGCGAGAGCGCCAAAAACTTGATAGCAGGGTTCGGGGTCGAGGAAAATTACTTTTCTACGAGCAAGCTTTCCAACCCTCTAGGCAGTGAACCTAATCGTTGTAGTGTAGTATGGGTTAAGCCTCGGGGATTGATTTCATTCTCTAGGGGAATAGGAATGCTAGGAAGAGATATATGACGAGAAGGTTGGTTTGAAGAAGATTATTTTGTCTTTTTTATATTTTTTTAGAAAGCAAAGGTAAAAATGTCGGGGTATATGATTGGGGGGTCGTACTTCTACCGATTTTACTACTTTACTACTTATTTAATTTAACTAATTAACTATTGGATAGGTTATTCAAATTGAGGTGTGCTCGTATGATGATTAAAGATGTGTTTACTTAGATACTATTACTCCTTAGTTATCTTTTATTGGTTGGTTGAATTGTCACTTCCTTTATCTTAATTGGTGCGTTGTATTCCGGTTGGTCGAAGGGTGGCGTCTAATTCCATAGTTCTATGAATTGCAACTCTCCTTTAGAATACCCAGGATTGGCAAGTGCAATAGCATCTCCCCCCGAATACACTACTATCCTAAAGCTACAATTCACACAATAAATACAACGAATGGCCTAATGTGCACTCAAAGGCTTTTTGCTATTTAGGACGTTCAAGCTCGCAACAATAAAAGAAGAAGCCAGTTTTCCTTAATGTAGCGTCTACCAATTAAGACAAGAGACAACCTACCAAAAATTAATAACTAGGTTTCATATATCTAAGCAAACACAAGAAGAATTTAGCTAGACATGTTAAACAAGCAAGCATACACACAATCAATTGAACATGGGGTAGACATAATGATAAATTGGATAAACAAACTTATCTTGTGATGTAAAATAGGGTATGGGACCCTAGAATAATGTCCAAGTTGGACTACAACTGAGTAGGGTTTGCTCTCTAAAAATCTACCTCTTAAAATACAGAAAAATCAAATTCTATATATAGATTTACAATCGCGACGACGTCACCTTTTGCTAGTGACGCCGTCAGGTCGCCGTCATTAGGGTTTCGTTTGGGTCAAGTCATTGTTAGGACGGCGTCAGTTGAGATGTGTGACGCCGTCAGTCTTCAGTAGTGATGTCGTATGAATGTTGGATCTTGGGCGTATGGTGTGAAAGTTGTGAGTGACGCCTTCCATTGTTTAGGCGTGACCTCGTCAGGCTTTAGGACCAAAAATTCCGATGAGCCGTCGTGTGTACTTTTGATCAAGTCTTCTATAAAGGGATGACGTCGCCCTTTGGTTGGGACGTCGTCAGGTGTGCTGGAATGCCTTTGATCTTGACTTTGCCATTTTCTTCATGTTTTCGCTCTTTTTCGTCCAAATATGCTTCATTCCATCATTTTGCTTCCAAAAGACCTAAAATGTGAAAAGGAACGATTTTAAGCAGTAACGGATATAAAATGTGTCGATGTAGGGCTTAAATGACCCCCTAAAAACGTATGTTTTAAATCCTTATCACTTAGCTCCTAGGAAAAAACCCAAGTAAACCTGCGAAAATCATCAGTGATAACTAGACAATATTTCTTATGCTGAATACTACTCAAAGATGTCAGACCTAACAAGTCCATATGAAGCATATATAAGGGTTGAGTAATAGATTTTTGGGTCTTGGGCTTACAAGAAGCTCTGTGTTGCTTACCTTTGAGGCAAGCCACACAAGTTTGGTCATTTAGAAAACGTTTTTAAGGCATTCCTCTTACCAAACCATCTTTTACAATTTTATTAATGGTTTTAAAGTTAATATGACCAAGTCTCTTATGCCATAATATGAACTCATCGAAAGATGCTTTTTCAACCAAACAAGTAAGATTCTCTTTAGGACTTATGTTTTTCATGTCTACACAAGAAAGATTTCCTTTCCTATGGACTCTAAGTAACACCTCATTGTCATCGTGAAACTTAAAGTCTGGGAGAGGATAAGGCACTCGTGTCAGTAATAGCACAAAGTTCTTTTGCCACACATCTCGACACTAAAGAGATTATATTTCAACTCTTTCACATAATACACATCTTCAAAATTAAGACTGCTAGTCTTGATTGTACCTGCCGTAATCCCGCCACCTATGCCTCCACCAAAACAAACATATCCACCATCCAAAGGTTTGAAGTCTGAAAGGTAGGACCTATTTCTAATCATGTGCCTAGAACATCCACTGTCTGAGTATCCTTGATCTTCTTTAGCACCTGAATATTCCTGCACACAAAAGAAAGGAAATTAGTTTCCTTTGGGGACCCAAGCCATCATTGACTTGGATCTGCCTCGTGCATCAATGTAATTGTATTTCTACATGTTTATTGATGCATTGATGGATTTGGTGGGTCTCCATATCCAGCATTCTGAGGCCTTAACAACATTCTAGTTTCCCTGACACTTCCCACAGACCTATCAGTACCAACTATTGGACTAGTAGTTCTTACATTTTCCCTCCAAACCTTCTTTTGAAAAACCAGTTTTCTTATTAAAAGACCAGTTATTACCCTATGGTTGTTTGTAAGAAGTTAGTTTAGGACTTGAGACTGTTGATTTTGAGTAAGCAGTCCTTATTTGTGGCAGTATTTAAGGGTTTGATGCCAGACTTCATCAAGACTGCTATGGGAGTCACTTTACTGGTTACATTAGGGTGAGTGTTTCTTGAAAAAACTGTTTGTGTTCACCCTTGTATTGGCACACCCTGGTACCCTTGAATTCTCATATACCATCCTTCTCCCTGATGGTAATTACACATAGCCTGCACATGGTCAAAACTACCACAAAAGTAGCAAGTTTTATAGTGCATAACAAACTCACTGCCTAACTGATAGGACTAAAGATTATTCCTGTTTCTCTGGTTTCCCCTAGGTTGTGGAGTCGTACTGGTTGACCTATACATTTCTGTATATTTAACTGTTGGCCTAACAAATTTTACTTCTTGCTTAGGTCTAACATTTTCAAACTTAGGCTTAGCAGCACCTACTTTCTCAGACTCATTTTCCTCAATCAGTGAGGAATCACTAGCACTTTCAAAAGCATCATTGACCTCATACTTTTCTAGATTTACATTTTATTTAGTCTTAGGTCCAATTCCACCATTATTGGCTCCTGAAATTCCTCTAACCCAGTGTGTGCTAAGTCAACACCTGGAGGTGAAGGAACACCTCTGAATGGAGGTGGAACATATTGATAACCTACTCCAGATTTAGCTTTATTGAAGATTTGATGCTCAATTATTTTATCAACTCCTTTAGAATAATATTCTAGAGTCTCTACACTTATATTTATATTTTCATTAGATGTCTAATACTTTTCCAATTGTTCTATAAGCAAACTTATCTTTATATTTTTATGAGAAAGGTCTATTTTAAGCACAGCAATAGTTTCAGAAAAACTGGACTCATCTTATTTGTAATGCCAAATTTGCTCCTCGAACACAGCTAAAGCTCTTTTATGATTAGCAAGATTATAACTAGTGTTACTAATCTTTATTCTCTGGTTTTCATATCTATATTTAAGAGTTTCACATTCTTTTAAAGCATATCATGATTTTGAATAACCATTAGTGGAAAGTACCTCAGAATCAGAGAAAGCCATAAGTGCCATCTCCGTTGCCACCATTGCAGAGTCAGTTGATGGTTCCTCCTCATCAGCCATGAAGCCCCAGTCATAGCCAAGACCATCAATTGCAACCATAGCCTTTGAAGAAGGCTCTTCCTCAGTTGTCTTCTTCCTACTGCCTTATTCCATCTTCTCTTGTTATCTTGAGACTTTGGCCATCTACACTCTTTGGAAAAATGCCCCATCTTGTGGCAGTTGAAGCACTCCACCTTGAATTTATCAAATCCAGTAGTATCATCACCAGCTATGGTGATCTTTTTCCCTGTTCTCTTCCAAAACTTCTTTGCCCTCATGCTTAGTAGAGTAACATTCCGCTTGATGTCTATCTCTTCAAGATTACCATCATCCAGTTGCTCAAAGTCTTCATGAGAGAGTGAAGATCCACTTGCTTGGCTAGATAGGAAAGCATAGAATGTTGAATCTCCAATACCTGCAAGACTAGATTTTGAACTAGCAGTACCAACCATAAGGTTAGCAGTATAAACTTCTGAGTCCTCATCATCTTCAAAACTGGTATTGGTTTGATCGAGCAGATAAAAACGCCATATTCCCTGAACTTGAGCTTGTGCTCCGCACTTTTAATCTCCGGTGTTGTACATGTCACTCAGCGTCATGGTATCAATTTCGGGTTTGTTCTTCCAAACAACCACATGCATCCGGTATACTGCAGGCAAACTTCTTAGAAACCTAGAGTTTAGGTCTTCTTGGGGAACATTGACACCCAAAACAGTCAGTTGACTGGCTAATTTCTACAGTTTGTTGTGCAAGTGATCAATAGATTCATTGCTGGTTGCAGTGAAGTTCTCCAATTGCCGTTTCAATAAATTCTTTTAAGTTTTCTTGGTGGCATCATTACCACCAAATCTTGTGACAATAGCCTTAAACAACAAGCTTCTTGCTTTAAGACAGAACATGGTCATTGGGAATGGCCATCAACAACAAGCTTCTTGCTTTAAGATCATTCCTCCTTTAAAGTTTCTCTTCTGTAGTAAGGGGATCTGTACTAAGTTTAGTAACAGTCTTGCCATCAAGGATTGTTTCAGTTAGTGCAGGAACAAAGGAGTCTCCATTCTCTATAATCTCCCAGAGATTATAATCCAATATCAAGAAGTATTGCTCAATCCTGAGCCTCCACATTTCATATTCATTCTGTTTGAGTACTGGTAACTTTGCAGCATCATGGTTTTGTGAGGATTCCATGTCCATGAGTTTTGATTTGGAAAACAAAGTGATTAGGTATTTATTCTCTAAATCAAAGTATCAGAAACCAAGGCTCTGATACCACTTATGAGGATCTAAACAGTCTTGAAACTTGTGTTATAGATACTTTGAGGGTATACCAAGTAGTATGCGGAATCTACTACTTAGTAATTTAGAAGACTAATGTCAACAACAACAACAACAACTGTTGAACCTAAAGACCTTGATAGATCTTTGAGCACTCGTACATCGTTAGTTATGCTTATTTAATCACAAACACACTAAAAGACAGTCTCTATTACTTGTATTCAAGCGGAAATTAAACGCAAGAACAAACACAAATAACTAAGAACTCTTTGATCCTCTATGGATCTGTTAATAATACTAAAACTTGTTTTTCAACTCGTACATAATTCATACTATTGTGTTCCTTTTATAGACAAGGAACCCTAAACCGTTTCCCAAGAAACATATAAACATAAAACTAAATAAGATATACATTATCACTTCTTAATAAAGCTCATGCATATCCTAACTAACTATAGAATACGCGGAATATCTATCTCCGCAGAAACCAACTACACGTTTTTATTACTTGAGAGAATTACTTCTTCACAGAATCCTTGCACTTCAGCAGAATCCATCGCCAGTAATTTCAAAGATAATTGCATACTTAGTAGAATTCCCAACAATCCTCCCTAAACTGGAATTTGACTAGGTTAAGTTCCAGTTTCTTGATAGATCTTGAACACCTCAGCACTAGAGGATTGTACTCGAACATCAGCAGCAAAGAACCAAAACAATTACATCTCTATGATGATAAACCTTTAAATCTCCAGATCTTTGCAGCAACAAACGACAAAATGTACATCAAACCATATTAGTTACATACTATTCTCATCACATCCAGGTGTGTTAACTCCTGTGAGAGGTGAATCATTGAAAATAATGGATTTGATGTCTCTTTACCAATAGCCATTACTACTGGAGTAGCCATATGTTTAAGTTCGAAAATAATGGTATAACTGATAACCATCTGATTTATTAGCAAATCAGCAACCATAAACGGATTTGAGATGACTTTACCTGTATCTGTTTGCTCAGGACTAGTCAATTCTTAGGTAGAAAGAATCCCCTTGGTGAATTGATTACCAAATATGGTATTCCACTGCCTTTACCACAAGCCATATACTTGTAGGCTAGCCAATTCTTGGATTCCAAAAAGGAATAAACCATGGTGAATTGATGACCATACAACCCTTAGCAATTAAGCATGGGTGAGTTGCAAACCCTATGATTTTGAGCAAACCATTACAGCTATCAACAGATTTGATGTGTCTTTACCAAAGTTGTACCCTTTGGACTAGCCAACCCTTTGAGGTACACAAGGTACATCTGGTGAGTTGATAACCATCACCAAAGATATATAACAAACCTGCAAGCAAAGTTAGACAAACAAAGAATATACATAGATTTTTTTTTTAGGGTTTAGGGTTTAGGGATTTTTTTTAAACTAAAAATGAAACAAATAAATAAAGAAAACAAAGAATACAAATAATACAAGATAAAATAAGATACCAGAATCAAGAAGATGCTTGATGTTGTTGAAATTGAGTCTTAATCAAACCAACCAATTGTTCAGCATGTAGCATATCATTCCCCACTAGATCTGGAGGTACTTCCAACTTCCTTCTAAGCATTCTTTGCATCAATTTCACAAATAAAGGATATAGCTTATCAGAAAACATACACACAGACATCCCACACTTGGTCTCCACAACATGAACACTGGGTATAGGATAAAATCTCCAAGTCTCAACCTTCCACTTATGTGAATCTTTCCAAATTGAATATCCCTTAGCATTTGGAGATTGAGAGTCAAACAGAACTTGAAGATCTCCTAATAAGTACAACCCAGCACCTTGTGGAGTATGAGAATCATAATATTGTGTGACCAAACCATGAAGAGTACTCAAATCCTGCCTATCCACCATATGAAGTATATCCTTCAAGAAGTTAAACTGCATAGAAGTATTATCCAACCTATAGATGGTTTTCAGCTATCCATCAGTCACTGTCCATGTAGTCAACACACCATGAGACCCTTTAAGAGAAGTATCAGCAGATCCCTCTTTAATGAAAGTAGAATCAGCAGCCTTTAGATCCAAAGAACTACCCCTGTGGGACTTATGAACCCTAGAGGTGTGTGTTCCAGATGATCTCACAGATCTCCTTAGCGTAATGTGTCTCATTTTAGACATCCTTTTCATCCTCCTACCAGGTATATAAATTCCAATAGAGACAAAAGATGGTACCTTCTCAGACTCATCAGAGACATCTTTAGTAGGAATGGAAGAAGTAAAAGTAGAAATTGGAACAGCACCACGCATAGCATACATTTTCTCAAGCACCTCTCTGGCTTTCTTAGCTTTAGCAGCTGCTTTTTCAGCTTTCCTAACCATTTCTGCGCCTTCTTTATCAATAGGTGCAACAGGAGAAATAGGAGTAGTGATATCCTTTGAATCCAGAGATGAATTATCCACACTAGGTAATGCTTCAGAAGACACAACAAGAGAGTCAGCAGAGTGACCTCTTTCAGTAGATGCCTCAGTAGACACAAAGATGAGAACTCATCTTTTGTGTAACATCATCAAAAGAATCCACAATCTCAACTTTCTTGGTTCTCTTTGCCTTTGGAGCATCCGCACTATCGCAATCCTCTTCAAGGTAGAAGGTGGTGTAATCTGCTTCATAATTCTATTGTACATATTGAGTAAGACATCATCAGATAAAGCCCAGACTTGCTTCTTTGTCAAACCAGATTGATAGACACTAGAACTTTGATTATACACCACAGTCCTCATATAATTTTTCTTCTGAGCTGCAGTTGGTGGTCTTTCCCTTTTGGCTTTAGCTTTCTATGCAAAGAAGAGCTTTTCTTTTGTAGCTTGCAACTTGCTTCCTTTGTTGTCCAAGAGCCATCATTTGTGCAAGAAAAATTCTCACTATCAAAGTCTGCTCCTAAAATACTTTGTGCAAGAGTAGGATTGGATGCAGCTTGATGAGTGTAATGATCCCATTGCTCATCAAGAACTGAGTGGATAGTTCAGCTATTTCTCTTTATCTCTCAGGAGGCAAATTAGTAGTAAACTGAGCTTCAAGTTTTTGAGCCAATGCATGACTCTTCTTCATATCTGCATACTCAGCTAGAATCCTTGCTTGTTCTTGCCTTTCCTGTTCACTCACAAGATCTGAACCAAGCCCTTCATCAACCATTACTCCTTTCTCTTTGTCAGCAGTCTCATGAGCAGAATCAGCTTGAGGAATATCAACAATTTGAACATTAGAAGAAACACCCATGAAAGCATCAGAAGGAAATTGTTGAGGAGTGTCTTCAGCAAGAGTATAAGAGACATTAGCATTAGGATCCAAATTAAAACTTCTTCCAGCAACAAACACTTCTTGATCATCTGCTGAAGGTGGAGGACATGATTGTTCTTCCATAGATGAAACTTGACTAAGTTCAGATGCAACATCCACCATTTGATCATCAACAGTTGCAACATTGACAACACATGGCTCCTTTGAAGATTCAGTAGTATTATTGCGCAAATACTGTCTTCTCTTTCTTCTAGTAAACATAATATGTTCCTTTTTCTTTGAAGATTCAAAGAACAATTGGAGAAGAAGCATGAGTCTTTTGAGCCACATCAGCCAAGATTTCAAGTGAATCCAGATGAGTATCCTCTTGCTCCTCATCAGAAGAAACCACAAACCTCCTTTTGCTATTTTGTCCAAGTTGTTCCTCTAGATCCTTAACCTTTCTCTTCAACCCCACAATCTCACCACCAAGTGTAGATTTAGTCTCAGCAAGCTCCTTTTTTAGATCATCAACTTCTTTCACAGTCCTGTTGAGCAAAGCATATACAGATGTGAGAGTAATAGGGTCCTCACTCCACAGCCATTGCTCTGTGGTAATGGGAGCATCATTGGACCTTTCAGGAGAAATATAGTCATGATCAAGAACATGAGAGCTTTCAACAAATGGCTCTCTAATAGGACTAGGTGTAGGCATTCTAGTAAACTCAGGCTCAAACTCATCAGGAGTAACATGAGTAGGAGGTAGACTAGGACTAGGTGTGGGCAAAGGTGTAGGTGGAGGTTGGTCAGGAGTAACATGTGATGCTTCAGCAGTTGTGGAAGGGCCCTCATCAATGGCAACTGATGGATTACCATCAGTAGCAACATTGGAAGAGGGTGGAGCACCAACAACATTACCCTCATCAGCAGCCTCATTGCCTTGAGGCAACATAGCTGATAGCAAAGGATGATGTTCCCCCTCATAATAAGTTTTCATTGAAGCAAACAGTTTAGTAGTTAAAGCTCCTATGGGACAAAAGACTTGGACTTGGGTTGTTATGTCTAAAATCATTTGCAAAAACCTAGGGTACATTAAAAACTTATGTTTTTTCCTTTGAATATTTTCAACCATGTTATCAAAAATAAACCTAGAAAATATATAAGTTAACCCCTGAGAAAGACATACAATACCACATCCCAGTTGAGTAGAAAATTGATCCCATCCTCCTGATTTATTGCTTATGCACTGAAGCAATGTGTGTACCAAAAACCTCCACATGGGACAGAGCTTATTCTTGTGCCACATATCAGTATTCGTACTTTGATATCCAATAGCTCTTAGCCCAGCAAGTATCTCCACAGAATTAGAGTGATAAAACCTATTGTAATCATTCAAACGAAGTTGTCTCCTTATCAAATCCTCCGTCAAAACATACTCTGTTCCATCAATCATAGCAACAATCTCTGTGTCACTCCGTTTCATAGCAGATGCCCAAAATTGTGTAACCAACGATTCATATATCACATTCGGAGAGTGCGTTAAAGCATAATGAATCTTGGATCGCTTCAAGAACTCCACCATTGGTTCATATAATTCATGACCCTTTGCTTTTCCCAGAAAAGCAACTTTGTTATGATCTTTCTTGAATTGAAGCGCCATGTGAGAAATTGTGATAATGGGTTATGATTCACGAACCGAAGTGTGTTTAAATCAAATGAAGAGGGAATCAGTTAATTTTAGGCGAAGATATGCGAAGAAGGTATTAGTAGAAGTTACCCAATTTATGGTCAAAAGCAAATCGTTGACCATATCTTACGTGTAAAATAACCCCAATTCAAAATTAACACTTCAGCAGAAATGATGGTCAATCTGCTGAAGAAGGTCAATCAGCAGAAATAACTCAAGTGACTTAGTATCTTCAATAAATATCTTGAGTGTTACTGTGAATCTTCAATAAATATCTTGAGTGTTACTGTGACACCCAACTCGCATTAATTGTCATAAAGCCTTGAATCCGCCTCTAAGATAATCCCAATGCACACCTAACACACATCAATTACCCCTAATTATCTTTACAAACCCTAATTTCTCCAAAAACTTCACAATTATCAACAATAACAATGTCTACTCAACCAGAAATCATTCATCCAACCTCCTCTCCATCATCAACATCATCATCATCATCAGCCAGTGATGATTCACTCCTATTATTTCGATATCCTCATCAAGATGAACCTCGACCTTTGAAGTCCCCCTTTATCCCTTCTTCTGAAGATGATAGTGTAGTGGATCCAAGTGAGTCTTCTAGTGATTCTGATGACTCCTCGGATCGTCTAGAGCCAAGTCTTGTAGTGATTGCACTTCTGCTCGCCCAGAACCGGTACTTTATACCATGGAAGCAGGGGAAAGGGCAAGAGAGCTGAGGTGAAGGGAAAGGGAAAAGGGAAGATGGAGTGATGCTTTATGGTGGAACGAGTAGATGGAACAACCGAAGATTTCTCATATCACAAATCCATCTACCATGCCAAGAGCCAAAGATATAAAACTAGGTTCTTGAGCATCTTCATCGTCGCTTTCATCATCCATCCTTTCCATTTTTATCTTCAAATTTCTTCTGTCAGCATCGGTCATGCATATCCACCAGCTTTTGTAATAGATGATAGGAACTAGTATTGGTTTGGTAGATCTTGTATAGAAATGGTCTTGTCTTTTCATTTGAAGTTGATTGTAAGTACAGAAGTCATCAAGCTTCTTGAATGAATGAACAATTAAACTTCAGGTACTTCTCAAGAGAAACAATATTTAAGCTTACTTGACCATATTCCATTAACCAACTTTGTGATCTTCAACTTATATGAGCATTCTGCAAAACAGAGACAGAAGCAAACACACCAAACCAAACAAACAAAACTCAAAGAATATTAGCGGTGTTAGTGTTAGCAAACAAAAAGATAATCAAATATCTACAAAGTTTACAAAATATACAACTAAATCCTCCCACGAGGCCTATGCCTCCCTCAAACTTTGCGCTAAGGGTTAAGCATCCTAATATGGACAACTAGGTGTTGAAACCTAGGTCCATCAAAAGCTTTAGTCAATAAATCTGCCACATTATCATCAATGTGAATCTTAACCACTTTTATCAAATGTTTTTCATATGCATCTCTTATAAAGTGGTGCATGATTTCAATATGCTTAGTTCTACTATGAAAAACTGGATTTTTAACTATGCATATGGTACTTTGATTATTAATAAAAATTGTTGTGTTCATGAAGTTAAACCCATAATCCAACAATTGATTTTGTATCCATAGTACCTGACCACAACAATTGGCGCAAAGAACATACTCGCTTCTAGATGAGGTAGCAACAATAGTTTGTTTCTTGCACTACCAAGAAATCAATCTTCTTCCAAGGAATTGGCAACCTCTAGTTGTGGATCTCCTATCCAGATTTGCACCAAGATAATCACTATCATATATGCTTCCAACTTAAAAGGAGACTTTTTGGGTACCAAAGCCCTAAATGGGTTGGCCTTTGAGGTACTTAAAGATCTTTCTGACTGCATTCAGATGGGAAGCAAGTGGAGTGACTTGATGTCTAGAACAAACACTCACAAAGAAATGTAATGTCGCCTAGAAGCTGTTAAATACATCAATGAACCAATCATAGATCTCAGATAAGTGAACATTCACAACCGGATCCGGTTCAATGTTGTTCTTTGGTTTTGGAGCTTCATAAGGTGTAGTGGCAGTTCTGACATTCTCTATATCAAACTTCTTCAAAATGTCCCTCACATATTTATCCTGGCTGATAAAAATACCATCATCGTTTCGCTTAACTTGGAGACCCAAGAAGAAAGTAAGCTCCCCCATAGCACTCATCTGAAACTCTCCCTTCATCAGCTCCTCAAACTCCTTGCACCAAGCTTCTTTAGTGGATCCAAATATAATGTCATCCACATACACTTGCACAAGAACTATGTCTGTGGAATTCTTCTTGAGGAAAAGTGTTTTGTCAATGGCACCTCTTCTATAACCATGCTTTAGCAGAAATGCTGGAAGCCTAGCATACCATGCTCTTGGTGCCTGATGTAGTCCATAGAGAGCTTTAACTACCTTGTAAACATGTTTTGGATGATCTGGGTCTTCAAAACCTTTGGGTTGAGTGACATAAACCTCCTCTTCTATTTCACCATACAGAAAAGCACCTTTGACATCCATTTGATATACCATGAACCCCATGTAAGATGCATAGGCCAAGAAGATTCTAATGGCCTCAACTCTAGCAACATGTGCAAACACTTCATCATAATCAATTCCTTCCTCTTGCCTAAACCCCTGAGCCACTAATCTTGCTTTGTTTTTAATCACAACACCCCTTGCATCTCTTTTATTCTTCAAAATCCATTTTGTCCCAATAGCATACTTCCTATCAGGTAGTTGTACCAAGATCCAAACCTGCTGATTCCTGAATTGTTGCATCTCTTCTTGCATTGCTTCAAGCCAACTTGAATCTTCAAGAGCTTGAGTAACACTGGTTGGTTCCACTTGAGAAAGAAAACAAGCAAACAGACAATGCTTAAAGTCTGTGTGATTGTCCCTTTGCTGGTTTGAGACATAGGAAAGAAAAGAAACTTGACCATATTTAGAACTTGTCACAGTCCTTCTAGTTCTAACAGGTGCTAGAGGATCACCAATAACATTGGATTGAGGATGAGCAATGTTGATCTTTTTGTAGCAGTGGGGTTGACTTCAATAGATGTACCAAGATTAGTCATAGTTGGCTCAAAATCACTGTCATAGGAAGGTGAGGTGAAGATGCCACTTTGTTGATGATTTCCAAGATCCAAGGACTTGGAAAGCGTGTATAAGGTTCCCCAAAGTCTGTGGACACTCTAGTAGAAATGGGAGTAGAAACAAAGAAAGAGGCTATTAGCGATTTGGTGTTATTGGGAGAAACAGGATCACTGTCAAAAGAATCATGGTTTCCACTGACTGCTTCTCTTGCTACCTGTTCTTGTTTCTGAAGCCTAGCAAGGTCCTCTGCATAGTGTGACTCATCTTCACTCTCATTAGAAGTAACTTTAGAAGTATCACCTGCAAAATGGTTAGGGGAGAAGGAAGGTACAATAATAGGTTGTTCATCATCCTCAAACTCACTATCTAAGTCAACATCCATGGTACCAGATTGTCGGGGAGACTCGTGTACCTCGCATTTTGATTAGCCACATGTCTAGAATAACCCAAGTAATCGGCTAAGTAATCCAGTCAAAAGACCAAACATTACCTTGTCCTTGAACATTAGGTTTATCTTCTAGAAATCTCAGGTTCAAAGTCTCCTCAATCTTCTTAGCAGATAAATTGTATACCCTATAAGCCTTACTATGAGCTGAATAACCCACAATATACCCCTCATCAGCTTTCTCATCAAATTTAGCCAGTGGATCACTAGTGTTCAAAATGGTCACTTGACATCCAAAAGGTTTGAGGTAATGAATAGCAGGAACTTTCCCTGTGAGAAGTTCATAAGGTGTCTTGAAATGAGGTCTAGTAATGGATACCTGCTCAAGACATAACAAGTTGTGCTAATCTTCAGCCAAAACATAGTGGGTAATTTAGAGTCTGCAAGCATGGATCTTCGCCTCTATTAAGGTTTTATTCTTTCTTTCGCCTACCCCATTTTGTTGTCGGGTTCTTGGAGTGATATAGTCCCTTTTTATCCCTTTAGACTTACAGAGTTCTATTAATATAGCATTCTTGAACTCGTCCCATTATCACACAATTCCTTTAACCTTTTGTTCATTGTTTTCAACAAGGGTAACGAACTCTTTCAACACTTGAGATGTTTCATCTTTAGTCCTCAGAAAGAATACCCAACAAAACTTGCTATAGTCATCAGTGATTACCGCACAAAAATACTTGTGATCAATACTTCACTGGGTTGGACCAAAGAGATCCATATGTAGCAACCCAAGAGGTTCCGAGGCTCTGTTGCTTTCCTTTGCAGCAACACGCTTATGTTCATTGGTGAAAACTTTGGAAGGAAGTCCTTCAACTAGACCAAGTTTAGAAGGTTTGTTGATGGTCTTGAAGTTCACATGAGCCATCCTTCTATGCCATTTTATAGACTCATCCAGGGATGCTTTAGCCACCAAACAAGTTAGGTCACCTTCTGTTGAACATCATTCAGGTTGAATGTGTATAGATTGTGATTTCTAGGAACTTTTAGCAGAATTGATGAATCTTCTGGTAGTTTGAAGTCTTTAGATAGCACAAGACATTCATCCTCAGAGAAGAATACTTTGTTCTTGGTGTCACAAATTTGTGAGACTGAGAACAAGTTGAAGTGTTGCAGCTCCTTTACATAGTACACATTCTCAAAATCCAGTAGAGGTGTTTTGATGGTGCCTTTCCCAGTGATTCTACCATCACTTCCACCAAAAGTCACATTGCCTCCTCCTTCTATGGGCACGAAATTATGCATCATATCTCTGTTTCCTAACATGCTTCTGGAACACCCGCTATCAACAATGCCAACTTCCTTATGGTTAAGAGGATGATCCTAAAACAACAACAAAAATATATACAAAATATTAGTACACTATGGAGGCTCAAGTCATTACTCACTTGAGCCTGCCTTGTGGATCATAAGATTTAGGCCATGTAGATTTAAAAGATCCACTATTTTTCTTGGTCCTCCATTGAAAATTAGGTCCCTTTTTAGTCCAAGAACAACCTGCTGAGGGCTTCACAGTAGTATCCCTATATCCCTTCCCATCATACATTGAGTCAACACATCCAGGCCAATAACCATTTTGAAAGTATGAACTAGTTGGTCTCACATATGGTCTAGCAACAGATCTTCTCCAAGGAAATGGA
>OU343219.1:242765208-242984793 GCA_910596185.1 Chrysanthemum makinoi
TAATGATGGGGATTAACCTAAGATTTAGTAGATAAACCTAAGTCCATGTTTGTTTTTGTTTTTTTTGTTTGTTTTTTTAATTGTTTTTTTCTTCGATTTAATACGTTTTCGTCATTTTCATCTGTTTTCATACGTTCTTATACGTTTTCGTCCATTTTCTTACGTTTTCGCCCGTTTTCATACGTTTTCATCATTTTTCTTTCATTTTCGTCTATTTTTCATACGTTTTCAGACGTGTTTTTACTCTTTCATACGTTTTCGCCCGTTTTCATACGAATTCGTCCGTTTTCTTATGTTTTCGTCCATTTTCTTAAGTTTTCGTTCGTTTTCATACGCTTCTGACTATCACAAGTAGGGGTGAGCATACGACCCGAACGGACCGGACCGACCACATTCGGTCCGATCCGCGGTCTCGGCTTTTGGGCTAATTCGGTCCTCGGTCCGGTCCGGTCCGGACCAAAACCGACTAATTTGGGCTAATTTAGCCTTGTTGGACCGGACCGACCGAAGGACCGACCCGGACCGACCACATTCGGTCCGGTCTCGGTCTAAGTTTTTTGCCAAAATCGGGTCTCGGTCCGGTCCGGTCCGGTCCGGTTTGGTTTTTGGACCGTGCACGCCCCTAATCACAAGTGATTTCTGTGATATTCAGAATATCACTTGTGATTATCTGAATATCACAATGTGATATCCAAAACACAAGTGATATTTTGTTAATATCACTTTGTGATTTTCTGAATGTCACTTTGTGATATTCTGAATATCACTCTGTGATATTATGAACTAGTTATAATGCCCGTGCACTCACGGGATTTTGTCTTAAATTTAAAATAATGTATTAATAGAAAAAAATTAGCTTATTTTATGTTTTTTTTTTTTAATTATGGTTTTTAATTTTGGTTTATAATTATGTTTGACATACGTGGTAAGAAGTTCATATATAATTTTTGCATAGACATGGTTATTTTTATTTACAGCGTTTAGTTATCCCATGTTGTATTTGTATATCAATAATTTAGATAAATTCATAGTTTTATCTTATGCTGGAATATAAATGGTTGTGTTACCATATCACTGTTCCAAGTTCAACTATTATAACATATTAGAACATATTATAACATTTTATAGAATTTTTTGACAATAAATAACTTGGTTTGATGAAATAGTTCTATATCGCCTCGTTAAACCATGTAACAAAGTGATTGTTCTTAGCAAACTTTGCTCACTGAATTAGTTGTTCCCTTTAATCAACATAACTTGGTGGATTGTTTGGTAAACAGGAAAAAATGACGTCTGTTCCGGGAAACATTAGACAAATCAGGAAAGAGATCATTTTCTGTAGTACATTCATGTACTCGATAGTCGCATATTTCTTAACATCCTTTTGGAAGTCCCCTGTTTTTCCCATAATCACACTTCATTCTACCTAATCCTGAAAGGGGAAATGAAAAAATAAATAAAACTTGGTCTTTGAACTGTCAAAATAATGAATGCAGTATAATGAAATAGTAACCGGGTATACCGGACATTGTACAACCATTGTTACATTACACCCGAATAACGCCTGCCACACATAAAAATAAAGCAATTTATATCGGAGATGACTCTACATGGAAAAGAATGATAAACTGAACACAAATACAAACCTGAATGCGATAAATACCACATTTGTACCATCAGATACAAATATATCATCTTTATCTATGCCAAGGCTTGAATAAAAAGTTGAAGCAAGTTGTGGTCTAAGTTGCTGAACATATAAATGGCATATAAATGTTAATGAAATGAAAAAGATTACTACTTAACCTGATTGATCAATTTGACCCAAGTTAACCCATTAACCCATTTCATTTCTATACAACCAGTATCAATAAAATATAACCATTTCTATCTAATACTTTTTAATGTTATAGCTACAAATATTGGACACTAACCAGGAGTTCCTGTTCAGAGCTTCTATATACGTTTTTCACCATATTCTTTCAAATTTAGAAAATATTTATGCAGCTGCACAAGACATATTATAAAGCATGAATACAACAAATTTTGCAAAGTAAATAACATGAACATACAGTTTGACTATCTTATCTTATTATTAAACTCAATATCACACGGTAGCTTTTAAAGCACAATACCAAACAGTCTAAACTTATCATGTATCCAGATCATTTGTCGAAAGAAATAGATCAACGATATCAGGTATTAAGTAATCTTTTAAATTTGTGCACTGTTTATAAAACTGTTTCAGCCTCATTCTAACTCTTGATTTTTTTGACAAAATTAGACAAAAACTGGAACTGTGTGCTCTGGCTTGTATGAGTTTAGAATGTTAACTTTGAGCTTATAGAGAACCCTATGACCTTCAAACACAACCATAACAGTCCAAGTTTGGCAGTCTCACCTCAATCATCTGCAATCCACACAATCTGATAGAGGAAATTGACAAAGAACTACCGTGTTCTCCTATTTGCACGAATGACCAAGATGTTGAATATTATTTAGGTATCATAAACTCAAGGTTTTCAATTATCTTTTGGCGTCCAAAGATCTCTTATATCATACCGTGCATTTCGTTTCCGGAGTGTTTTATGAAGAAACACATTCTTGGCGGAATGTTGCTAGTCTTTTTGGATTTTTTGTTGCTAATTTAAGTTAGTTTGACACTCTTTTTTTCATGGTTACTCTTATTGTCTTACATTTTCCAGCAAGACTACATGAACTACAGGGTGTACAAATATTAGAGGCTTGACGACCGCAGACGCTAAAAGGCATGATTTTTTAAACACGGAGTCGACGTGGGTTGTGATGTATCCACGAATCATATATATACCTTAAAAGTGAACATGCAAAATGGGTCGAAGGACATCTGAACCATTATATTCCAAGATTTTGATTTTTCTATAAGTTTCTGTTGGTGTGTATCTCCCAGAACCGGGTTAAGACAATCAATGACAGTAGCAATACCACTAGGTGGTTACCGGATATCACTTGGAATCGTGTGATCACTTTCCAAAGTAAACTATTCGACCCTAATGCCTGGGTATCACGAATATCTACTTGGGATAAGACCAAATGCAGTTAGAGAATTAGGCACAATTCTATAACCCTTTTGCTAATAAGTGTTTATGTTTTCTGTGTGTTTTCATGCATTATCAGATATCCTATTTATAGGATAATCCTCTTGGCTAATTCAATGGAATTATGAGTATTAATCGGCCCATTAATAGCCTCATAATTATCCCCATTATAGCCGTTAGTGGTTACATGACCAATTAAATGTGGTCATTAAGCAGTTGAAACTGCCACTTGAATACGTCAAAGCCGTTACAAGCTTCAGTACTTTCATCAGTACTTTCATAGTGCTATCAGTGGTTACACAGCTTCAATGGAAACACCACGCTTCGATGTAAACACTACTTCAGTGGAACACCACTTTAGTGGAAACACCACTTCGGAAACACGATCCAATGGAAGTATGCTTCAGTGGAAACACGATAATCGTTGGTAACCACAACAGTACTTTCACCAAGCACTATCAATACAAACCACTACAAGAGTCGGGTGTTCATGGACCTTATGGGTGTACACTCCGTACCTCCTAACCCATTACAAGGTGTGAACTATTCCCACAAGTGCACTAAATTTTCCAACAATCCTCCCCAAATTTAGTTCACTTCCTTTGCATGAAAATTAAACATCAGGCAAAACATGTGCATAAATGAAAATGTCACGAGGATTGAATTTCCATCTTAGTAAATTACACGTTTCAAATATTCTAGAATCAGGGTGTTCTAAGAATTGAACCCTTCAACCCATTTGAATACTGAAGATAAAATACACACAAGTTTTCAAACACTTAAAAGCTCCTGACACAATACAAGCCATGTGTCCATATCCAAATTCATAAATGTTGTAAAAGCTAAAAGTCCAAAGCTTCCTGAAGCGGCAAAAATTCAACATTTACATAGGTGGTTCCTCTTTATTCATGCTCCTGCCAAGCACTTTTTCAAAGAAAATTAACCATTAAGAAGTAAAGACTTCATCCTCCTTTCAGCAGGTTTGAGCACAACCTTGGGATGTAAATAAAACATGTGCTCTAGTCCACTGAATGTTCAGCTTTCCACATTGAACTCAACTCCTAAGTTTCCTCAGGAGGGAGTTGGGTGTCCAAGCATTCAGTGACTAAGTTGGACTTAAACTCATCCCTTTAGCAGACTTTATAACCAAGTCTCTAGCCAATCCCTTCGTCAAGTGATCACTAAGTTCATTTGAGATCTCACAAACTCTATAGATACCACCCCATTCATGATAAGCTCACGAATCATGCTATGTCTGACACCTAAGTGTCTAGACTTACCATTGTACATCTGGCTATAAGCCTTAGCCAATGTAGTTGCACTATCACACCGGATAGAAATAGGTGCTATAGGTTTAGGCCACAATGGAATCTCAAGAATCATGTTTTTCAACCATTCTTCTTTACCAAGCTGCTAAAGCCACAAATTCAGATTCCATTATTGAACGGTGATCAAGTTTGTTTCTTGGATGCCCAAGAAATTGCACCTCCACCAAGTAGGAATACCCAAATTGGTAGACGAGTTGTCTTCTTGTTATCTTGATCCAACTTGCATCAGTGTAACCTTCCAACACCGATGGGTAACCAGTATATGAGAGACTATAATCCATAGTTCTCTTCAAATACATCAGTACCCTTTGAACGCTTGCGGTGATGAACACTAGGATTACTAGTATACCTGCTCAATTTTCCCACCGCAAAACCAATATCAGGTCTTGTACAAGTCATGGCATACATCAGGCAGCCAATTACCCTAGAATACTCAAGTTGAGATACAGCCTTGCCATGATTAGGCATCAACTTCTCACAAGTATCCATAGGAGTACTCACTGGAGTACAATCAAAGTAATTGAATTTCCTCAGGACCTTCTCAATATAATGAGACTGAGAGATAGAAATTCTATTACTTTCATGTTTAATCCTTATACCAAGGATAACATCAGCCTCCCCATGTCTTTCATGGAGAACCTTGATGACAAAAATTCCTTTGTCAGTCAACCGATTTTGGTCAGTGCCAAAAATCAACATGTCATCAACATATAGACAAATGATGACTCCTTTACCAGAATCATCAAATTTGCTATATACACATTTGTCAGACTGGTTAAGAACATAATCACTAGACAAAACCACTTCATCAAATTTTTGATGCCATTGCTTAGGTGCCCGCTTAAGTCCATAAAGAGACTTAATCAGTTTACACACCTTGTTTTCATTGCCAGGCAAGATGAAGCCCCGAGGTTGGTTCATATAAACCTCCTCTTCCAATTCACCATTCAAGAAAGCTGTCTTCACATCCATCTTATGAATAACCAGATTGTGAATAGATGCCATAGCAATCAGCAGTCTTATGGTACGAGCACGAGCCACAGGGGCATAAGTATCAAAATAGTCTATTCCCGACTTTTGTTTAAAGCCCTGAATAACTAGTCTAGCCTTGAACTTTTCAATAGTTCCATCTACCTTCATTTTCCTTTTGAAAATCCATTTGCAGCCTAGAGGTTTGCATCAGGTGGTAGATCAACCAACACCCAAGTGTTGTTGCCCATGATAGAATCCATCTCATCATTTATTGCTTCTTTCCGTAAAGCAATATCGGGACTTCATTGCTTCTTCAAATGTCTTAGGATCATCCTCAACAATGAAGCAATAGGAGTATTGTTCTGAGACCTCATCCCTGTACCTTCAACTAAGTATAGTTGAAACTCGAGTCCAAATGACTTTGTAGTCACGACCCTTTGGCTCTTCCGAGCACAGGTTCAGTTGTTGAACCACAACCTCATCAGGGACCATGATGGTTCATCATCGGGACCTCGATACGCCAGTGTCATGAGTTCCATTAGGAATCCTCTCGACTTGGTCTAGGGATCGATGAGAATCTATTCTCATCAAAGTTCGCATCCCTTGATTCAATTATAGAGTTAACCGAAACATATTCATTAGGTTCAATAACATAGAACCTAAAAGCCTTGGAATGCTCAAGATATCCAACAAAGATGCAGTCAATGCCTCTTTCACCCAAAGTCTTTTGCTTTGGATCAGGGATTCTTACAACAGCCCTACAACCCAGACCACGAGATAGTTCAGGTTGGGTTTCCTTTTAGTCCCGAGTTCATAAGGGGTAACCTTGTTCCTTTTGTTGGGAACCCTATTTAATAAATAGCAAGCTGTTAACATAGCTTAACTCCAGAACCCTTGACTCATCCTAAAAGGACAACATGGAATTAACCATCTCCTTCACACCCTGTTTTTCCTTTCGAAATACCATTTTTGAGGAGTATAAGGGCGTCGTTTCATGGATTATACCAACAGACTGAAAATGCAGAGTATCCATGTACTCACCTCCCCTATCAGTCCTTAATCTTTTGATCAAAGACCCAAGTTGTAATTCAACTTTAGTTTTAAACACTTTGAATTTATCTAATGCTTCATCCTTTGTATGTAACAAATAAACATAACAAAACCTAGAAGCATCATCAATAAACGTCACAAAGTACTTCTTATTTCCCAAAGAAGGAGTGACATGCAAATCACACAGTCACGTGAATAAGCTCCAAGATCTTAGTCTCACGACTAACACCCTGAAAGGGTTTCTTGGTTATCTTGGTCAACATGCAAGTTTTACACTTTTCAGTGTCCATGTCAAAAGCAAGGATTAAACCATCCCTAGACATATCTTGCATTCTTTTATAGTGAACATGACCAAGTCTAGCATGCCAAAGGGTAGAATCAGTCTGATCATATGTGGTCACAAAGTGAAATAACAATCGGTGGTAATATTAAGCTTTCAACATTTGATTACATAAATAACCAAAACCAATAAAAACACCACATTTAGAAAGAACAAATTTATCCGATTCAATAACTTGTTTATATCCATGATTATTCAAAACACTACTTGAAACCAAGTTTTTCCTTATATCAGAACATGAATAACATTAAACAAAGTTACAATCTTTCCAGTACTAAACCTAAGATCTACACAACCACGACCATGCACCAAGGTCGTTGACTCATTTCCCATGTGAAGAATAGAACCATCATTAAGTGACTCATAAGTCTTGAACCAGCTTCTATCTTTACACACATGAACTGTTGCACCAGAGTCAACCCACCATGCAACATCATCATCCTGCACATAAAAGATTCAGATACATATGTAACATAATAAATCTGAAAAGACTTATTAAACATATTCTGACCTTTCGGTGAGTTGGCTGAACCACCACTCCTCGAACCATTAGTGCCTGATCCTTTGGCTTTACCACCAATTTTAACACCCTTGCAGTCCCTTTTAATGTGACTTGTTTTGCCACATTTCCAACAAGTAGGTGTTGCCTTCTTGTTTGGATCGCCTTGTGTTATCATGATATTTGCGTTTGCCTTTGTTGTCATTGTACCCGGTGGAGTTGTTATGCTCCACCATATTGACAACAGATGCACCAGTAGCATTGCCACTCTTTGGCTTGTCATTATCCTGCACCTTGAGAGATTCCTCAATGTGCAGATGAATGCCCAACTCAACAAGAGTTAACTCCTCCTTCATATGTTTCAAGGTATGCTTGAAATCTTTCCATGAAGGAAGGAGTTTGTCAATGACACACGAGACTTTGATAGCCTCATCCATGTTCATTTGGTGTTGTGTAAACCTTCCAAGTATTCCAAGAAGTTCATTGTATTGTTCCATAACCGGTCTTGAATCAGTCATTTTGTAATTTGTGAAATTACTAACAAGGAACTTCTTACTTGATGCATCCTCAGCCATATATTTGGCATCCAAGGAATCCCACAGTTCTTTGGAAGATTCAAAGTTCTGATAAATATCAAACAGAGAATCCGACATACCATTGAGAATAAGACCTCTGCATATGTAGTCATCATTCTCCCATTTGCTCCTCCTCCTGATCTGCTCCACAGTAGCATCATCACCATCATCAGGAATAGGTGTGGTTAGCACATACACCACACTCATGCTTGACAACAAGAAGTGCATCTTCTTCTGCCACCTCCTAAAGTCCACCCCTTCAAACTTATCCAGCTTAGCAAAGTTTGAAGCCATATGTTTCATTGCAGCAGCAGCCATTGATTATCACAAAATAGTTTACTTTGATTGTTGGTGTGTATCTCCCAGAACAAGGTTAAGACAATCAATGACAGTAGCAATACCACTAGGTGGTTACCGGATATCACTTGGAATCGTGTGATCACTTTCCAAAGTAAACTATTCGACCCTAATGCCTGGGTATCACGAATATCTACTTGGGATAAGACCAAATGCAGTTAGAGAATTAGGCACAATTCTATAACCCTTTTGCTAATAAGTGTTTATGTTTTCTGTGTGTTTTCATGCATTATCAGATATCCTATTTATAGGATAATCCTCTTGGCTAATTCAATGGAATTATGAGTATTAATCGGCCCATTAATAGCCTCATAATTATCCCCATTATATCCGTTAGTGGTTACATGACCAATTAAACGTGGTCATTAAGTTGAAACTGCCACTTGAATAGGTCAAAGCCGTTACAAGCTTTAATACTTTCATCGTACTTTCATAGTGCTATCGGTGGTTACACCGCTTGGAAACACCACCGCTTCATGTAAACACTACTTCATTGGAACACCACTTTAGTGGAAACACCATTGGAAACATCGATCCAAATGGAAATCGTTCGATTGGAAACACCGATGTCAATTGGTAACCACAACAGTACTTTCACCAAGCACTATCAATACAAACCACTACAAGAGTCAAGGTGTTCATGGACCTTATGGGTGTACACTTCGTACCTCCTAACCCATTACAAGGTGTGAACTATTCCCACAAGTGCACTAAATTTTCCAACAGTTTCACCAATACCAATTAACATATTCGTTATCTATAAAGAAAGCACAAAAAGTGTTTCTTGACCAATCCAACACGCCCATTGAATAACCACCTGATTGTGACCCGTTTTGACCTATTGCCCAACCATCCCAACTTACTCATCGTGCCCCATCTAGTAATTTGAATGCAAAATAAAGAATCACATATTTTTGCATTCAATATATTTCAAAGTAGAAGAAAAGTACGAAAAATTTCATGCCAGAAAGCACACGTCTTATATTCCCAAAGATGACACTGGTACAATATCCACGTTCCAGCCTATGCCTTGCATCCTTGCCGACGCAAGCTCCAAACCAACTGATAGGCAAAACACTATGTTAAGAAGTGTAGAACTAAAAGTTGCAAGATAATTCTTTAACAAATTTTGATTGTTCACATGAAATAAACACACTTAAATCAGTTCAATAAAAATTAAGCACAAATTTAGTCGTATTACGAAACTTTTATAAATGGAGGGTAGTAAACAATAGCTCTAATAGCTCTATATGTTTTTTTGAGCTAATAGCTCTATATGTTAGTTCATCAATTAAACAAACAAAATCAATAACACATATCACTAATCGCAATTCAAAACAAACCAACGTCGAATCAACACAATCAAGATAAATTTAAGCAAGAATTGAAAAAAGGGTTTCTTATAAATTCTATCTGCCTACTAATAATTTTATAAAAATAATTGTTCTAAGTTATAATGAGTGAGATTTGAATTCGAACCATATGTATAGTTTCTATCAATTAAACATTATCAAAATACAATAAAAAACAAAATTTTAATAAGAATATATCGAGTTCAATCGAATCCGTCAATCTTTCAAAATCAAAAATTAAAAGCGGTTTACTTACAGAATGAATAAGTATGATAATGAACACCTTCAAACCTTAACATCAAATCGGGTTCGAATGTTATTGTGATCGGCGATCTTTGTGTGAGATCGAGCATAGAGGTTTAGGATTGTAGTGGATTTTTTTGGGTTTTGTTATATGAGAATGAAGAAGGTTATAAAACTCCGTTCTTTTTTAAATTTACTATCTAGTCCAAAACTATGGAGAAAAAACTTTTAAGTACATGTGTATTTTTTGCTTTTTCAACCATTCTACAATAAAAACGAAAATTATAAACATTATTGACAAATAAAGAAATATTTAGACTTTTTAATTAAAAATACCTAAAACGAATAAACAATAATTAAAATAATATTACCAAATAAGGTATGAATTGATTTTTTGAAATAAAAAATTCCACTAGGGTTTTGTTTTATTATATAAAAGATATCACTCTATGATATTATGAATATCACTTGTGATTATTTGAATATCATTTGTGATTTTCTGGATATCACGTGTGATATTTGAATATCACGTGTGATTTTCATGTTACAAAACATTAGTTGAAAATCACTTGTGATATTACAATATCACGAATATCACATAATATCACTTGCGATATTCACAATATCATTTGTGATATTCAGAATATCACTTGTGCTATTCGGATGATCACTTGTGATATTGAAACGTATTTGAAACGCGTTTAAAAACGGCCACGCTTAATAACGGACAAACGTATGAAAACGTAAGAAAACGGACCGAATATGTTTGAAAACGTAAAACACGTATGAAAACGGGGAAAACGTATGAATAATGGACAAAACGTAAGAAAACGGCGAAAACGTATGAAAACGGACAAAAGTGTATGAAATCGGACAAAACGTATGAAAAGGGGTATGAAAACGGAAAAAATAGATGAAAGCGTATGGAACGGGCGAAAACATATGAAACGAAACGTATAAAAGGGAAGAAGAAAAATCGAATTAAAAAATCGTAAATAACGTAATTAAAATAAACAAACAAAAGAAAACGGAAAATAAAAATGTGAATTAAAAAAGAATAAAAAAAAAAAAAAGGTGATTATAAACCAAAAAACGTGAATTTGAAAAGAAAAAAAAACAAACAAAAAAAATGTGAATAAAAAAAACAAAAAGACAAGAAAAAAACATGGACTTAGGTTTATATATACTAAATCTTAGGTTAATCACCACAATTAGATCAAAATAGATGGATGGTGAGGATTTGTCATTTGGTAAGTACCAAAATAAGAATAAGCATTTGAAAATTCCTCGTCTAAATTATTAGCTATGTAATGTGATGATTGGTTCCTTGTGTCAATAAGGTGGCAAAATGGGCGGGCCGGGCGGGCACGGGCTATGGGTCAAACGGGTGCGGGCTAAATGGGCATGGGCTAAACGGGCACGGACCAAACGAGCTCATGTTATACGAATAGCTTTTAAAAAGACTCAAAACGACGAAATAAATTTCTCGAACGTAACACCTCATTTATATTTAAAAAATTAAATATAAGTTTTTCTTTAAAACAATCTAATGTTCAACAAAAACATGTGCCCATTATGCCCATTTAACTTCTAAATGGGCAATACATGCCCATTTAAAAAAAAGAAGAGGGCCCAAATGTACCCAAATCTTTTAAAAGTTTGTCCATTTAACCTATTTTTTTGATTTGGGGCAAAAATTGACACCCCTAGTCAATATGTTGATACGCTTCATTAAAAGTACTTGAAAATAATTGGAACCAAAGTAAATAAACATGTCGGTAGCATATACTCCCTCCGTCCCATATTAAGTGTCCACAATGGAATCTTGAGATATCCCAAATTAAGTGTCCTTAATGTATTCCAACCAATGAGATGAGACTTTAGTGGGTGAAAATGATATTTAATTGGTGGAAAGTATAGTTAGTGGAATTTCCTAAAACTTTGTGCATGTGGAAAGTGGACACTTAATATGAGACAGAGGGAGTATATAATCTACGATCTTTGAGGCTAGTGCGACCACTTCTGAGATTGGTGTATTAATGCTATGCACCATGCTTGAAGACTCAAACACCACGCGTGAAAGTTTGATTGTGACTACATATTTTTACTCTTCAAGCTACTACTAAGATCCAATTGTGCTTAAAAGTTTCAACTGTAACACGTTACAGTACAGCTTATACTATGCAGTTTGTTTTAAACTCTTTAAACCTCATTAACTCATTTGTGCAAAGAAAGTTCATCTCCAACACTTATGAATCTACTTGGATGGAATTAACCAATTTAATTTGTTGTTTGTGTCTGTAGTCCATCTAATGTAGAATGGTAAAACAGTACTTTTAAAACACAGGTCCTAATGTAGAATGGTAAAACAGTATTGGCCATCATAAATCTATAGCTAGTCATCGTTTCCCTTATCCTTCCAGAGTTCCAGTGAACCAGTGTTCTTAACCAATCCAGATAACGGTCTTAACCAAGTCAACTACCATAACGATCCAAAAAGATTACAATAACAAGAAACAAAAATATACGAAAAATACTCCAATGAAATAAAGTTTCAACATGCATTTTACAGCTAAATTCATAGAGTCAATATAGTATCAAGAAAAAGCTTATAATCCTAACATTCCTACAAAGAAAGCATAATGCAAGTTACAATTGTCTTGGATAATCTCGAGCAGATATGAACCTTTCAGTTTTAACAAAGTAGCTTCTATATAGAGATCCACACACCTCGAGATGCAACTAGTACTGTCTACTGCTTCCTAGTTTTGCAATGCACTAGTCGAAGCACTTTCCCCTCACTCTCTGTTCCCCACACAAATTAAACCAATGTCAGAATTCTTCATAGAAAAACAACGCAAGAGTTATAATACTACATAGCACATTTACAAGTCTCAAGTGAATGTTTCACCATACACAAACCTGACCGTTGCTTCTCAATGCTGGATGGTTAATTAGGTGGGTGATCATCCTTTGGCAAGTGAGGCAGAGATCCAAATAGCTTCTTCTCAAAGTCTAAAAGCTTGACATAGTCACGAAACTGCAGTACATAGAAATTAGCATCACGAAGATCCTCATGAAATTCTAAATTCAGTTCCGCGTAATCATCTTCAACATGAGCATCCTTGCATATGCACGGACCCACACACTCGATTAATCTAGCAAACTTCAAATCCATTTTCTTGTTCTCATTGTCATGCCATATGTGGTAATCCCTTCTTTGAATTTCAATGGTATCCAATTTCTTATCTTCAACCTCTTTTTTATCCCAATACACAGTTCCGTCAAAAAAATCGATCCAGAAAGCCGAATCACGTGGAGTAGAAACCTTAAACTTAACTCCATCAGTACGATCTTTATTAATATCAGCTACGATTTCTTCGAGTTGGTCACAATTAATCACCTGGAAGCAAAAAAAAGGTTAACATTTTCTCTTTTAATGGGGGTGTATGTTAGGCATTTTGTATGGCATATTTTGAATCTTTTAGAACATATAAGTTTCTTATGTTATAATAAGCTTACATAAGCCGAAAAATTTCAAAATAAGACACAAGAAATAGCTTACGAAACATAAGCCTAAAACCAAATAACCAACAAGTCAACTATACAAGACAAAACAAACAACTCCTAAATAATCTTTTCGGCTTGTATAAGTTTCTTATGTTATAATAAGCTTATACAAGCCAAAATAAACGACAAGTCGACTATATAAGATGAAACAAAAAACCCCTAAATAATCTTTTCGGCTTATATAAGTTTCTTATGTTATAATAAGCTTATATAAGCCGAAAATTTTCAAAATAAACGACAAGTCAACTATATAATACGAAACAAACAACCCCTAAACAATCCACCCAACTCTACCAAAATAGTCCTCAAAATAAAATAAAATAAAATAATTAAAAAAAAAATCTCTGACATAGTACATAAAATAAGTAAGAAAGTGGAATACCTTATGTCCGGATTTGGTGAAATAAAAAAGGTGGTTGTCCTTGTCCTTGAAAGCAAAATAGTCATCGAAATCATCATCTTTTACAAATGTATATGAAGCTTCATTTGTTCGAACAGTCCAATAATATTCACTTGGTGATAAATTCACAAAGTGAATCCTCCCAGATGGATCAAATATCAACGTATTACCTGCTTTATACTTTTCAGGCCTATGAACCACCACCATATTTGCTTGATTTTGCTTTCGAATGTTAGATTCTAATGATTTAACAGGGCCGTTTATATACAAGTATGTTAAGTCGGTGGTTGTATTAACTTGTTGCCAAATTCGGTGCTTTGTTTAAGTCGGTTTAATTTGGAGTTTTAAGTTTTTAACTCAAATATAGTAATGTCCAATATAGTAATTTTATCTATCAACTCAATAACTAATTTGTTTGTCTGACTCTTAAAAAAACTGATTATTACGATATCAATCAAGATAATCAAATCCAAACTCCATTTTTAAATCACGTGTTATAACGACTGATTGTTTGATTATCTGTTTTCAAAACGTATAAATCCATTTTCAATAGGCAATCCAAAACAACCCTAAATAAATCGTGTGGTGTACTTATATGTAGTTGCTTAACTCGTTGGTTGTGTAGCTGTTTTCTATATTAAATAGTACCAAAAGTTTTTTAAGAAAAGAAGTTTGAGCATAAATCCAAAATACTGATGATTCATTTTTTTTTTTCCTCAGCGTAGAGAACTTAATCATCTTTCGATTGAGGGGTACTTGTGTATTTAACTTCAAGAAAAAAATTGAGTTTTCATGTGATTTGTAAAATCATATAGGTGTGAAATTTACGTCCGAAAAATCACATGTGATTTGTGAGTGTTAAAATTTACGCCATGAGAAATCATTTTTGGGCAAAATGAGATAATATTGATAGTGATAGATCAATTGATCTTGTGAGTACAATTGAAGAATTGCAAAATGCAAACCTAGTGAAAATAACATTGAATACAACCCTAACCTCATTGAGTTAAAAAAAACATACAAAAATTGAACTTGTGACTTGACTAATGAAACCTCGAAAACACCTTGCAATCCTTAGAGCATGCCATATAGCAAAGTTTAGAGTTCCTGTGGGTCTTGTAGAGCCATATCTGAACTTGACAATCTTCCACAGGGCTTCCAGATCTTCTCTATCAACAAAATGCAACAAGTAACCAAAGGATGGATATTTTCCTTTGAAGCCATTAGATCTTGTTAGCTCTATGTAGTTCTTAAATCCACCAGATACTACATGCTAGTCAATTATGGGAAACTTGGCAGTTAGGGGAGCTACATCAACTGCATCTTCTTGAATGACCAGCTGATCCAGTCTCTTTTCATCATCACTTAGCTTTTGTTTCTTTGCAGCTTCAGATTCAGTACTACTTGCTAGTCAATCATGTAACTGCTTTGCTGCAAGCTCATCAGTAGCCTCCCTTTCTTTGATGATCTTTTGCTCTTCCATGAATATGGCAATTTCTGCTTCATGAACTTTCTTAGCAATCTCAGCATCATAATCTACCTATGTAAGAACCTTCTTTTTCACTTTCTCTAGTTCTTCAGGCTCTTCCACTATACCTTTTCCTTTATCTAATGCAGTAGTACCTTCAGTTACACCAGCAATACCTTCTTCATAGGTAGCAATACCTCCTGTAGTATCAGCAGTACTAACTGGTTTTTGACCACTGGTAGCAGTATCACCAACATCTTAATTCAAATCAACTAGCCCTGTTGGTGCATCTTGATGATAAGTATTTAAAACGTACACTTTTAAGGGGTCATTTAAGCCTTTAATCGCCCACTTTTATATCCGTTACTGCTTAATTTCCTTCCTTTTCACTTTTTAGGACTCTTGGAAGCAAAATGCTGGAATGATGCATATTTGGACGAAAAGGAGTGAATATATGAAGAAAATGGCAAAGTCACGATCGAAGACACTCAAGCCGTTGGAATTGCACGGCGTCCTAATCAAAGCGGCCGTCCCTTTATCTAATTAAAATCTCGACGGCTCAATAGACTTTTTGTTAAATACACCTGACGGAGCTTTGAAGAGGAAGGGCGTCATGAAGACTTTTCATCTCAGACGGCCTAGATCTAGAATCAGACGACGTCCCTGCTGAAGCCCGACGGCGTCACAACTACAACGTGACGCTGTCCCAACGATTACTTGGCCAAGACGACAACCCTAAGGACGACGATCTGACGGCGTCCCACCTATAAGGCGACATCGTCGCAAGTGTAAAATTATATATAGAAATCGAATTTTCATAATTTTAGGAGGTAGACTTGTGGAGTAAAAACCCTAAACGTTTGTAGTCCGACTTGGACAGTAACTTAGGGTTCTCAAACCCTATTTTACATCAAGATAAGTGTTTTACTTCATTGATTTCATTATGTCTTCCATTGAATGTGTGTATGCTTGCGCGTTTAACATGTCCGGCTAAATTTTTTGTGTGTCTTCTTAGATCTATGAAACCTAGTTAGTAATTATTGATTGATTGTCTCTTATCTTAATTGTAATTGGCTTAGGAGTGCGATTAGACCATCGTTGTGTTTAAATGCTTGAGTAATCTTTGTGAACCTTAGGTTATGAATCACTTAGCGGATTTGTAGTCTAAACATCCATAGATAACCCTTAAAGTTAGCTTATGAATCATAAGAGAATTTCGTAGGCAATAACCTTAAGGTAGTCTCAAAGAGTTAGGGAAAAAGGCACACCCTACGACCTTAGAAAACACAACGCGTTAAGAATAAGGACGTGACAATTCAACCACCAATAAAAGATAACTAGGGAGTAATAGTATCCAGGTAAGCACATTTTTAATCATCATACGAGCACACATAAAAAATACATAGACTACCCATAGTTTAGATAATTAGATAGTAGAAGTACTCGGTAGAAGTACCACCCCCAAATCCAAACCCCGATATTTTACCTTTAGCTTTCTAAAAAAAATATAAAAAGATAAAAAAGAATCTTCCTCAACCTTAACTTTAGCATAGTACGCTTCTTACTAGAATTCCTATTCCCCTAGAGAACGATATCAATACCCGAGGCTTACCCAATACTACACTACAACGATTAGGTTCACTGCCTAGGGTGTTGAAAAACTTGCTCGACGAAAAGGAAGTTCCTTTGACCCCGAACGCGCCTTGTACGCGCATCAAGTTTTTGGCGCCGCTGCCAGGGAATAGAATAGCTAGTTAGATTTGTACCTCATTTAGGTTCCCTTGCTTGATTCCTATCAAGTAAGATTTTTTCTCATTTTTAGCTTCCTTGTAGTCTATCCCCTTCTTCGTGAATTTGTTCGTAACCCCCATCACTTTTCATCATGGAAGGTGATAACCCACCACCAAATAAACCACTTCCACTTAAACCACAACCCATTAACCAACACCCCTCTAACAATCGTCGCAACCAATATGTTAGTAGAAACAACGATCTTCAAGATTTGCATAGGGTATTTGAGAGTACAATTAGGGACGTTGTTGAAAAAGCGGTTAGCGCCTTGATTGTTGGCTCCATGATTAGCAATAGTTCGGGTAATGATTTAGTAAATGAAAATGTGAATGAGGAAAATAGTGCTTACTTTAATCTTTACCCCACCAAGGAAGAATTTGCTTACCACCAATACATAATCAACAATCCTCGATCACCCATCATTAGGATATGCCCAAAGATTAGGAAAGGAAATCCTTGGAACATCAAGATCCCTTGTATGATTGGGTATAGGAATGTTGAGCACGCCTACATAGATACGGACTCTCCCATTAATGTGATGTCATTAGCTGTTTACAATGATATAATGAATGAACGACTTAAGATTAGGAAAGACCCTAAGTATCCGGGTGGGGTTTGCAATTTTATGGGAAGAGTCAAGGATGTACACGTCTTTATAGGAAACTTCACCTACTTAGTTGATTTTATGGTCCTAGAAGACATAGGATGTGTCATTGACTATAGCTTGTCCCAAGTTGTATTAGGAAAACCGTTTGTTGAAAAGTCTAAAATGAGCTATAACAAATCTGAAGGAATGGTTAGATTTGTGGAAGGGGACGATGAGATCACTTATAGGATGCCTTGGAAGATGAGCGGATATGGCCCTTGATCCCTTTATGAACGAGAAAACATTAGAGCTTTTGAGGAAAAAAGCGAAGAATATGTTGAAAAAGACTTGAACTTTATGTGGGAGAAAATGAGACTTTACTATAAGGATTGCTTGACCCTAGGACCTAGGTATAGAGTGGATGAGAATTTTTTCAATATGATAGAGTTTTCATTGAGGATGAAAAACGAGACAACGTAGGGGCACGACTTCGAGTCTAGCTACAAGACTCATAAAAAAAAAGCGCTTCGTGGGAGGCAACCCATACTTAATTGTTTACTTGTTTGTGTGTCATATATCTTTTCATTATTGTATGTTCTCATGTTTCAATTTGTAAAAATGCTTTATTTTGTCTTTAACCTCGTCTTAATTACATATAAAGGTATTTTATAAAAAGGATAAGTATAGGGAGGATTACACACGTTTTTAAAAGAACGTGAACATGAGAACTACGATTATTAAAATTGATATATACGTGTGTTTGTTAGAGTCAAATGCTGGTATCGAGTCATAATGGATATTTTGCGAGTGACTTTTCCAGATTCTAAAGGTGTAATTTTTTGAATTTTTCCGAGAAAAAGCTTAATAGACCGATGGAGTTTCAGATTAGAATAACCTGACCACGTCAGGAGGAGCATAAACAACTTATAAATTTCTTCTCGTTTTCTGTGATATTTAAAAATTTTTGGAAATTCTTAGGTCTTAATTTTCCAGAAAATCTGCAAACATCCATTCCACAAGCATTATATCCTAGTGTAGTTGAGTCATATATATTTTTACCGCCAATTTTACGCGAAGGTTTCGTCTATTTTCTTAAAGTGTGCAGGTTTTATTTATCAAGAAGAAGAAACATAATATTGGATGGAGCTTATCGCGCATACATTCTTCTTGGGAAAGAATTTAACCACTACTTCACACGGATCCTACCGAGCTAATCAGGGGAGTACTAGTTTCTTTCGTTTTTAATTACCTTCATTATCATAACTTTGATACTTTTCGGGGAACATTGGGGACAATGTTCAGTTTAAGTGTAGGGAGGGAGAATAAAACGGGAACTGTGAAACTATGCTTATCCTTGAATATTTGTCTTGTCCTATTTCATTTGTGTAATAAGTTATGAGAAATATTTGTTAGGGCAATTTTAGCACCAAATTTAAATTTTTCATGACATGTACAAGTGGGACTTTAATCTTAATAAAGCGTCTCATTGATAGGAGTTATATGACTAGCACAAAAACCGTTTACCACTCAAATTCCACCCCAAAAATGTGAGGTTCGCCCCTAGATCTATAGGAATTAAAGCATTCACCTTTAATGCTTCGAGAGTGTACCGGTAGTATAATAGATTCTAGAACTTATTTTGTGATGCATCCCGAGATCGCTAGTGAGACTACACTTGTGTAGCTAGGAATAACTAAATGATAAGAGGCATTAGGATAACCCTTATTTGATACCCGTATTATAATTACTTCTTCCACATCGATCGAGTAATTACCCCACACCCTTGCGATGTACTCATCTTTAGTACACGATACCCCTAGTTAACCCCTCAGAGCCTATCCTTTTCGCGGTTCTCGTGATGTTTTGGTTTTTCATAATATCAATGAAGAGCATTGTTTATAATCCACCCCCAAATGTACACCCAAATCGCCTTAGCCTACCTTGTATGCACTCACCTTTAGTGCATTATTGTTATCATACTAAACCCTTAGTTCAATTATCTAGTTACTTGCATGGTTGCTAAGTCAAGTCATATCTTTTGTATACAGTTTTGGGATGATTGGGACTCATGGGTAAAGTTAAATTTTATGGAGTAACGGGAAAGAATGTTAAATTCAAATTCCTTTTATTTACGTAATTAAATACTCCAAGTGTTTTGATCTTTTCAAATCGGGCCAAATAAGTGTTAGAGTAATAAAAACTCAAGTGTAGGGATGCTCCTATAAATCCCTTATATTTTGATGTTATCTTAGAGGATGGTAGAGTAAAAGTGTATGCAAAAAAAAAAGTGAAGAAAAACATACGGGCTACCATCCTACATCAATCTTTATATTTATGTTTGGTTGTTTGAAAGTATCTAGAGTTTAGTGATTCGAGTCTTGGCTTAACAACGCCATTCTTTTCATGCTTGTAAGATAAGATTTTTGACTTGCCACCACTAAATCGCCTATCCAACCAAACCCTTTGTTTCCCTACCGTAAGCCTAACATTACAACCCTTTTAAAGACCTCTTAGATAGTTGTTTCTAGGTGCTTACGCTAAAGCAGTGGAGGTTTGATCTAGTCTCAAGCCTATGGTAATCTATGTACTATGACCAGGTAATGAGTGTTTATCTTCCATTTCCATTTACTATATTTCATATACACCCGAGAGATGAGAGAATCCAAACACCCCTTGTGAGGTGCTAGTATATAATTTCCGTGCTTGTTATGACTATTTCGGTGCTTTTACCTGTTGTGAATTATGTCAAACCAATGCTTCATGCACCTTAACTTATAATATGATTGGCTAAAAGCACATTTGCTTGAGGACAAGCAAATACCAAGTGTAGGGACATATGATAAGGATTTAAATTACACTTTAAGGGGTCATTTAAGCCCTTAATCACCCGCTTTTATATCCGTTACTGCTTAATTTTGTTCCTTTTCACTTTTTAGGTCTCTTGGAAGCAAAATTCTGGAATGATGCATATTTGGACGAAAAGGAGTGAATATATGAAGAAAATGGCAAAGTCAAGACAAGCTGCTGGAATTGCACCTGACGGCATCCCAATCAAAGGGCGACGCCGTCCCTTTATCACAATTAAAATCTCGGACGCTCAATAGACTTTTTGCTAAAATACACGGCTGACGTTAGGGCTTTGAAGAGGAAGGGCGTCACGAAGACTTTTCATCTCAGACGGCCTAGATCCAGAATCAGACGACATCCCTGCTGAAGCCCGACGACGTCACAACTACAATGTGACGCCATCGTAACGATTACTTGTCCAAGACGACAACCCTAATGACGGCGATCTGACGGCGTCCCACCTATAAGGCGACGCTGTCGCAAGTGTAAAATTATGTATAGAAATCGAATTTTTAGAATTTTAGGAGGTAGACTTATGGAGTAAAAACCCTAAACATTTGTAGTCCGACTTGGACAGTATCTTAGGGTTCTCAAACCCTATTTTACATCAAGATAAGTGTTTTACTTCATTGATTTCCTTATGTCTTCGATTGAATGTGTGTATGCTTGCGTGTTTAACATGTCCGGCTAAATTTCTTGTGTGTTTTCTTAGATCTATGAAACCTAGTTATTAATTATTGATTGGTTGTCTCTTATCTTAATTGTAATTAGCTTAGGAGTGCGATTAGATCATCGTTGTGTTTAAATGCTTGAGTAATCTTTGTGAACCTTAGGTTATGAATCACGTAGCGGATTTGTAGTCTAAACATTGATAACCCTTAAAGTTAGCTTATGAATCATAATAGAATTTCGTAGGCAATAATATTAAGGTAGTCTCAAAGAGTTAGGAAAAAAGGCACACCCTACGACCTTAGAAAACACAACTCGTTAAGAATAAGGACGTGACAATTCAACCACCAATAAAAAATAACTAGGGAGTAATAGTATCTAGGTAAGCACATTTTTAATCATCATACGATCACACATCAAAAAGACGTAGACTACCCATAGTTTAGATAATTAGATAGTAGAAGTACTCAGTAAAAGTACCACCCCCAAATCCAAACCCCAAGATTTTACCCTTAGCTTTCTAAAAAAAAATATAAAAAGATAAAAAAGAATCTTCCTCAACCTCAACCTTAGCGTAGTACACTTCTTACTAGCATTCCTATTCCCCTAGAGAACGATATCAATACCCGAGGCTTACCCAATACTACACTACAACTGTTATACCCCTTTATCACGTATACCAAGCAAACCCAACATAAACACGTAACAGTTATGAGTAGAGATGAAAGATGAAGAATAGAAAGATGGTGACTTGAATGATAGAATTCGTATGTATGTTTAGAGAGGTAGAGAAAAGAAGATGAAAACAATAAGTTGTATATTGCTTCAAAGGAAAAACACACACACACACACACTCAAGCACACCCCTCAAATGACATACTTGAGGGGTATTTATAGTACAAGACAAAGGATGCCCTAAGGCTTGGCCATGGGCCGTATGTGGGCTTCGTGGGATTGGATTGGACTTGGATTTGATATAAGGCTAGCTTATCTTAACTTATAGCCATTTAGCTTAGCCCAATCCACGAGCCCTTTGACTATTCTAGCACGATATCTAACACACGTTACAAAGTTCCTAAATGTGAATGACCATCACTTCTAATAAAAACTATTAAGGCTAACAATCTCCCCCTAAGGGGTGGTCATTCAAATGATGCTCCATTTGATTAGGTCTTTACTTTTCTTGAGCTCAAACTTTGTTTGTAGATATAGAATAGTCTTGATTCTTTGTTCCTTCATGCTTTGTGATCAGATAATGTGGTTGTATGCGCGTTGTCAACCGTTGGTTAGGTGTCTCCACGTCTTTCTCCACCATGCTCACACTTCTATTTGACTTTGAGTTACCAATGATGAAGTTCTCGAGTCTTTACACTTTGTAGATTCTTTGACATTGACGAAGAATAATCTTTAACTTTGAGTAGCCTTTGATTTTAATGAGAACTTTCATGTGTTGTTGGTATGAGCATGTGGCGAGTCTGCACGATCAATCCGCTCCGGAGCTTCCATAAGAAGAAAACATAAAACATGTTAGTAATAAGCGGATTCCGACACTTACAAGTTTGAATTTCGAGGGTGTTAACAGCATAGTGTGAAAACACATCTCTAATTCTCACAAAGGCCGTTCCTGAACTGGAGTCCCACAAGTGAGATAACGCGGTATACCGAAGTACATCTGATTCGGATGAGTCGCGAGGTACACCGAAGCATCACCCCGACGTAGACCGTTTGAGACACACTAAGCGTAATCCACGGGAGTTACCGAAGTGACTGCTGTCGGGCGCTTGATGTTGACCCTGGCAGGAGTTTCCATTCAATCATGAAGATCACGAAGTGAAACTTCTCATAAATGTTCGGCAGATTGCTAAGATCTGCGTAGGACTCTAGAATATATCACTTGTGTCCTTATTGATGAACAACAAGCGATGTCATGTCAAGTGTTCCTATAAGATCTTTTGATGAATCTCGTGGCTCTAGACTCAATAGTGCGTTTTGGTTTTCCTGAGCGGAGACTAGGGAGAGGGTCTCCTTCTTCAATACCAACCATCTCTAAGAGAAAGTCGATAGATTATGTAGGGTTCCCAGTGAGAATGAAACAAATCCTTTTGAGAGGAATTGAGTGGCTAGAAGGTTTAGTGCGGTGCGTCACTGGGTCCATGACGTCTTTGTCTTCAATACCAGTGTCATCTAAGTGACAACGGTAGCATATGTATTGAACCGGTTTCGCCCTAAGGTTGAATATGGAGGGCTATTTTTTTTCACCCTTTCTTTACTTTTCTTTTTAATTCTTCAACCCCTTCTTTCTCCTTTCTCACATAACTCCTTTTTTCAATCTTACCTAAGGAATTCTAGTTCTAAACTATTGGTGATGTCCTTGGGTAGATCCCTCCGGCTCTGGCGGATCATAGGACAGATTTACTATCCTTAGACACCTTATAACTCCATGACTGTCCTATTGTTGCCATAAAACCATTTTCTTGAAAATCACTCAAAGTGTTTATGATTATCAAAACATTTTGTTAATACCTTGAGAGTTTTGTTTTCAGAAACACTCCCCCTTCACATGTGCTTATGAGTTTTAAATCGCACATAGAGGGTAGAGTTCGCACTTTTGAATTGATCAACTTTTAATAGACAAGACCGATTCGAGACATGTTTACATCACTAATGAATTAGCTTGAAATTATTACCCGGCCTGGTCAAGTCCAAAGAAAGTTTCTCGAAATGGTACATTTACTGACTTTGCATTCTCGTAAATTCATTGGTTTCAACTGAGTCGAGCTCTTTTGAGATTCAAACACCGATCATAAAACATTTTTGATCACCTTTTAATCACGTTTCTCCCCCTCAAAAATAGCATATCTATGATGTTTTTGAAACAAAATGATTAAAAGATATGTTTTTCGGAAAGCATTTGGAGAGAAACTGATTTAGCATGAATTTTGGAACAACTTTGGTTTAATACTTCCCCTTAACGAAAGCATATTTTTCATACAGAAAATTTAGAATCAATTAAGGGTTTAGAGGGAGTTATCTTGGTACCAAATGTGAGAGATTTTGAAAAATCTTATTGAAAAATTCGAATCGATGGTACGCAAGATGTGGAGAAGATTTTGAAAATCTTTTGAAGATATTGAAGAAGAATTATCTTCATTTGTTTTAGGATAAGTGCTCGATATTTATGAAAATCGATTTTGCGCAACACTTTCCTTTCTTTAAAGATCGGGTTGCAAGCTGAAATACTTACAAGCCATTATGTTTTAAGGAATAGAGCTTGAAAAAATATTTAAAAAACCTTTGATTTTGATAAGCACTTTCCTTTCTTTGAAGCGCGGGTCCTGAACTGATGTGTCCAGAAGCCATTATGTTGAAGTCCGGGTTTCGTACTGAAGTATATGAAAGCCATCATTTGAAGAAATTTTGAGAAACAACATGTTTTAGAAAACATTTAAAGAACTCTCGCTCAAGCATCTGTACATACCCGTATTATTGTTGAATGACATTTCTAGAAACGTACAGAATATCGATTATATGAGAGACATGTCATGAGAGGAATATTTTTGGATTTTTTGATTTTATAATGTTTTTGTATTTTTTTTGAAAGATTTTCTATTTTTGTATTTGGTTTTTTGAAAAAAAAATATTTACAAAGAAGATTTGAAGAAAGAGAAATTAAGTTGGGACAAGTAAAAGTGGAGTTAAAAGTGGAACTAGAAAAGGATTTCCACATGCGAAATTGGCATAAAGTTCTTCTTTACCACACGGGGTATATGAACCTTCAACACTTTTACAAGTACCTGCATCCACAGAAGAATAATTTTCACAAATAACAGTGTTAGAAGTATATGTTTCCTCACGGTGAGGGTGATCACTATCAACGGTTGTAGTGGATCTGACTTCCTTATCCGAATGATTGTCACTATTATCTGTGTTGGTGCAAGTATCAAAAATCTTTCTTGTGGGAATCCATCTAAGACCTATTGTCTTGAAAACTTTTCCCGGGGTTTCCACCTAAGGTAAGATCTAGGAGTTGTTTTCTTATCGGATCAGGCGGAAGACTCATTTTTAGAAAAACTACGTTCTGAAGAGATCCACCTATTAGGTTTCCTTTTGATGTTCATCTTGTCAACGGGTTTGTTTCGGTTTGGAGTCTTAGTGGATTGTGCCTTGGCACGGGAATTATCTTTCTTGAGATATTGTGAGACACATGCATCATGATTAGTTGAAAAGACACATTTTTTACATGTAGTACAGACAAATTCAATATTCTTGTTTAAAAGCAGCACTTTAACTTTGTCACTCTGATCTTTTGGACATTGATTCTTGTTCGAAAAAGACTTAGAATTCCTGGTGTTGTTTTCTAGGGGCATAGCATTTTCTTTTGCGCAACTACTCTTAGATGCAAGCCAATCCCTAGTCTTTTGTAGAGAGTTCCTAGGTAATGGTTTACTACTACTAGCAATGCCTTGAAATCTTGTAGAATTCATCACCCTAGATGTTGCACCTAGAATTTCGTCTTTTTGAGTCTGTGCCTTTTTCCTAGCTTCTTCTAGATAGTGATTGTTGACCATGTCGTTAGAACCGACAGATTCTTTAACTGGATTTCCGTGTACTATTCCTAGAGATGCCAGGTGAAATAACTTTAGGTTTTTCAGCAACTGCTTTTTCTTTTTCAAAAACTTTTAAAATTCTCTTTTTAAAGGGCAGGGACTGTGGAGTGACTGTTTTTGACAAATCATTTTTCTCATTGACTATTGGAGGAGGCTGAGAAATAGACATTTTTGGTTTGAAAACCGGTTTTGGAACATTTGTTTTCTCCTCAGTCAATGGTTTTGCAAACTTAGTATCCACAGCCTTTCCTTTTAGACTTCCCAGTTGAGCACTCAAAAGATCATTTTGCTCTTTCATGTCCTTGTAAGCACGCTCATACGACAGTTTGTCATACTTGCATTCCTCCGATTTTCGATCAAGTTGTTTAAAATAGGACACGTTTTCTTTTTCAAGTTTTGCAAGAGCATTTTCATATTTTGAAACAATTGCGGAGGTCTCAGACTGAGTCTTTCATGATCTTCAACCGAATATGTTTGTAAGATAATGGACATGATATCGGTAGTCATAACATCTTTGAAGAGAGAATCATTGAGTTTTTCCAAAACTTTGATGTGTTCAATACTTTCATTAGCTTGCTTTACCAGGGGTTTATGGTCCTTGACAAAGTCACTCGTTTCTTTCAAAAGTGCTTGTTCAACATGAATTACCCTCGCATTGATGGCAGTTAACGGAGGGGCAATTTGGGTTTTAAAAACTCTTTTGTTTCGTCATCATGACGAGTAAACCAGATGTTAGTTGTAATATTGGTTTTAGACTTGACAATCTCTTGAAGATACCCAATTCTAGTTTTAACGTCATCTAAAATGCTTCTAGTATCACTTGTGTTAAAAGGATTGTTTGAAGACATTTGTTCGATTTTCGAAAGATATTTGGAAACTAAAACGTGGTTTCAAACCTGGTTTTGAAGGTGTGTGACACTTTGTTTGAAACACTTGGTGTGGTGGAAAACGTTGATTGTTCTTTTTGATTAACAAAAGTAATTCCATTAATTTTGTTCCATTTGTTATAATCAATCGGTTTAAGATCGGGATTCTTTTGTTTCTTTTTGATCTACTCTCCTCAGATAGTTCCAACGTTTCAAGAGAATCACGAACAATTATGGGTTCATGCAAAGGTTTTCCATTGTTCAACACATTCTGAGATTTCTGAGATTTCTGAGCTTTCTTGAGGAACGAAGAAGGGTCGTTACCAAGTGCCATTTTATGTGAAGTATGAAAACGCTGATTTACTTGGTTTGAAAGCATCTTGTTTGTTTTATCTGAATGACCCGTTGTGAGAAGCAAATTGTCCAAAGCTTTAATTTTCTCATTTTTATCCAGAATTTCATCAAGAAGAGAATCTTCTCGTTTTGAAAAATCGGCAATCAACTTTTTCTTCTCTTATTCAAGATCGAGAACAGTGCTTTTGTTTAGAAAGTTGGTCATTTAGATCTGAAATTTCCTTGTTTAAAGATTTAATTTTCAAGTGAGAATTCACATCAAGTGTGTTATACTTGATTTGAAATTCTTTTTCTCTTAAAACAGAATCTCGATAACCAATTTCTAATTCGGACATTTTGTTTGTATGAAATTCATAGGCTTTGGCGTGCTCCTTGTAACTCTCAAGCTCAGCGGTCAATTTCTTATTCGCGGCCTTAACCTCGCGATTGACCTTACTAACTTTCTCAATTTCAATGCCACACTTATTGATTAATGATTCAAAATAAGCACGTCATCAGTCTTAGTATTTTGTGCCACACAGCCTCCATTAGGATCCACATCTGGAGTTTGAGTTCAGTATTGCTACAACTTCGGATTGTCGGTATGTGTCATAAGTAGGTCTGATGTCACAGAATCTGTTTGTCATGAGTAAACACATCACATATGACATTGTTATAGAATGGATAAATGATTGGTACCTTAGATACTGCATTTGCGTCATAGGCGGGGAGGTGCGTCGAGTCAGTGAAGATTTGCCATTAAGACGCAGTTAGCATTGATGTCCTCTCGGTCTTCCAAATCATCCATAATAGCGAAAAAGTCATGTTCCTCAGCACTCAACTGTAACACCGCTTCTTGCTTATATGCTAACAAAGCGACTTTCGAAAAATCACCGTTCTTCTTGTGCGGCTTAGTGGGACAATTCCTTGCAATGTGACCCAGTCCTTGACAGTTATAACACTTAACCTGATTACCCACATTTCCATGATTCCCAACGACTGGGCTGCAACATACCCATTCGATTACCCCGCTTTATTCCCAACATTACGTCCCATCGATTTCCAACATGCTGACCCGACTGATTACCCTGATACGGAACCGACTGATTACCACGATCATTTGTTAAAAGCTTTATCAATAAAGAAAATATCATGTTGCAAGGTCGCCGGGTCAGTTTCAGGATCAGTGATTCCTAGTTCCTGGTATTGTTGATCTGGATAGAATTGTTGTTGTGGTTGTGGAATGTATTGCTGCTAGTTGTTGTTGTTGGAAGATGATGAAGCTTGTTGTTGTGTATTTATTGAAGGTTGAGTCTTTGCAATAAGTGCCAATGGATCATGATTCTTTGCCAGTCTTTCTTTTCTGACTTCATTCACTTCAGTTTGGTTTTGTTTGAGAAAAAATCGTTGAGTTGATCATAGTTCACTGATGAAGGTCTTTTGTTTGGTTGACAATGGTGACATATCGTCCCCATTCTTCCGGAAGATTATTCAGGAACTTGATGTTTTGAACGATTGTTCTGGGTGCCAACTTGTTTCGGATAAGCTCATTCATCAAAGTGCAAAACCTTCCATAGTAGGATTCAATGGATTCTCCTGGTGTAGATGTAAACTTCTCCCATTCAGTTAGCAGCTTGTTCTCCATGTCTTGTTTACCAATTTATGTTCCATAACATAGTCGTCTAACACGTTCCCACATATCGAGCAGTTTCAGGCTTGTCTACAGCACAAAATGTCTATTGGTAAACCCAGTTGGACAATATGAATTGCCATGTCATCTGCATCGACTTGATTCTGATCCTCTTCATGTATTACGATTCAGTTTGAAGATGAGAGGATGGTGGGATGGGAGGTGTTGCATCGGCATTTCGGGGACATGGACTTGTCGAGGCTTGAAGGGTCCATCCTGAATGGATTTGATCATCAATTTTCCATTAGGTTTTGTCTTGATATAACGAAGCATTCGACTTGTCCATTGAAGATAACCACCTTTTGCCAACATAGGAGGACGATTTTCGGCACCGGCTGCATGAATGTCTTGTTGAGTTGCCATTGATGAAGGTATGATATGATAAAGTTGATGTAGGATCGATTCAACGATAAAGGAGTTGTGGTTGATGAAGATTAAGCCCTGTTGAGGTGATTCGAAGTCGTACTCGTAACCTTGGTTCTTAGTCGAAAAAATTTTCGCCCAAAATTTGAAATTCACTTTAAAAATCAATTCTAAGGTCGTATGAAAATTTTGACGCCAAATTTGACCCGAAAAATTTGAATTTAGGCCAAAAAATTTGAATTTTTGACCAAAATTTTCACAGTTAAACCAAAATTTGAATTTCGCGTAAAAATTGAACATTTAGTCTCCTCAAATTTTTTTTTTTTTTTTTTTAAGCTTAGGCGTAGACTTAGAGAGAAGGAGTTACGAGTAGAATTGGTGATTAGGCGTAGGATCTTATCGTAGGATCTTAGGAAGTAGGATTCTTATCGTTAGAAAGTATCTTACTCGTAACCTTAGGCTTATCGTAGACTAAAAAAACTTAGTCGTTAAAACCTTACTGGCGTAAGTGTGATCTTATGCGTAGAGTTCTACTCGTAAGAGTTTATGCTTATGCATAAACTTAGGTTAAAAACCAAAAATCCTTTACACTGTCACGGCGTAAGGGATATCCACAAGTCGAAGTGTTCCACACACTTATCCAAGTGAGGGAAGCACGGAGTAACCGTTAAAGCTCGAAGAATCTAAGCACCAAAAGTTATGAGTAGGACCTTATCGTAGTTGACTTTCTTACGAGTAGAACTAGGGTTTGACCTACTCGTAAAAATTTCCAACGATTCAAACGATTTCTCTTACTGAGATATCCTTAAAACACTCGAATAACCCAAAATGTTGACCTTTTTCACCCAAAGTGCTTAGAAAAGTTACGAGTAGAAATGACCAAAGAACCAAATACGAGTTTAAAACTTAACCAAAACGCGTAAAGCTTCGAACTTTTTGCAAAAAACTGAAACTTTAGCACCAAATATACCTTAAACCACAAGAATCTTGAATTTTTAAGTGCAAAAATTGAAGCTTTATGCGTATCAAAGATGTAAAACGTGAGCTTAACGCGTATCTTACCAAAACTTCAAAACAAACACAAACACTCCTAAACCATTGTTAGGCGATTGATACCAATTGTTATACCCCTTTATCACGTATACCAAGCAAACCCAACATAAACACGTAACAGTTATGAGTAGAGATGAAAGATGAAGAATAGAAAGATGGTGACTTGAATGATAGAATTCGTATGTATGTTTAGAGAGGTAGAGAAAAGAAGATGAAAACAATAAGATGTATATTGCTTCAAGGAAAACACACACACACACACACACTCAAGCACACCCCTCAAATGACATACTTGAGGGGTATTTATAGTACAAGACAAAGGATGCCCTAAGGCTTGGCCATGGGCCGTATGTGGGCTTCGTGGGATTGGATTGGACATGGATTTGATATAAGGCTAGCTTATCTTAACTTATAGCCATTTAGCTTAGCCCAATCCACGAGCCCTTTGACTATTCTAGCACGATATCTAACACACGTTACAAAGTTCCTAAATGTGAATGACCATCACTTCTAATAAAAACTATTAAGGCTAACAACAACGATTAGGTTCACTTCCTAGGGTGTTGAAAAACTTGCTCGAAGAAAAGGAAGTTCCTTTGACCCCCGAACGCGCCTTGTACGCGCATCATTTGATCAACTGGGTCATCTGCAATTTGTTCATCACTACCACCCAGATTTTCTTCAAAGTCAATCTTCCTCCCTTGAGTGTGAGCATCTGTTTTTTCCTCTTTTTGGGAGAATCACCTAAATCGTCATCATCAGTATCAGAACTTGGGGAGTCTGCTGCATGATCCTTCCTTTTTTCCTTTAGAGCCTTGACATGTGCTTGCAACTTCTTCACCTTTAGAACCAATTTCTTGTAGACTATTGCATATAATTGCTTTGTATCCTTGAGGTCTTGCTCTAAAGTATCCACCTTGTTGGTTAACCTGGTACATAGGTCCATCAATTCCTTTAGTTTAGTACTGCCTTCAGCACTTCCAGATGTATTACCTTCTGGGAGAGGTGCATCATGAGGCATAGACCCAGTCTCAGTCCTAGGTGGACTATCAACTTAGCCACCTATATGTTCCATTTGGCTTGGGATTTCATCACCCGTGTCAAGTCTAGGAGGACTTGTCACATTTGATGTTGCCATGGTTGAGGTCTTAGCTATGTTAGCACTGTCCTGACCAGCTACTAAGCTTGAGACAGTAGTGTCAGCCTCTTCCATTCTGCCAATGGTAGTCTCATCTGCTACAGGGATCTGAGTAGGACCACTGGGCTGAGATACCTTAGTGACCTGTCTGAATTTCATCCTATAGGTGTGGATAACTGATAAGGATTTAAAAGGTACACTTTTGAGGGGTCATTTAAGCCCTTAATCGACCACTTTTATATCCGTTACTGCTTAATTTCATTCCTTTTCACTTTTTATGTCTCTTGAAGGCAAAATGCTGGAATGATGCTTATTTGGACGAATAGGCGTGAATATGTGAAGAAAATGGCTAAAGTAAAGATCAAGACACTCAAGCTGCTGGAAGTGCACCCGACGGCGTCACAAATAAAGGGCGACACCGTCCCTCTAATTGCGACAGCTCATGAGTGAAATTGCTATTTTGTACACGACGGCGTCAGGCTTTAAAGAGTAGGGCGTCACAACTCAGACGACCTAGATCCAGATTCAGACGGCGTCAGAAGATGAAGCCGACGGCGTCACAACCACAATGTGACGCCGTCACAAAATTTACTTGGCCAAGACGAACCCTAATGGCGGCGATCTGACGGCGTCACAATTAAAGAGTGACGCCATCGCAGTTGTAACTCTATATATAGAATTTGAATTTTCAGACTTTTAGAGAGGTAGAATTGTGGAGTAAAACCCTAAAACGATTTTGGTTTGTCTTGGGCAGTATCTTAGGGTTCTCATACCCTATTTTACATCAAGATAAGTGATCTACTTCATTGATTTCTATATGTCTTCGATTATATGTGTGTATGCTTGTATGTTTACCATGTCCGGCTAATTTATTTGTGTGTTTGCTTAGATCTATGAAACCTAGTTATTGAATATTGATTGGTTGTCTCTTATCTTAATTGTAATTGGCTTAGGATTGCAATACGTCATCGTTGTATTTTTAATGCTTGAGTAATCTTTGCGAACATTAGTTTATAATCGCCTAGAGTTATTGTAGGCTAAAAATCCAAAGATAACCTTAGAGTTAGTTTATGAATCCTAGAGATTTTGTAGGCAATAACCTTAAGGTATCCTAAAAGAGTTAGGGAAAAAAGCATACCCTACGACCTTAGAAGACACAACGCGTTAAGAATAAGGACGTGATAATTCAACCATCAATAGAAGATAACTAGGGAGTAATAGTATCTAGGTAAACACATTTTTAATCATCATACGAGCACACATCAATTAGACATAGACTACCCCTTAGCTTAGTTAATTAGATAATTAGATAGTAGAGTAATCGGTAGAAGTACCACCCCCCAAACCCAATACCCCGAGATTCGTACCTTTCAATTTTCTAAAAAGATATAAAAAAGATAAAAAAATAATCTTCCTCAACCCCAACCTTAGCATAGTAATTTCTCACTAGCATTCCTATTTCCCTAGAGAACGATATCAATCCCCGAGGCTTACCCTAATACTACGCTACAACGATTAGGTTCACTGCCTAGGTGGTTGAAAAACTTGCTCAAAGAAAAGGAAGTTTCCTTTGACCCCGAACGCGCGTTGTACGCGTATCAAGTTTTTGGCGCCGCTGCCAGGGAATAAAATAGCTAGTTAGATCTCTATCTCGTTTAGGTTCCCTTGCTTGATTCCTATCAAGTAAGATTTTTTCTCATTTTTAGCTTCCTCGTGGTCTATCCCCCTTCTTCATGACCTTTGTTCGTAATCCTATCACTTTTCATCATGGAAGGTGATAATCCACCAAAAAACAAGCTACCATCAAACAAATACCCACCACTTGATCCAACCTTTGCCAACCAACTACGAGCTCGTATCGTTAGTGAAATTGGAGAGCTTATGAAATTGAATAGGATAATTGAAAGTGCACTTGAGGAAGCCCTTAAGGAATCCACTAGTACTTTAGATAGTGATTCAACCTCAAGCGATTCGGAGGATGAATTAGAAGAAGGAGATTATAAGGTGTTACAAATTATGGAGGGTAGTAAGGAGGAGAAGGAACTTAGGGAGTATTTCGATTCATACCCTAACGGGAAGGAAACCGCCTATCACTATAACGTAGTTAACTTCCCGCGACAACCTTTCGAGCGTCGCATAGAAAGTGGTGACCCTAAAAACATTAAGATACCGTGCATGATTGGGTACTCATATAGGGATCACACTTACATAGACTGTACGGCACCCATGAACATAATGTCTAGGCTCTATTACAATTGGATCATGAGCGAAAAGTTATGACCTATGAGGGACCCCTTTTACCCTAGGAAAGTGAGTAACTATGTTGGGAGGGTTAAAAGATTTCTTGTCTTCGTAGGTAACTTCACATATAGGTGTGATTTCATGATCTTGGAAAATGTTAAGGGCATTATTGATGGGTTTTTAGGAGATGTGATACTTGGGAGACCATTTATTGAGGAATCTAAGATGGTTTATGATCAAGAGGAAGGAATAGCCAAGTTCTCAAATAGGACCGAGTGTGTTAAATATATAATGCCCTACAAAAATAAGAAGTTTGAGGGTATTGATGATCTAGATGTAGACAACATTCTGGCCTTTAAAGTAGATTGGAAGAACAAGGTTTACTACTCCGCTTGTATAGAGTTAGGCCCTGAGTATATTCGTGATGAGAGAAGAGTTAAGGAAATTGAATGGTCTTCTAAAATAAAAGGAACGTAAGGGCACGACTTCGAGTCTAGCTACAAGACTCATAAATAAAGAAAAGCGCTTTGTGGGAGGCAACCCATGCTTAATTGTTTGCTTGTTTGTGTGTCATATATCTTTTCATTAGTTGTTTATTCTCATGTTTGAATTTGTGAAAATGCTTTATTTTGTCTTTAATCTCGTCTTAATTACATATAAAGGTATTTTACAAAAAAGATAGGTGTAGGGAAGATTACACACGTTTAAAAAAAAGGAACGTGAACATGAGAATTACAATTATTAAAAAGATATATATGTGTGTTTGTTAGAGTCAAATGCTTGTATCGAATCATAATGGATGTTTTGCAGGAATTTTTCCAGATTTTAAAGATGTAATTTTTCCAGAAAAACGCAGCAGACCAGTTTCTGTCAGGATAACCTGACGGCATCAGGATTGCAACCTGACGACGTCAGGAAGAGCAGAAACCACTTATCTTATTTTCTCTCGTTTTCTATGCTACTTAAATTTTTGGAATTTTTCAGGTCTTAATTTTCCATAAAAACTGTGAACATCCATTCCACAAGCATTATATCCTAGTTTAGTAGAGTCATATATAGTTTTACCACCGATTTTATGCGAAGGTTTCATCTGTTTTCTTAAAGTGTGCAGGTATTATTTATCAAGAAGAAGAAATATAGTTTTGGATGGAGCTTCTCACGCATACATTCTTCTTGAAGAAGAATTTAATCACTACTTCACACGGATCCTACCTAGCTAATCAGGGGAGTATTAGTTTCTTTCGCTTTTAATTACCTTCCATTATCATAACTTTGATACTTTTGGGGAACATTGGGGACAATGTTCAGTTTAAGTGTAGGGAGGGAGAATAAAACGGGAACTTTGAAACTATGCTTATCCTTGATTATTTGTCTTGTCCAATTTCATTTGTGTAATAAACCATGAGAAATATCTGTTTGGGTAATTTTGGCACCAAATTTAAAATTTTTCATGACATGTAGGAGTGAGCCATTAGTCTTAATAAAGCGTCTCATGGATAGGAAGTTATATGACTAGCACAAAACCCTTTACCACTCAAATTCCACCCCAAAAATGTGAGGTTCGCCCCTAGATTTGTAGGAATTAAAGCATTCATCTTTAATGCTTCGAGAGTGTACCAGTAGTATAATAGATTCTAGAACTTGTTTTGTGATGCATCCCGAGATCGCTAGTGAGACTACACTTGTGTAGTTAGGAATAACTAAATGATAAGAGGCATTAGGATAACCCTTGTTTGATACCCGTATTATAATTACTTCTTCCACATCGGTTGAGTAATTCCCCCACACCCTTGCGTTGTACTCATCTTTAGTACACGATACCCCTAGTTAACCCCTCAGGGCCTATCCTTTTCGCGGTTCTCATGATGTTTTGGTTTTTCGGAATATCAATGAAGAGCATTGTTTATAATCCACCCTCAAATGTACACCCAAATCGCCTTAGCCTACCTTGTATGCACTCACTTTTAGTGCATTATTGTTATCATACTAAACCCTTAGTTCAATTATCTAGTTACTTGCATAAGTTGCTAAGTCGAGTCATATCCTTTGTATACAGTTTTGGGACGATAGGGAATCATGGGAAAAGTTAAATTTTATGGAGTGACGGGAAATAACGTTAAACTCAAATTCCCTTTATTTACGTAATAATGTATTCCAAGTGTTTTGATCTTTTCAATTCGGGTCAAATTAGTGTTAGAGTAATAAAAACTCAAGTGTAGAGATGTGCCTATAAATCCCTTATATTTTGATGTTAACGTAGAGGATGGTAGAGTAAAAGTGTATGAAAAAAAAATAAAAAAAAGAGTGTTGAAAAAAAAAACAAACAAAAAAACAAAAAAACATACGGGCTACCATCCTACATCTATCTTTAAATTTATGTTTGTTTGTTTTAAAGTTATCTAGAGTTTAGAGTGTCGAGTCTTGGCTTAGCAACACCATTCTTCTCATGCTTGTAACATAAATATTTTTGACTTGTCACCACTAAATCACCTATCCAACCAAACCCTTTGTTTCCCTACCGTAAGCCTAACATTACAACCCTTTAAAAGACCTCTTAGATAGTTTTTCTTAGGTGCTTACACCAAAGCGATGGAGGTTTGATCTAGTCTCAAGCCTATGGTAATCTATGTACTAGGACCGGTTAACGAGTGTTTATCTTCCATTTCCAACTTGATATATTTCATATACACCCGAGAGATGAGAGTATCCAAACACCACTTGTGAGGTGCTAGTATGTAATTTCCGTGCTTTTTATGACTTTTACGGGGCTTATACTTGTTGTGAATTGTTCTAAACCAATGTTTCATGCCTCCTAACTTATAAATTAATTGGCCAAAAGCATATTTGCTTGAGGACAAGCAAATACCAAGTGTAGGGATATTTGATAAGGATTTAAAAGGTACACTTTTGAGGGGTCATTTAAGCCCTTAATCGACCACTTTTATATCCGTTACTGCTTAATTTCGTTCCTTTTCACTTTTTAGGTCTCTTGAAGGCAAAATGCTTGAATGATGCTTATTTGGACGAAAAGGCGTGAATATGTGAAGAAAATGGCTAAAGTCAATATAAAGACACTCAAGCTGCTGGAAGTGCACCCGACAGTGTCACAAATAAAGGGCGACGCCGTCCCTCTAATTGCGACGGCTCAGGAGTGAAATTGCTATTTTGTACCTGACGGCGTCAGGCTTTAAAGAGTAGGGCGTCACAACTCAGATGGCCTAGATCCAGATTCAGACGGCGTCAAAGTTGACTTGGCCAAGACGAAACCCTAATGGCGGTGATCTGACGGCGTCACAATTAAAGAGTGACGCCATCACAGTTGTAACTCTATATATAGAATTTGAATTTTCAGACTTTTAAAGAGGTAGAATTGTGGAGTAAAACCCTAAAACGATTTTGGTTTGTCTTAGGCAGTATCTTAGGGTTCTCATACCCTATTTTACATCAAGATAAGTAATCTACTTCATTGATTTCATTATGTCTTCGATTGTATGTGTGTATGCTTGCATGTTTACCATGTCCGGCTAATTTATTTGTGTGTTTGCTTAGATCTATGAAACCTAGTTATTGAATATTGATTGGTTGTCTCTTATCTTAATTGTAATTGGCTTAGGATTGCAATAGGCCATCGTTGTATTTTTAATGCTTGAGTAATCTTTGTGAACATTAGTTTATAATCGCCTTGAGTTATTGTAGGCTAAAAATCCAAAGATAACCCTAGAGTTAGTTTATGAATCCTAGAGATTTTGTAGGCAATAACCTTAAGGTATCCTCAAAGAGTGAGGGAAAAAAGCATACCCTACGACCCTAGAAGACACAACGCGTTAAGAATAAGGATGTGACAATTCAACTATCTTACTAGGGAGTAATAGTATCTAGGTAAACACATTTTTAATCATCATACGAGCACACATCAATTAGACATAGACTACCCCTTAGCTTAGTTAATTAGATAATTAGATAGTAGAGTAATCGGTAGAAGTACCACCCCCTAAATCCAATACCCCGAGATTCGTACCTTTCAATTTTCTAAAAAAATATAAAAAAGATAAAAAAATAATCTTTCTCAACCCCAACCTTAGCGTAGTAATTTCTCACTAGCATTCCTATTCCCCTAAAGAACGATATCAATCCCCGAGGCTTACCCTAATACTACACTACAACGATTAGGTTCACTGCCTAGGTGGTTGAAAAATTTGCTCGAAGAAAGGGAAGTTTCCTTTGACCCCGAACGCGCGTTGTACGTGTATCAATAACTGGAGGTATATGAGAGACAGATGGAATCACAATGGGTGTGTGTTGAGGTTCAGTTGGGTTTACTGACCCTTCACCCTGTACCTGTTTAAGTTGAGCCAACATCTCTGAAAAAAGTGGTATGATTACCCCCATTAAATTGCCTATTTGCCATTTCTATATTACTGAAAATTTTTTGTTACAGGCAAGGGGTTAGAAAAAAAATTTTATGAGATGATAGTTGACTCTTTTTGGCTTTCAAAATAGTTTGGATGAACCTTGGGTACATCAAAAACTTTGTTGGAGAATCCACATTCTTCACCATATGATCAAAAATAAATTTTGAAAAGTTAAAAACTCTGTTTTTTGCCAAACACACAAGAGCAACATCAATGTTACTACTAAATTGCTCCCATGAGGTTCTTTTTGGACTAAGACAATGAAGAAGAGTGTGGATTAAAAACGTCCATTGAGGAGAGAAACATCCATTTTGAAATGTTAAAAGTTGTTTGGATGTGTCATACCCCATTCTTGAAAGAGTTTGAAAATTTTCTGGGTTTGGCAAATCCATGATACTATCTTCATCATCTAGACGAAGATGTCTCCTTAAAGATTTTTCAATAACATAGATAGTTTGGCCATCTACAGTTGCACTAAATGCTGAAATTTCTGTTTCCTCGTCATTATCATCAAGTGTTATGGCAGTAGCATTTTGCCAAAACTGTTTGATTTGTGAGGTATAGATAGTGAGATTAACAGTCAAAGCATACCTGATGTAGGAATGGTTGAGAAAATCCACTATCTCATAGAAAATAGGTCCATCCCCTTACTCTATTTTCGTCAGATAGGCAACTTTGTTGTCATTCTTTGCAAACTGAAGATTAGCCATTATGGGTGAGATATAAAGATAGCAGTATGATCGTTTTAGGTTGAATTAAAGATTTTGAAAGCCAATTGAGTTTTTAGCACCAACTGTTAGGGTTTGAGAATTATGCAAATATTGATAACTTATGCGTGAAGATAGGTATCAAAAATATTAACCCTATAAGTATGGTAAACGAGCGAAAATTACTCAACGGCTATTTTTCTAAAACGGTTAAAACTCAACAGTACCAACGGCTATTTAGCAGTACAAAGTTTTATACTAGCAATACAAACTTGGCCTGGCAGTACTAACTTTTTTAACAAATTTAGTAAGGATTAAAACAATACTGCCCACACTCTTTTAAAATAGTACTGCCCACACTTGACCAAAATTATAGTTTTGAGCAAACTACCAGCTATCAACGGATTTGATGTGTCTTTACCAAGAGCCGTTTGCTTTGGACTAGCCAACTCTTTACTGTGAAGCATGGTGTGTTGATAACCATATAGTTTTTGGCAAACTATCAGCCATAAACATGTTTGATTAGTCTTTATGGTGTGTGCTAAAACACATACCTTTTCATTATAAAAACTGACCCAAAACAACCAAGGAAGAGCCATTTATTGCTAATATTTGTGGTTTTCTTGAGTTTGTGCTTGTGCAGGTACGGATATGCAAAAACACACAAAAAGGAACCAAATCAGACGTAAATCCGAGCACGAGAGATCAAGAGAGTTTGAACTGAGCCGGAAGGTCGGGATTGTGCATTGTGGAAGATTTTACTCTCTAAAGATGATTTTTGAAGTTTCAGTCAAGTTTGAAGAAATGGCAAGATTAGCCCCAGAACTTTGAGCTTTTGACAGAATTGATCCCTCAAGTTTCAGATTTTACAAAATTCACCCTTGGATTATTTGAGATTGACAAGTTTGATCCTTGATAGAGATTTTCAGAAAGTACAGTTTGGTCCCTAAAGTTTTAGTTTTTACACAATTGGCCCTTGATAAGCCTTAATGGTTGCAATATATGTCCTTAGTCCAAGTAATAATCCCATGGCCCAATCCAATAAAATACCCGGATCCAAGTCCATTAAGCCAAACCACTCAACACCCGGTTTAAATATTAAACCCGAATCCCATTTAACCCGAGTCAAACCCCCAATGAACCGGTCAACTTTCTTTGAAATATATTAAAAAAAAAACCCCAAAAACTTTGCCCGCGTTCTTTTACCCCTAATACTGGAAATCTTAGAACCCTAATTACCCCGCGAGTCAATTGAGCAAAATTACAGCAATTAAGGGCAGTTATGTACTTTTCCCTGACACCTCTGACACATGGGCGTTGCCAAGTCATCCATCCGTGTGCTAAAGGCCACGTGCTGCTCTCCCATTGGAGGAAACAGGTCATCAATAGTGATCCAAGGGTTGTTATCAAGAGAAGATGCGTGGGATTTGATCTTATGGTGAAAACGAGCTCAAAAGAAGCACAAGTGAGGAATTCGAGAAGCTTCCCAAGACCTTGAGCTTAGCTATATATAGGACCCTATTTCGTTCACAATGTATCTTGTATCTTTAATCTCATTTTTTTTCTTCTCTCTAGTTTCAGTAGTTTAATTAGTATAATTCTCAATTTTAATGTTTTAAGTTTCCTTGTATTCCTATTTTGTACTCAAATTTTTCTTATTAATAAAATTTAGAATTTCATTTTCAAGTGTTTGTTTAAGTTTTTATGATTTGAATCTACTTATAATCTTTGTTTAATGCTTATTTCAGTTTTATAAATCTGTTTTTAGCTTCTCTCTTTATAAACTCAAAAATACAAAAAAAAATCTAAGAAAATCATTGAAAAATAAAAATCATATTAGATCTGTTTTGTGGAGTGATCCATACTGATCTACTGTTTTGATAGGTTCATATAAGCTTAATATAGCTTATTGTGAAGCTTATTCTTGTTTCACACTCAAATCACAAAAAAAATTCAGTTAACAAAAATCCAACTGTGGTTGCTGCATAACTGTTCTGATCTGCTGGTGTTGGATCTGGATTGGGATGATGCAGATGCTGTTATTGGGTTGAAATTGAGCTGGAATTGGAGTAGGTTAGGGGTTTGTTAGGTTAGAGGTTCTATGTTTCATGATTGCAAGCCATAGTGGCTAGGAGAATTGTAAGTGCTCAAATCTGTTTTGTTCATTGAATCTGTTGTTGAATCTGTTGTTTAGTTATAATTAGTATTGATTGATCTGTGTTTAATGGTAGTTTAGTATAATATAGTGGTAATCTGTTTTTAGTTCTCATATCAGTGTTTAAACTAGTGTTTGGTTTTGGCCTCAAATCTGTGATAGAGGATAGCAGATCAGTTTTGAGTGTTTGATTAATGCTTAAGTAGGTTATTGATATTGATTCAAGGTCTTTGTTATAGCAGCTACACTCAATTAGTCAAAATCATCTTGTAACTGATCTAGTCTTTGAAACTGTTAAAATCAGTAGTTAATAAGTTACATATAGGTTTAAAGTAAGTAGATCTAGCTTGTTATAATCATCATTAGTCTTATAATATCATAATCAGTCTATTAAAGTGAATCAAATCTGAGTTTGGTCAAAATTTGAAGTCTGATCTAAAAAGTCAAAAGTGAGTTTTGCAGTTTTTTGCAAAACTTGTTTGTTCTCTCACAAGGTCATTTTAAGTCCAAATTTAGTGAAACTTTGGGATTTGCAATATTCAATTGGTCTAGTTGTGATAACTACTTTTTGTCAAATCTGATCTAGTCATTTTAAGCCCCAAATCAGCTGTTCAATAAGCCACTATTTCCCCTGTTCACACTCATTACTAACTGAGTGTGAAACAGGTAACTTGCAGCTGTTGCATTTGATTCATTTCTAAGAGTTAGAGCCTGAGATTTGGTTTAGTTGTAGCTTGCCAGGTGTTCTTTAGGACTGCACTGTTGGTTTTGAGATTAGCTTATTGAATAAGCTTGTACACAAGCTCAAACATAGGGTCAGTTAGCTGTTTTGTAGAATAAGCAGTTTGCTTAAATCATTAAGCTGAGCTTGTAGCTTGTTAGGGTTAAGTATTATTAGTTGATATTAGCTTATTTTAGTGTAATCTAGCTTCAGTTACAGTTTGGTTGCTTGTTACACTTATTAGCTTATCTTTAGTAGCTTATATCATAGTAGTTACATTGCAGCTCTATTTTCTCTCACATAAGCGTAGCTTTTTATATTTTTCATAGAATTAGATTAACTTTTTAGAATTTTCCTGAGATTTTCATAATTTTTGGTCTTTGTTTGCTATTTTTCTAGATTTAAAACAGTTTTTAATCACTTTTAATTAGCTTTTATTGCAAATAATTGAGAAAAAGTTCCAAAAAATAATTTTTTAATTTTCTCAGTTTAAGAAAAATATAAAAAACATAAAAAAGATTTTTCATTATTTTTCCCCTTTTATTTGGTATTTTTCACAATTTAAATTAGATTAAAATAGTTTTAAATTTGTAGAAAATAGAAAATTAATCTGAAAAATACAAAAATAGTTTTAAAAAGTCTTTTGAGTTATTTGTGATTTTTAGAAAATAGTTTCATATTTTTCTCTTTGATTTTTATAATTTTTAGTATTTTAAATTAGTTTAAATAGTTAATATTAGTTTTTAATTTTAATAAAATTCAGAAAAATCCTAAAAAATAGTTTTAATTCTAAAATAGTTTTCATATTACATTTTTATTATAAAAGTAATTTTAGGCATTTTTAGGATAAGATTTAGACGTAGTTGCATTTTAATTACGTTTTATTAATTACGTTTTAGTTAATTCGCACTTAGGATTTCCCGTAGTTTAGATTTCCTTAATTGCTTTTCCTTATTCCCATAGTTTAATAAAATCAAATCATTAATCCAAAACATCGAGCATTAAATTCCAAACCAAGAACGACGTTGGCAATTCACGCCTCGTTGGGAAACGATTCGGGTTGACTAATCCGTATACACGATCACACACGGGATTTGATTTATTATTCTTTTTCCTAAAGGAATTTGAATCTATCTTCGTGATTATTTTTGATATCGATATTGAGGTTTTATCCACACACATAACCCCTAAGCGTTCATAATCAAAGACTCAGTGTCCGAGCCGTTTTAAGTTTCTTATGGTTAGTCATTCACAAGTGGCTAGCTTGTGTGAGTAAGCTTGACGTGTTTTGGCACTGAATCAAATTTTGGCGCCGCTGCCGGGGAGGTTGTGTCACGACAATATCATTTGAGGTTTGACGATTAGTGACTCGAGATCCTTCATTCGTGAAGTTACTATTTTTCTATAAAATAAAAAGTAAAAAATATTTTCCTTTTTCTTTTGTATATATATATCATATTAAAAATACAAAAAGATTTTCTCTTGTGTTTTTGCTAATAAATAGAAGACACCAATTATATAACATTCTCAACGGAGGTGTTATCATTAATAAGTTCCCGAACTAAAGATCAAAAACTTGCCTTTGTGTCGCTTGTGAATTGATTTATTTCTATTTGATAAACAAACTGTGTGGTGGGTATAAGGACGGCCTGACATTAAATTGCGACTGTAAAGAAGCGGTTTTTAATAAGCTTCGCGCTGACCTAAATAAGCTTCTCCGCTCGCTTGTGCGTTTGTCTTGTAGAAGTGATTTATTCACTTGGGATTATTGGTTAAGTTCATTGTGTTTTCGAATACCGTATCATTTTAATTGACTTGGTTTTTAAGTGCATGCGCACTCGATCTCGATCTAGACGACTTCAGAAGCAGAATCAGAACGTACCCGATTTACGTAATATGGCTCTCCCACGGACCACCAATACCCGGTCCTAATCCTCCTCCCGATAATCAACATGTAGCTCCTGATCTCCGAACGATGGAGGAGTTATGTCAACCTACCATGTACGGGAGGGGAGGACCCATTGCACCGACTAATTTTCAAGCTACCGATTTTAGCTTGAAACATCATATGATAGAACAAGTAAAAAACAGTTGTCAATTTCATGGTTTAGCCGATGACGATGCAAACAAACATCTTGATAAATTTTTGACCGTCACTCAGAGTATGAAACAGAATGGGGTCTCCGATGACGCACTTCGTCTGTATCTTTTCCCATACTCTTTGACTCATCATGCCACGTCTTGGTTTGATCGACTCCCAAAGAATTCGATTCATACCTTCGAGGAAATGGTTTCGAAGTTTCTGGCAAAGTACTTTCCACCGTCGATGGTGACGAAATTGAGGAACGATATCAGTAATTTCCGGCAATATCCCGACGAATCTTTGTTTGAAGCTTGGGAACGATATAAGCTTGCGATTGATCGATGTCCGAATCATAACATGTTGCTTGTCACTCAAATTGATACGTTTTATAATGGTTTAACGTTGAGACACCGTGAAACAATTAATGCTGCTGCTGGTGGAACTTTCATGAAAAGACGTCCCGAGGAATGTTACGATCTTATTGAGAACATGACCGCTCATTATAACTATTGGGATTCTACCGCCGAAAGGGGTGCATCATCTCTATCAAATACGACTTCTTCTCTCGAAATAGCCGCCATGAACAAAAAGATCGATGATATCTTACGGATTACTCAGATGAACAATCAGAATCAGAACCAACAAGTGAAAGCGGTACACCAGATTTGTGAGACTTGTGGAGGTCCACATTCTTATTCCGAGTGCCCAGCCGTCGGTGGTTACACACATGAGAATGTTTATGCTGCTACAGGAAACTACAATCAACCGCAAGGAGATCGAAATCTTCTTAGCTACCGTTCAAACAATTATCTCGGACCTCCCGGTTTCAACCAACCTCAACAACAAAATCAGAATCAAAATCGTTTCAATGGTAATCATGTTAATCAGAACCGAGGAGCTAATTTTAATCATGGAAATCAACACTACCAAGCTCCTCCACCTCAAGTTTACCAACAACCACCTCCTCCTCAACAATCTTATCAAGCACCTCCTCAAGCCGCCCCGAACAACGATTTTCTAGCTTACATGAAGAACTCTGATTATACCATTAAAAGTTTGCAAAATCAAATTAACGGCATGAGGACGGACTTCAAAAAGGAGATGGAAGCTACAAGCAACAAACAGATGTCTGAAATAAAGAATATGATGGCTAGTTTCTTTCAAGCCAGTCAACCGTCCACATCTTATTCTCAACCCTCGGGTTCCGGTTCTCTTCCAAGCAATACGATTCCAAACCCGAGAGGTGACATGAAAGCAATCACTACCCGAAGTGGTGTTGCTTACGATGGACCTACGGTTCCTACCACTAATTCTTCTTTTTCTTCTCATGTGGTAGACCGTGAGACCGGGGTGACAAAGGACCCAGTGCTTCCTACTAATAAGGGAGTATGAGAATGTCCAACCCACGGTTGTCCAAGATTCGACCCGAAGATGCTCCCGTTAATGTGAAGAAAGCTAATCCAAAACCGTCTATCCCATATCCGTCTCGTCTTAAAGATCAAACTCTTCGTGAGAAGTCGAATCATCAAATGGAAACGTTCTTCCAAATCTTCAAAGACTTGAATGTGGAAATCAGTTTTGCGGATGCTCTTCTCTTGATGCCCAAACTTGCTTCTACGATTAAGGGATTGCTTACGAATAAGGAGAAACTATATGAGCTTGCTACGACATCTCTGAATGAGAATTGTTCGGCGGTTATCCTCAAGAAACTTCCCGAGAAGTTAGGAGACCCCGGCAAATTCCTCATTCCGTGTGATTTTCAAGGAATTGTTCAATGCTCCGCCTTGGCCGATCTTGGCGCGAGTATCAATCTAATGCCAAACTCAATCTACGAAAAGCTTTCGTTACCCCACTTACCCCAACGTGTATGACTCTCGAGCTAGCCGATCGTACTACTACGAAACCAAAGGGTATAGCTGAGGATGTCTTTGTTAAAGTGGGGGAGTTCGATTTTCCCGCTGATTTTGTTGTAGTCGATTTTGATGCCGATCCTCGAGTACCCTTAATTCTCGGAAGGAGTTTCTTAAGGACGGGCCATGCGTTGATTGATGTCTATAAAGGAGAGATTACGTTACGAGTTAATCAAGAAGCCGTCACATTCAACATTAATCAAACGATGAGGTACTCCTCAAATTTCGACGATGCTTCCATCAATCGAATTGACGTTATTGATGTTTCTTGTGAGGAGTACGCTCAAGAAGTTCTCGGTTTTGCTCACAATTCTACTGATTCACATTTTGAACCATCTTCTGAGCCTATAATTGCCGACTCTTCCCCCTCTTTTACTCCGTTTGAGGGAGGTGACTTCCTTTTGGAAGAGATCGATGAGTTTCTTGCTACTGACGAATCGATTCCACCGGGAATTGATGATGGTGTTTATGATTCGGAGGGAGATATCCTTTATCTTGAACAATTGTTGAATGAAGATCCATTACCGTCACTCCCTCCGAAAGAGATTACGATTGAAGAAATCAAAGAAGTACAAACGTCTAACGAAAAACCTTCGGAGCCCGAGCTCAAGGATTTACCTCCTCATCTTGAATATGCTTTTCTTGAAGAACCGAACAAATTTCCCGTCATCATTGCTAAAAACTTAAAAGATGAGGAGAAAACCGCACTTTTGGAGATTCTTCGTAAACATAAGAGCGCCATCGCTTGGCAAATTTCTGATATCAAAGGAATTAATCCTCGTTTCTGTACCCACAAAATTCTGATGGAGGACGATTGCAAACCCGTTATTCAACAACAACGTAGGGTTAATCCAAAAATTCATGACGTTATCAAAAAGGAAGTTCTAAAACTCCTCGACGCCGGAATCATTTACCCAATCTCCGATAGCTCATGGGTTAGCCCTATCCATTGTGTCCCCAATAAAGGTGGAATGACCGTCATTGCCAATGAAGATAACGAATTGATTTCCACACGCCTCGTCACCGGATGGAGGGTGTATATTGACTACCGGAAGTTGAATGATGCTACAAGGAAGGATCATTTCCCGCTACCTTTTATGGATCAGATGCTCGAACGTTTAGCGGGGAATGAGTTCTATTGCTTTCTCGATGGTTTTTCCGTTTACTTTCAAATTCCGATTGATTCGCAGGATCAAGAAAAAACGACTTTCACGTGCCCTTATGGAACTTTTGCTTACCGACGAATGCCATTTGGCTTATGCAATGCTCCAGGAACGTTTCAAAGGTGCATGATGGCTATTTTTCATGACATGATCGAAAATTCTATGGAAGTTTTTATGGACGATTTCTCGGTTTATGGAGATTCTTTCACTTCTTGTCTCTCTCATCTTGACCACATGCTCAAAAGGTGTGAAGACACCAATTTGGTCTTGAATTGGGAGAAGTGCCATTTCATGGTTCAGAGGGCATTGTCCTCGGCCATAAGATTTCAAAATCTGGGATTGAGGTCGACCGAGCTAAAGTCGACGTTATAGCTAAACTCCCTCATCCCACTACCGTCAAAGGTATTCGGAGTTTTTTAGGTCATGCCGGTTTCTATCGCCGTTTCATCCAAGATTTCTCTAAGATAGCCCGCCCTCTGACCCATCTCCTTGAAAAGGATGCTCCGTTTATCTTCAAAAACGAATGCATTGAAGCATTTAATTTTCTCAAGAAGAAATTAACTGAGGCTCCGATCTTAGTTGCCCCCGACTGGGATTTGCCCTTTGAGCTCATGTGTGATGCAAGTGATTACGCAATTGGGGCAGTCTTGGGGCAACGTAAGTCGAAACATTTTCAACCCATACACTATGCGAGTAAGACATTGTCTGAGGCCCAACACAATTACACGACTACTGAAAAGGAATTATTGGCCGTTGTTTATGCTTTTGAGAAATTTCGACCCTACCTTGTCTTGTCGAAGACCATAGTGTATACCGACCATTCTGCCTTAAAGTATCTTTTGGCAAAGCAAGATGCTAAGCCACAATTACTTCAGTGGGTTCTCCTCCTTCAAGAGTTTGATGTTACTATTCTTGACAAAAAAGGAGCGGAGAACCTGGCTGCCGATCACCTTTCTAGACTTGAGAATCCTCATCAAAGTGTTCTCGAGAAAAAGGAAATTACAGAAACATTTCCTCTCGAGACACTTGGGATGATTGCTAAGAAAGACCCGAACACCCCATGGTTTGCCGACATTGCAAATTATCATGCGGGGAATTTCATTGTGAAAGGGATGTCGTCCCAACAAAAGAAAAAGTTTTTCAAAGATGTTAAGCATTATTTTTGGGACGATCCCTACTTGTTTAAGATTTGTGCGGATCAAGTAATCCGGCGGTGTGTTCATGGCCAAGAGGCTATTGATATTCTCAATGCTTGCCATAACGGACCCACTGGTGGCCATCATGGTGCAAGCTACACCGCCAAGAAGGTTTTTGATTCCGGATTCTATTGGCCTACCATATATCGAGATGCTCATGATTTAGTCAAATCTTGTGATTCTTGCCAACGTCAAGGGAAAATTTCACAGAAGGATGAAATGCCACAAAATGCTATTCAAGTCTGTGAGATTTTTGACGTGTGGGGCATCGATTTTATGGGACCATTTCCGTCATCTAGAGGAAATAAGTATATCCTCGTGGCCGTCGACTACTTGTCCAAATGGGTTGAAGCGAAGGCGCTCCCCCCCAATGACGCCCGAGTGGTTGTTAAGTTCTTGAAGAATTTGTTTTCCCGATTCGGAGCACCTCGTGCTATCATCAGTGATCGCGGTACCCATTTCAGTAATGAACAATTTGCTAAAGTTATGGCTAAATATGGAGTTACCCATCATCTTTCTACCGCGTATCACCCGCAAACGAGCGGACAAGTTGAGGTCTCGAATCGTGGTTTGAAAAGGATATTAGAAAGGACCGTAGGAGAAAATCGAGCTTCATGGGCCGATAAGTTAGATGATGCATTATGGGCTTTCCGCACCGCATACAAGACACCCATCGGGTGCACCCCATTTAAGTTGGTGTATGGAAAAGCTTGTCACTTGCCCATCGAGCTCGAACATAAGGCATTCTGGGCCTTAAAACATGCTAATTTCGATCTTAAGACCGCGAGTGATCACCGAAAAGTTCAATTGAATGAATTAAACGAGCTTAGGGATCGGGCCTACGAGAATTCTTTGATTTTCAAAGAGAAGACTAAGAGGATTCATGATGCTAAAATCAAAAACCGCGTTTTTAACGTTGGTGATCAAGTTCTCCTCTTTAACTCTCGTTTGAAGATATTCTCGGGCAAACTCAAAACCCGTTGGTCCGGACCATTCACCATAGCTCAAGTTTTCCCGTATGGAACGGTGGAGCTTTCTCAGCCCGATGGCCCAAATTTCAAGGTGAATGGTCATCGTGTGAAACATTATTTCGGAGGGGACATTCCATCTATGGTTGTCCCGGATCTCCAAACTTTCCCTAAGGACAACTGAATTCGGGGATCGAGTCAAGCTAGCGACTCGGTAACCAAAAATAGTAGCGCTTTGTGGGAGGCACCCCATGCTTATCCATCTATCTTCTTTCTATTTTCTAATAAGTGACGCGAAGGGGTCTGCCTCTTCGATTTCTCGTGTTTGGTTGTTTCTGATGTTGTGTTTAGGATGTTCCCGATATTAAGACTCTCGTGCTCGAAGTTTGTCTTTTCTCCACTCGAGTTTCATGATCGTTGCTGATGGAAATCCGATATCCTTAATCTTATCGACTAACGTTTATCTTTGAGCATACTTAATAAACGGCTTTTAGATTTTCGTGATACCCTTGCTTTTAAACATTGAGGACAATGTTTCGTTCTAGTATGGGGTAGGGTAATCTTCGATTTGATTTGACCGCACTTGCTTATTTTTTTTGTCGTATACTCTCGTAACCCCGTTTTTCCTTATAAAATGAAAAATTGTGCAAAAATGAGCAAAATTTAAAATTTTTTTTCAAGCTTTTGTTAAGTCTTTTTGATTGAAAAGTTTGCTAGTCTCTTAGATAAGAAGCTATAAAATGCGAATTCTAGCTCACAAGGCCAAGATTTTGCAAGTTTCCCTGAGTGATTTTAAATATGCATGACTTGATTTCATTAGACGAAGCATTTGCTAAGTTAATATATGTTTTGACACCTTGTTGACTTTCCGCTGGTGAGAGTAGGAATAGAATTTTGACTTGACCGGGCGTGTTGAGCCCTAGCTTGTTCCCTTAACCATAGATAATCTAAAAATTATCGGCTAAGCATCTGCGGATCTCATTATTTGGGATTTTAAATTTGCAGAGATCGAGAAATGATAGAGTTACTTATGAGTTTAGATGCTAAACGTGGAGTAGTTGGTTCTCTTTAGAGCCCATCGAAGGTACTTATGGCTTTTTGTTCCCACAAAATTGTTTCACCCCATATCTATCTAATAATAATTAGAGATGTTGAGTTTTTGGCGATAGTTAGTTCTTTTTCTTCTTAAAAGAATCTTTGTTTTAAAAATTGGGTACACATCAAGGATCCGTAATAAATAAGCAATCAGTAATAAGTGATATGTGAAATGTAATAAGTAAAGTTGTGAGCTGCGGTGTCGAGATCGGACCCTTGGATCTTTAGCCGGGATTGAGTGAGGTCTTAGCCTAGCCAGCCGGGATCCTCATTTCATGAAGCCTATAGTCTTGGAATTACCCCGTGAAGCTCCGTGGTTCACAGCTCATACACGTAAAAGTCTAAGTCCTATATATATAAAAAAAATATATATATATATGTTGAAAAATGAAAATGAAAAATCAAGTATAAGTGAATAAAAATTCCTTGATGTGGACCTCATTTTTACGACAATGGTTCTTGAGAGAAGGCGGATAACTAATTAGCGACTTAGCTTTATATCTTTATCGGAATAAAAGTTATCGAAACGAGAATTTGAAGAAATTCATTTCTCACAAAAATAAAAAAATCTAGAGGAAAATAGGAAAATGGGAACAAAAGGTAATTACACAAGTAACTTCCATGGGTAGTGTTAGCATCTAGAATCATATTTAACAATGATTTCGGTTTTACGCTTAGTTTGGGACTTGTGAAAAATCAGGGACGATGTATTCTATCCGTATGGTCACTTCACGCTGTGTTGTGTTTTCTACTCCGTGATCCTAACGTGTCGTTTGAAAAATGTTTGAGTTATTGATCGACATGAAAGTTCAACAAACCGTCATTCATAATCGGAATGTGCTTAATCGTAATATCTACTTGTGAATTAAAAGGTAAACGGGGAGTTTTTAGAATTAAGGCTTTCTTAATCTCTTTTGAGGAACATTGACTACTTCTTCTCTAATTGATTTGTCTGAACTGTTTGAAGTTTCTTACGGTTAGTCATTCACAAGTGGCTAGCTTGTGTGAGATAACTTGACGGTTTGGACATATCAATGGTTTAGTAGAAAGAGATTGTAATCCTTGGTTTTAGAAGCGTGAGTTGATTGCATTGCGTGAGGACACGACAATGGTCTCGTCTGGGGTATTTTGGTGTGTGCTAAAACACATACCTTTTCATTATAAAAACTGACCCAAAACAACCAAGGAAGAGCCATTTATTGCTAATATTTGTGGTTTTCTTGAGTTTGTGCTTGTGCAGGTACGAATATGCAAAAACACACAAAAAGGAACCAAATCAGACGTAAATCCGAGCACGAGAGATCAAGAGAGTTTGAACTGAGCCGGAAGGTCGGGATTGTGCATTGTGGAAGATTTTACTCTCTAAAGATGATTTTTGAAGTTTCAGTCAAGTTTGAAGAAATGTCAAGATTAGTCCCTGAACTTTGAGCTTTTGACAGAATTGATCCCTCAAGTTTCAGATTTTACAAAATTCACCCTTGGATTATTTGAGATTGACAAGTTTGATCCTTGATAGAGATTTTCAGAAAGTACAGTTTGGTCCCTAAAGTTTCAGTTTTTACACAATTGGCCCTTGATAAGCCTTAATGGTTGCAATATATGTCCTTAGTCCAAGTAATAATCCCATGGCCCAATCCAATAAAATACCCGGATCCAAGTCCATTAAGCCAAACCACTCAACACCCGGTTTAAATATTAAACCCGAATCCCATTTAACCCGAGTCAAACCCCCAATGAACCGGTCAACTTTATTTGAAATATATTAAAAAAAACCCAAAAACTTTGCCCGCGTTCTTTTACCCCCAATACTGGAAATCTTAGAACCCTAATTACCCCGCGAGTCAATTGAGCAAAATTACAGCAATTAAGGGCAGTTATGTACTTTTCCCTGACACCTCTGACACATGGGCGTTGCCAAGTCATCCATCCGTGTGCTAAAGGCCACGTGCTGCTCTCCCATTGGAGGAAACAGGTCATCAATAGTGATCCAAGGGTTGTTATCAAGAGAAGATGCGTGGGATTTGATCTTATGGTGAAAACGAGCTCAAAAGAAGCACAAGTGAGGAATTCGAGAAGCTTCCCAAGACCTTGAGCTTAGCTATATACAGGACCCTATTTCATTCACATTGTATCTTGTATCTTTAATCTCATTTTTTTTCTTCTCTCTAGTTTCAGTAGTTTAATTAGTATAATTCTCAATTTTAATGTTTTAAGTTTCCTTGTATTCCTATTTTGTACTCAAATTTCTCTTATTAATAAAATTTAGAATTTCATTTTCAAGTGTTTGTTTAAGTTTTTATGATTTGAATCTACTTATAATCTTTGTTTAATGCTTATTTCAGTTTTATAAATCTGTTTTTAGCTTCTCTCTTTATAAACTCAAAAATACAAAAAAAAATCTAAGAAAATCATTGAAAAATAAAAATCATATTAGATCTGTTTTGTGGAGTGATCCATACTGATCTACTGTTTTGATAGGTTCATATAAGCTTAATATAGCTTATTGTGAAGCTTATTCTTGTTTCACACTCAAATCACAAAAAAATTCAGTTAACAAAAATCCAACTGTGGTTGCTGCATAACTGTTCTGATCTGCTGGTGTTGGATCTGGATTGGGATGATGCAGATGCTGTTATTGGGTCGAAATTGAGCTGGAATTGGAGTAGGTTAGGGGTTTGTTAGGTTAGAGGTTCTATGTTTCATGATTGCAAGCCATAGTGGCTAGGAGAATTGTAAGTGCTCAAATCTGTTTTGTTCATTGAATCTGTTGTTGAATCTGTTGTTTAGTTATAATTAGTATTGATTGATCTGTGTTTAATGGTAGTTTAGTATAATATAGTAGTAATCTGTTTTTAGTTCTCATATAAGTGTTTAAACTAGTGTTTGGTTTTGGCCTCAAATCTGTGATAGAGGATAGCGGATCGGTTTTGAGTGTTTGATTAATGCTTAAGTAGGTTATTGACATTGATTCAAGGTCTTTGTTATAGCAGCTACACTCAATTAGTCAAAATCATCTTGTAACTGATCTAGTCTTTGAAACTGTTAAAATCAGTAGTTAATAAGTTACATATAGGTTTAAAGTAAGTAGATCTAGCTTGTTATAATCATCATTAGTCTTATAATATCATAATCAGTCTATTAAAGTGAATCAAATCTGAGTTTGGTCAAAATTTGAAGTCTGATCTAAAAAGTCAAAAGTGAGTTTTGCAGTTTTTTGCAAAACTTGTTTGTTCTCTCACAAGGTCATTTTAAGTCCAAATTTAGTGAAACTTTGGGATTTGCAATATTCAATTGGTCTAGTTGTGATAACTACTTTTTGTCAAATCTGATCTAGTCATTTTAAGCCCCAAATCAGCTGTTCAATAAGCCACTATTTCCCCTGTTCACACTCAGTACTAACTGAGTGTGAAACAGGTAACTTGTAGCTGTTGCATTTGATTCATTTCTAAGAGTTAGAGCCTGAGATTTGGTTTAGTTGTAGCTTGCCAGGTGTTCTTTAGGACTGCACTGTTGGTTTTGAGATTAGCTTATTGAATAAGCTTGTACACAAGCTCAAACATAGGGTCAGTTAGCTGTTTTGTAGAATAAGCAGTTTGCTTAAATCATTAAGTTGAGCTTGTAGCTTGTTAGGGTTAAGTATTATTAGTTGATATTAGCTTATTTTAGTGTAATCTAGCTTCAGTTACAGTTTGGTTGCTTGTTACACTTATTAGCTTATCTTTAGTAGCTTATATCATAGTAGTTACATTGCAGCTCTATTTTCTCTCACATAAGCATATCTTTTTATATTTTTCATAGAATTAGATTAACGTTTTAGAATTTTCCTGAGATTTTCATAATTTTTGGTCTTTGTTTGCTATTTTTCTAGATTTAAAACAATTTTTAATCACTTTTAATTAGCTTTTATTGCAAATAATTGAGAAAAAGTTCCAAAAAATAATTTTTCAATTTTCTCAGTTTAAGAAAAATATAAAAAACATAAAAAAGATTTTTCATTATTTTTCCCCTTTTATTTGGTATTTTTCACAATTTAAATTAGATTAAAATAGTTTTAAATTTGTAGAAAATAGAAAATTAATCTGAAAAATACAAAAATAGTTTTTAAAAGTCTTTTGAGTTATTTGTGATTTTTAGAAAATAGTTTCATATTTTTCTCTTTGATTTTTATAATTTTTAGTATTTTAAATTAGTTTAAATAGTTAATATTAGTTTTTAATTTTAATAAAATTCAGAAAAATCCTAAAAAAATAGTTTTAATTCTAAAATAGTTTTCATATTACATTTTTAGTATAAAAGTAATTTTAGGCATTTATAGGATAAGATTTAGACGTAGTTGCATTTTAATTACGTTTTATTAATTACGTTTTAGTTAATTCGCACTTAGGATTTCCCGTAGTTTAGATTTCCTTAATTAATTTTCCTTATTCCCATAGTTTAATGAAATCAAATCATTAATCCAAAACATCGAGCATTAAATTCCAAACCAAGAACGACGTTGGCAATTCACGCCTCGTTGGGAAACGATTCGGGTTGACTAATCCGTATACACAATCACACACGGGATTTGATTTATTATTCTTTTTCCTAAAGGAATTTGAATCTATCTTCGTGATTATTTTTGATATCGATATTGAGGTTTTATCCACACACATAACCCCTAAGCCTTCATTATCAAAGACTCAGTGTCCGAGCCGTTTTAAGTTTCTTACGGTTAGTCATTCACAAGTGGCTAGCTTGTGTGAGTAAGCTTGACGTGTTTTGGCACTGAATCACTTTACCAGAAACCTTTTGCTCTGGACTAGTCAGTTCTTGATGTTTGCAAGACATGGTGAACTGATTACCATTTGTGGTGTGATACAAGTCACACAATGTAAATCCACAGCTCAACTCACTTAATATGCTTTCTCAACCTGTCAATGTTAGTCCAAAACCAAGAAAATACAAAGCAAAGTATTCCCTTTATAATAGTACACATTATGACTAACATGACAAATAGAACATACAAAATTTGCACTGACAGTACAAATTATACTTAGCAGTACTATATGATACAACTAGTAGTACAAATCATTTTCAGTTACAAAAACACTAAGAAAACAAAACATTTAAGGGTTAAGCATCCCAATACTTGTTACCAAGTATTGAAACCTTCCCACATCAAAAGCTTTAGTTAATAAATCAGCAAAGTTGTATTCAGTATCAACCTTAACAACCTGTATTAACTTTTTCTCATTACAATCTCTTATAAAATGGTGTCTGATTTCTATGTGTTTTGTTTTAGAATGATGAACTGGATTTTTAATAATAAAAATAGTACTGCTATTGTCAATATAAATAATAGTACCCATAAAGTTATACCCATAGTCAATCAGTTGGTTCTGAGTCCAAAGTATTTGACTGCAGCAGCTAGCAGCAGCCACATATTCTGCTTCAGCTGTAGAGGTGGCCACTATGGTCTGTTTTTTACACTGCCAGGAAACCAACCTTTCTTCCTAGGAACTGACAACCTTCTGTTGTTGATTTCCTATTCAAACTGGCACGAGCATAATCGTTGTCTGAATATGCTACTAGATCAAAAGAGGACTCTCTAGGATACCATAGGCCCAACTTAGAATGGCCTTTAAGGTACCTAAAGATCCTCTTCACAACTGTAAGGTGAGAGACCTTGGGAGTAACTTGAAACCTTGCACAGACACACATTGCAAACATAATACTTGGCCTTGAGGATGTAAGGTACATCAGAGACCCAATCATGGATCTGTAGGTGTATACATCTACATCTTTTCCAGACTCATCTTTAACCAAAGGTTTCTCTGTGTCAAAAAGTGTTGGCTACTCTGGCATCTGTTAATTTAAACTTCCTCAGAATGTCAGCCACATATATATCTTGACTGATAAATATACCATATGTTCTCTACTTTACTTGTAGCCCCCAAAAGAAAGTGAGTTCTCCCATGGAACTCATCTGGAATTTTTCATGCATCAGTTTTTCAAATTCAATACACATCTCCTTCTTTGTAGCACCAAATATAATATCATCTACATACACCTGTACAAACAAGATATCTCCCTTCTGCTTCTTGATGAAAAAAGTCTGATCAATCTTGCCAATTTGAAATCCATTCTGCAACATGTATGTAGCTAAAGTCTCATACCATGCCCTTGGTGCCTGATGCAGACCATAAAGAGCTTTCACCACTTTATACACCTTGTTTGGATGATCAGGATCAATAAAACCTGGAGGTTGTGAGACATAAACCTCTTCTTCAATTGTGCCATATAAGAAAGCACTCTTGGCATCCATTTGGTATACCATGAATCCTATGAATGAAGCATAGGCTAAGAACAGTGTGATTTCTTCAATCCTAGCCACAGGTGCAAAAAACTCTTCATAGTCAATTCCCTATTCTCATGTATAGCCATGAGCCACAAGCTTTGCCTTATTTCTGATAACAATCCGTTTTTCATCTTTCTTCACCCTGAAAACCCACTTAGTACCAATCACCCTCACACCCTTAGGTAAATCAACAAGAACTCAAACCTTCTGAATTTTGAACTGCAAGAGTTCTTCCTGCATTGCTTCTACCCAGCTTTCTTCCTCCAATGCTTTGAGAACATTTTTGGGTCCAATCTGGGAGAGGAAACATCCAAACAAACAGATGTTTACTTCATGATTTCTTTCTTCATAAATAGCCGAAAGAAATCCTTCCTGATATTCAATATGTGTTTGTCTCCTGGTTTTAACACCAGACTGCACATCTCCAATTACATTACCCAGAGGATGATTCTTGTGAATGTTTGTCAGAGGAGTTGATAGAACATCATATGTGAGAGGAATATTATTGAAATCAGCTCCAAGATCATCAAAAAGATCAGTAGGTGGAGCAGTACTAACTGGTGGTTTATAAGTGTTAGCACTTTGTCCAACAGTACTATCTTTTTGTCTAGCAGTACCATCATCATTTGTACTGCTTTCAGGAATGTCTTTGTTCTGAGCATCTACTTCATCTATATTGATCTCACCAGTAGCATTTTCCTTTGATACATCATCAGTAGAAGGGGGCTCTCGATCTAGGGATGCTGGATCATTACTCTTTGAAGAAGAAGCAACCTTAGAACTGTCTTTCAAAACATGCACCAAAATGTGATCTGATTCTTCCTCCATGCTTGGTTCATCTGTATCAACATATTCTTCTGAACCTGCAAAATCATTAGTATTTGTACCTGCATTCACTGGTACATAGTTCATAGATTGGGTTAGAGAATCAAGGTCAAACAACCATTTTGGTCCTTCTCCTACAACAATATCCTTATTCTCCAAAAACTCTAAATGCAGGGTTTCTTCTACCTTCCTGGTTCTAAGATTATAAACTCTAAAGGCTTTACTAACCATAAAATACCCTACAAAGAAACCCTCATCAGATTTTCCATCAAATTTATCCAAATAATCTAAGGTATTGAGAATAGTGACATAACAACCAAATGGTCTCATGAACTCTAAGGTAGGAGATCTACCTATAAATATCTCATAAGGTGCCTTGTTTTGAGAATGAACCACTAAAACCCTGTTCTTCACATAACAAGCATTATTAACTGCTTCTGCCCAAAAAGTCATGGGTAGCTTGGAATCAGCCAACATGGTCCTAGCAGCTTCAATCAAAGTCCTATTTCTCCTTTCAGCAACCCCATTTTGCTGAGGAGTCCTAGTAACACTGAATTCTCTTTTAATACCTTTTTCCCTACAAAAGTCATCCATCAATCTATTCTTGAATTCTGTCCAATTATCACACCTGATGATCTTCACCTTCTTATCAACTAGGTTCTCTACCTCTGTAATCAAAGTCTTAAGAATGTTGGCAGTCTCATCCTTAATGATAGCATGGTTCGGGGTCGAGAAAACCTCCTTTTCTACGAACAAGCTTTTCAACGCTCTTGGAAGTGAACCTAATCGTTGTAGTGTAGTATGGGGTAAGCCTCGGGGATTGATTTCGTTCTCTAGGGGAATAGGAATACTAGGAAGAGATATATGACGAGAAGGTGGGGTGGAGGAAGATTCTTTTTAGTCTTTTTTATGTTTTTATAGAAAGCAAGGGTAAAAATCTCGCGGTATATGATTGGGGGTGGTACTTCTACCGGTTTTACTACTTAACTACTTATTTAATTTAACTAATTAACTATTGGATAGGTTATGCTAATTGAGGTGTGATCGTATGATGATTAAAGATGTGTTCACTTAGATACTATTACTCGCTAGTTATCTTTTATTGGTTGGTTGAATTGTCACTTCCTTTATCTTAATTGGTGCATTGTATTCCTGTTGGTCGTAGGGTGGCGCCTAATTCCCTAGTTCTATGAATTGCAACTCTCCTTTAGAATACCCAGGATCGGCAAGTGCAATAGCATCTCCCCCCGAATACACTGCTATCTTAAAGCTACAATTCACGCAATAAACACAACGAATGGCCTAATGTGCACTCAAAGGCTTTTTGCTATTTAGGACGTTCAAGCTCGCAACAATGAAAGAAGAAGCCAATTTTCCTTAATCTAGCGTCTACCAATTAAGACAAGAGACAACCTATCAACAATTACTAACTAGGTTTCATAGATCTAATCAAACACAAGAATAATTTAGCTAGACGTGTTAAACAAGCAAGCATACACACAATCAATTGAACATGGGGTAGACTTAATGATAAATTGGATAAACAAACTTATCTAGTGATGTAAAATAGGGTATGGGACCCCAGAATACTGTCCAATTCGGACTACAACTGAGTAGGGTTTGCTCTCCAAAATTCTACCTCTTAAAATAGAGAAAAATCAAATTCTATATATAGATTTACAATCGCAATGGCGTCACCTTTTGCTAGTGACGCCGTCAGGTCGCCGTCATTAGGGTTTCGTTTGGGCCAAATCATCGTTGGGACGGCGTTAGTTGAGATGTGTGACGCCATCAGTCTTCAGTAGTGACGTCGTCAGAATCTTGGATCTTGGGCGTCTGGTGTGAAAGTTGTGAGTGACGCCTTCCATAGTTTAGGCGTGACGCCGTCAGACTTTAGGACCAGAAATTCCGCCGAGCCATCGCGTGCACTTTTGATCAAGTCTTCTATAGAGGGACATCGTCGCCCTTTGGTTGGGACGTCGTCAGGTGTGCTAGAATGCCTTTGATCTTGACTTTGCCATTTTCTTCATGTTTTCGCTCCTTTTCGTCAAAATATGCTTCATTCCAGCATTTTGCTTCCAAAAGACCTAAAATGTGAAAAACAACAATTTTAACAGCAACGGATATAAAATGTGTCAATTTAGGGCTTAAATGACCCCCCCTAAAAACGCATGTTTTAAATCCTTATCAAATATCCCTACACTTGGAATTTGCTTGTCCTCAAGCAAATGTTCTTTTGGCCAATCAATTTATAAGTTCGGGGGCATGAAGCATTAGTTTAAGATAGTCTACAACAAGTACAAGCGCCACAATAATCATAACAAGCACGAAAATTATACACTAGCACCTCACAATTGGTGTTTGGATTCTCTTATCTCTCGGGTTTATATGAAATATAATATGAATGGAAATGGAAGATAAACACTCATTACCTGGCATAGTACATAGATTACCATAAGCTTGAGAATAGGTCAAACCTCCACCACTTTGGCATAAGCACCTAAGAATAACTATTTAAGACGTCTTTATAAGGGTTGTAACGTTAGGCTTAAGGTAGGGAAGTAAAGGGTTTTGTTGGATAGGGAATATTTAGTGGTGGCAAGTCAAAAATCTTATGTTACAACCATGTAAAGTGTAGCGTTGCTAAGCCAAGACTTGACTCACTAACACTCGATAACTTGAAACAAAATACAAACATAAACTCAAAAACATAAACATAAAGATAGATGTAGGATGGTAGCCCGTATGTTTTTCTCATTTTTTTCAACTCTCTTTTTCTCTCTTTTTTTCGATTTTTTTCATACCTTTTTACTCTACCATCCTCTACGATAACATCAAAATATAAGGGATTTATAGGAGCATCCCTACACTTGAGTTTTTATTTATCTAAACTAATTGACCCAATTTGAAAAGAACAAGACACTTGGAGTATTTAATTACGTAGACAAAGGGAATTTGAATTTATCGTTCTTTCCCGTTACTCCATAAAATATTACTTTAACCCATGAGTCCCAATCGTCCCAAAACTGTATACAAATGATATGACTCAACTTAGCAACCATGCAAGTAACTAGATAACTGAACTAAGGGTTTAGTAGTGATAACAATAATGCACTAAAGATGAGTGCATAAAAGGTAGGATAAGGCGATTTGGGTGTACATTTGGGGGTGAATTGTAAACAATGCTCTTCATTGATATTTCGGAAAACCAAAACATCACGAGAACCGCGAAAAGGATAGGCTCTAAGGGGTTAACTAGGGGTATCGTGTACTAAAGATGAGTACATCGCAAGGGTGTGAGGTAATTACTCAACCAATGTGGAAGATGTAATTATAATACATGTTTCAAACAAGGGTTATCCTAATGCCTCTTATCATTTAGTTACTCCTAGCTACAAAAGTGTAGTCTCACTAGCGATCTCGGAATGCATCACAAAACAAGTTCTAGAATCTATTATACTACCGGTACACTCACTAAGCATTAAAGGTGATTGCTTTTATTCCTAAAGATCTAGGGGCGAACGTCACATTTTTTGGGTGGAATTTGAGTGGTATACAGTTTTTGTGCTAGTCATATAATTCCTATCCATGAGACGCTTTATTACGACTAAATTTTAGCTCGTAAATGTCAATTTTTTTTTTTAATTTGGTGCTAAAATTGCCCTAACAAATATTTCTTATTGTTTATTACACAAATTACCAAGGACAAGACAAATAATCAAGTGAGTGAATAGTTTCTAAGTTCCCATTTTATTTTCCCTCCCTACACTTAAACTGAACATTGTCCCCAATGTTCCCTGAAAGTATCAAAGTTATGATAAAGGAAAGTAAATTAAAAGAGAAAGAAACTAATACTCCCCTGATTAGCTTGGTAGGATATGTGTGAAGTTGCGGTTAAATCCTCTTCCAAGAAGAATGCATAAGTAATAAGCTTCATCCAATATGTGTTTCTTCTTCTTATCCAATACAACCTGCATACTTATAAGAAAACAAATGAAACTTTAGCGTAAAATCGGCGGTAAAACTATATATGACAAACAACTACACTAGAAAGCAAGTAAGATATAATGCTTGTGTAATGGATGTTTGCAGTTTTTTTGGAAAATTAGGAATTGAGAATTTCCAAAAATCACAAGTTACACAGAAAACGAAACTGATATTTTGTTTCTACACTGCCTGACATCGTCAGGTGTTAATCCTAATGCCGTCAGGTTGTCCTGACAGAAAATGGTCTGTTGCGTTTTTCTGGAAAAATTCTGAAAAAATTACCTCATTAAAACCTTAAAAAATATCTACAAAACATCCATTATGACTCGATACGAGCATTTGACTCTAAAAAACACACATATATATCAATTTCAATTGTTGTAATTCTCATGTTCATGTTCTTAAAAATATATATGATCTTCCCTGCACTTATCTTTTTATAAAATACCTTTATATGTAATTAAGACGAGGTTAAAGACAAAATAAAGCATTTTCACAAAGTCTAACATCAGAATAAACAATAATGAAAAAGATATATAAACACACAAATTGAAAAACAAAACAAGCAAACAATTAAGCATGGGTTGCCTCCCACGAAGCGCTTTTCTTTATTTATGAGTCTTGTATCTAGACTCGAAGTCGTGCTCCTACGTGACTTCCTTTTTCATCCTTATTGAAAACTCTATCATATTGACAAAATTCTCATCGACTCTATACCTAGGTCCTAGGGTCAAGCAATCCTTATAGTAGAGTTTCATTTTCTCCCACATAAAGTTCAAGCCTTTTTTAATATCCTCTTTGCTCTTTTCCTCAAAGGCTTTAATGTTATCTCTTTCAAAGTAGGATAGATGACCAAATCCAATAACTTTCCAAGGCATCCTATATGTAATCTCATTGCCCCCTTCCAAAAATCTAACTGTCCCCTCGGGCTTGTTATAGCTTAGCTTGGATTTTTCAACAAACGGTTTTCCTAACACTACATCATACATGGGATAAGCTATAGTCGATGACACATCCTATATCTTCTTAGATCATAAAATCTACTAAATAAGTGAAGTTTCCTACAAAGACGTGTACATTCTTGACTCTTCCCACAAAATTGCAAACCCCACGAGGATACCTAGGGTCCTTCCTAATCTTGAGTCGCGCATTCATTATATCATTGTAAATAGCCGAAGACATCACTTTGATCGGAGAGTCTATATCTATGTAAGCGTGTTCCACATTCCTATACCCAATCATACAAGGGATCTTAATGTTCCAAGGATTTCCTCTCCTAATCTTTGGGCATATTCTAATGATGGGTGATCGAGGATTGTCGATTATGTACTTGTGGTATGCAATTTCTTCCTTAGTGGGATAATGGTTAAAATAGGCATTGGTTTCTTCATCCTCATTTTCATTTACTATTTTGATGACATCAACGTCACCTCCTCCTAAGTCATCGCCCGAACCATTGCTAACCATGGAATCAACACCCGATGCACTAGCCGCTTTTTCAGTTGCATCCCTAATTGTGCTCTCAAATAACCTATGTAATTCTTTAAGCTCATCGATTTCACTAGTGATTTGGTTGCGAAGAAGATTGAAGGAATATTGATCAAGTGGTTAGTTTAGAGTTAGTGGCAGTGGGTAATATGGTGGATGGTTGGGTGGTGGATGATGCGGTGGTGAATTGTTATTGGGTGGGTTATCACCTTCCACGATGAAAAGTGATGAAATTACGAAGAAAAACATGAAGAAGGGGGATAGACTACAAGAAAGCTAATGAAAAAGAGAAAAAATCTCACTTGATAGGAATCAAGCGAGTGGACCTAAACGAGATAGAAATCTAACGATCCATTATATTCCCCGGCGACGGCGCCAAAAACTTGATAGCAAGGTTCGGGGTCGAGGAAAATTACTTTTCTACGAGCAAGCTTTCCAACCCTCTAGGCAGTGAACTTAATCGTTGTAGTGTAGTATAGGGTAAGCCTCGGGGATTAATTTCGTTCTCTAGGGGAATAGGAATGCTAGGAAGAGATATATGACGAGAAGGTGGGGTTGAGGAAGATTCTTTTGTCTTTTTTATATTTTTTTAGAAAGCAAAGGTAAAAATGTTGGGGTATATGATTGGGGGGTGGTACTTCTACCGGTTTTACTACTTAACTACTTATTTAATTTATCTAATTAAATATTAGATAGGTTATGCAAATTGAGGTGTGCTCGTATGATGATTAAAGATGTGTTTACTTAGATACTATTACTCCTTAGTTATCTTTTATTGGTTAGTTGAATTGTCACTTCCTTTATCTTAATTGGTGTATTGTATTCCGGTTGGTCGTAGGGTGGCACCTAATTCCATACTTCTATGAATTGCAACTCTCTTTTAGAATACCCAGGATCGGCAAGTGCAATAGCATCTCCCCCCGAATACACTACTATCCTAAAGCTACAATTCACGCAATAAATACAACGAATGGCCTAATGTGCACTCAAAGGCTTTTTGCTATTTAGGACGTTCAAGCTCGCAACAATAAAAGAAGAAGCCAGTTTTCCTTAATCTAGCGTCTACCAATTAAGACAAGAGACAACCTAACAAAAATTAACAACTAGGTTTCATAGATCTAAGCAAACACAAGAATAATTTAGCTAGACGTGTTAAACAAGCAAGCATACACACAATCAATTGAACATGGGGTAGACATAATGATAAATTGGATAAATAAACTTATCTTGTGATGTAAAATAGGGTATGGGACCCTAGAATACTGTCCAAGTCGGACTACAACTGAGTAGGGTTTGCTCTCTAAAAATCTACCTCTTAAAATACAGAAAAATCAAATTCTATATATAGATTTACAATCGCGACGACGTCACCTTTTACTAGTAACGCCGTCAGGTCGCCGTCATTAGGGTTTCGTTTGGGCCAAGTCATTGTTGGGACGGCGTCAGTTGAGATGTGTGACACCGTCAGTCTTCAGTAGTGATGTCGTATAAATGTTGGATCTTGGGCGTATGGTGTGAAAGTTGTGAGTGACGCCTTCCATAGTTTAGGTGTGACGTCGTCAGGCTTTAGGACCAGAAATTCTGATGAGCCATCGTGTGCACTTTTGATCAGGTGTGTTGGAATGCCTTTGATCTTGACTTTGCCATTTTCTTCATGTTTTCGCTCCTTTTCGTCCAAATATGCTTCATTCCATCATTTTGCTTCCAAAAGACCTAAAATGTGAAAAGGAATGATTTTAAGCAGTAACGGATATAAAATGTGTCGATGTAGGGCTTAAATGACCCCCTAAAAACGTATGTTTTAAATCCTTATCACTTAGCTCCTAGGAAAAAATCCAAGTAAACCTGCTAAAATTATCAGTGATAACTAGACAATATTTCTTATGCTGAATACTACTCAAAGATGTCAGACCAAACAAGTCTATATGAAGCATATATAAGGGTTGAGTATTAGAGTTTTGGGTCTTGGGCTTACAAGAAGCTCTGTGTTGCTTACCTTTGAGGCAAGCCACACAAGTTTTGTCATTTAGAAAACGTTTTTAAGGCATTCCTCTTACCAAACCATCTTTTACAATTTTATTAATGGTTTTAAAGTTAATATGACCAAGTCTCTTATGCCATAATATGAACTCATCGAAAGATGCTTTTTCAACCAAACAAGTAAGATTCTCTTTAGGACTTATGTTTTTCATGTCTACACTGTAAAGATTTCCTTTCTTAGGGACTCTAAGTAACACCTCATTGTCATCAGGAAACTTAAAGTCTGGGGAGAGGATAAGGCACTCAGTGTCAGTAAATAGCACAAAGTTCTTTTTTCCACACATCTCTGACACACTAAAGAGATTATATTTCAACTCTTTCACATAATACACATCTTCAAAATCAAGACTGCTAGTCTTGATTGTACCTGAACCAGTAATCCTGCCACCTATGCCTCCACCAAAACAAACATATCCACCATCCAAAGGTTTGAAGTCTGAAAGGTAGGACCTATTTCCAGTCATGTGCCTAGAACATCCACTGTCTGAGTATCCTTGATCTTCTTTAGCACCTGAATTTTCCTGCACACAAAAGAAAGGAAATTAGTTTCCTTTGGGGATCCAAGCCATCATTGACTTGGATATGCCTCGTGCATTAATGTAATTGTATTTCTGCATGTTTATTGATGCATTGATGGATTTGGTGGGTCTCCATATCCAGCATGTTGAGTCCTTAACAACATTGACCCTAGTTTCCCTGACACTTCCCACAGACCTAGCAGTACCAACTATTGGACTAGTAGTTCTTACATTTTCCCTCCAAACCTTCTTTTGAAAAACCAGTTTTCTTATTAAAAGACCAGTTATTACCCTATGGTTGTTTGTAAGAAGTTGGTTTAGGACTTGAGACTGTTGATTTTGAGTAAGCAGTCCTAATTGGTGGCAGTATTTAAGGGTTTGATGCCAGACTTCATCAAGACTGCTCTGGGAGTCACTTTACTGGTTACATTAGGGTGAGTGTTTCTTGAAAAACTGTTTGTGTTCACCCTTGTATTGGCATACCCTGGTACCCTTGAATTCTCATTTACCATCCTTCTCCCTGATGGTAATTACACATAGCCTGCACATGGTCAAAACTACCACAAAAGTAGCAAGTTTTATTGTGCATAACAAACTCACTGCCTAGCTGATAGGACTAAAGATTATTCTAGTTTCTCTGGTTTCCCCTAGGTTGTGGAGTCCTACTGGTTGACCTATACATTTCTGTATATTTAACTGTTGGCCTAACAAATTTTACTTCTTGCTTAGGTCTAACATTTTCAAACTTAGGCTTAGCAACACCTACTTTCTCAGACTCATTTTCCGCAATCAGTGAGGAATCACTAGCACTTTCAAAAGCATCATTGACCTCATACTTTTCTAGATTTGCATTTTATTTAGTCTTAGGTCCAATTCCACCATTATTGGCTCCTGAAATTCCTCTAACCCAGTGTGTGCTAAGTCAACACCTGGAGGTGAATGGAGGTGGAACATATTGATAACCTACTCCAGATTTAGCTTTATTGAAGATTTGATGCTCAATTATTTTATCAACTCCTTTAGAACAATATTCTAGAGTCTCTACACTTATATTTATATTTTCATTAGATGTCTAATACTTTTCCAATTGTTCTCTAAGCAAACTTATCTTTATATTTTTATGAGAAAGTTCTCTTTTAAGCACATCAATAGTTTCAGAAAAACTAGACTCATCTTATTTGTAATGCAAAATTTGCTCCTCGAACACAGCTAAAGCTCTTTTATGATTAGCAAGATTATAACTAGTGTTATTAATCTTTATTCTCTGGTTTTCATATCTATATTTAAATGATTTTGAATAACCATTAGTGGAAAGTACCTCAGAATCAGAGAAAGCCATAAGTGCCATCTCTGTTGCCACCATTGCAAAGTCAGTTGATGGTTCCTCCTCATCAGCCATGAAGCTCAAGTCATAGCCAAGACCATCAATTGCAACCATAGCCTTTGAAGAAGGCTCCTCCTCAGTTGTTTTCTTCCTACTGCCTTATTCCATCTGCTCTTGTTATCTTGAGACTTTGGCCATCTACTCTCTTTGGAAAAATGCCCCATCTTGTGGCAGTTGAAGCACTCCACCTTGAATTTATCAAATCCAGCAGTATCATCACCAGCTATGGTTATCTTTTTCCATGTTCTCTTCCAAAACTTCTTTGCCCTCATGCTTAGTAGAGTAACATTCCACTTGATGTCCATCTCTTCAAGATCACCATCATCCAGTTGCTCAAGGTCTTCATGAGAGAGTGAAGATCTACTTGCTTGGCTAGATAGGAAAGCATAGAATGTTGAATCTCCAATACCTGCAAGACTAGATTTTGAACTAGCAGTACCAACCATAAGGTTAGCAGTACTAACTTCTGAGTCCTCATCATCTTCAAAACTGGTATTGGTTTGATCGAGCAGATAAAAATGCCATATTCCCTGAACTCGAGCTTGTGCCTCCAGATTTTTAATCTCCTGGTGTTGTACATGTCACTCAGCGTCATGGTATCAATTTCGGGTTTGTTCTTCCAAACAACCACATGCATCCGGTATACTGCAGGCAAACTTCTTAGAAACCTAGAGTTTAGGTCTTCTTGGGGAACATTAACACCCAAAATAGTCAGTTGACTGGCTAATTTCTACAGTTTGTTGTGAAAGTGATCAATTGATTCATTGCTGGTTGCAGTGAATTTCTCCAATTGCTGTTTCAATAAATTCTTTTGAGTTTTCTTGGTGGCATCATTACCACCAAATCTTGTGACAATAGCCTCAAACAAGGTTTTAGCTGTCTTGTAATAACTGAAAGACAAAACATGGTCATTGGGAATGGCCATCAACAACAAGCTTCTTGCTTTAAGATCATTCCTCCTTTTAAGTTTCTCTTCTGTAGTAAGGGGATCTGTACTAAGTTTAGTAACAGTCTTGCCATCAAGGATTGTTTCAGTTAGTGCAGGAACAAAGGAGTCTCCATTCTCTATAATCTCCCAGAGATTATAATCCAATATCAAGAAGTATTGCTCAATCCTGAGCCTCCACATTTCATACTCATTTTGTTTGAGTACTGGTAACTTAGCAGCATCATGGTTTTGTGAGGATTCCATGTCCATGAGTTTTGATTTGGAAAACAAAGTGATTAGGTATGTATCTTCTAAATCAAAGTATCAGAAACCAAGGCTCTGATACCACTTATGAGGATCTAAACAGTCTTGAAACTTGTGTTATAGATACTTTGAGGATATACCAAGTAGTATGCGGAATCTACTACTTAGTAATTTAGAAGACTAATGTCAACAACAACAACAACAACAACAATACCCAATCCAGTCAGAGCGAGGTATGGGGGAGGTGGAATGTAGACAGTCACACCTCTACCCTAGGGTAAAGGGACTGCTTCCAGAAAGACCTCCGGCAAGTGCACGTGTGCAAGCGGACGAGCATAAAAAATAAATAAATAAATAAAAAAAAAAAAAAAAACTCTTCAATATTATTATTGATAATAATACGAGTGATCTCAACTTATCACTAGGATTTACAACCTTGAAGCTTAACAAAAATGCGTGTATGATTGTTAACCTATGATCTCCTTTTATAACGCAAGGAGTCCTTTACAAGATAACTATCACTATATATTCGAATAAGATATACAATAGCTATTCTATAAATACAAAACGCGTACATATCAATTAGGCAGTACAAACTATATGTACTAGCAGTACTAAGTCAATTAGTATTGCTATTGTTATCTTCAATTGTCCTGTCTGTATACTTGGCAGTACTAAGTCCATTAGTACTGATGCATTTAATTCCCAACAGATTGCACTAACAGATTTAAAGTACGTTTTGATAGCTTGTTTGTTTATTTCGGAGATAAAAACCATTTGAAGGTAGAGAGACGCATATATTATGCAATGTGCATGAAGTCACAATTTTGGTTGTTAAAAATAAAACCGCAAAAGGAAAAACAATAAAGGGGCAACAAATATCGAAGTACTTGTTTCCGAAATGGACATGCTTCTTGTGTGATTAGAAGTGGCATCAAAATACTTTTTTCTACCGTTAGTAGTATTTTAGCTCCCAGCTCCCATCAGTCACTCAATATTTTACTCATAGATTATGATAATCTGATTTTCTATCTAATATTGTATGTACCAAACCACCATGGCACCACCTAGAGCTCAAAACCAATACAAAGGCCAAAAAAACAACATATAAACTTAAAAATAGAATATCAACAAGAAAGGCAACAATCATACAATTCCCAAAATAAATTAGTAATATATGTAAACTTAATTGAAGTCTTAAACAATCATACCTTAGAGAAGTTGGTAAGATGAACATGATGCTACTAAATTACGAAGATAAAAAATTAACATATTTTGGTATTTAAAAAACAAACCAAAAACACGAAAGTAACAAATGATAAATAGGAAACATCAACATGTCCTTAACAAACACACCAGCAGAGCAGCCACCCAGTATTCCAAGAACACAATAGAACCACAAGTGATTATGTATTGAGACAAAAAGTATGAAAAATCCAAAATGTAACTAAATGTACATTTGAACTTACAGATTTGAAGGCACAAGTGATGAACTTCAGAAAGAAAATCTACAAAGTAGGTAAAGAAGAAAGCTGTTAATACTTCTATGAGAGAGAAAAGAGTGGCGAAAAAATGTGGTTTCTTAATGAAAAAGAAGAGAGAGTAGAAGGATATAAAGAAAGAAGGCAAATAGCAAGCAATAACCACTGTTTCGGGGTTACGTGTAATCTGCTTAGGTGCTGGCATGTCATCTTTTGGGCATGCTACAGTCATAAACGGCCTCTTGTTTATGTAGTATTTGGTAGACATATATCATTACTTTGGTACAAGACAATATTATTTTGAGTAGACGTATATCACAATAAAATATGGGTAGAGAACATAATCTTTGACTTTATTACTCCATCACACAATATACGTAGAATAAAGGGCAACCACATCATAAAACCACAACCTACCTAGTAATCATACTACAGATAGATAGATAGATACTTTATTCTCAAACAAAAAAGAGAAAATCCAGATTCCAACTTCTTCATTTAACCGCCGTCTTAGGCTGCATCTCAACATAGAGGCCTTTCCCGTCAATGTGGAACTAGCAGCTATACACTGCCAACGCTGCCAAAACAGGGCATATGATGGCAGCGACGATGAGCAGCACTATTTGGAGAGTAGAAGTCAGAGCTGGCTCCGGATAATAAACAAACGTCGGGCATGTGCCAGCTGGAGGAGAAGGAGGAAGTACTTGGTCCTCCGAAATAGACAATCAAAATTTGTATAAAATGATTTAGGATTTATTTCTAAATTTTGTACCTTAGATGCACTTTATCATAGACCCCTTAATTCGAATATCCGAAATTTCAGATATCCGAAATCTCGAATTATGATTGTATGTATCCGAAATTTTAGATATATGAATTATATTTTTGAGACTTTTTTCCTTTTGCTTTCCTTTTGTTGTGAAAAGCAAACTATAACAGTAAATGATCTTCAACAATGTAGAAAACTACGGTTGCTAATGTATGACTGCACGTTGAGATAAACCAAAACTATGGTAGAAATGAACTCTTTGGCTTACTTGAAAAACATTCATGCAAAATGGCTTAATGAAAAGCTATAAACCATTCTAACATATCTTCATAATTATTGGCCTTTTATAATTTCATAATGTTGAAAAGAAAAAAGAAAAATAAAGTTACTACCTACAAGACATGAATTCTGATAACATAATAACTTCATTACTTGGAATGATAATTACTCGAGATCACACATATATAACTCGAGATAAGTACGGGTTATAAGCCCTAAAATCACATGTACTACATTATTTAACAATAAGCATACATAGCTAGCCATTGATGCATGTTTCTTGGTTGTTGTCCTCCAGCTACTTTCCTTTACACATTAACCATCGGTGTTTCCCAGTTCTTGTCAAGCTGGTGTTGGTTGTTTCCGTCCTCGAGGACGGCGTGACTGAAACAAATGAAAACCATGCATAATATTTGACTATATGCATAACAATATATATTTCGAATAAAATAATGTTGACAAGCTAAAATTAAGCATATACGAGTACTTACGCAAAGTTGTTCATGAATGTAGATCCATGAGAGTCACCCAATGCACCACACCAGCGTCATTCATACAAATAAAACGGATTAGGCATCACCGGACCAAGATGCATCACTGGATTAAGTGGCATCACTGGATCATCAGGCATCACTGGATCAGACATAGCTTACAGCTTGCAAAAGAGTAATTATATAATGAGACTTTGATTTGAACAATGACAATCAAAAATTGTATAAAATGATTTAGGATTTATCTCTAAATTTTGTACCTTAGATGCACTTTATATTAGACCCGTTATTATAGCAATGGATGCTTAAATTTGGATATCCAAAATTTCAGATATCCAAAATCTCGGATGGTGCTTAAATTGAGACTTTTTTTTCCTTTTTATCCTTTTGTTGTGAAAAGTAAACTATATTAGTAAATGATCTTCAACAATGAAGAAAACTACGGTTGCTAATGTATGAATGCACATTGAGATAAACCAAAACAACGGTAGAAATGAACTCTTTGGCTTACTTGCACAACATTTAAGTACAATGGATTAATGAAAAGCTATAAATAATTCTAACATATCATCATAATTACTGGCCTCTTATAATTTCATAATGTTGAAAAGAAAAAAGAAAAATAAAGTTACTACCTAGAAGACATGAATTCTGATAACATAATAACTTCATTACTTGGAATGATAATTACTCGAGATCACACATATATAACTCAAGATAAGTACGGGTTATAAGTCCTACAATCACACGTACTACATTATTTAACAATAGTCATGCATAGCTTGCAATTGATGCATGTTTCTTGGCTGTTGTCCTCCAGCTGCTTTCCTTCACACATTAACCATCGGTGTTTCCCGGTTCTTGTCATGCTAGTGCTGGTTGTTTCCGTCCTCGAGGACGGCATGACTGAAACAAATGAAAACCATGCATAATATTAGACTATATACATAACCTTTGTTTAAAATTGCGTTTTGCGATCCGATGCGTTAAAGGTCCCCAAGGCCGACGCGTTATGCGTGTTGCAAATGCGAGCGCATTTTGGAAGCGTTGCGTTTGGTATTAAAAAGTACAAAAATTATTTATACGTAGAACATTAAACAAAGTACCAAGTAAAAATGCAATATATTTACAAATAAAGTCAATAAGATTTAAAAAATAGGCAAATAATCTATTTGTTAAATAAGTACGTCACTAAGTCGTGAGATAAAATACTCAGAACCAACATTATAAACTTCAATTAAATGTTGTTTCAAAAGAGACCCACCTCCTTTAGTTTCTTTCGAATTGAACGAACTTGTAAATTCTTGAATTCCATAATTTCAGCTTGAGTCCTTGTTATTGTTACCATTCAATGCAGTTGAACGTGAATGATTAGAGTCCACTCTATAGATATACACGATGACATGAGGTTATGATGTATTAAATGTATACTTATAAGTTATACCAGTGGCTAAAAATCCTAGCTTATTCATAACTAAATAAATAGCAAAAGTCAAAACTGAAAAATTTAGTCAAATTTGAACCACATATATGATTTACAGCTTAATTATTTAACATATATGATTATGTATGATCAAAGACCAATATACTCTTGCACAACATGAAGATAGAATAAAAAGATTGTTTGCGGGATTTGAAATCATGCTAATGGCATATGATCATAAACCGAAGGGTAATTTGGATGTAGGGTTGGATGTTGTTATTGTATTTAGTTTGGACATCTTTAAACAACTTCTGTTGTTCAAAGTTAATTAAATATTTTATCTTGTTCTAAATAGTTTAATTTTTTCAAAATGACCTAAATTCCAAATTGCGACAATTGCGACCGTTGCTAGCATTTCAAAAATGCGGCAATTTATGGTCTAATGCGAGCACATTTTGGGATGACCTTGCATTAGGCACCATGATGCGAAATCCTAAATGCAATGCAACAATGCGCGCAATTTACTCAATGATGCGCGCATTTTTAAACCAAGTACATAACAATATATATTTCAAATAAAATAATGGTGACAAGCTAAAATTAAGCAAATACGAATACTTACGCAAAGTTGTTCATGAATGTAGATCCACGAGAAGTCACCCAATGCACCGCACCAGCGTCATTCATACCTATACACAGGATTAGGCATCACTGGCTAAGGATGCATCACTGGATCAACATGCATCACTAGATTAAGAGGCATCATTGGATCATCAGGCATCACTGGATCAGACATAGCTTACAGCTAGCAAAAGAGTAATTATATAATGAGACTTTGATTTGAACAATGACAATCAAAAATTGTATAAAATGATTTAGGATTTATCTCTAGATTTTGTACCTTAGATGCACTTTATAATAGACCTGTTATTATTGAAATGAATGCTTAAATTCGGATATCTGAAATCTCGGATGGTGGTTGTATGTATCCGAAATTTTAGATATATGAATTATATTTTTGAGACCATTCTTTTTTCTTTTCTTTTTTTTTCATTTTGTTGTGAAAAGCAAACTATATTAGTAAATGATCATCAACAATGAAGAAAACTACGGTTGCTAATGTATGAATGTACATTGAGATAAATCAAAACTACAGTAGAAATTAACTCTTAGGCTTACTTGAACAACATTTAAGTAAAATGGATTAATGAAAAGTTATAAACAATTGTAACATATCATCATAATTACTGGCCTCTTATAATTTCATAATGTTGAAAAGCAAAAAGAAAAATAGAGTTACTACCTAGAAGACATGAATTCTGATAACATAGTAACTTCATTACTTGGAATGATAATTACTCGAGATCACACATATATAACTCGAGATAAGTACGGTTTCTAAGCCCTACAATCACACGTCTACATTATTTAACAATAATCATGCATGGCTAGCCATTGATGCATGTTTCTTGGTTGCTGTCCTCCAGCTGCTTTCCTTTACACATTAACCATCGGTTTTTCCCGGTTCTTGTCATGCTGGTGCTCGTTGTTTCCGTCCTCGAGGACGGTGTGACTGAAACAAATGAAAACCATGCATAATATTAGACTATATACATAACAATATATATTTCAAATAAAATAATGTTGACAAGCTAAAATTAAGCAAATACAAGTACTTACGCAAAGTGTTTCATGAACGTAGATCCATGAGAAGTCGCCCAATGCACCGCACCAGCGTCATTCATACCAATAAACAGGATTAGGCATCACTGGATTAGGATGCATCACTGGATCAACATGCATCACTGGATTAAGTGGCATCACTGGATCATCAGGCATCACTAGATCAGACATAGCTTATAGCTAGCAAAAGAGTAATTATATAATGAGACTTTGATTTGAGCAATGACAATCAAAAATTGTATAAAATGATTTAGGATTTATCTCTAAATTTTGTACCTTATATGCACTTTATATTAGACCCGTTATTATAGCAATGGATGCTTAAATTCGGATATCCAAAATTTCAGATATCCGAAATCTCGGACGGTGGTTGTATGTATCCGAAATTTTAGATATATGAATTATATTTTTGAGAATTTTTTTTTTCATTTTGTTGTGAAAAGCAAACTATATTAGTAAATGATCTTCAACAATAAAGAAAACTACGGTTGCTAATGTATGAATGCACATTGAGATAAACCAAAACTACGGTAGAAATGAACTCTTTGGCTTACTTGAACAACATTTAAGTAAAATGGATTAATGAAAAGCTATAAACAATTCTAACATATCATCATAATTACCGGTCTCTTATAATTTCATAATGTTGAAAAGGAAAAAGAAAAATAAAGTTACTACCTAGAAGACATGAATTCTGATAACATAATAACTTCATTACTTGGAATGACAATTACTCGAGATCACCCATATATAACTCGGGATAAGTACGGGCTATAAGCTCTACAATCACACGTACTACATTATTTAACAATAATCATGCATAGCTAGCCATTGATGCATGTTTCCCGGTTCTTCTCTTGCTGGTGTTGGATGTCGCCGTCCTCGAGGACGGTGTTACTGAAGCAAATTAAAACCATGCATAATATTAGATTATATACATAACAATGTATATTTTGAAGAAAATAATGTTGACAAGATAAAATTAAGCAAATACGAGTACTTACGCAGAGTTGTTCATGAATGTAGATCCATGAGAAGTCACGCTTTGAACCGCACCAGCGGCATTAATACCAATAAACAGGATCGGGCTTCACTAGATTAGGAGGCATCACTAGTGTGGAAAACTAGAAGGGGGGGGGTTGAATAGTTTTACCAATTTAAAACTTCCTTTTAAATATTTAGATCGACTTATGTCAATCTATTTAGATGTGTATGTTGGACGTTGATAGATAGATATATAAAAGTATAAATATGAAATGAAAAGATAAGAAGCACATAACCACGACACGAGTATTTATAGTGGTTCGTCTACAAGGACACCTTCCTTGCCCTACTCCACTCCCCGAGTCACCTACTCGAGAGTTCGTAATCATTACACGACACCAACTCCTTATGGCGGAGAAGCCATCACAACGTCGCCTACTCTTTTTCCGGTACTAGGCTAACCACCGGGTTCTTTCACACCAAGGTGAACCACACCTACCACAACGTCGCCTACCCTTTATCCGCTACTAGGCTAAGTACCGAGTTCCATTACAATGGAGGAACTACTACCCAACACTACACAACACCTAATCCCAAAGGAGACCAACTCCTTATTACAACACCATCAAGGATATCAACATCCTTGAATATAAACAATCACTATATGTATAACGATGCACCTCATCGATTATACGACCTAGGCATTCTTCACTAATGCCACTTGATTTTATTCCTAGGCATCCTTCACTAATGCCTTTGACACAACGCTTGGCACCTTTCACTAATGCCTTCGTCTTGACACCTTTAGCATTCTTCACTAATACTTTTAACATGGACGTTAAGCACCTTTCACAAATGCTTTCATCTTGACTCTTTCGGCATCCATCACTAATGCCTTCAACACAACACATCTATGGAGGAAGAAAGAACTATCAACAAGAGAACCTCAGTAGTCTTGATGATGACGAAGCATGGCAACTCATGGACTTGAGCTTGCTCGACTTCAAGAAGTGGTGATCTCGCCTTTAAGAGGAACCTAGAGAATCACACGAAAACAAAAGACAAACTACATAGAAAGATCCCTTAGGATCAGTGGTTAGAGAGTTACAATACTTGGGGAAAGTATGTGTAAGAGTGGAAACTCAAAAGGAAGAAATTGCTCACTATTTATAGAGGAGAAAAGCTTACTGTTCCCTGGATCCCACGGATCCCTCCCACAAGGGATCCGTCTAGTGTAAAACTAGGGATCCGTGGGACGCTCCTCTTTGCCCATGGGTATTTTGGTTATGGGTCATGGGTTGATCCATGGTTCTTTTATTAGATACTGTTAGGATTTGGAAAATCAAGTAGTTAAAGTGTCGGTCACCTCAAGTATATGTAATCGTTAGAAAGCTCGTAGTCGTAGTTATTTAATGTTAAGTAGTATTTAGTTATGTAACACCGTGGAGGACGGACGGGTCTTTACCCACTGTATGCCTGATCCACAGCCCGATAGGTGGCGATTTATGTAATGACTATAAATACTCTCTACCTCCCAAGGTAAATAGTTGGAGCTCATAATAAGATTTTTCTTTCTGTCACTAAAGTTCCCAAACCTCTAACTTTCTCTCTCTCTAAAACCTCTTATTCGCCTATTTGATCTTGTGGTTTAGTGTGTTTATGAAATCCAATATGTTACAAATGGTATCAAGAGCCATGGTTTGATCATCTCTTACATATCTTTGGATTTCTAGTGACTTTTAGGTGGTTTTAGAGTTTGAAAAAGTTTAGTGGTTTTGCATCATTTGGATCATTTCTAGTGTTAAAGTTTGAATCTTGGGTGTAGTTTTGTGTTTAGAATCATTGTATGTGCTTGGGTTTTGATTTGGTAAGCTTGAATCATCGTGGTTGGGTTGTTTTAGGATTGAAAAGTGGTGTTTGTTTGATTTTCTAGCTAGCGACTTGAGCTACGGATAATTTATCTTGGTAGCGACTTGCTTTGTAACTTGGTAGCGAGTTGTAGTAGAAGTTCTTAGCGAGTTGAGCTTAGCGACTTGTCTATTGAGACAAGTAAAAAACAGTACACTTAGTGGATTCTCCACTACGGGTAGCGACTTGGTGAAAGTTAGCGACTTGTACTTAAGTTTGTTAGCGACTTGGTATTAGCGATTTTGTGCTTAGCGAGTTGCTATTTAGCGACTTGACATATTAGCGACTTGGTGCTTAGCAGTTGCTATTTAGACTTGACATCTTAGCGACTTGGTGGTTAGCGACTGTCAAAATTTGCTAGCGACTTGGTTCTTAGCGACTTGGTTCAAGGTTTCTTAGCGACTTGGTTCTTAGCGACTTGGTTCAAGGTTTCTTAGCAAGTTGGTTGATTTTTTAATACGGTTTTCTCTTGATTTAGTAAAATCCCGTGAAAGAATCTATTTCCCGGTTTAATCATTGTGTTATAAAATCCCGCTAACTTAACATGTCTACCAACGCATACCTACAATCATCTCCATGTTGCCAAGGATGTTCAAACACCGGGTTCGGATACTGGGTCCACCCATGCTTGACGAACCGACTATGACTCTTGGGCTCAAAGAATCGATTGTATCTTGGAAAGGAAAATGGGGTCAACATTCTCAAATCCATTGATGAAGGATCGTGATCCGTTGAGACTACTAGAGACATAATTGATATACAACAAGATGGAACAACGATCTACTGGAATAGACCCAAAGACGTATGATGAGCTCAATGATAAGGAGAAGAAGAGATTCGATGCGATATCGGGCTTCTAACATTATAATCGCAAGGTCTTCTAAAAGACATTTACAAGCTCATCAATCACAATAATCAAGCAAAGGCATGGGATAATGTCAAGATGCTTCTCGTGTTCAATTAACTATGGAATACAGAGAATCACAACTCTATGATGAATTTGAGCACTTCAAGATGAAACCAGAAGAGAGTGTTTATGAGTATTACGTGAGATTCCACAAGCTTGTTAATGACATGAGGAACATCAGAATGACCATGCCAAACATTCAGTTGAACTCCAAATTTGTGAACAACATGAATCCCGAATGGCACAAGTTTGTCACCTCTCGGCTAACCAAAGGATTGAAGAATACAAACTATGAGCAACTCTATGCCTTCCTTCTTCAGAATGAGAGACATGCTATGTTTGAATAAAGGATTCTTGATCGGCCTTCAAAACTAACCAGGAGAGACAAGCTCATCAAATGATTCAACCGCTTTCACTCAAACATTGAATTACCACCAAAGCGTCTCAAGTCATACCCATGGGTGATGGCAATCACAAACGCATTCCCGATCCAAGATTCAAACAAGTTCTGATGCGATGCGTAATGGGACACTTCATTACTCAACTGGCCCTTATGGTTAAACAAATCTTGACACTTAGTCCACATACCAACAAATTTCACACCAACAATGAGATCGAATCGCATCCAATCTTCACAATCATGCTCTAGTCGAGATGGGAAAGTTATGGTGCAGCCAATTCAAGAAAGACATTATGAACAAGGAAGAGGTGGAGGTAGAGGTTATGGCAAATCGAATAGGGAAGGAATGGAAACCAGGGTCCAACTAAGCCAATCAAATGTTACAACTGTGGAGGTGAGGGACACATTGCAAGGAATTGCACATCGCCAAAACGCCTCGCACGAGTACTTCGGGGATAAGATGTTGCTTGTTCAAGCTCAGGATAATGGTGCAGCTTTAGATGAAGAGGAGTTGTTGTTTCTGTCGAAGGAAATGCCAAGACATATGATGCAGATGTGGATGAGCGACCCGTGAGATAGGCCATAATCATCGAATGCCTTTCAAGTAGTGATTGTGATGCATAGGACTCGATGTTGATGATGAACCCATCGCACAAACCATTTTCATGGCTAGCATTTCTCCAATGGTCTCTCCTAAAGTTGCTTCATCACCACAAGCTGGTCCATCCAAATACAAAATCATCTCTAAGGTATTAAAACTATACGATGAGGCTGATGTGCAAAAGATGCATAACAAAGTACAATCAACTAAAACTATTGAGTCAAATATTGAAAATATGGGTAATGTCAATGTTGTCCCATATGATCAATATGTGAAACAAAGTGAAAGTGAGATTGTACCAAGTAATGCATCTTCTGCAGTCAATAATGACTATGTCTTTGATGAATTCACTGCATATACCCATGATGATTCTATTGTCTCGAACGAATGCCTATAAAGAACGTGTTGCTATTTATGAACAACGTGCTAAATTTGAGTTGACCACCCGTGAGCTGGAAATGGATGACCAAATGCGCATAAATCATTAGAAAAGTAATTTTAGAGAAGAATTATTAAAACAAGAGTTAAATTCCTTACAAGAAAAGCTTTCTAAAACTGCTAAGCAAAAACAAGAACTTCAAGAAAATGTGAAAATGCTTAAGCAAGAATTCAAGGCTAAGGAATCAAAACTTTTGAATGATTTTTCTAATCTGAAAACTTTGAAAAACAATCTTGAAAATAAGTTGTATGCATACAAGGAACACCATTCAGACGCTCACATGATCACTAAGCATAGAGTCTTAAGCGATAAGCATAGCATTCCCCTTGTTGAGGAACCAAATACATAGGTCATTAAAAAGGCTAGAAATGCTCATAAGGTACTTTATGATGGAAATGAGATCCTTATGCCTAGACGAAACCTAGTTATACTGAAAGTGCACCGAGGAAGATAAGAAATCCGATGAAGTCACTAGGGAAAAGATGAACAAGAAACTAGATGATCCTAAATGTAAAGAGAAGAAAATAAATATCACACCCCATGATTACAAGAAGGAGAATTGGATTTCCTTGAACAAGTTTAAGCCTCAGTCTTTGTTAACACCAACAAGTGTTCGGAAAAGGATTTAGATAAGCAAAAGCGAGAACTGGTTGTAACAAACCCCCTTTTGGAAAATGCCTTCAAATGCGTGTATCCTCCCAATACACCAATGCATTTAGTTCCTAGGACTATTGCCACTAAAAGCAAGACCTTAATCAGTCAATATGTTATTTTTCAACTATTTGTTGATTTTGAGAAAACTTGCAAGAAAAGGATCACACCCACGGTATAACTCAAGGGAAAGGGTTTTGAGCAAACTAAAGAATGTTATTTAACTGAAGTCATGCCTTTCTTTAAACAACTAAAAGATCATTTTGAAAGTCTTAAAAGGGAATGAATTTAGACATTAAAGAAATGGAAAAGGAATTTGATGCAATGTTCGTTGAGGTTAGTGACTATGAGCGAGAATTAAAATATAATGAGACTGAGAGAAAGAACTTACATACACCGAATGAGAATCGATTTCAATGTATTGCTCAAGATGTGTTTTTCACCGCTACAAATTGTTCCATTAATGCTTCTCAATTTCATGAATTATCTGTTGCTTTGAAAGTCTCCCACGATCGTGTCATTGAGCTTGAAAAAACTAACTCTAAACTAAATGAGAAAATTGATCTGGATGATCACGATAATTTGGTAAAACAATTTTCTAAACTAGAAGTTGACCATTTTAATTTACAACTAAAATATCAACATCTTAACGAAAATGTCAAAACCTCAAAAATCAAGACATCTTTAGATGCTCCAGAGTTTGATGCAGTTTTTCAAATAAACAAACGTGACGAACAGATTCAAGCTCATTGTAACACGATCAGAAAGCTGAAAGCCCAAATCTCTCAATTAAAGGGTGAAAAGAACAATGTGACTGGCTCCCAAATGCCTCCTCCTTTAGATTCTCAGAATTCTCAAATGTTTCATCTTCAAAACTTAGTAAATGCATTACAAAAGGAAAACGAGAGTTTTCTAGAAGAAAATGAAAAGGTTTAAGGTCATTTCAATGAGTTATTTAAATCAATAAAGGTCACTCGTAACAAAAATAACGAACAAATAGCTTCATTGCAAAAGGAAATTGAGAATCTGAAGAGCCAGGTAAAAGGGAAAATGCCAATGACCAATGGGGAGAATGATGGATCAAAGGTAACTGTTTGTAATAAATATGCTTTGTCTGTGAAATATGTTCCTCCTCATCTTAGGAACAATAAACTTGCAATTCAAACATATTTCTCATCCCTTAAGGATTGTCTAGAATGTCTTTGTGAGATTGTTGAAGAGGATAAGTTAGAGAAACCACTTGATAATGCAATTGGGCATGCATGCTTATATGCCAAACGATCTCAAGAAATTCTAGAATGCTTAATCACAATATGCCCTAAGTCCTTAGGTGAGAGAGTTTATCCTTTGATTCCGTGTTCTATGCCTATTGCCAAGTATGAAATCCATTCGATGCCCAATGTTATGAATGTGAACTGTAGTATACCTTCAAGTAGTTCAGATCCCAACACCTCTAGTGTTAAGAAGGTGAACTTCAGTGCGCCTTCAAATAGTTCACATCCCAGCACATCTAAATAGAAAATGCAAAAAGTAGCAAAACCAACTAATGTTCCCATTTCCTCTACAGGAGTAATCAGTGATATTAAAGCGAAGGTGTCAAAGTCTCAAGACAATACAAGGAATGATAGGACCTCGCAAGCTAAGAATATGCATTGGAAGAGAGTAGAAGACCAATCTAGGAACTTTAAGTTTGAGTCGAATAAAATGAATCGTGTTGATTCTACTATTAGCCATAGGCGCATCGTAATTAATTCAATTCGATACTATTTGCAAACCTTGTAATGATGTCCGCTGAATTTTACTAATCATGAACGTGGTGTGAATGCTTTGTCTAATACTGTCAAATCCCCAGTTAATCTTGTTAATGCAAAATATCATGCAAAGAAGGCAAAAAGGCAAAGGCGAAAGAAAGTTAGAAAACAATGGAAGCCCACAGGAAGAACATTAAGTAAGATAGGTTATCAATGGATACCTTTTGGCCATAAGGTTAATCAGGAAACGCCCACTAGAAAATGAATGCCTACTGGTAGAACTATTCCCTTAAGAAGTGAACATACTTTGAATAGGGCAAATACGGACACTAGTACTGCATCTATTCATAATGATTCCATTGCTTCAATTTATGATATGGATGTCTCTATTTCTGATGTGGGTGTTCCAATCACTGTTACTAACCAAATGGAACCCATTCTTGCATGGGGATCCCAATTATTTAGTTATCCATTCTTGTCTCGGTTCAAATGCGCATCGCTCAAATCGCTCGTGGTACCGGACTCAGCCGCTCCAAGCATATGATCGGAGACCGGTCGCATGCTCATGAACTTCGTGAGTAAATTCATCTGGACAGTTAGATTCGAACCACCATTTTGGAGCTATTATGGGTTATGGAGATTATGTGGTTGGTAAAAGTGTAATTTCCATGGTATATTATGTGGAAGGTCTTGGTCATAATTTGTTCTCTGTTGGTCAATTCTGTGATTCCGATCTAGAAGTGGCTTTTAGAAAACATACTTGCTTCGTTAGAGAACTTGATGGTGTAGAATTATTAAGAGGTACTCGAGGTACTAACCTATACACCATCTCTATCGATGACATGATGAAGTCTTCTCCAACTCGCTTGCGTCAAAGGCTTCTAAAACAAAGTCTTGGTTATGGCATCGCCGCCTTAATCACTTGAACTTTGGCACCATAAACAACCTCTCCGAAAGGATCTTGTTAGAGGCTTACCTGATTAAAATATGAAAAGATCATCTCTCTGTTCACTTGCCAATTAGGAAAAAGCACTAAATATGCCCACAAACCAAAACTCACAAACTCTGTAATGGAAGTTCTTCATACCCTACATATGGATCTGTACGGCCCAATGAGAGTGCAAACTATTAATGGGAAGAGATATGTGTTAGTAGTGGTTGATGACTACTCCAGATTCACTTGGGTTAAGTTTTTGAGGACTAAGGATGAAACCGTGATGTCATCATTAAACTCATTAAACAACGTCAGATCCGACTCAACAAAACAGTTCGAATCGTCCGCATCGACAATGGAACCGAGTTTGTTAATAAAGAACTCAATGAATTTTATGGAAATGTTGGAATCAGTCCCAAAGAAGTGTCCTCTAACTCCTCAACATAACGGTGTAGTTGAAAGATCTAAATCGAACTCTTGTAGAAGCCGCAAGGACAATGCCTTTGATTTACTCAAAGGTTCTAATGTTTCTATGGGTCAAGCTATTGCCACCGCTTGTTACACTCAAAATCGATCTCTAATTCACACTTCTCATGGAAAGACTCCTTATGAACTTGTCCACAATAGAAAACCCGATCTATCATACCTTCGTGTGTTTAGTGCTTTATGTTATCCAACTAATGATGGTCAAGATTTAGGAAAACTGAGAGCTAAAGCGGACATTGGAGTATTTGTAGGATATGCACCAAACAGAAAAGGATATCAAATCTACAACAAGAGAACCCGAAATATCATGGAAACAATTCACGTTATGTTTGATGAGTCGACCGGTCAAATGGCTCTGACAATCCAGCCTCGGACCCGCGACTTCAAAACAAATCCCATTGGTTCATCCCTTGTACCAAACTCCTCTCCAAAGAACTCCATATGTACCTCCATCTGAAGATGATTTAAAGAAATTGTTTGATCCTATGTTTGATGAACATTATGAGCCAAGTGCCAATGATATGCCAATTCCAACAACAGAGGCTGCTCCTATCTATGAGAATGAAGTCAACCCTTCCGGTCTCAATATCATTAAGTCAAGAAGCTCGCTTTGATCACTCAATCTCATCAACAAATCATCAATCTTCAATGTACATCAAAGAACTGTTTCGCATCAATGATGAAGTTAATCCTTTGCTACTCTAAAGATGCTCCATTTGAAAACATATTTGCTCTCGAATCATTATCGAACCATCTTCTTCGGAGACAACGACTCGCTACTTCCCTCAAAACCGCCACATGAACACCTCTAAAATGGACTCACGATCATCCATTAGACAACATCATTAGAAATCCTCTCGCCCTGATCCACATCGAAACAACTTGCAACCGATGCCTTATGGTGCTTCTTCAACTCCGTACTCTCTAAGATCGAACCAAAAGATGTTAAAACCGCCATGAATGAAGACAGCTCGTTCAATGCCATGCAAGAAGAAATTCATGAGTTTGATCGACTACATGTATGGGAATTAGTACCGCCCGGATGCGATGATCATTGCTCTAAAATGGATCTTCAAAGTGAAACTTGATGAGCATGGTGATGTGTTAAAGAATAAGGCTCGATTGGTTGCTAAAGGATACCGCCAAGAGGAGGGTATTGACTTTGAAGAATCTTTTGCTCCTGTTGCTCGTATCGAGGCAATCTGAATCTTCTTGGCTAATCTGCTAGTAAGAACATGGTAGTCTATCGATGGATGTAAAGACCGCATTTCGAATCCGAGATCTTAAAGAAGTCGCCACCAACCTGAAGGTTTTGTGAATCCGAGCATCCTACTCACGTTTATCGCTTGAAGAAGGCTCTTTACGGTTTAAAGCAAGCTCCAAGGGCATGGTATGATACGCTATCAAATTTTCTTCTATCTACCGATTCAAAGAAAGGAGCAGTTGATCCAACATTGTTCACCGAAGTCGTGCAAACATTTAATTAACGCTCAAATTTATGTTGATGATATCATCTTTGCCTCGATCAACCCCAATGAGGTGACCATTTTTCAAAAGAAATGGGTTCTAAATTTCAAATGTCAATGATGGGACAAATGTCATTTTTCTTGGGATTACAAATTTCACAAAGTCCCGGAGGCATTTTCATAAATCAATCTAAATATGCAAATGAGATTTTAAAGAAATTTGGATTTGATTCAAGTGACCCTGTTGACACTCCCATGATAGAGCGTAATAAACTAGATGAGGACCACTCAGGGATCATGGTAGACCAAACGAAATATCGTAGTATGATTGGATCCCCGATGTACCTCACGCTAGTAGACCGACATCTTGTTCGCTGTTTGCATGTGTGCTAGATACCATGCTAAGCCTACTAAAAAGCACCTTGAAGCGGTTAAACGGGTCTTTCGGTATCTCCAAGGAACCATCAATATGGGACTTTGGTACCGAAGGACACCGGTATGTCACTAATGTACCTATGCAGATGTTGATCATGCAGATGTCAAGACACTCGTCGGCACGCCCGAGGTGCTCGCTGGGTGATAATCTTGTGAGTCGGTCTTCAAAGAAGCAAATGAGTACTTCTATTTCCTCTACAGAGGCTGAGTACATAGCCATATCATCTTGTTGTGCTCAAATCCTATGGATGAGATCCTAATTATCTGACTATGGCTTTGAGTTTAACAAAATCCCTCTATGTGATAATAAAGTGCTATTGCTCTCTCATGCAACAACGCACAACACTCAAGAGCAAAGCACATCGACATTCGACATCATTTCATCAGGAACAAGTTGAAAACGGTGTGGTGGAACTATACTTTGTGAGGATCAATACCGCTTAGCGCACATCTTCACAAAAGCTCTTCCTAGAGAACGTTTTGAGTTTATTCTTCCACGACTGGGTCTTAAGTGCCTACAACCAGAAACACTCAAACGTCTTCAAGAGGAAGAAGAGGAGTAAAAGGTTTCTTTCATCTATCTCTTGTAAATATCTATTCGAAAAACAAAATACAAATTTACAAAACCTTCAAAAATCAAATAGAAAAATATAAAACTTTCAAAATCCATAAAAATTTGAAAAAATTCGAAAAATCCTCAAAAAAAATATTGTCATTTTGTCATGATTTTCACGATTCGATAATATCTATGGTCTTAATGCTGTCATTCAAAGAATGATACGAGACTTTAGATGTTGTTCGAATGTTAAAATATATATATATATATATATATATATATATATTTTTTGGGAGAAAGAAAAAACTATGGTTTATTGTCATTTCAGGCAAAGAACCCGCTTTTCAAAGAAAGTACAGAGGCATGCTTTATCTTGGTTTTCAATTCTCATGCTCTGATTCTTTAAACAAATCCTTGCTATCTAATGAAAATTAGTTGTCTTGAAAAATAACTCGGACTCTATTTTTGATAATCATCTGGACTTAAAAAGTTTGTCAAAATATCTATCTCTCAATCAACAACTCATGTCATTGATTGAGGGGGAGAATGTTTTCAATTAAATCAAAAAGTTATTTGTCATACAATTGTTTTCAAAAGATAATCATGCATGTTTCATCAATGGAGTTTAAAGTCTATTAATCCGATCCTTATCGCTTAAAACGCTTTCATAATCAAGTCACAATTCTCCTTAAAAGCTGTCCAAAATCAATTTAAATCTAGAGATCACAAATCTCAAATGATTTGATAATTGTGATCGGGGGAGAATTTGTGATTTAAATTGAATTAATCTGATAATTCGGTAAATGGTTTTATAAGGATGTACAAGCTCTGCATCCCACATGTGCCAAACAATTTCAAATTTTCCATGCACATGTTGAGGGGGAGCATCTATCTTAAACCACAATTATTTGAAATGTGATCAATGTGCAGGTTCCCTCTTGTATGTGCAAAACTCTTTCAAACCTCAAGGCACATATTGAGGTGGAGCAAGCTTATGAAAACCTCATCCTTCCCTAAAATGCTTTATCTACTTGTTTTGATCAGGGAAGTGATGTTGATATCTTTTAGAAAATGGTAACCAAAGAAGTTAATTCTTTCTCTTGCCTCCGTGTGCAAAACGATTTCAAATACTTGATGCACATGTTGAGGGGGAGCTCTTGTTCTAAAAATATCAAAACAATTCAGGTACAAAATGCTTTGATAATATATCATGAGTTTCTGGATTGATTTTCAAATGGTTTTCAATTGGTTCCAATGGCCGATGAACAATACCAAATAGACCGACCAACTTTACTTTATGTATGGTGATATAAGGATGACAAGGTTAGGTATTTTTGTTCCCATGATCCGCCGTAACCTGAGGGATCTACCCAGGGACAATCCACTAGATAGTGTAGAAGTCCTTAGATATATTGAAAAAAAAGGAGAAAATGAGATATGGGAAGAGTGCAGATCGAGACCGAGCTAGTATCGAATAAACCCAACAAGGTTCTAGTTATGAAGTCTCGTAAGCAAGCAAGGGGTTGAAGAATGAAAAAGAATTGAATGTGAAAAGGATGAAAACAAATAGCCCTCCAATTATTCAACCTTAGGCGTAAACCGGTTCAATTCATATACTACCGGTGGTTACCAAGGTAACATCGGTATTGAAGACAAAACGTCATGGACCCAGGACGACCGCACTTCAACTTCCCAAACTACTCAAGTTCCTCTTAAAAGGACTTGTTTCATTCTCACGGGAACCTACATTATCTATCGACTTTCTTAGAGATTGTTGATTTGAAGAAGGAGACCTCTCCCTAGTCTCGTATATAGGATCCAAATATGCACAAATTGAGTCTAGAGCCACGAGATCATCAATAAATCTCATTAGGACACTTTCAATGAAGACTCTCTGCTTCACACAATGTGGAAAGAGAGATTATATCTTGAGTCCCACGATTATCCTTGTGGTATTGCCGTAACATCCGAAAGTGATATGCTAACATACTTACTATGAAGATGGAAAGCCTTCTGGAGCCAACATCAAACAAGCTCCTGGTAGGTAGCATGTGAGATCTATCCAATAGATCAACCATGTGACAACCGGACGTAAACAATGTAGAGATTCAATCTTTTGAATCAATCCTGGTTCAGGTTATGGATTGACGGATACCTTTGAAAACCGGTCGTTGTGCTTAAAAACTCTTTTCTTTAGCACATCGACTGTGTACTTATTCTCAAAATAAAAGGTGTTTATGATTGATAATTGATTTTCATTAAAACCTTCGTTGTATTGCAAAAACAATTTCTATTGAGCAATACACGATTGTTTTTCAATTATCTTTTCATCAATCGATTCTCGTTACTGATTCACTCACCTGTTGTCTTTGAGACGCTCCGTTTGAGAACGTAGAGTACCGCGAAACCCTCGTCAAGGAAATTCTTTGAATTATACCGATCACAGCAAGACTTGTAATCGATCAACGGGAACCGTGGGTCGTGTATCAATTCATCGAAAGTGATCAAAGACACTTTCGCGCTATTGCTAACTGCCTTATGCGTACACCCCGACTTTTGCAAATGATCGTAATGAAGCGGTCAATCCAAAGCCGCATGCTCACACAACACATTCATATCTAAAGAAATCATGATTGGTGAATCAATGACTCTGATATTTTCACTCCATGCTTCTACTACGCCGCTGCCAATATCATGAATCAACGAAAGCTTCCGCTACTCTGATAAGAAGATATCATGATCCATAATGTGAGCATGTCGGTCCAAAAGTCACACCATCACATAATACCAACACCACAAAGGATGAGTAAGAGATTTAATGTTGCCGATGATCTCAAAGTCGGCTCAAAACTCGTGATCACGTGGATCGCTTAAAGACCTCCACCGCTTTATCCAAAACATGCAAAGATGAAGAATCAAAGACTACGAGCTACAGAACAAGAATCTAAGAACAATCTCAATTGTAATATCTGCTTGTTTTTCTATGTAATGTAATGTGTGTTTGAGGTGACCTCCCTTAGGGGAGATTGTTAGGATTTGGAAAATCCAGTAGTTAAAGTGTCGGTCACCTCAAGTGTATGTAATCGTTAGAAAGCTCGTAGTCGTAGTTATTTAATGTTAAGTAGTATTTAGTTATGTAACACCGTGGAGGACGGACGGGTCTTTACCCACTGTATGCCTGATCCACAGCCCGATAGGTGGCGATTTATGTAATGACTATAAAGACTCTCTACCTCCCAAGGTAGAGAGTTGGAGCTCATAATAAGATTTTTCTTTCTCTCACTAAAGTTCCCAAACCTCTAACTTTCTCTCTCTAAAACCTCTTATTCGCCTATTTGATCTTGTGGTTTAGTGTGTTTATGAAATCCAATATGTTACAGATACAATGTAGCTTATGTGTGCAATGCACCTAGTCAAATGGGTATGGGTCAATACCATGGGTTATGGATGTGATCCATGGGTTGTAGTTTTTACCCATTATAATACATACTAGTTATGTATATATTTACCCAATATGTAAACACTAGTTGTTGTACCTATGTATTACTAAATCAAAAAATCACTTATACTTGTTTTAGTGTTTTATGTGAAAACGTTAAGTGTGTTAGAAAACTATTGGCTCAAACTATTTACGTATTTTATTTGTTTCGTTAAAATGATTTTACGTTTGTTATCGACAAAACATTAGAATATCGTAAAATATAAATAAACATTTTTACGGCTTATTTGTATTAACAACTGGATCAGCAGGCATCACTGGATTAGGAGGCATCACTAGATCAGACATAGCTTACAACCAAGGTTTTCAAGATCGGGATCCTACCCATGATCGTTTTCGTGTTTGCAAGATTGTGATCGTAAGATCGGATCGGGATCTTAAGATCCTACTATAATGTTATTTCTTAAAAGTTTTTGTAGTATTATACAAATCTACAAATTATTATACATTATAAACACAAAATATTATGAATGTTTCATAGAATGTTGTCCTAAATTATGATTATGAAATGTTTAAAAAGATTAACATGTTTTTTTTTAATTCTAAAAAAAACAACCCATAAATTTGTAGTTTTTTAGTTTGTAATTCGAGAAAATTAAGATTGGATCAGATTAGATCTTAAGATCGTATGGTCAAGATCGGTATCCTATAAGATCTTAAGCTTTCAAAGATCCTATGTAGGATCCGGATCGTTTTTGCTTTTCAGTATCGTAAAAACGTAAGATCCTAATATCAGGATCGGGATCCTGACAACTACGCTTACAACTAGCAAAAGAGTAATTATATAATGAGACTTTGATCGAGAGGTGGATTGTGAAATAGCTAGTCCGGTTATTTATAAAGCGAGCGGGTATGTGTATGCATGCATGGCGGGATATGGGCCTACACAAGGCCCAATATCAATCCAACATGTGTGCAATCCAACACTAAGAAAAGGCCCAGTCGAGCTCTTTCATTCATTTTCTTGGTTGTTGTCCTCCATCTTCTTTCCTTTACACATTAATAGTCGGTGTTGCCCGGTTCTTGTCCTGCTAGTGCTGGTTGTTGTCGTCCTCGACAACGGCGTGACTGAAACAAATGAAAGCCATGCATAATATTAGACTATTTACATAACAATATATATCTTGAAGAAAATAATGTTGACAAGCTAAAACTAAGCAAATACAACAACTTACGCAAACTTGTTCATGAATAGATCCAAGAGAAGTCACCCTAGTCACCACACCAGCGCCATTCATACAAGTATGTTGGATCAGGACTAGGCATAGCTTACAACAAAAGGGTAATATATTGAGACTTTGAGAGGTGGATTGAAAAATAGGTCGTTGAAGACACCACTATTTATAGTGGGTATATGTAAGTCATATTTTCAAATTGCACCCCTATCGTTTGTTAGTTTATAATGTATGCTACTTTGTTATGTATTAGCATAAATTTAAATAAAGTAAATTGTAAGAAGTCCTTGTAGTTGTTCTTGTGTGAAAATTTTAGTTAAACTTTCATCCTTATCTAAAATTAAATAACTAAATTTGCACAATGACAATCAAAATTTGTATAAATTGATTTAGGATTTATATCTAAAATTGCATCCTTAGATGCACTTTGTATTAGACCCAAGTATTATAGATAAATCCTAAATCATTTTATAATTTCATAATTACTGGCCTCTTATAATTTCATAATGTTGAAAAGAAAAAAGAGAAATAAAGTTACTACCTAGAAGACATGAATTCTCATAACATAATAACTTCATTACTTGGAATGATAATTACTCGAGATCACACATATATAACTCGAGATAAGTATGGGTTATAAGCTCTACAATTACACGTACTACATTATTTAACAATAATCATGCATAGCTAGCCATTGATGCTTGTTTCTTGGTTGTTGTCCTCCAGCTGCTTTCCTTTACACATTAACCATCGGTGTTTCCCGGTTCTTGTCATACTAGTGCTGGTTGTTGTCGTCCTCGAGGACGGCGTGACTAAAACAAATGAAAACCATGCATAATATTAGACTATATACATAAAAATATATATTTCGAATAAAATAATGTTGACAAGCTAAAATTAAGCAAATGTGAGTACTTACACAAAGTTGTTCATGAATGTAGATCCATGAGAAGTCACCCAATGCACCGCACCAGCGTCATTCATACCAATAAACAGGATTAGGCATCACTGGATCAACATGCATCACTGGTTTAGGAGGCATCACTGGATCAGCAGGCATCATTGGATCATACATAGCTTACAGCTAGCAAAAGAGTAATTATATAATGAGACTTTGATTTGAACAATGACAATCAAAATTTGTATAAAATGATTTAGGATATATCTCTAAATTTTGTACCTTAGATGCACTTTATATTAGACCCGTTATTACAGCAATGGACACTTAAATTCGGATATCCGAAATCTCGGATGGTGTCACTACAAAAAATCATGTTATTTTACACACTTTATTTGGTAGATCTTCACACATTAAAGTGTGTACAATTCTATTCTCCACACTTTCTTCTTATGTGGGGATTTTCGGTGTTACAAAATTATTGTGAATTGCCACATTTATTTTTATGAATATATAAATAGACTATTCACACTAACTTGTGTGGAGAAAAACTTTTTTTTTGTCACATAGCTAGTTGTGAACATGAGTAAAGAACCTTCACATTTTAAACTGTGGACAAGAATTGAAAATGCCACATTTGAAAGTGTGAACAAATAAGAAGGACAAGAAATAAAAAGTCCACACTTGAAAGTGTGAACAAATAAAAAGGACAAGAAATAAAAAGTTCACACTTAAAAGTGTGAACAAACCAACCAAAGCCAACTAGAAAAGTTCACACTTGAAAGTGTGATATAGTGCTCAAAACAAATTATACATACATATTTCAAAACAAATTTCAAAACTGATTTTTATCCAAATTTCAAAACAAATTCTGTAATTCTGCAATTTCAAAACTGATACTAGCTAGTTAACAATTCTACAGATTTCAAATTTCAAACAAATTTCATATGCAGATTTCAAACAAACACAATTCTGCAATTGCAAATTCCAAACAATTCTGTAATTCTGATACTAGTTAACAATTCTGCAATATGATTGAACTTGAGACTAAAAATCATAACAATTCTGATACTAGTTAACAATTCTGCAATATGATACTCAATTACTTTGGTTATTTGCTTCTCTAACAATTCTGTAATTTTGCGAATCTGCAATTCTTCAATTCTTCATATACTTTGGTCATTTGTTAACTCCTTTCTGCAATTCTACTCATCCAAAGCCACCTACAACATAACAAATTACTTAGTCACAGATATACTGATTTGATACCAGAAATTACACTAATCAACTAATGAACCATTAGTATCTATCCTGAGCATTCATGACTTGAATATTTTTAACATTAACACTGATTACTCTAGTGAGTAGTGACTATACAAATTGCTTACAATAAGAAATGTATAGCTACAACTCCAAAAAGTAAGATAGAGGTTGTTGTCTTGGATCAAATGAAAACCTAGTACTTAGCTAGTATATATGCATGTTAACGTTCTTTTCTAGTTGACACTACTAGATAGTCATTTCAAACTTACGTGTGTTTCAATTGTAAAAGCCCAGCACCAGGGTATCATATACATATCATGAACTAAGCCCAAGTTTTCCAAGCCTGGTTTCTAACTATATATACTAGCAATGTCATCGTCATCTGAAACCCAATGCCCATTATATTGACCCTAGAACTACTTCTATTAGAAAAGATACTTCAATATGGTACCACAAAGATACTTCAATATAGCTTACTATGGACACTCCAATGACCACATAAAGAGACTATCACATTCGTTTTTCATTTATACTAGCCTGTACTCTACAAAACCAACTAAAACAAACCAACAAACCCATATCAAGACTTATCAAACCTATATCAATACTTAATGCAATAAAGCTTAAGACTTATCAAACCCATAGAATAGTGTCAAAACAAAAAACTTCAAAAATTCACATATATGATCGACCAACTTAATGCAATAAAGCTTAAGATCTACAAGTACAAGTTAATAAAGTCAGAAGAAGATGTTGAGAGTATGATCTTATATCTTTAAACAAAGTATCATCTCTTATAGTTTCTCAACTCCTAATCGATAACATATCACAAACATAAATACTCGAGGTTTCGGCTCACAAAAGAGATGATGAAGATAATTACCTAAAAGGAAGTGCGGCTTTTGAACTTCGAACAATACATTCCACCTCTTCTATAGCTTCCTTAACTTGATCCGCAAGAAGTAGCATCTGCCAGAACTAAAACCTCAGATAAATTCCTTCTATATAAATTAGACAAAATTTATAAAAACTAAAAAGCTGCTTGCCTGTATTAAAGGAAGTAAAGCCTCAAACGCTGGTGGAGTAGAATGAAGAGCGTACTGTAAATGCTTCACTGCAGCCTTATAGTGATCATTATTTATTCTCCTTTGAAGAGAGACAAAATCCTCAAATGTATTTGCGCTGGAATATCTAAAAGACAACAAGAAAGTTTCCAGATCTGTGGGAAAAAAAAGAGAGTTCATGCAAGTTAAAGCCACAAGCATTTGGTGTGACGATACAATATTTCAGCCAATCAACAAATACCGCATCTTAGCATATAATATTATCAAGATAGTATTATGATCATCCAAGTTTCTTATTTATTATACTAATTATGAATGCCATTGATAAATAGGCTTTTATTCTTATTGGGTAAGTGTCAAGTTAGATAGATAAGTATACCATTTTGTATTGTGCCATGAGCTCAAATCATTTAACTATTGTAAACTAAAATCACACAATATTAAAACTCACCACGGGCATAAAATACAGAACCAAATCGCTTGTTCCTAGTGTGAGGAAACTGTGATACAGCACCACTTTGATTCATACTATTGTATCTCTTTTTAGGTCATAGTCAACCTCTATTTTGACTTTTGCAACTTCGTCAGGATCTATTACTTTGCCAAATCTAATAGCGGTATCGTATTTGAATCCGGTTGAGAGTGAGAACCATAATCTTGCACTTCAACAGAACTTTGACCATTTGACTGATCGATTGACATGATTTTTTGGGGGCCCAGACATTCCTGACTGAGCGGGACTACTTGACTCGAGTGAAACCTGTAATTGCATTTCTTTCTGGATAGAATTGTACCATAGCTGAGAAAAGGTTAACCCAAAGAACCAAACTTGTTTTGGGGGTCGTTTGTCACGTTACTCTCTTGCAATATACTATAAAACACAATTAAATATGTTTAGAATTCAGCCTTATATGTATCAGATATAACATAACGGAAGGTACCAAGATAACATAATGTTGTTGATCGTTAAAAAGTCTTTCGTTTACTTTCTCTGTCTGCAATTTGTTTTGGGGCATCAAAACATAAAGTCCATTGTCAAAACTCAAAAGTTAATGAGATTACTCTAATGAGTATTAAACACAGCCTGGTATGCCCCGTCATTATCGGCTCGTGAAACACAGGAAAGAATGAATTCTAGTTGTACATCAAAACTACCTTGCCAAAAATCCAAACTTCATTAAATACCAAGATATATTCTGATTTTAGAGTCCTTTTCTTTATACAGAATATCAACTTAAGTTTAACTAGAGTACTATATGATGAAAAAAAATGCAAGATTCCATCTAATATTTAAGTAGTACAAAGTTTAGGCTTTTCATGCATGATTTACATTATATAACTAAATGGCCATTATGCAAACACACATACCAGATACATGAACATAAAATGCATGATAAACATAAAGGCATAATGCATATTTATAAATCATATAAAAAGCATGGATCTAGACAATACCTGTAAGTGGTCATGCAACCAATACACACATTAGTACATTACTGATGACTCTGGGTGAATACAAAAATAGTTGAGTATCTACCCAAGGAAAAACTTCATGAAAGGTTTGTAAATCCAATGTGTATTTGAGGTATTGTGCTTAAGGTAACTTACATTTAGAAACGTCTAAAAGGGGTATTTGGACCTCCAAAAAAGTAATGGAAGCACTGTGTCAATAACTCAATATTACTCTTTAGACATTTAAATAAGTATATTGCCTTTCTTTAGGTGGAAGAAAAGTACAATACCCCAAATACAAATTGACCTAAAGTACATTACCCTTTCTCGCAATTTTCATTTACAAAGATACTATAACCATGGCTCTTAATTGGTTCATCTAAACCAGTTGCAGCTGAAGTCGCATTTACTAGAGCGACAATAGCACTTCTAAACAGTTCGAGAAGCATAACACACATGGAAACCACTGATGGTACTACAAAAACAAACAGCAGCTACTAAATCATTCACTAATTCAGGAAGTCATAGAATTCATGTATGCATATGAAACATGGCAAAGGAAGCCATGAATGCATACGAAACATGGAAAGAGTAGCTACACGACAAGACAAACAAGTAAAATACAGAGATTCTATATAAACCAGCTGAATCAGGTACGAAAGCATAGCCATAGCACCAGATCGATAGCCCAAAGCACAACCCGAAAACCACATAACAAAAACATCTTAACTAAACAAACTCGAAATATCCCTATTCCTTGCCCTAATACTGGAGAATAACAAATTTACTCTAAGAAAGCAAATCTACAAAGACGAAGAGAAGGCCAAAACTTCACTTAAAAATTTTCACCTCTAACATAATATAATTCAATATATCCTTCTTCACTATCCTAATTGTCGAAAATACGAATACAACTAGAAAAATACCAATTCGTATTAACATAAGCAGCTAGAGCTACAATCCAAAACTCTATAAGAAATGGCCAAAAGACACAAGAACAATTCGATCACATAACTAATCAAATACAAACCGCGCATAATTTCGTAAAACACTGTAAGTATTACGCGTCTATAATCAATAATCAACACAAATGAATTACGCTCAAGATACACAACAACAAATCATCACAAATTCAAAATTATATAAAATTCAAAATTAAATAAAACTATATAATCAAAATGAAATAATAAGTCAAACTAGACTACCTTAATAGTTAAATCAGGTGATAACAGCCAAACGACACCGTTATTGTTCCATACACTTATATCATATTGTAACTATGTCATATGGAACAAAAATTGTTTACGTTTTAACAACAGAAACTAGCGTTTTACATATTATACTTTAACACTCTATCAAAATTTAATCATGAAAAATAACAGATGACGAATAACACCATTACTCGAAATATCACGCGTAATTACTTAAGTATAAGACTCACGTACTTAGAGATGAAATCAATTTGGCATACTTTAACACACTATATCATAGAGATAAACGCTAGTTTATGTATCATACTTTAATAGAGATGAAAAACGCGTTTTACATCCGCCACTATATCATACGTTAACACACTTTATCATAATACGTTAACATACTATATCAATTTGGCATACTTTAACACACTATATTTCGAGATGAAATCAATTTGCCACTATATTTCGAGATGACTCACTACATAAACTAGCGCTATGATACTTTAACACACTATATCACGTATCATATTGTAACTAACGAACAATATCACGTATCAAACGAACAATATCACTTATCATATTGTAACAATATCATACTATATCAAAATTTAATCATGAAAAATAACGTAAATCGCACAGATTCAAGCCGTAAATGAAGATAATGAGATTTAACCCTAATTAAGCATCAAAACCCTAAGCATCAAAACCCTAAGTATTGAAACCCAAACGAACAGCCATATGTTAAGCCTCGAAACCATAATTAAGCATTGAAACCCAAACAAACAGCCATATGTGAATCGAAACGAGCAGCCAAACGAACTGTGAGCACAAACCCTAAGTAATGAATCGAATTAATTTTTGTTATGAATCGAATTGGAGATATATGAATTGGGGTTTTTTGTTATGAATCGAATTGGGGATATATGAATTGGGGTTTTTTGTGTGTGAATACTGGGGGGCGGGTTTTTTTGTTTTTTGTTTTTTGTTTTTTTATTTATTTAATATTCAGATAAAAAGAAGAGATGGGTGACACGTGTTTATTTAGAAAAGTTCACGCTTAAATGTGTTACAAAACTATACAAAAGTTTACACTTAAATGTGTTACAAAATTATACAAAAGTTCACACTTTTGTATGTCAAATAGGTTTTTAAAGGTTTTAATAATTTTTTACACTTAAGTGTGTTACAAAATTATATATATATTTTACACATCTTTATGTGTTAAGAAAGCATAATATTTATTCTCACTTGTAATCGTGAAGTTATTTAATCACATTTTTAGATGTATAATTTTTTCTCTACTATTGAAAGTGTGAATTTTTGAATATTATAAGTATCTATAATATGTACACATTTACAAGTGTGAACAACATGTTACAATTGTTCACATCTTCACAAGTGTGGAAAAAAAAAGTGTGTACTATTGCCACTTTTTTTGTAGTGTGTATGTATGCATGTATCCGAAATTTTAGATATATGAATTATATTTTTGAGACTTTTTTTTTTATTTTTATTTCTTTTTTTGTGAAAAGCAAACTATATTAGTAAATGATCTTCAACAATGTAGAAAACTACGGTTGCTAATGTATGAATGCACATTGAGATAAACCAAAACTACACTAGAAATGAACTCTTTGGCTTAATTGAACAACATTTAAGTAAAATGGATTAATGAAAAGCTTTAAACAATTCTAACATATCATCATAATTACTAGCCTCTTATAATTTCATAATGTTGAAAAGAAAAAAGAAAAATAAAGTTACTACCTAGAAGACATGAATTCTGATAACATAATAACTTCATTACTTGGAATGATAATTACTCGAGATCACACATACAAACAAAGAAGGCAAATAGCAAGCAGTAACCAGTGTTTGGGGGTTACGTGTAATCTGCTTAGGTGCTGACATGTCATCTTTTGGGCATGCTACAGTCATAAACGGCCTCTTGTTTATGTAGTATTTGGTAGAGATATATCATTACTTTGATTCAAGACAATATTATTTTAAGTAGACGTATATCACAATAAAATATGGGTAGAGAACATAATATTTGACTTTATTACTCCATCACACAATATACGTAGAATAAAGAGCAACCACATCATAAAACCACAACCTACCTAGTAATCATACTAATAATAGATAGATAGATACTTTATTCTCAAACAAAAAAGATAAAATCCAGATTCCAACTTCTTCATTTAACCGTTGTCTTAGGCTGCATCTCAACATCGAGGCCTTTCCCGTCGATGTGGAACTTGCAGCTATACAGTGCCAACGTTGCCAAGACAGGGCCTATAATGGCAGCGATGATGAGCGGCACCATTTGGAGAGTAGAAATTGGGGCTGGCTCTGGGTAATAAACAAACGTTGGGCATGTGCCAGCTGGAGGAGAAGGAGGAAGTACTTGGTCCTCCGAAATAGACACTTGCAGAAACAGAGCAATATTGATCAAAACAATGGATGAAAAGTATTGTGCCAATTTGTCGGAGGGTGGTGGTGGTGTTGATAATGCATGTGTGCACCTCCAATTTATAGAATAAGTGAGTTCCTGTTTTCTAAGGGGTTAGTTATCTTCTACTCCATCTTTCTTAGGAAACAACCCAATTGCGTTTGAAATTCATCAAATGCCTTAATTGTATTGGTTGTTGCCAAATATTGTGATGCTTTACTTGTTGAGTTCTTGCCAATGAATATCAACTACATTTCATGAAACAGAGCATGGTACACACCAACTGAAAGTGAAATTTTTACCAGACTTGTAGTTAAAGTTAGTTTAATATATGGCCAAGAAGGAAGCCTTCTAGTAAATATGGGACATGAGAAAATACAACTTTCTTGCAATCCTTTTTGGGTTGCAGGGTAGTGACTGAAAGAAGTTCATATAGGGTTCATTGGTTTTGTTATATTCAGACTTCTGATTCTCGATTGTTTAGTCAGTTTGGTGTTTTGGGGTTTACTATCAAATGATGGTAGTTCAGTAGTTGTTGTAGAACCATAAAAACCATTTGAAGGTAGACAGACACATATATTGTGCAATGTGCATGAAGGCACAATTTTTGTTGTTAAAAAAAACGCAAAAGGAAAAACGCAAAAGGATCAACAAATATCGAAGTACTTGTTTCTGAAATGGTCATGCTTCTTGTATGATTAGAAGTAGCATCGAAATACTTTTTTCTACTGTTAGTAGTATTTTAGCTCCCAGCTCCCATCAGTCACTCAATATTTTACTCATAGATTATGATAATATGATTTTCTATCTAATATTGTATGTACCACCAACCACCATGGCACCACCTAGAGCTCAAAACCAATACAAAAGCCAAGAAAACATATAAACTTAAAAATAGAATATCAACAAGAAAGGCAACAATCATACAATTCCCAAAATAAATTAGTAATATATGTAAACTTAATTGAAGTCTTAAACAATCATACCTTAGAGAACTTGGTAAGATGGACATGATGCTACTGAATTACAAAGATCAAAAATTAACAAATTTTGGTATTTAAAAAACAAACCAAAAACACGAAACTAACAAATGATAAATAGGAAACATCAATATAGCCTTAACAAACACACTAGCAGAGGAGTCACCCAGTATTCCAAGAACACAATAGAACCACAAGTGATTATGTATTGAGACAATAAGTATGAAAAATCCGAAATGTAACTAAATGTACATTTGTACTTACAGATTTGAAGGCACAAGTGATAAACAAAAAAAAAATCTACAAAATAGGTAAAGAAGAAAGTTTTTAGTACTTCTATGAGAGAGAAAAAATATGGTTTCTCAGTGAAAAAGAAGAGAGAGTAGAAGGATATAAGAGGTGATTTATTCGGACCCCCAAAAAATATAAGTAAGAACCCATTTGTTTTTATTTATTTATTCTTTTTTTATTTTTTTTATAATTTTGTTTATATCAAAAAACTATAAACCTGAAAGTACGGAACATAAAATATAAAGTTTAATAAGTCAAACGCTTAAAATTATCAAAAATACAGAACAGAAACTGGAAAAAAAAGTTTAATAATTTTGTTTAATATGTATTGACAAAAAAAACATTTCCTAAAATTTTTCAAGTCGACTGCTTAATGCTCGCATAAGACCATTTTTATAAATGATTTTTTACCAAAAGTGAATGTACATTAACTTTTGTGATTAAATTTAAAATTTTCTCTTATATATAAGATTAGTCTAATTTAGAGGTCTAAAAGGAGTATTTTGAAGCAATTTATCACATAAAAATAGTATTGACTGCCTTGGAAAATCAGATTTGTCATTTATTGAGTTTTTTAATTTATATTTTTGTTGCTTAGCGTTGGTAAGTAGAATATTAATAGCCGTAATTTTTTGAAAAATGCGTTATTAGTAATTTATTATCCACGGAATTAATGAAGAACATGTCTGCGTGCTTCCATTCTTTAACACTAGCAAGGCACTCACACTATGAGGCGGCGGGTACCTTATGACTATATTTTGGGGTAAACAAATGTTATTCGGTTACACTAAAACCACATCGATATGGTGGGCTGGTGGCTATCTCAGCAGATTGCGGCATTGTAGTTGTGGTTATAGTGACAGTGTGTCTATGGTGGCGACAGAACTTGGTGGTGGCGGCAGTTGTATATAGATAGTTAAGACATTCCTAATTTAGAAACATGTACAAATAGATGTCGCGTTTTATCTTCCTATATTAGTGTGTGTACTTACTTTAACTATGAAATGTGATGTGAAACAGAATCAAGAATGAAGAGGATGGTGGGAATATAACTTATTTCGTAATGCTCTTCGATTTGATCATTTCCGTTAATAGGTAAAACATCACCTCTTATGAATACTTACGCAAAGTTGTTCATGAATGTAGATCCATGAGAAGTCACCCGATGCACCGCACCAGCGTCATTCATACCAATAAACACGATTAAGCATCATTGGATTAGGAGGCATCGCTGTATCAGCAGGCATCGCTGGATAAGCAAGCACCACTAGATCAGACATGGCTTAGAGCTAGCAAAAGAGTAATTATATAATGAGCCTTTGATTTTCACAATGACAATCAAAATTTGTATAAAATGATTTAGGATTTATCTCTAAATTTTGTAGCTTAGATGCACTTTATAATAGACCCCTTAATTCGGATATCCGATTTCAGATATCTGAAATCTCGGATGGTGGTTGTATGTATCCGAAAATTTTAGATATATGAATTATATTTTTGAGACTTTTTTTTCTTTTTTTTCCTTTTGTTGTGAAAAGCAAACTATATCAGTAAATGATCTTCAACAATGTAGAAAACTACGGTTGCTAATGTATGAATGCACATTGAGATAAACCAAAACTACGGTAGAAATGAACTCTTTGGCTTACTTGAACAACATTAAAGTAAAATGGATTAATGAAAAGCTATAAACCATTCTAACATATCTTCATAATTACTTGCCTCATATAATTTCATAATGTTGAAAAGAAAAAAGAAAAAAGAAAAATAAAGTTACTGCCTAGAAGACATGAATTCTGATAACAAAATAACTTATAATTTCATAATGTTGAAAAGAAAAAAGAAAAATAAAGTTACTGCCTAGAAGACATGAAGTCTGATAACATAATAACTTCATTACTTGGAATGATAATTACTCGAGATCACACATATATAATTCGAGATAAGTACGGGTTATAAGCCCTACAATCACACGTACTACATTATTTAAAAATAATCATGCATAGCTAGCCATTGATGCATGTTTCTTGGTTGTTGTCCTCCAGCTACTTTCCTTTACACATTAACCATTGGTGTTTCTCAGTTCTTGTCATGCCGGTGCTGGTTGTTGCCGTCCTCTAGGACGGCGTGACTGAAACAAATGAAAACCATGCATAATATTAGACTACTGACATAACAATATATATTTTAAAGAAAATGATGTTAACAAGATAAAATTAAGCAAATACGAGTACTTACGCATAGTTTTTCATGAATGTAGATCCATGAGAAGTCACGCAATGCACCGCACCAGCAGCATTCATACCAATAAACAGGATCAAGCATCACTGGATTAGGAGGCATCACTGGATCAGCAAGCATCACTGGATTAGGAGGCATCACTATATCAGACATAGCTTACAACTAGCAAAATAATAATTATATAATGAGACTTTGATCGAGAGGTGGATTGAGAGTGGATTGTAAAATAGCTAGGCCGGTTATTTATAAAGTGAGCGTGTATGTGTATGCATGCATGACGGGATATGGGCCTGCACAGGCCCAATATCAATCCAACTTGTATGCAGCCCAACACTAAGAAAAGGCCCAGTCTAGCTCTTTCGTTCAGTTTCTTAGTTGTTGTCATCCAGCTTCTTTCCTTTACACATTAACCGTCGGTGTTTCCCGGTTCTTGTCCTGCTGGTGCTTCTTGTTGTCTTCCTCGAGGACGGCGTGACTGAAACAAATGAAAACCATGCATAATATTAGACTATATACATAATAATATATATCTTGAAGAAAATAATGTTGACAAGCTAAAATTAAGCAAATACAACAACTTACGCAAACTTGTTCATGAATATATCAAAGAGAAGTCACCCCAGGCACCATACCAGCGCCATTCGTACAAGTAAGTTGGACCAGGACTAGGCATCGCCTACAACAAAAGGGTAATATATTGACACTTTGAGAGGTGGGTTGAAAAATAGGTCGGTGAAGACACCACTATTTATAGAGTGTATATGTAAGTCATATTTTCAAATTGCACCCCTATCTTTCGTTAGTTTGAATATACGCTATTTTGTTATGTGTTAGCATAAATTCAAATACAGTAAATTGCAATAAGTCCTTGTAGTTGTTCTTGTGTGAAACTTTTAGTTAAACTTTCATCCTTGTCTAAATGAAAATGACTAAATTTGCACAATGACAATCAAAATTTGTATAAAATGATTTAGGATTTATATCTAAAATTTGTACTTTAGATTCACTTTATATTAGACCCTTATTATAGAAATGGATGATTAAATTCGGATATCCGAAATTTCAGATATCCGAAATCTCGTTCAGATGGTGGTTGTATGTATCTGAAATTTTAGATATATGAATTATGTTTTGAAGATTTTTTTTTCTTTGGTAAAAAAAGCAAACTATATTAGTAAATGATCTTCAACAATGTAGAAAACTACGGTTGCTTATGTATGAATGCACATTGAGATAAACCAAAACTACGGTAGAAATGAACTCTTTGGCTTATTTGAACAACATTTAAGTAAAATGGATTAATGAAAAGCTATAAACCATTCTAACATATCTTCATAATTACTGGCCTCTTATAATTTCATAATGTTGAAAAGAAAAAAGAAAAATAAAGTTACTAGCTAGAAGACATGAATTCTGATAACATAATAACTTCATTACTTGGAATGATAATTACTCAAAATCACACATATATAACTCGAGATAAGTACGGGCTATAAGCCCTACAATCACACCTACTACATTATTAACAATAATCATGCATAGCTAGCCATGATGCATCTTTCTTGGTTGTTGTCCTCCAGCTGCTTTCCTTTGCATATTAACCGTCGGTGTTTCCCGGTTCCTTGTCCTGCTGGTGCTGGTTGTTGTCGTCCTCGAGGACGGCGTGACTGAAACAAATGAAAACCATGCATAATATTAGACTATATACGTAACAATATATATTTTGAAGAAAAAAATGTTGACAAGCTAAAATTAAGCAAATACGAGTACTTATGCAGAGTTGTTCATGCATGTACATCCATGAGAAGTCACCCAATGCACTGCACCAGGGAATTCTTACCAATAAATAGTGTAACAACCGGAAAATTTCCACTTGTACTAATATTCTTATCCATTTTCTACGTATAATTTTTTCTTTCGTTATCAGTTTATTTGATCACAGCTACCCATTCATGTGGCGTAACTCACATTCTCAATAAACGTGCTCACACGCGGACCGACACCAACGACCTTATGTTTCACATAAACATCTTTATATGTCAAGTAACAAAAATTTTCAATTTTTATTTACCACTTTACGTTATTTCGTTAACGTACGCTTATTAAACTTTCAAACTAAACGTTATCCATAGAATTTACACGAAACCCTAATTTATTATAACTATGATTTTACGAAACTAAATCATAAATATTAAAGTACAATATTTTATACCTAGAGTACAAGTCATTAAAGCACGGAACCTAACTATACTTTAATTCCCGTTACAAGCCCTAATATACAACTCTGATTTTATGTACTAATGTACAAGTCTTTCAAGCACATGTACAAGTCCTTAATGCATGGAAGCTTAATATATATATATATATATATATATATATATATATATATATATATAATCACATTATAAACCTCAAGTACCTACGTTAAAGCACATGATACAAGTCTATCATGCACAACTCCTAGACTTGACTTTATTATAATTTACAAATCTAATGTACAAGTCCCTAATGCTTGTAGTACAAGTACTTGATGTATGAAAATTAAAAACTATACTTTTATTATATTTAAACCCAAACTAACTTAGATTATATCAAAACCTAAACAAATACTCAAAATATGTTTCCTATATCTCTAAACATCATGTACAACATTAACTAGTCTATGGTACAAGCACCCTAAAGCCTAATCAATCTCTTTTGTGCTTCTTGTCCAAATCGACCCTAAACTAGACAAACTAAAACCCTAACTTAGATAAATCTAGTTCTAAACCAACCTAAACCTTGTCTTAATCATATATAATCATAAATGAGCCACGCCATCACCTCTCCTACAACTATTGGTCAAAACTTGCGACACATGGCTTCCTTTTAAACCATTCGAACCATAAGGCTTTAAATAAGACAAGTATACACTATGTGTTTCTTTCTAAAACCAAACCATGACCTTGTGGCTAAGGATCAAACAAGTTACCTTGTTCCTTAACTCATAGACGCACCATACATGTGGCAAATTACCTTCCATGAACCTTAAATCTTCCTTGCCTATAAATACGCCCCCTACCACTTCATTTCTTCTCATCCCTCATTTGCTAGCCTACAACACATACTCATACTCTCACTCACTGATATCCCATGTCTGAGAAGAAGGAAAGGAAGATTACACAAGAGTCTAGGAGATTGGCAAGAGTTTGTTCCACTTAGGATTCACTTTGGTCTCATTTCGGTTCTAGTTGAGCACCAACAGTTTGTAAGTCTCTCAACCCTTTTAAACCTTTTTAATACTTTTTTTTAGTTCTTACAAATGATAGAAAAGATGAAACCAAAACCGTGGCCTTTTGAATCACCCAAAAAGGACACCCGAGTCAAAAGTTATGATCAAAAGAAATTTACAAAACTGAAAATCTAAAACTGTCAAAAACTTTCTGTTAACGAACTGATGTATATTTTTGGGGCATTTCCTGTCCGATTCATCAAAAAGTTAAAACACAAAAGTTGTCCGGAACGATGTTTTCTTCAAAAACGCAAGAGCACGGGTCCGGAAAACGCAAAACTAATTTTAGTCAAAATCTTAACAGTTGTCACATGACAATATAAAACCAAACGCCCCTTTTGAGCCTTGTTTTCCAAGCATAAGCTAAGGCTTATAAGCCCAGACCTTAAGTCCCTTTTTATAAGTGTCACACCCCCAAATTACCTGTTTTGCAGCGGAATGGAATTCCTGGGGGATGACTGTCATAGCATCAAAGTTACAGTTATATCGAACGACCTAAAGTGTCGTTTTGAAAGTATCGTTTGATTAAGTAAAATAATCAGAGTTTACAAAACATAGGTCCCAATAGATTTCCAAGGTACCAAAATAAGTTTGTTACAATCAAACGATAGTTAAGTGCATAAAATATAGGTGAGACGTGTCAACACCGCGACTCTATGATAAGTCCACATGCATGCCATGAAGTGAATGCCTTAGATACCTGAGATAAAACATGCTAAAAGTGTCAACACAATGGTTGAGTGAGTTCATAGAGTTTGTTTACCAAGTAAAGCTTTTAAAGAGCGTTTATGCAGCAAAGGCAAGGTTTTTGGTCATATAGAATAGTCCACAAAAGCAAAGGCATTGTAAATCCACTCAGTTCCAAGTTCCGCCCATACAAAACTTGCAACCTCTGTGTTCACAACCCACTGCCAAAATATGTCTAGTTTATGTTCAAGCACACGAGGTCAAATGAGTTCTCAAAGCAAAGGCATTGTAAATCCACTCAGTTCCAAGTTCCGCCCATACAAAACTTGCAACCTGTATGTTCACAACCCATTGCACAAAATATAGTGTGTCTAATAGTCGAGTATAAGTTACCATAATAATTCACAATATTGCACCACGTATATAAAAATTCAGGATGCTCGAACATGGGAGACTTTGCACTGCTCCAACAAGGGAGACTCCTTTGTCACTCGACCACCTAGGCGAGAATTATTGAGAACACTCCACCAACAAGGCGAGACTTTAGAACACTCCACCGATATGGCGAGACTTTGCACACTCCACCAATAAGGCGAGAATTTTTGAGAATGCTCCGTAACATAGTGAGACGCTCGCCCGCACCGGGAGGCTTTAGGTTGCTCAACAAGGGAGACTTTATAGCGATGCTCGAACATGGGAGACTTTATAGTGATGTCTCGAACATGGGAGACTTTATAGTGATGCTCCGATCATAGGAGACTTTAGGTCAAGGTCATAACATGTACGGTTCAATAAGTTCAAAAAAGTCCTAAGTTTGTATTTAAGTTCAAGAGTTCTCGTTCAAAAGTTCGTAGTTAAGTCCAAAGATTTAAGTCGAGTTCAAAAGTTCAGAACAGTCAAAGAGCTCGAATAATATCAAAAGGGTTCAAGATAGTCGAAGCGTTCAAAATCACGTCAAACAAGTTTAACATATATCAAAAGGGTCCTTGTACAAGTTAAAAGAGTTTAACTATATGTCAAAAGGTTCATATCAAGTCCAAAGTGTTCACTTGTATGTTAAAGGGTTCGAATCAATTTAAAAGAGCTCAAATATACATGTCGAAGGGTTCAAAATCAAGGAAGTGTTTCAACTAATAGCGTTCATAACATAGTGATCAATTTAGTTCGGGCATAATCTACTTACGCGCACATAGAGTGGAACAAAAGATATTTAAGTTCATATAGATGTAAAGTAAAAGCAAGTAGTTGAGCATGTATCTCCCCCGAAGAGTTTATAAAACAATTAAACGAGTAAAAGTGGGGCTACGAACTCACCTGGTGCAATGTTTATGATGACAAAAGTAGATATACTGAAATGAGGTGCGATCTCTATCCGCAACCTAATATGAATGATGTGCTCTAATATAAGTCATGAAACAATGTCGCGCATGCAAACTCATATGATATCCATACCACTTGTACACTTGAAAATAATGTTTATCGTCGAAATATATGTTTATGACATCTCGTCATATTATAAAATACTTTGCAAGTACTTACGTCGAAATGATATCCTACGATAATCATTTAGTGATTTATTATGAAATTATAACTTTTCGTCGTAAAATAATGTCATTGAAAATTCATGAAAGTGACTAAAACGGCCTCGCAAATCTAGTCGTAAAATGGTGCACGTCGAGTGTTAGGAAACGAACTCAACGGTTTTGGGAAGCTTGTATCATTATCTCAAAGTTTTAGTATTTAAGTTTTCATCCTAGAGGTCTCGATCACGGAGAAAAATATAGGTAAAGTATGGTATTTGTATCCGAAATAATGTTTAAGGGTGGTTTTCGGCAAAGTTTAAGTGACCGTATTTTATTCATTACAACTCCGCTTGACGAACGATTTGACATTTTGAAAAATATGCTTGGCGAACTCACTTTTACTAGAAGACATCTCGTTATAAAAAGTACTTCATCCATGTTAAAAACGACCCTCAACATGGTCCTTCGTGGCCTTAATATTTGTCTAATAGAAATATATTAGTTTTTCTTATATAATATAGTTACGGCAACTTTATGTAAACACGTGTAATTTAATCGTTACAAGTCCGTTTTCTACGTTTTATATGTCCTTAGCTTCGTATCAAATTATACTAATATATTTTTGATAAGTCGACACAATTTATAAAGCTTAAGCCTCATTTTTAACCCGTAACAAGTTAAAATAACATGCTGAAATTTCTGGATTTTATAGTTTTCGACGTCAAATTTGAAAATAGCATAACTTCTTCGTTAGAACTCCGTTTTAACCCATTCAAGCAGGCACGTTTTTGTTTTAAAGTGTATTTTCCAGATATCTAGCCCAAAAATTTTTACAATCTGTCGAAATTTCCAGAATTCACAGAAATGATCAGACCCTTATATATAGTTGTCGAAATGGATTTTTCTCGCGTAAAACTTATTCTAACCACTTCAAACCAACGCCGAAGCTATTCTAAACCTACCATACACCTTCTTAGGGTGTCATGGGTTCCTAAACATCATCAACCATAGTATGTTTCAATGAGTAATTATAGGATGACATATATATATATATATATATATATATATATATATATATATATATATATATATATATATATATATATATATAACACTTAAAAACATTTAAAGTGGTATAGCTATCCATATGACTTGCATATTTTCTCAAGCATAATAAAATGAACATAATATGAATATGAAAGATGAAAAGGACCATGAAATGCTTACTTGTATGATTATGTGAAGAAAATGATGAAAATCTTATTAATCTATAGGTTTTTATTTCAAAACCTTAACATAGATCACTATATGAACTTGATAATCACTTGGACTTCAAAAATTAATGGTTTCTTCATGGTGTTCTTGATGTGGCCGGTTATGAAGGAAGGAACAAGAGAGGATATTGATTTTTCACACCTTGAGATAATATTGTATGTGTAGTATAAAATATATTAACTTAAGTATATAATTCTTTACTTGAGATATTTGTACTCAAAAGTGGTGTGTCACCATATGTAGGTCGACATACATATAAAACACAATAGACTTGTGTATTTTGATCATTTAAGCATGTGTAGGTAGAAGTAAAGGTGTAAATTTTTAAGGGTAATTGGTAACTTGTGTACATATTTAAGCATTTAGGGAAGCGTTAGCTAAAAATAAATTTTAACGGATCAAAATAATATATATTAAAGTCATAAAAATTGTAAAAATACATTTCTTACAAAAATTGAATGAAATAATAATTATCGTGTAGTTTTTACGAAAACCGTCGTAATTATATAAATATAACAATTTATATACAAAATAAATTTAAAACACTGGGTAAACTCATAATATTATTTTTATAACCTTAATATGAATATAAAAATATATTGGGATAATTTTTGGAAGTATCGGATCAATTGTTCAAAATAATTAATTACGCGATAGCGTTTATTTAATATGAAAAATATACGTTAATGAAATATAAATTTTCTCCAGGTATGAATAGTGTTTCGTGAATAGTGAAATTTTGAAATATGTTCTCAGAATATCAAAACGACTACGAAAATGATGAATAGTAAAATGATGAATAGTAACCGATGAATAGTAAATTGCCGAGATGAATAGTAATTTGAGAAATGACCGGAAATTGAGAATTGTGACAATAAGCTCCCAAGATACTTTTCAATGCCTCAATTATCTAGTTAAAACCCTTGATTCCTCGCATTTATTCATGCTTCTTTTGGGCTTATCGCAAACTGAAACCAAACGCACCCTATGTCTATATTTTCCTATTTTTGAAAACCTAAGTGTTAAGCCATATTATAAACACTCTTAATAGGTTAATAAACATGTTGCAAATCCTTTCAAACAAACCCATATGTTTTAAAAGTCAAAAATACGTTTTTCTTTTTTTTTTCTTTTTGGTCGCAACAGCACAAGTGGCTATGTTCACGCATTTGTTTCTCCTTAACCAAAGGTCTATAAAATATAAGGTCTATTCCGTTTTAAAGAGACCATAGCTAAGTTATTAAAACAGCAAGAACGTCTTAGAAAACTCTATTTGCCTCACTTTTATTTGGCCGGGAAAAGGGTGCCTCGCGAACTTTTTCAAACGTACCCCTTTTGTGCACTTTTCAAAAATAAGCTAAAACATAAGCTAATAAGTTGTTATAAGTTTGTTTTCAAACCATTTTATACTTATATTTACAATTCGTGAAAAGCTTCGCCTTTTTCTAAACCTAAAACGTACTAAAAACGAAAGAAGAACTATTTTTGAAAACGACTTAAAGCTGCAAGGACTTAAAATTCCAGAGGGTATAAATTGTCATTTTACCAATGTTAAGGGGTAAAAGTTATCATTTTATCAAAGTTAAAGGGTAAGAGTTGTCGTTTTATAAAAGTTGAAAGGTATACATTGTCTTTTTATGAAAGTCAAAGTGTATAAATTGTCATTTCATAAAGGTTAAGGGTATAAACCGTCAATACTTGGAATTATAAGGTTATAATGTGTAACCTTTTATATATTATATATTATATATTATAATACTTAATAAATCGGGATATGATAAACTTATATACGATATAGTCTACTTTCACTAACGATAAATCGAACTATAAAGGAATAAACATAATAAACATTTTCATACACTAACTTTTGAAGAGATTTCATGTTAAACCGTCCAACACTTCATCGTCAACAAAACGCTTGTGATTAACATCACATATACTTGAATACGAATACTCAAACTTGACGTACCAACTCAGGTCGCGGGTCGGAGCCATTTATTCACAATACTTAATTTGTTTTCCATCCAGACTACTGTAACACCGAGGTGAGTTCATAGTCCCACTTTTTACTTGTTTTTCAAACTCGTGGGGAGATACATGCTACAACCCGAACACAAGTATTTTTCTATGCTACACCTACACCTGATTGCTATTGCTTAAGTTACTTACACACGCCACTGAAAGTCCCTCATATCATGAACCATTAATCACTTTACAAGTGAACGCGAATATAGTGAATAGATTTATTGGAAGTTGATGCCCCATTTGTGTTAGCCGGTTAGGTAACCAAATGCACTTTATTTGAGGACAAACAGGAGAATTGGCAAACTCCTTACACGAGGGCACAGTTGCTCACATCATCATTATGATGTTTGTAACCACGTCATTATGATAATTACATTACACCTGTTAAGGTTTGCGTTCATGAGACTTAAGGCAATATGTTGTACTACGATATTATGAATTTTACTACGTAGTACTTTTTAACTTGTGTTCAATTGATTACTATACAAACACTATGAATTCACTCAACCTTTGTGTTGACACTTTTAGCATGTTTATCTCAGGTCCATAATGAATGAGGATGGCATGGACACTCAAGAAAGCTATAATATATTTTATCATTCGAAAACTTATTTTATAAACTATGAAACTACTAGGTCCTCATTTTGTAAACTCTGATATTTATATAAATCGAATGATAAATCTTTTAAAATGACTCAATTAGGGTTCGTTTTCTATTGTTATAACTGTTGTGCCATGAAGTAACATTCAGCTTGAATTCCACTGCGTATAACGAAATTATGGGTGTTACAAACAGGATCATGCATCACTGGGTTATGAGGCATCATTGGATTAGCAGGCATCACTGGATTAGGAGGCGTCACTGGATCAGCATGCATCACTGGATTAGGAGGCATCACTAGATCAGACATAGCTTACAACTAGCAAAAAAGTAATTATATAGTGAAACTTTGATCGAGATTGGATTGAAAAATAGCTAGGTCGTTTATTACTAGAGCGAGAGTGTATGTGTATGTATGTATGGCGGGATATGGGCCTGCACAGGGCCCTATATCAGTTAGGGGCCCCAAGATCAATCCAACATGTATGCAGCCCAACACTAAGAAAAGTCCCAGTCTAGCTCTTTCATTCATTTTATTGGTTGTTGTCCTCCAGCTTCTTTCCTTTACACATTAACCGTCGGTGTTTCCCGGTTCTTTGTCCTGTTGGTGCTGGTTGTTGTCGTCCTCCAGTACGACGTGACTGAAACAAATGAAAACCATGCATAATATTAAATTATATACATAACAATATATATTTTGAAGTAAATAATATTGACAAGCTAAAATTAAGAAAATACAACAACTTACGCAAACTTGTTCATGAATAGATCCAAGAGAAGTCACCCCTGGTACCACACCAGCGCCATTCGTGCAAGTAGGTTGGATCAGGACTAGGCATCGCTTACAACAAAAGAGTAACATATTGTGACTTTGAGAAGTGGATTGAAAAATAGGTCGGTGAAAACACCACTATTTATAGAGTGTATATGTAAGTCATATTTTCAAATTGCACCCCTATCTTTCGTTAGTTTTTAATGTACGCTATTTGGATTTTAGGAAACCTAAGAAAATACACACAAATTAAATGTTTGTAGTGAGGTAAAATTTCAAAACAAGAATACAACAACTCAATGTGAAGATCCATTTTGTCTGACCTTAATATAGCCCATCTTCATTATTGGTCCAATAATTCACTTTCACTTTATTTTTATTTTTTTTTCTGTAGATAAAAGTGTAGTCGCCCCACGTACCACACCAACGACATTTGTACCATTCGACTGGATCAGGATCAGACATCTCTTACAAGTCAGCAAAACAATAGTATAATAATAATGGTGGATTGAAAAATAGGTGAAGGCAACACCGCTCCTTATAGAGAGCATATATAAGTCCTTTGTTATGTACTCGCTCCGTCCCATATTAAGTGTCGACTATTCATATGCACAAAGTTTTAGAAAATTCCACTAACTACACTCTCCACCAATCAAATATCATTTTCACCTACTAAAGTCTCATCTCATTGGTTGGAATATTCTATGGACACTTAATTTGGGACATGTAAAGATTCTATTGTGGACACTTAAATTGAGACGGAGTGAGTACAATTTACTATATATTTTCAAATTGCACTCCTATCTTTTGTTAGGTTTTAATATACGCTATTTTGTTATGTATTGGCATAAATTTAAATAGAGTAAATTGTAAAGAAATCCTTGTAGTTGTTTTTGTGTGAAAATTTTAGTTAAACTTCCATCCATGTCTAAACTAAAATGACTAAAAACTCCATTGCTTTTCCTTCTTTTTACATCATCATCACAAGAAATCGTTCTACAAACAAGACTGGATAATTTATATGTTGATGTTGTTTTACGCGGGTATTACACGAGTATCTGTATACCCCTATGGAGTATATGACAAAAAATATAGTGAATATTTAATATTTAAGCGGACCTAATAAGAAAATAGAGTCAATACATTGAGAAAATAATATTTACACAAAATGATTCATAAAATGATCATTGAATTATTTTCGAAATTATCTCAAACTACATAGCCTACAATTGAAACCTGAAATAATGATTCAAACACTACATTTACAGATTTACTAAGCAAAAGTTTAAAGATTTACTTAGTAAAAACGTGTAACAATGTTTATAGATTTACTTTGTGAAAACGTAACAAATCCATTAATGAACAAAACTAACATAAACAATTTACTAAAAACTAAAAAAGACACGCTCACACAAACAACGTTTACCTTAAAACCACCATACGCACATACACAAACAACACAAAAATAATAAATGCCATACACCAATTAACGCAACCGTAAATTTATGAAAATTACAAAGCGTCGCCGCTATGCACGAATTATCTTCAATTTTTTCCTTATATAAAACTAAGTTAATTGGTCCAAGTTTGTTTAAATTACCATGTTAAGACAAAAAAATTAGAGTTTGTTATGGCACACATTACAAAATTATGAATTTATAAATTGTAAATTGTCACAATATTTACTTTAAAACAAAGTTATTACAATATTATTTGTGCATGCACGGGTTTTAAACTAGTCGTATCTAAAAAGGTATCATTAACAAGTTTGTTTTTGTTTGGTTTTAAACTATTGGGGCGAGATCTGATTGGTTTTATGTTGACATTTTGAATGTTTGAGGGTGAGACGACTAACTTAGTAACTTTCAACGTTCATGTTGTAATATTTGTTCGATGTACTCTAAAAAATAACTTTAGGAAAGTTCGAAATGTGTCAACTAAACATAAAAAGTTTTAGAGTAAAATGCATGGATAGATACTCTGATTATATCAGCATTTCTATTTATATGAAGTCTTTTATGTAATTTTCTGTTATGTTCAGGCAATTGCAATGATAATAAAGATATAAATGAGCTGATACTCTTTTTCCTCTTTAATTCTCCAAAGACTCTTATTACAAACAACAACCGATCCTCATCGAAGGCTATTCTAAATCCTAGCTTTTTCTGTTGATTGGAGGATTGATTACCCATCGAGCTTAGCTTGGTCTTAATCAAATCCGGATCATATCAAGTCCCTAACATAACTTACCTTTTCTAAATGACAATAGGTTTATAAAACTAGAGTAAAGGAAAATTAAATTACTTCCAGAATTTGTGATTGTGGTCTGATAATTAGAACTCACTGTATGGCATTGACTTCTGTATGATTAAAAGCTACAGGTAAGAAGAAATTGGAACTTTTTGGCTCCCAAATAAGTCCTTCCTGGTTTTGCAGACTTTATCAGAACCACAACTTAATAAATAAGTTTGTGCTTGACTAAATTGTCACTAGCGAGTATCATTTTTGGTTTGCCCATTATCCTTCCTGCAAACCAGTCCATCGGCATAAACCACTCTTTGTAATACAAACAGCAGTCATAATCGATCCAAATAAATGTCTTAACCAGGTCAACAACCATTATGATTTAAAACGGTTACAACAGAAAAATACTTATACGAAAAATACTCCATTCAAATATGAGGGTGAAAGTTTCAACATGCATTTTATGGCTAAATTCAGAAAGTCGATATAGGTATCAAGAAAAAGCTTATAATCCTCACATCCCTACTAAGAAAGCATAATGCAAGTCACAATTGTCCTGGATAATCTCCAGCAAACATTAACTTTCATTTTTAAAAAGAAGCTTTGTTGTCAAACTTTTTACCGTTGTGTATTGAAAAGGGATTTGGTAATGATTTGAGTAGCTTCTATATAGCGATCCACACACCTCGAGATGCAACTACTTTCTCCGCCACTCAAACTGCTTCCTGGTTTTGTGATGCACTTGTCGAAGCACTTTCCCCTCACTGTCTGTTCCCCACACAAATTAAAACAATGTCAGAATTCTTTATAAAAACATATCGCAAGAGTAATCATACTACATAGCATATTTAAAAGTCTTGTTTGATTGTTTCACCATACACAAACCTGGATGTTGCTTTAAAATTGATTTTCAGAATTACTGCAAACCATTCTTTACCAACGACTTGAGTAATACTATTTTGTTTCCTAATACTCCGTAATAAAGAAGCAAAAGAGAAGTGATCTCAGAAACATGGCAGGATATTTTACTCTACTGCAGCTGTATGAAATTGTTCTGACTAACAATGCTTAAAGAAATATATTAAAGCAAAGGGAAATAAAACTAAGCTGATATATACAAAAGGAAATTAAGTATTTCATTCCTCTTGCCTGCAGATTACTGATTTCGCCCATTTGAGGGGATCTTTGATGCATATACGATGAATTTTAGTTTATTTTCAAGTCCAAATATTAAAAACTAATAACCCAAATATTAAGTTTAAAACTTATGGGAGAACCTAAAAATGTTGTGATATATGAAGTCACTACCCATGCAAAAGAAACCATTTCCAGCTGTAACGCCGTCTCGATTGTATTATAATTGCTGATAATAAAATTAGGAAAACTACAGAGCGTGGGCTGTCAATTCTGAGACATGTTTTTAATAACAAGACAGAAAAAGTGCAAGTGCGTTTTCATACATTGTGATGATAGGGTGGAGTCCATGTATGGATTTTAAACCACATTCAGTATCTTAGAATTGGTAGATGTTCTAATTGTGATGCACTAGAAATTAATTTCGGAGCTGTAGAACTACTAAAAAAGACAACTTTCAAAAATGATAACTTTTGCAATGTTTTCCAGCAACGTTTTGTTATTCAAAATTGACTTCAAGCACATACTCAATTCGACTATAGACGAGACAAATACAGAGCAACAAGAACAAACAAATATAAGTGCAAATTTTGGAATATGCATACTACTAACCTAGTCATGATTCAAGTTCTTTTGTTGTTTAATTTGTTTAAAGAAAAACAAAAACATTAAAAAACGTCTTTGTGGCATTAGATATATGATTTCGCCATTGAACCCATTATTTCCCCAACAGCCTAATCTTTTCACACAACAACAACCAAAGATTAGCTAATTTAACAATTTCCCCCTTCCTTATTGCACTTCACCTCTCGTCTATTACACTTGTTTATTCTGGTTGCTTTTTCCGAGAGAAACAAATAGGGTAAAATGGTAAATGATGATACTAGTTTGATACCATTAATTTTTTTTATTTCAAAAAACACCAATTTTGTTGGCCTTTTGGCTGCAACTAGCAAGTTATATTTGTTTGTTTATTTCGGTTCAACTTACAGCAGCAACACTGCAAAGAATGAGCCTATAAAAAAATTGTTTTGGTGGAAATCTACCTATTGTAACTTCACTGTGCAATTTTGAAAAAGATTCAAATCAGACAGCAACAAAGTGTAGCCAAAAGCACTACAAAACCATGGCCTTCAAAAGCTGTCTTTTTTTATGTTAAACAGCTGCTGATATTTTCAAACTTCGGGAGTGCAACATTATCTTGTTCCAATTTCAGAATATTCTTTTCAAAAACAGCCGCATAACTAATGTTATAATACTTAAAGAAGGTAGTTAATAATCCATAGGCAAATGATTGGCACGCCTAATTGGTATGCCTAATACTATGTATAATCTATTAGATGCGTGACAATGAAATGAGCTATCTCTCACTCTTCCTACATGTGGACCCAACCCTCATCTAATCAGAATCTGCAAAAAAACGAGTGCAATTACAGCTCGTAACATTGCTTTTACATGGGTCGCAACTATTTAAGTTTCCCTAATAGTTTAGCACGCAACTGCGAGGCCACATTCTACATTTGAGATCGTCTCCAACTACACTTAAAGTGACATACACAAGTTACAAAATCTAAACACACCGCGCTAAATTCAGCAAATCCTAGTATAAACTTTCATAACAACCCCTGTTACTAATTCACAACAGATCTACACTTAAAACATCATATTCCTAAAAACAACCTTATTACAAAAACATACATAAGTAGATAGATATAGATTTAAACCTCAAGGAATTCCTCAAGATAGGCCTGAGCAAGTTGATTCTGAATCGAATGCATCAATTCATCTGTTGACATCTTTGGTTCTGATGAGCTTGGTGGTGATGAGAATGAATCCATTTGTTGTTTTTGTGTTTTGCAAGATGTGTTCAATGTTATAAAACCCTAGTTGTTGTTTTTGTGGCTGGCTTCTTGTTCTTCTTTTTATCGTACCTAAAACCCTGTCTTGTGTTTTTATGTTTTTGGTCCTTGGATTTATATGGGATGACGGTTTTAGGCAACTTATTTTGCAAGTCAAGTCACACTTCACCGTTTGACAAAATAGGTGACTCGAGATATGTATCTTTGGCGAAACACAAAATAGGTATCTTGACAAAATAGGCTGGAGCTGTAGTTGTAGCTTATATTATAAAGCGAAAGTTGAAGCTTATATTTTCATAAAGTTGTTTGACGAATTAGTTAGAATTGAAGCTTATTAATGTAAAATTGTATAAAAATACATTAAATTAAATTCATATATATTTTCAGCTTTTGCGTGATAATTCATTATATTTTGAAAAGTATTTAATCAATTTGACTAGCTATAAGTGTTAGCCCATATCATTATGTTGTTGTGTAATGGGCTCTAGCCCAAGTCTAGAACATCCATTATTCGGTTATATATTTGTACATTGTATTTTTTATCAATCAATCAGTCACAATCACGAATTATATTGTTTACATTAACTGACATGGTATTAGTTAGCCTCCATACACGATCCTAAAAACCCTAGCATTCACGCTGCCTCTAAACCCTAAAACAATGTGCTTACAAATCTTTTACACTTGTACATGTGTTGGTGATTGGTGCAAGGTCACGGATCCACACCTTCACTTGTTTGTTTTTGTGCTAGGTCACGATAACTGTTGTCATTCGTGCAAAGGTCACGTTGTATTGTTTGTGCAAGGTCACAAGCAACTTTCATCTCATTACCATTGTTTTAAATCGACACATATTACCTTCCCATAATGACTGGTTCAAACAACCCACCTGTTGTCCCAATATCCGAAAAATTGTCCACTATAACGCACAACCATCTCTTAACCCGTGTCCCAGTCAAGGTCGATCTTGAAAATTGGAATTATGGGTCATTGGAATTTTTCTTTGAACAATTATGTTATACGTATGAGGTGCATAAATACATTGAAACCAACACCACCCTGCGCACCTCCGCTCCTCTCATACCAGAAGAAATAAAGGTGGAGAAAATTATCCTCTCGTGGATTTTCTCAACCCTCTCGGAAACGCTTCAAGCAAAGTTGGTGGTTGCTCGTCCTCAAACCGCTAAACAAGCATAGGATCTCATCACAACCATTGTCAAAGACAATAAGAGGTCTCGCACTATTGCCCTAAAATCAGAATTAAGGTCACTCAAGCTCGGTGATCAAACCATGGAAGCGTACTTTGGAAAGATCGATTCGATTGCCACGATTCTAGCAAGCCTTGACGCCACCATCAATGATGAAGACCTTGTCCACTATGCCCTTGAAGGGTTGTCGGATAAGTATGATCAAGTTTGTGGAATCATACATCACAAGGATCCCTTCCCGGACTTCAAGACAACTCGTTCCATTTAGTCACCGAGGATATGAGGTAGAAGTCCAAGTCTCTTGCACTCCCTGTGGATTCCTCAACATCATCTCCCTTGGTTCTTATGACCGGTAAAGGTAACACCCGTTATCCCTCTAATCCTCAAGTGAAATCTTGGAGACCTTGCCATAATTTTGCTAAAGGTGCGTGTCGGTATGGTATTGAATGCAAGTTTGTGCATGATGCAAATGTTAAGCCACAATCGAATACAGTAAATAATAGGGTTCAAAATACTAACGATGAAACAAAATTCAGTTTGTTGAGTCGATTGGGCATCACAACCCCTCAATCCATTACCCAGTGCTTCTAACAGCAGGCCCACTCACAGCCCATCCACTTACTTCACATACACCAACCCATCAGGCCCAAACTCTTACACTCCACACCAGTCCAATATTTGCCTATTTGGGGCCTCCTCCTGGCTTTTGGCCTCCAACCACCCACCAACCCACTACAAACTTTACACCAGCCTACTACCCATCACTCTATCTCACGACCCAACCCACCCCTTCACAACACCCGATCCAATATCCTTCAACAGCCCCGGTTCAATACACAAACCCCACTACACCCGCACCATATACTCAACCGGCTGTCAACCCGACCCCACCCTTAAACCCGACACCGACCGCACCAACTATTTCGACTCCCTCGGGACATGAGACACTTTTGCCTCATCCTTTCACTACAGGCACTCTTCAAGATCCTACTACCGGTGCGTGAAATATGGATACAGGTGCGAGCTCCCATCTCAATGATTTTGTTACTAGTCTTAGTAAAGTTTTTAATACGTGTGTATCCATCTGTCGCGGTTGGTGATGGGCACTCCATACCCGTCACCAATACAGGCCATAGTATTTTGCCAACTCCCTTTAGACCATTAAACTTAACTAATGTTCTCATTACCCCTCATTATGTCAAAAAATTAATTTATGTTCGTCAATTTGTTCGAGATAATAATTGTACTGTTGAATTTCATGCCTTTGGTTTGTTTGTTAAGGATTTCATGACTCGACGGGTGCTGCTCCGATGTGATAGCACGGGGGATCTTTACCCTGTCACGGCTCCGTCTCCCATTCCTCAAGTCCTTCTCGTCAGTCAACATACGTGGCATCAGCGTCTTAGACACCCAGGAAGCGAAGTCTTACGTCATTTTGTCTCAAATAATTTCATTTTATGTAATAAGGAGAAGTATCATGTGCTCTGCTGATAAGGATTTAAAACATACGTTTTTAGGGGGTCATTTAAGCCCTAAATCAACACATTTTATATCCGTTACTACTTAAAATCGTTCATTTTCACATTTTAGGTCTTTTGGAAGCAAAATGCTGGAATGAAGCATATTTGGACGAAAAGGAGCGAAAACATGAAGAAAATGGCAAAGTCAAGATGAAAGGCCCTCCAGCAGACCTGACGGCATCCCAACCAAAGGGCGACGCCGTCCCTGTATAAAAGTTTTGATCAAAAATACACATGACGTCTCAGAACAAATTCTGGTTCTACAACCTGACGGCGTCACGCCTAAACTCTGGAAGGCGTCACTCTCATTTTCCACACCAGACGCCCAAGAACCAATCTCAGACGACGTCCTTCATGAAGACTGACGGCGTCACACTTATCAACTGACGTCGTCCCAACGATGACTTGGCCCAAATGAAACCCTAATGACGGCGACGTGACGACTTTACTAGCAAAAGGTGACGCTGTCGCACTTGTAAATCTATATATAGAATTCGATTTTTCTGTTTTAAGGGAGGTAGAACTTTGGAGAGCAAACCCTAATTTAGTTGTAGTCCGACTTTGACAGTATCTAAGGGTCTCATACCTTTCTTTACATCATAAGATAAGTTTATTAATCCATATTATCATTATGTCTACCCCATGTTCAATTGTATGTGTGTATGTTTGCTTGTTTAACATGAGTAACTTAAATTATCCTTATGTTTGCTTAGATCTATGAAACTTAGTTGTTAATTATTGTTAGGTTGTCTCTTGTCTTAATTGGTAGACGCTATAGTAAGGAAAACTGGCTTCTTCTTTAATTGTTGCGATCTTTAACGTCCTAAATAGCAACAAAAAAAAGCTTAAGAGTGCACTTAGGCCATTCGTTGTGTTTATTGCGTGAATTGTAGCTTAAGGATAATTTAGTATTTTCGGGGGAGATACTATTGTACTCGCCAATCCCGGATAGTCTAGAGGAGAGTTACAATTCATAGAACTAGGGAATTAGGCACCCCCTATGACCAAACGGAATACAACGCACCAATTAAGATAAGGATATGACAATTCAACCGACCAATAAAAGATAACTAGGGAGTAAGAACATCTAAGTAAACATATCTTTAATCATCATACGAGCACATCTACAATTAGCGAAATCTATCCATAGTTTGAGTAGTTAATTAGTTTAGTAATTATTAAGAGTAGTTAAAATTGGTAGAAGTACCACCCCCCACTCCTATACTCGAGATATTTACTTTGCTTTCTAAAAACCATAAAAATACTAAAAAGAATCTCCCCCAACCTCACCTTCTCGTCATATATCTCTTTCTAGCATTCCGATTCTCCTAGAGAACGAATCAATCCCTTGGGCTTACCCCATACTACACTACAACGATTAGGTTCACTGCCTAGAGGGTTGAAAAACTTTCTCGTAGAAAAGGAAGTCTTCTCGACCCCGAACCCCACGCATCATCTGCCATGCTTGTCAGCTTGGAAAACACGTTCGACTTCCATTTTTTAATTATACTACTGTCGTTAATGCTTGTTTTGATGTTATTGATTCAGATGTATGGACCTCATCGGTTCCCAGTCTTTCGGGTTTCAAATATTATGCGTTATTCTTGGATCATTATTCGCATTTTGTTTGGGTATATCCTTTAATTAACAAATCTGATGTTCTATCAAAATTCAGATTATTTCGTAACTATGTTCACACTCAATTCAAGTGTGAAATAAAAGCTTTTCAGTGTGACCATGGCGGTGAATTTGACAACCGCAACCTACACAAACGTTTTGCCGACAATGGCATTCAGTTTCGTTTTTCATGCCCTAAAACATCCCAACAAAATGACAAGTCCGAACGAATGATTCGCACCATCAATAATCAAATTCGGACCTTGCTTTTCAAAGCTCACCTTCCACCAACTTTTTGGGTTGAATCCCTAAGTATGGATGTTCACCTAATCAACATCTTAACCCCAACAGTTATTGCTAACGAAATCTCCTATACCCGTCTTTTTGGCCAGAATCTGGATTATAGCCTTTTACGCACATTCGGGTGTCTATGCTATCCTCACCTATACCCCAATCACAAACTTGAACCTCGAGCAACACCATCAATTTAATTGGGCCAAGCGTCTAATCACCGTGGATACCGTTGCCTTACACTACACACCAATAAAATCATCCTTTCTCGCCATGTTACTTTTGACGAAACCGTTTTTCCATATGGCTCACCTCAACCAACAACTACACCCACCTACAATTTTTTGGATGATTCACCCGATATCATTCATCAAATCATTCCATCCATTCCTACACAAACACCAACTGAACAACCAAAACCAACAGCACCTCTTACACAACAAAACCAGGATCAACATAATGAGACACTACCAAACACCACACCAACTGCACCTCAAAATCCACCCCCAGCTACCACAACACAACATCCTACAATCATTCCAGACCCCCTATTAACCCTAACCATGTATCAACTCGCTCCATGGTCACACACTTCCGTGTGGGGACTAATCGCCCACCCAAAGTCTTAACATGCACGTGTCTTCAGTCTAACCATTACCAAAATCTTATCGTGATGCATTTAATGGTCCAAACTGGCAGAATGCTATGCGTGATGAATACACTGCACTTATTAAAAACGAAACTTGGACTTTTGTGCCACGACCCACCGATACCAACATTATTCGTTGCATGTGACTTTTCCGTCACATGTATTTAGTTGACGGCACCCTCAGTAGGTACAAGGCTCGTCTGGTGGCCAATGGTAGTACTCAGTCAGAGGGGATTGATGTAGATGAGACCTTTAGTCCGATAGATAAACCATGTACTATTCGGACTGTTCTGAGTTTAGCTGCTTCTCGACATTGGCCGATTCATCAGCTTGATGTCAAGAATGCTTTCTTACATGGTTATTTATCTGAGACTGTTTATATGCATCAGCCTCCGGGGTTTCGGGACTCTGTGCATCCTGAATTATGTTTGTTTACTGCAGCGATCTCTGTATGGGCTCAAGCAGGCCCCCAGAGTTTGGCTTCAGCGATTTGCATCTTATATCAATCGAGTCGGGTTTTCTCATAGTCGTTGTGACTCATCTTTATTTATATACAGACAGGGGACGAATAATGCTTACTTATTGTTATATGTTGATGATATTGTACTAACGGCTTCTTCTGAGAGTTTGTTACATCAGATTATTGGATCCTTACATCAGGAGTTTGCTATGACAGATCTGGAACCACTTAATTACTTCATGGGTATCTCTGTTACATGCGATTCTTCAGGGTTGTTTTTATCTCAGAAGAAATATGCTATTGAGGTTTTGGAGAGGGCTCATATGCTTCAGTGTAACCCATGTCGGACTCCTGTTGATATTGAGTCTAAACTAGGGGTTGATGGTGATCCAGTCTCTGATCCGACTTTATATCGGAGCCTTGCGGGTTCTCTAAAGTATCTTACTTTTACTAGACCGGATATATCTTATGCAATTCAGTAGGTTTGTCTTTATATGCATGATCCTCGGGAGCCTCATTTCTATGCTCTCAAAAGGATCTTGCGGTATGTTCAGGGCACTTTGGATTATGGTCTACAGTTATTTTCTTCGTCTACTACAGACTTGACTGCTTATTCAGATGCGGATTGGGCATGTTGCCCCACCACACGGAGATAGACCTCTGGTTACTGTGTATTTCTCGGAAACAATTTACTTTCTTGGTCCTCTAAGCGTCAACCGACGCTTTCTCGCTCTAGTGCAGAGGCAGAGTACCGTGGTGTTGCCAATGCTATTGCCGAAACTTGTTGGTTGCGGAATTTGCTTCGTGAGCTACACGCTCCATTATCTACTGCTACACTTGTCTACTGTGATAGTGTTAATGTTGTTTATTTGTCGTGTAATCCGGTTCAACATCAACATACGAAACACATTGAGATAGACATTTACTTTGTCAGAGACTTGGTTGCTACAGGACATGTTCGGGTTCTCCATGTGCCATCTCGCTAACAGTATGCAAACATTTTCACGAAGGGGTTGCCATCAGCTTTGTTCGAAGAGTTTTGCTCGAGTCTCAGCGTTCGGTGCCCTCCCGGTCCGACTGCCAGGGGGCGGGGGTTGTTGGCCCATATCATTATGTTTTTGTGTAATGGGCTTTAACCCAAGTCTAGAACATTCATTATTCTGTTATATATTTGTACATTGTATTTGCAATCAATCAATCAATCACAATCACGAATTATATTGTTTCCATTAAGTGACAATAAGCTTATTTTAATGGGCTTGGATTTATGGAGACTTATGGCTTATAAAAACTTTCATAAGCCTATGTGACAAACGAAGCTTATATTTTAAGTTGACTTATTTTAAAAGCTTAAGTCGTTATAAGCCTCACGCAAACATAGCTTAAGTTGGAAGTTGTAGGTTGTTAGATTAGCTTTGAGGTTTATAAGCTTTGTTAGTCAAAACAAAGTACTCCGTATATCTTTAAAAAAATAAAAATAAAAATAAAAATAAAAAAAGAATAACTTATGTTAACAAGTTTGTGCGCAAAAAATGTCGTTCACAAAGTTCATATAAAACACGTCATAAGGCCTTTTTTTTTTATGTTGTTCGAAAGAATATATGAGCTTCCTCCAACATAGATGACTCTACAAAAAATTTAGCATCGAGTCAATTTCAATTTTTTTAATCTACATATTTTTTAAGTGGTTTTAATAGCATATAGAAATGGAATTACGTAACTTGTGTACTTAGCCGTACTTAGCCTTAACCAAACATATGGAATATGTAGACGGTTTTATGTAATTTTCAGGCTTGACCTTCATGAAGCATATGGAACATGACTAGTTCATCAATCCAACCATTACCTAAGCCAATATTGGTGTGGTCTACTCGTAGGAGGTTTATGACTATCATCATTAAAAAGGTAAAAAATCTCAAGTTAGTTTTTTATTTGGTGCAAATAGCTTTGATGTGGTCACACTAACATTGGGCGAAGCTTTGCGGAGACAATGAGAGGTTGCTCCCTAAAACTTCAATACTTTGCCTATAAAAACTGTTATTTTTCTAGTAAACATTGAATGTTAAAAAAATTTATGTATTTGGTCCTCCCAAAATATGCCAGTACACATTTTGGCCCTTCCAAAAAAATATTGAAGCTCCGCCATTGCACGCCGCCTCTTCTAAAAAGTTTTACCTGATTTGTGTCAGTGTGGCGGTAGGCACAAAACCACAGGATTAGTCGGCCAGAAATCAGAAACCATCGTTAAGAAAATTTGACAAGTCATTGCTTTTTAGACCAAGCTTTATGATGATCAAGAGTAAACACAGACAACAAAGAATGTTGGCTACGCTTGATTGTGTATAAAATCCTCCAAACTAAGCCTACTAAAGCTTCAACTTAGATTTGGAGATTGGGAAAGACCATTCAAGTCTTTTCCGATATCCAAAATCATAAAAAGTAGCTAAAACTCCAAACTTTAACTCGTTTTTAAGGCGCGAGTTATGATTTTGTCATGAACCAACAAATGTATTGTTCATAAATTATCAATGATGCTTATATTGTATTGAGAACACCCCTAGGATGGTTAAATTCACTCAATTCACACATATTTTAGTACTTGATTGTATCTAAACATAATCCAAAGGAATATATTGATTACAAAACCTTGTGATACAATAGTTAAGTAAACAAAGTGTTCTTCAAATTTGAAAGTAATTTAAAACATTTTAACTCATTTTATGGCATGTAGGTAAAATCTGTGACAAAGAACTTTCTATCAATGGAAAGTCAAAGACAATGTCTTCATCATTTGGGTGCCACAGGGGCCACCAATAATGTGATCAAGGTCAAATAGGATTTAAATTTTCGGTATATAATGCAGTATGCAACTAGGCACAAATACAGTCAATGACTCTTTGCCAGAATACAAAACATCATAGTTTTGTCTAAAATTGGATCATCTTTTAACATTTAACAGTATATCTTTAAGATACCTTGACGACTGATATTGCTAAAACGTTGATATAATGTTATAGCTGTGCTGTAACCTTACACTTATCACGGAACTTTATCTATACAAAACTTTTTCATATAGAAAAGTAAGTGTCGATTTAAATGCTAGAACCGAATAAAGTATGGCAGGGAGAACTAGAGAAGAGAATATGCTTATACTGAAAACACCTCGGTATGACTTTTTGAAACCTTATTCCGTTTATTGCCTAACGAGTTAAGGTCTAGAAAATTATATTTCTGAAAATTTGTGTACTTTTTACTTAAATAAAAGATTTATTGAATATTAAATAAGTATAGAGTGGAAACCGTGTATCGAGTAGTTGACCTTAATAGCACATTATTGGCTTAATTAAATCGAGTTTATAGTAAATGAGCAAACACATGTATTGTGTAGTTGGCATAAGTATAATGATGCTGACAGTGTAAACCTACTCAACATGATTTATGAATAACCCCGCGATTTACCTCTTAGGTACTGTCTAATATATATGAAACCGGTGTGATTTGGAGTTTTAAACTACTAGTGTAACCTTATATTGTAACCATTATTAATGTTAAAAAAGGTCAATGTGGATGAATTTACTGTAAAGAAAAGATTTTGATATATCTAGTTTGGACTTTGGATCTAGCTAGGAGATTGATGAATATACAATTCGTCAAGCTCAAGAAAGTCATCGTTTATTATAAAACTTCAATAATTGAAAAACTGATTCAAAGTATTAGTATCTTGTATATATTATAATCTACGTGACAAGTGATCTTTTAAGGATTATAAAATGGGGTTGACAGATTCACAGAACATGACAATTCCTGATCTGATTGCATCAGCCATGAGCACACTAAACATATAAAATCAACCTTGTTTTCATTTGTTGCTTGATACCATTTTCAATCACAGATTCACAGGTCTGTTAACCCATCTTCATATTGTTCTGCGATTTGTTATATTCATGCAAGTACGCGTGTCGTGTGTTGATAGATATATAAAGTCAAAGCTTTTTCATCGTTTTTTTAACGATGGAATCATGATCATTTATTTCTGTTTATGTATATTGTTGTCTTATATTATATTGGTTTATGAAAGTTTGTTAAAGTGCTTTCAGTTGAAGACGTTCGAGGGTTGAAATGAGCTTTCTTTTCGATATTTGCTTAAAATGATCCATTTTGACCCAAAAGAACTACTAGTTATAACTGCCAAAAGAATACAAAATTTCGAGTTTTTTTTTTTTTTTTTTTTTTTTTTTTTAAATAACAAGAATGTGAAAGATTCAGACTGAAACTTCCTTTTTGTGATTGATTTCAGATATTTATCTGCATTTTGTTCTTGTTTCTGCTGTGTTTATTGGTGCATACACATTGGTAGTTGACCAACCATGAAAACCATGACATTAAAAGAATGTTGTTGTTTCTTAAAGAAACTACGAAATCCTAGTCGAATTATCCAACATGCTCTTCTTGCTTCCGAGACATCATGTTAGTAGCAAAAATTTACATATTTGACACATAATTTAGTGCGAGTTAATCTTATTGGCATATTTTTGTTCCACAGTTACCATCAATGAAATAGAGGCATTATACGATCTTTTTGAGAGATTAAGCTATGCTATCATTGAAGATGGTCGTATACACAAGGTATTATAAAAAAATAAGTTATAGATGTATATGAATCATGAGTTTTGATGGCAGTGCTCTCATTGCAAAAAATAATGGAAAATCATTCAAATGTGTCTTTTCTGCATTTTATGAACAGGAAGAGTTCCGGCTTGCTCTTTTCAGCAATAGCAACATGCAGAATCTGTTTGCAGATAGAGTGAGTACTCAGTTTTCGAAATTTTCTTATCTCAAATGTGTTATTTCTGCATTAAACGTTGAGAGTTTTTAATCGTTTCGATCTAGGATGAATCTTATGTTAAGGCTATCAACCCAAATGTTTTGATTTCTTGATTGCATTACTGCAGCTGTTTGAGTCATTTGACATCAAGAAAAATGGAGTTATTGAATTCGATGAATTCGTTCGTTCGCTAAGCATCTTCCATCCTAATGCACCAGAATCAGATAAAATTGAATGTAAGATACCTTTAACACAAGTTGATGATCTATTGCCACAAAACGAGTTTATTTTACTTCTAAAAGTCGTATTTGACTACTTTTGAAATTTGTGAGTCATCGTAAATTCATTGATGCTGACATTATACAATATCATTGCAGTCATGTTTAGATTATATGACTTGAGGCACACTGGATTCATAGAACGCGAAGAGGTAAATTAAAACACACTAAAGTTCCGACCTTTAGTTGATGTTTAACTTTTACTGAACTCTGATCTTGGAAATACTTCAAAATTTGAAGTTGAAGGAGATGGTAGTGGCTCTCCTGAGTGAAATGGATGTGAGTGTATCAGATGAAGATATCGAAGCTATCCTAGATAAGGTAGTAATCATGGTTTTAAGGCTTTAGTTATAACTTTATAATCTTCAACTTTTGACATTTTATTCGTGATCTTTCATGTTTTTGTCTTTGACCGTTTCCTCTTCTGTTTGATCAGACACTTTTGGATGCAGATCTAAACGGGGATGGAAAGATTGATTTAGAAGAGTGGAAGATATTCATCTCAAAGAATCCATCCATTCTCAAGAACATGACTCTTCCCCTTCTTAGGTAAGTCTCAATTGTCTAGTTTGTATTTTGATCATAACTATACACACTTGTTTATTTTTCGTTTATTTGTTTTTATACAACAGGGAGATCACTCAAGCCTTTCCGAACTTCGTCTTGAATACTCAAGTCCGAAACCTAGAAGTAGAAGTATAGGAGGCAACAACTTCCGATGTCTACTAGCAATTTTTCTGTGTATCGTCTTTTAAATTCTATAAATATGCTGATTCATTTCCCTCATATGTCCGTATTCACTCGTTAATCTAATATTTGCAAGTTGTATGACCATTATAACTTTTTAAGTAACATCAAATAACATTTGATTAGTTTAAACCACAGTTATTAATTATCATTGAACCAGTACTAGAAACTACTCACAACCAAGCAGTTAACATAAAGCTTCGCAGCATCTCATTAGTATGTGCAACTGTGCAGGTATATGTGAATATGCACTAATGCACGTAAACACTGCTAGTTCGTTACATAAACATCTTTTAACCGCAATCTAGCAAGTTAAAACCAAAATGTACCAACACGTTCACCTTAAAACAGAAACACACAACACACTGAAATATAAAGAGCAGGTGTCATCATTACGAAACAGTAATATTACATAATCACAAATTACACCATCATTAAAATCAGATATCATAAGGTTGCTTCCCAGTGAACTTAACTTCAATAGGACTAACATTCTTCCCAATAGACCTCATGTTTTGACCAACACCTTGCCTTCCAGCGTTGACTTTTTCAGGGTAAACACCATCTTTAGGATGCAAATATTGCACTTCACCATTAGGAAACACCCTGTAAAACTGATACTTAATCTTGTACTTTGATCTCAACCTAGTACCTAAAGCCAAACACTGTTCCTTCCTAGCCAACTTCAACAAGTTTGGTCCTTCCCTCATGATGGCTGCACCACCTGTGGGCATCTCAAAGATTTGTTCTTTTGGTGATTCCCATGTTATGACATAGAACTCTTCCACCTGTGCTTTTCTTAGAAGCCCACCTGTGCTTCCTGCAAAGATGGGTGATGGGGTGTTTGGGTCTAGCTCAGGTGGTGTGAAACCAGCTGGTGCTGGCTTAGGTGGAGCTTCAGCTGGTGCTGCACCATCTGCAGCTGTTGCTTTGATGGTGAAGGTTCTGGTGGAGAGGTTGAGGTGCTTGGTGCTTGTGAAGGTGGTTTGTTTGAATGAGTTTGAGAGTGTTGGTGTGAAGAGTGAGGCTTGGGTTGCCATTGCCATGATGGTTTTATGTTTGTGTCTGTGTGCTTGTGTTTGTGTGTTGTGTTCTTGTGTTTGTGTATGTGGGATGTAATGAAGTAAGTGTGATAGATTCTGTGGAGATGAGTTGGATAAGGTGATATGAAATAGCCAATGAGAATGTGGTATTTTGATATGGTTGCATATCTTGCTATTTTGTTTTTCTTTTTAGGATAATTTTATAATAGAAATATTTGTTTTCTATTCTGAATAAAGTCTATGGTTGTAAAGTAACCAAACTTTTGGAAAGTTTTCAAATGACCACTTAAGTTTAGAACTTTATTAGAAGATTAGGAATGGACTATATATAACAAATGATGTTTTACACATCAACTTGAAGCTTAAAAATTCTAAGACAGTTCTAGGTTTCTACTGTATATGTTAGCTTATTCACTTTGATATAATTACAAAAATCTCATCTGATTACTTAGCCAGCTTCTGTATTCTCATATAGTCATAAAAACATTTCAGGTAAGCAATATCAGACAGTTAAAAGGGTTTATTTATCTTTATCTTTACTACATAAAATAGAAAAATGGTCAAAGGTGAAAGTGAAAATTGAAAGTTGAAAGTTGAAAGTCAAAGGTGAGATAAATGTATAATGTAATTAATACTCTTATTAAAACACCCCATTACTTAAAAGTACATTGATTTATTCATATTGTACAACCAACTAAAAGCATATTCACCAAATTAAATACAAACAATTAAAACACCCTATACTAAAAAGTACAATAAAATTTTCACAATATACAATTTAAACAAGTTACAACAAAATCCAGAATATAAAATAATTAAACACACTGATTAATGTTATTTTTAAAACACCCTAAAATGAAAAGTACGTGTTATTATACACATTATACAAATTAATAAAACACACAAAGTTTCATACAAGCTAACAAGTTGATGGTACATATAGTTTTGAAAACCGGACCGGACCAACGGGTTCAACTGGGAACCGGTTTCGCCACCGGTTCGACTAACCAATAAAAGTAATCCGAAAATGAACCAAGAGAACCCGTTGAAACTGATACAAACTGGTAAATCAGGCCTCATCGAGATCTATTTCTCCTGTTAATCGTCACAGGGTATCCGCGTATACTATATATAAAGGAAAAAACAAAAAGTAAAAAGTTGAAACTAAAAATAGAAATGTTGAAAACATATATTTCAAAAGAAAACTATTAATACACATCGAAAACCGAGTTGACCCGGGATGCTTCAAACCCGACGGGTTGACCCGGTTTAATTTCACCCATGTTCAACCCAACCCGTCAGGTTGACCCGGTTTAAATCGATTCATTTTTCGACCAAAACGATTCAACCAGTTGAACCACCCGGGTCGACCCGGGTTTCAAAACATTATGTTTAATACCCAAATCTTCAAACTTTTATTATTTTTCGTTTATAACCCATAAACATTTTTTTATCACTAAACGATCTGTCAAATCCCGTTGCTATGCACGGGTACTCGTCTTTAACTATATGTATATATAACTACCATTAAAAATTCTAACTAATATTAAATGAAAACAGATTCGGCATATTCAATGTTGGAAAGTCAATACAACTTTTTATTATTATTATACATACAAAGCATGTATCCAGTGTTTTGAAACTTAAAAAGTGAGTAATGTTAAATTTCTAAAATTCCTCTCAAACTAAAATTTCTATATAAAAATTCAAAGAATTTGTCCTTAATGAAATAGCTACTATAACAATTCACACCTAAAATTTCAAAGAAATGTATGACACATTTTGACAACTTTTACTAATGTAATTTCCCAAAATATATATATATATATATATATTTTTTAATTTATTTAATCTTAACACTAATAATTTCTAAAATTTTATCAACATATTTTATTTTATAAGGCACCATACTACAACTTATTTTTTTTTATTGTTATGTTACTTCATAGTGTGTGTATCATATGCGATCTCAGTTATTAAATATTGAAATGTGTGCAATGACCATATGATTTTAAAAAATATTGTTTTGACATTTATATATAGTTGAAATTGCAGAGATATTGTTGTGAATAACTTGAATGTTTACAATCACAAAGCATTGTATCGATTTATTATATAGTCACGGGGTTCATTTTTTTGTTCTTGTTCTTGCGCATTAAATACGTTAAATACAAATCCGTTTCCAAATATTGCTATAATGATGGTGATTGATTTGTGCTTTAATCATTGATTGTTCCGGCGCATTAATTTCAAAGATATACAAAGTTTTCTGAAATAATTTGGTCAAAATACATTATACAACCGGTGTATATATTTTTGTTAAGTTTCTTTGGTTTGAAGTTTTTTTGATTGTGTCAAATACCGTGCATTGATGGATGATAACTACAAAGTGAAGTCAATCAAAGAGTTCGGTCAAAGAGGATTCAACACCTCATATGCCGTGTACTAAGAAATTTTACACGGCGAGTAACGTGCATTGTTAGTTATCTCATAATGGATGTAATGTTTTATTTTCAGTTTCAATAAATATTTTTATATGATCTTTGATACACGTTAAGAATTTTTGCTTCAATTGAATTATCGCATGTTACGAAACACTTACCACAATATCGCATATCGTTAATTATCTGCCACTAGAAACCGCTGCCGCTAGGCGCGGGTACTCGTCTAGTATAAAAAACTGATAAGAAAATAGGCGGCATAAATAAGCAATACAAGACACCCCATGAAACATTCAAACATCACAAGTATAAGCTCCCCTAAGATATCAGATTTGATTAAGTTTTGTCCAATACTGAGTAACAGGGATAATTTTATCTCTATATGATACCATTTTGATGAGAGTATTTACGTTAGCTTGTTTCAAAGAGCTTTGCAAGAATACTTTTTTACACCTTCAAAACTTGATAAGCCCTTATAACAAGTCTCTTGCAAAAGAAAAGCGTGGTTACAAATAAAGACCGAAGAAAAATAGTATAAGCACAAATTGACACTAAATCACCCAAAAACTAGTACATGTGAATTTGATTGTGCAACTATTTTGGGGCATTTCGTGAGTTAGTTAATAACTAAGAAATAATGAAACAATAACATTCTGCAACGCGAATTTGACCCTAAATCATAAAAAATAAAAAATAAAACACCCAAGATTAAAATTTGTACAAAATGCAATACCATATGCAATAAGTTTGACCCCAAAATAGTCAAAGCAACTCCTTTTGACCCCCAATAGTCAAAGAACTGCAATTATCATCTGTAGGTTCTTGATTCCAGCTGCTGATCAAGTCTCCACCACTGATGAAGACCATGAGCTTCCTTTAAATCACGAGCACGTTTCAAATTCACTGTCAAATTAGCTGACGGAAGAAGATGAATCGGTTCATGTGACTCCTTCCCGAACGCATCCATAAATAGACCTGCAATTGAATGCTGTGCAGCCAACCGTTCAACTCCACCTGCTCCGATACTACCCATCTTTACTCTATGTCCAAAATACCCAATATACTCTGAACATATATGATCACGTGGATTCACATATAAACACGGGACCCAAGCTGCCAAATCAAGAAACGAGTTATTTGACCCATTATTTCTCTGCTGATGATTCTTTTTAGCCTTCACAGCAACAGCTAGTCCTGCTGTCACAAAACTACCGGCAATTCTGAGCCCATGTTTGACTTTCTTGTTCTTAATAGACTCAACTGGCGCTGAAACGAACGGTGGATTGAAAAGATGAGATTCGAGTAAAATCCCATTTTTTACCATGTTCTTACCCGCAAGCATGGCCATTGCTGACCCAAGTGAATGACCCACTAACAAAATATTTGTATTACCAGAAGCAATCAAGTTTCTAACAGCTTGCATAGCGATCTCAAATCTTGATGATCGATGTAATATGTTTCTGACAAAATGGAGGTCTAATTGCAAGTCTCGAGTGAATGCATCACCTTTTGTCAATGTGCCTCGGAAAGCAATGATATGGGTCGGGGTTGCGTGTGTGGAGAGAGTGTTGTGGTCGAGTGAAGGGTCTGGTTTAAATTTGTATACGGCGCCAAAGATGGACGAGTCAGCATCGTCTATTAGTAAAGTCTGCACCTCAAAGTTGAAGAAGTTCCACCATGGAGGAGCAAGAGCTTCTGGACCGTGGCGATTTTCTTGGCGGTCACGTTGCATGATGTATACACCTTGTACCATGCATGCTGCAACCGACCTTCGGTGATCCACATCCGTCCTGAATCAGGGAGGCAACTATTATTAGTCTATTACTCCGTACGTACCAGTTATATGTATTGTTCATGCTGGTCTCATAAATATGTTGCCCAAACAATACGTATGATGATGAAATGTCGATTATCAGAAGAAGGTTAAAGGTGTTACCAGTCAACGGAAGTCAAGTGTAACGGCCCTGAAAGGTTAAAAGTGTCCCTTTCTAAAGCCATTGTCCTTTGTGGTTTGTTCTTGTATTAGTCAAAAGTTAATACTGAAACATACAAACATATAGAAACAAATTAGCACATATTTAACCTAATCAAAAAAAGGCAAACTAGATAAACTTTCTAACGGTCAAAAGAATATATTCACCCCTAAATTAGCATATTATATGATAAAGTAAGTAACATTTATTGACAAGTTCAAAAAAAGGGGGGAGCATATATTGACGCCTTGACGGTTGTAGTTATTAGAGTGTTTCTTATGATGTGGTAATTCTGACCTTTTAGCCGACTAATCCACTCGGTTTAAACTTTAAACCCACCGCCAAATAACAGACTAAAAACGGGTAAAACCCTCCCTTTCACACTTAAGTGAGGATAGTCACAAGGCGTTTGCCACTAGGCCACCTTAGGCCGTACATAACAAATACTTCCATTTGTATAATTTGGCATTTGCACACGCCAAATTATAACTAGGGTGTCATGAAAATACAAGATTATATAAAATATGAACAAACTTTTTTGTTATCATGTGGGGCAGGTAGCGAAAAAAATTGTAGTGTAAATTTTTAAATGTCTGGCTAGTTTTGTAATATTCCCCCTTAACGAACCGATTTGTAATGTAGTTTCTAAGAATTATCAAAGTTTGCCCCCTCGGCCATAACTTTCTGATTATGTACAAGCCTAGAATGCATCAATAGAAATAATTCATTTTACTCCCAAAAAGTAAAAAGTAAATTAGTACAAACAAACAAAGAATCAAGCCTAAATGAATGCGAATGTTACTACAAGTGAAATAAAAAAGTATATGTACATAAACTATGGAATTCATTACTAGACACAAAGTAATACTGGGTTAGAAAATTTAAAGAACGGTATTAAATAATTGGAGGAAAATGTACCTGAGATCATACGAGGTTGAAGATTAGGATCTAATGAAAAAATATGTGTTAATGAAAAAGATTGGGAGGAAGATGGAGGTGTTTTTTTATTATGTCGGTGATGTTGTAGCTGTAAACGCAACATACGTGTAACGTACTGTTTATATATTTTATACACTAGTTTTTATAATTTATCAATCAACACATTTTATTCTTTTCATTATTCTTTTTTAGCATTGTACATCATGCATTCAAAAGTTGTATTTTGAGTATATATATGTGATTTTCATGTTTAGATTGGGTAAATATGAAATTATCCCTTTTATCATTTATCAATCAACACATTTTATTCTTTTTATTATTTTAACTTTTTTTTTTAGCAAAATATGCCCTTTTAAATTTAAACCCTGCAAATACTTAAAATTCTAAACGTGTTTATTCTTTATTGTCACGTAATATATATTGTTAAAAAAAACAGCCTTTGGTACTCTACTCGTTTTAAATTATAAGTCTACTTCCAATTCAATTTATAAAAAGTTTAAAATCTCTTCACTAAGTATTATATTTACCAATCAAATATATTCTCTCTACACTAAAGTTTCTTTTGATCGGTTATAATATGAAATTAAACAAATATTTTGATACAACTTTCAGACGGATGGAGTATTATCCCAAAAAACAAACCATCTCTACCCGGAAATAAAAATAAGTTGTACCCTTTCGCTTTTGAATCACGCCAACAAAAACAATCGGTTTAATAAACATAATTACTACTCTACAACTTACCTTTTTTTTTTAAATGATAATTGTACCTCTGTAAAGTATTTAATGATTTGACTATCACTTACCTTTGAGATAAACTTGGAGCAATGTTACCTTATCATTTCCTTTTTTTTTTCACTTCTCTTTCACACTCTCACACATGAAAACACCGCCCTCAGTCACTCAAGCTAAAAGCTCACTTTTGTAAACCACCATATTCAATTAAAAATCACCTCCACAATTTACAGAATCCAAAATGACATTCAAATACTCAAATCCATGTAAAAATGCAAAGATACTTTTATTTTCGTAGGTTTCATCGGCGACGAAAATTCCTGTCTAATTTATGATTGTAAATACCATTTTCGAGAAGAACTAGACAAGAAGTTTAGGTAACAGCTTTAATAATGGTAGAAACTTTGGAAACTAACGAGTTGCAAACATTGGACAAGGAATTTAAGCGTAATGGTATCTAGCTATGTTGTAAAAATCGGTCCAGGCGGCCGATTAATCCCCCCATAATCGCTGATCGCTCACTATGCGCTTTGATTTATCATAATCGGCCTATTTAATTGGTTTGGTCAAAGATTACTTAAAAATCGATCAACAAACTGATTAATCGGAAAAATCTTTCTAATTGGATTAATTGAACAAAATCACTTAAAAATCGTTCAACAAAATCTCTTAAGAATCGGATAAAATCACTTAAAAATCAGTCAATAAACCGATTAATCCGTCAAAGATTGCTTAAAAATGGTCAACAAACCGACTAATATCTATGTTTGACTTTGAACTTTGAAAAATTATGTATTATGTTTATATTTGAACACTGAACTTTGATGCACTATGCTTATCTCATACATATAATATAGTATAATATCTAAAATTACAATTTTGTGCATTAAAATTCCAACCCGATTAATCCCCGATTAATCCCCGCCTAACCGATTAATCGCTAGGCCCTACTCGACCGCCTCACTAGCGCCTAGCGATTTTTACAACCTTGGTATCTAGTTCATTGGGCGAGCAGATAGTGTTGATTTAGTTTCAGGATGAGATAGTTCTGTGGGATGCATAATAGGGAAAGTTATTAACCACTACAGAATCTAAGAAAGTTGGCGCTAAAAGGAAGATTAATTCAAATAAAAAACTGGAAATGTGTCGTAAGAAGTCTGTACAACAACATTAAACAGTACATTGGCTAAATAAGGCTACTTTGATGTCTCCATGTTATTAATCTTGAGCTTTCAATCTTCTTAATAATATGTAAAACACTTTCTTTGAAGCAAAATAGCTTTCAGGATTCCATTAATTTCTGAAGGATTGCCTGCACAAGTCATAGCCAAAGAGTAGTTAAGTTACCATCACGTAAATCCCAAATGAACAAGTTTGTTTTGTTTATACCAATTTCCATCACAGATAAATTTCTTGGTGTCATATTTTGCGCATCAGTGACCCACAATATGGAACCATAAATATGACTTGCATAAACAGAACCTAAGCAAACTTACTGGACATGAACGATTTGATTTCAACCCTTGATGCAGTTCTGAAGGTGCAATTAGCAGCTTCACTGAACGAAACTCAATAGACTGATTGTGTCCTCTATCTGCAAACTCTATTAGCTGACGTTCAAGAAGATGCTCAAAGGCCTGCACGTTATGAATTCAGCACATTAACTTTAAAGTATATAATGGCAAACATTGATACTAATAGTACTATACAGAAAAGCAAAATTTACCCGTAAGCATACACTACGTGAATAGTTATCCGAAGTCTGGAACGAATCATGTATAGTTTTGTACTCTGCAAAAGATATTAGCTATAAGAAATCACTAGAACAGCTATAGGTTTCATTTGTTGGTCATGTTTGCACTAACCTTTCATGACAGAATTGAAATTATATGATTCTTGTTCTTTGACTTCCAACCTTTTCATGCAAACCATTATATAAAGCTCCAGAATTGAGCAATCTGCAACCAAATCATAGATTAAAATCAAAATAGCATGTAAATCTTGTTTTTCATATCTTTAGGACAGAACGAGCAGCTCATGAAACAGAAGGGGTACCTTTTAAACAATCCAACTTAGGCTGGCGATGGATGGTTGAAAGTGCAGATTTAAAGTTGTCAAGTGTCATTAAACCAGTTTTCAAATCAATGTAACTTACCGCAGAAAACCTAATGAAACAAAGCTTGACTAGTAAGTTTTGGAAGCTAGTCAAAGTATAATGAAAAGCACTAAACAAAGTTCAAATTTTCAGAATATAGAAAGAGAAACGTACAAAAATCTCAAAAAGTTACTAAACGTGGAGTCGGAATCTGATAATTTATCAATGACCTCAATCAGTCTTTTATCTGCTAATATGTTCTGGGACATGTCAAGGAATATACACTTGTGATAAAACTAATTGTTAAGAGTTTACATATGTAAAACATATGATTAAATCTCATAGTTCATTTGAGTAAAAGAGAAAGAAAAGGATACTGAAATTCTTGAATTAAATTCCGATACGTAGTCAGGAGGGAGACTTGAATCTGTTGGCAACAACAAAATGTGTTTCGCTAGTCTGCATCACAAACACACAAATGTCAAATCAAAGACTTCTAACTTTAGCAAACTTTAACCCAAGAAAACATATGATTGAATGACAATCACCTCTGCAAATCCTCCTTTTGGGGAGGAAGAAACAATAGTTTCCTATGTGAGAAACGAGATCTTACTCTTTTCTCCAACAATTGATCAGCATCCTGCATGGGTACACACACATAGCCTCAAATTTTGACATCGTTTATATGCAAGTTTCTGCGAGTATTGAGAATAAAAACCAATACTGAAGTATAAAATTAGGCTTCTAACATACCAATCGACAACTAACTCCAATGACAACAGCTTGTGACGATACAGATTGCATGGCATCCAACAAGCTATACAGTAATCTTTGCTTACCCTACATTGATATGTTTTATTTTAGGAACGTGAAGAAAAGAGGGAAAGAATTATAAAAAACAGCAATAAATTCTATACTTTAAGGTGAAAGAAAACAGCCCAAAGAAAACAGCCCAACAACTACAATCAGTATGGTGACTTCACCTGAGCAAAAAGGTCAAATTCGTCCAGCACAAATATTACTGTCTTGTGTGCTAATCCACATTCTCTGAAATGAAGATCATTATTAAGTTAGAGAACACTCTGTCATCTGCTGAATCTGGAATCAATAAAAGTATTTCCTTCCATCCCACTGAAATAGGAACGCTTGATTGTTCCCGTATTTTAACAGTTATAATTCAGCCAAATATGTTCTATGATAGAAAAGCAGGGGAGTCTTATATCACCATATCAACATCAAGAGTTCTTTGTGATGATAAAAATGGCAAGTAAACAGTTTTTAAAACTAAAACTAGATATTGTAATTGTCATGGCCCTAAAGGTTGCGGGGTGGGGGATATATTTACAGAAAAATACACAAAAGGAGAATGTAATTCAAATAAAAAAACTGACCGTAACATGTCTATCATGAACTGAGAATTATCATCAAATGACGCCTGCCATACATACAAAAGGTGATGAATACCAAGTTATTGTGGCTCATATTTATCATTTTGATAATAGACGAATTAGAGATGGTACCATTTTGGAAAACATCAGTTCGTGCTCGATACATAGTTGTCTAGCAATTTCCTGAAACGAACATGAACATATATCAAACGAGAAAAAAAAGACGCGAAAAGGACAAAAGACCTACTTGACATTTACAGAGAAATTTCTTTGCCTAATTTCTATTGAAGAAATCACAATTTTTACCATATTGTGTAAAGCAACCTACTGTCATATGAAGCTGATGTAAACGCCTATCAAGAGTGCGAGAGTTTTCTTAAGCACATTCCTATGAATGTTTATTTATATTAGCATATTCGATAATCATAACCAACTGACAGAGATATTCAAGCATTTTCGTAAATGCAATACATGCAAAGCTACTTAGGAAAATTTATGTCGCAGTGATGATGGCCGTACAATGGTGGACCCAGGACCAAGAGTTATCAGGTTCATTTTATGAAAAGTATCAAAAATCGTAACCCAAAAATTAAAGATCAGGTATTCAGGTTCATTTTAGAAAAATTGGTATATTTGTCATAATTAAAGATCAAAAATCCCTCGGTCCGCCCCTGTGGCAGTTCATGGCTAAACCATCTTATTTCTTTCAAGTAAACCCTATATTTTAATTTGCTACCAAGTTCTTATGTAATACTATATTGTTCTATAAAAAGTATCGACACAAAAGCTAATACGAAAACAACTAAAGGAACAGTTATTGTAACCTCACCTTTATAGCACAATTATCATCACAGTGAAGCAGCCCGTTGAGTTTAATCTAAATAAAACAACCACAAAAAGACCACCTAATTAGACCTCAAAACAAACCATAAATCACAAATTTATATTTACGGACATGACATACCACTGAAATCATTTCAGGATACTCTTTCAACAAATCCTCCAAAACAAGATCCAATACCTAAACACACACCATATTTAAATAAATCAATCAATCAAATTTTCAAACTCAAACTAAAACTAAACCAACACTAAGAAAAAGTAAATATTAATCGTACCGCGATTTTACCGCAACCTCGAGGGCCTAAAAGCAATATTGAATTGTTACATGCCTCAGTTACCGAACTTGATACTATAAACTTCAACTTACTGTCATTAATCCCCAAATTAGATATATAAAAACTAGGATTAAGTTAATTAATGGTAAATTAACACACCTGTAGTTGCTATCTGATGAATCGTTATAGAGGGAAAAGATGAAATTAGGGTTACAGATTCTTGTACGGAGGAGTACAACTGCTTCTTCTGCTACTGCTTTTTTTAGGTTCATTTTTTTTTTCTTCTGATTATTTTTTTTACTCCGGTGAATGACCGATCTGAGACTTATAAATTGGCGGTGACTGATGCAAAAATGGCGGGAAAAATGATGTCTGGTGGTGAGGCTTTTAGAAGGGCCCATTATATTTGGGCTTTTATATTCTGTTGGGCTCTTTGTGAGTGTGCCCTGTTTTTATGGTGGGGGCTGGGGGTGTTCACGGATCGGGTAATATCCACAGTAACCGAAAACCGAAACCGAAAATAACTGAACCGAATTCGTAACTGAACTGAATTGGTCAAAATCAAACCGAACCGAACTAAATATTCGGTTATCGGTTTGGATATGGTTTTGGCAATGAAAACCGAAAACCGAATTCATATAAAATATATATTTTTTCTATGTCTCACTAAAACTCTGTTTTAGTAATATAACATGATTTAAGCTTGAAAAAAATATTTTGTGCTAAAAATATATATAATTAAATAAAAATAATTAAAATTATATAATTCGGGTTATTCGGTTCGGTTTTCGGTTATAGGGGTTCGGTTTTCGGTTATTCGGTTCGGTTCGGTTTTCGGTTATACTCAGAAAAAAAATTTAACCGAATTAACCAAACTAATAAACCGAATAACCCGATAACCGAACCGATGAACACCCCTAGTGGGCCGGGGGAGGATAAATTTTGAAGCTTTTCCCTGCTCAAGCCAAACTGTCAACTCAGCGTCATTTCACCATTTCTCTTTTTCACTCACACAGCCAGAAACACCCTCTTTGGTCACTAGAGCCAAAACCCCACTTTTAGAACCCATCATACCCAATTAAAGAAAAAATAAAAGATCTTCATTTGGCGCAAGCCAAATTTCTCATAAGCTCTTTGGCGGTGACTGATTAAAAATGGCGGGAATATTGGTCTCTGGTGAGGCTTTTAGAAGGGCCCACTTATATTTGGGCTTTTAAGTTCTGTTGGGCTCTTTGTGAGTGTGCATTATAAAGAACAAAACATTTTTCATTTGGCGCAAGCCAAATTTCTCGCGAGCTCTTTGGCGTCGCGTGGTCTCGGTGCAATGACACACCGGATTGGTGCCGGTGTCAAGTGGTTGCACCAGACTAAGGAAACCAAATACCTTACCATTAGGCCATTGTTGGTGGTTTATGAAAAGATACATGCGAAATATAACTTAGATGTAGAACTTTGAACTAATACAATTACTAATGTAACTTAATGAAAATAATAAGAATTTTTCTAACTTATTTAGGGGCGGCACAGGATAAGAAGGCAAATACCCACATAAATACACTTTTTATTATTTTATTATTATTATTATTATTATTTTTTACTCCGTAATACCTTTTGTGTGATTCCTAAGTTTTTTGTAAGTCGATGCTTTTAGGTCAGAAAAACCCAAATAGTTGCTATTTGATATTATTGTGTTATTAATCGTTTTGATATCTTATAAAAACGTGACATATAAACTTAAAGTGTGTTTGGTGTGTATATAAGAATGACTATAAAAATGCTTATTTTTATGGGTTTCGTACCCATTTTCAAAAACCAAACAATGTTGGGAATAATTTCCATACCTTCAAACCAAATATCCCCTTACTTTATCTCTCATGCCAACTAAATATTGTGAACTTATGCTTTAGCAGATGTTAAATAGTTGTTTGCTTTTGCCAGTTAGCATTATTACTAATAGCAATTGCTGATTATTTTTATAGTCTAAACAAATCTACAAATTGAATACACATTATGATCACCATTGCCTTCAATATTATGTGTTATACAACTTACTCATACAACCCAATAAATCAACAAACACTTGTTGAGATCAGATTTTAAATCACTTTTATGCTAATAAATACTACTATTAACGGATAACCAAATTACTTAGCACTTCGCGCTTTGCAACTGATATAATCCTCTACTAAGAACATGTAAATAACAGATATATAGAAATGTAGAACTTGAGACACAACGGATAAGTTGTTTTTCTCATGGCCGTTTATAGATCACCATGAAACGCCGCTGATTTCCATTTGTGCACTTCTGTATAACTCTAATCTCTTTGACAACGATGAACGCCTTTCCATGATTCCTGGATCTTCATCCAACAGTTTAGATAACTGAGCTGGCTGCAACAAAATAAACGATATTACTATACAAGGCCTTAAAGGAAGCAATAAGCGGACAGATAAAAAGGATGAGTGTTTAACTAGTTTTAAATATTAATGATGTCATTACTTTAACTAACTAGAGTTATTAAAACATAGAAGATCAAAGTAGTAACTTACTGTTCGTTGACCCAAGTCAGCAAAAAAGTGGTCAAGTAGGCTGCGTTTTGCTTCTCGCACTTGGCAATAAACCACAGATTTTGGAACTGAGTGCACCAGCCCTGAAAGTACCATATTCACATACTGCAAAACCGTCGTTCCTGCAATCAAATATAGTATTTAGCAACAAACTTTGTTTTTCAATATTGTGGCACAACTTTAAATCTAAGAGTTATGAAAAAGTAGAAGCTCACCAATTCTTCTAAGGTACATCTCGTTATATCTGTCAAAAATAGACTGTGTCGGATTCCCACCTTTCTCAAAGTCTTGAGGAAGGTTGCGAAAGAAGTCAACTGTTAAGTAGCAGCATTCCATGTCAACTAGCATTAGGGTCGCTTTTCTACTTTCGGTTTTCATTCTTTCAAGTGATTCATTCGCGGCCCGTTCCACTTCTTTTCTCAAACTTGGATACTGCTTCAATTCCTGATCAAATAATAATATCATAAACAACTGGAGGTGAAATCTTAGGCCATTTACTTTCATATGAGTCATTTTGGGTAGCATTTATTTTTAACTGGTCGGTTGGGTAAGAATTTTCAATCTATAAAAAAGTGCTACAAGAAACAAACCATGGTCTCACTGATTGCTTTTCGAACAAGCTCCTTTAAGATTATATCAACCTGAGATCTTTGAAAATAAGCTTCTTTTCAAGAATAATTGATTGAAAAGAAGAAAAAGCTATTGTTTTTCTGAGTTACCGCATTCACGGAGGCCTCAGCAGGCCCTTTGATAGTAACCAATGAAGATTCAATAATGTGACGGTATCCTTGTTCAGGAGCTATAAGATGTGGTTGATATCCGTCAGCTTCATTGATCAGTTTCTTGATATTCTCCGATGATAATTGCTTGTCAAACTGCAAACTTTTAAGAGCAGCAGGAAGTTGGCTTTCAAAAACATGGTAAATTTTATCTCCTCCGGATCGCCTGAACAATATGACATGCTAAAAATGAGTACCAAAAAGAAGCAAAGATTATAGGTGGTCGTGTCGGGTAAGCCTCAAATGGCCTTGGACAGATTGGCCCGAAACAATTTCTAACCTTGTTTGGAAATTTTATAGATAAGTCTTTTGCTAAATATATTATTACAGTATTGGCTCTATTTGCACACTTGACATATTTTCTTTATGCATAAATTTCTTTGATTCGAATTTGACCCGTTAGAAATAAGCATACCCCAAATTGACCCATTCATAACTAAATGGTCGAAATGCCCTGTGGTTAAGAATCGCATACTTACATTCCGTCTAGATGTTCTTTGTATATTTGATCAAAAGCACGGCATATATCCATTATCACAAGTAACTTTCCCTGCATTTTTTACTGTAAGCATCAATCCCAAGTAACACAAATTCATTATTCAGGTTATGCACTAAAAAATTATAAATTGTGTTCTTTCTACAACACATGTGACGGAGGCTTACACCAGCATCAGTTGAAATAGGCTTTCCTAGATGACTCAGTTCAGCTTCAAGATCAGCTACGGTTTTACTGATTAGGGACTGTAAACCCGGAATTCGGGATTTAATTACACCTTCTAAATGCTGAGAGAAAATCAAGTCATATGTCAACACTCATTTTCTACAACAAACAGGAAAATGATTCGTGACTGTAAACTGACCTTTGAAAGCATCTTTGCAAGATATTCAGAACCCATTCTTGAAGCCAAATGTTTGTATTCTTGGGTAGTAGAAAAGTATTCCCTTTCTTTACGCCTAGCAGAAGTCATATCAACCCTTTTGTAGATATCTTGTTGTGATCGATTAACAACACCAACCCATGGGAACTTTAGCCGATAAGATTTTCCATCTAAGATCTAAGAAAGAAAAAAATAAACACGAATAAGATCAACCCTAATACGCTTTGATCCAATAACACTTAACTTGTCATTAAGCAGAAAAATGATAACTTACATCGACTGCATCAGTACCCTTATCCATCAAATCGATTTTGGTCAAGACTCCAATGGTTCGATCTCCTAAATAAAAACTCAATCTTTATAAATTAGCATTTTGGAATGTTGCTATGTTTGAGAGTTTATACATAACACAAATGCATTTGGGTACCTTTGGGGTCCACTTCACGAGACATTTTAATCGCATCTGATGTGGCAAGATCTTGATTAGCAGGTGAAATTGCCAAAATAATGCAGTTTGGCTGCATCATGAAAATCTCATTAGCAGAAAGAAATCGATGATCGTATACAAGTAAGCATATGAAATCATACTACCTTTTGAATGTAGGTGCGGATCATGTTCTCAATATCTTGTACGATACTATCAGATTGTCCGTCTACATTCATACAAGATTTTTAGTTAGAATTAGCTTGTTTCATACCACAACGATTTGTTTCAGCCGGGAAACATTTTCTGCTTAACTTACCAACTGCAACTTTTGTGAGGCCAGGAAGATCAACCAGCGTCAGATTGACCACTGTCAAGATCAAAATTATCATCAAAACATGCTTAGCCAATTTGCTATTTGGCCTATGCTAGTAAAATATACATTGCAATGGTGCTGAAAATTATCATAAAGTTACCATTTGGAGAGTAGATACTAAGATGAATCGGGACGCTTGAAATTTGTTTGGTTTGCCCCGTTTCCCTGTCAGTCTCATCTGAAATCTCTTTTCTCACAGCAGCTACACATTACAACATCGCCACAATTGTTATATAGTGCATAATGTAATAAATAAAACGTATTGTTTGTAGTGTGTCTGATAAAAAAATCATGGATCCTTAAAGAATAATAAGGATGTACAAACATTTTTCCAGTTATTTACCAAGTAAAACCATACCAAAATCATAAAACTTTCTTGATGGAAGGTGGAGAAACTCTGCGTATTCTTTTCCGTTGTCTATCTTATGAAGCTGCAAAACAAGTGGACGTCGAGTAACAACTCCTGCATAGAAAAAAAGCACAAATGCACATCCTAAGCTCATGCCCAATGTGAAACTTTTATTATAATCTCAAATATCAGTAAATTTACTAAAGATAATATGACATATTGACAAACCTGATCCTCTTGGCAAGAAGTCCTTGCCAACAATACTTTCCAACACCGAAGACTTCCCTGAACTCTGTCACATTTATACAACAGATACGTACAGTATGTCATTTAGAGAAGCAAACCAAACTTACAACTTACATACAGCTATAGAAATGAAAGATAAGTGGTACATGCATATATTAAAGCATATGAAAGATAACTAACCTGACCACCAACAACGGCAATGGAGGGCAACGAGTCCCAAAGAGTAGGCAATGAAGTTGTATCGCCATGGTCTCCCAGTGCCGTGCATGCTCTCTGTAACTTGTTCACTAAACTTATTAAACTCTCCATTTATTTTATGTGTTTAAGTGTGTAAGTAAGAGTGTGCAAGCCTAGTTTCAATTGTTGGAGGGTTGCACTTCAACTTATATATACACATGTAAGACTCAATTATTGAATTTTATGTGGATTTGGAGCATAAGGAGACCTTTACAAATGGACCACAAATTGCATTGTTTTCATAAATTTAAGTTTATTTTCCATCCTTCTTCCACAAGTTTGTATTTTAGTCAAGTTTAACTTTTTGTGAGACTAATCTATTCTTTAACACAAGGTTTACCATTCACCTTTTTCTTGTATGAGGTGCCATTGGTGAGCTATTGGTGAGCCATTGATATGCCAACCTTACCGGCTAACATGCCAAACTTGTGCCAAATGCACCAGTTTGTGTTTTGAGCCAATGCACTAACTCAAGCCAAATGCATCTTTTTGTGCGTGTGTGTGTGTGTTTTGTTTTTATTTGTATTGTGAGTGAGTGGTATATTTGGTGGGGTATTTTGCGGGACCTACAGGTGATGTTAGTGGTGTGTTATGAGGGAGGGTTGTTTGAGTTATTGGTGTGTTATTGGGAGGTGTATGATGTGGCGCTAAGGTGGCATACCAATAACGTGGTATTGGGTCCTTGCATACCTTGTGCTCTAAGGTTGTCAATTACTCAGCAATATATTTTGTTAATCAAACAAATTAAGTTGGCTTGGCCTATGTAAAATTAACGATACCCTACAAAATGGTTGTTTAAGACTATCTCGTGTTTTTTAATCTTTGCAGGATTATATATGAGTACTTTAATTTCACAGTCCTTACATTTCTTGAGCTATCATAGAGTCATGATCATAATAAGTTTATCTACATCGAACTGTATGTACTCTCCGCTGCGTATTCAGTAAAATGTTGCAGAGAGTGAATCCATGCTTAAACATATATGAGTAATATTTTTGTTATACATATATTTCAATGAAAGCTACATAATGACAATACAATATTCTAGTTTATTTTCGAACCAAAAGTCTACACCACTTGTCCTCTTTGTTGGTGTTTACTACCTTTTATTTGTATCGAAGAAGTTTGTTCAGATATATTTATTCATTTGCATTTGTATTTTTGTGGATGCAACTTTTCATTTGGTTTGATGTTGATGTTTAGAGTGTCAACGGGTTTATGAAACTTGGGAAACATCACTGATTCGCAATATATTTTTTATGAGATTAGAGTACAACCATGACATAAAACAAAATGAAACCGGCTTAAACTACGTTTTTTTTCACAGATCACACTAGTTCTTTGTCTGGTATATTCCAACAGATTCGACACTAAAAACATAAATCTATTTAACTTAGCCATAAAGTTAAGACAATATCATGATATACGCGCTTACTTGACGAATCTTTAGAAGTAGTCTTCTTTCCAAAAGAAAAAAACTTGGAATCTCAATGCAAGATACTAACATAAGAACCACTTTTAGAATCAATACCAATAGAAGGGTTATATTTTAGTGAGAACCAATTTTAACCATTCTGGAACTGACAGACGGGTCCTAGACCGATCAAGGTTTGACCCATTAGCCATAAAAGCCGTTTGAGCATGACTGGTCATGAATGGGCTTAAGAAGCGTTCGTGTCACTTCATGATCCCTGGTCTATTGACCAATTCAAAATTGTTTCAGAACCATAAATGTATACAACAGATGGGATAACGAAAAGAAACCAACACAAAACAATAACCAAACAAGATATACAGAAACGAAAATCCTTACTAAAATAATATTGATTTAAAGAATAAAATAAACTTTTTACACAAATACCAATACTTTCATATACAAGAAACCAATCTATTTGTACGATAAAGGACTAACTTTTCTTAGCTTGATTGTACTTTCTGCGTTAACCAGACTACCTTAACTTCTATGGATAAGGTCATAAAACCAGAAAAGAAGAAGAAAAAAAACCAACCAACTATTAATTACAGAAAAGAGTAAGAAACTAGAAAAACATCACTCGTAACACTAAACCTAATGCTACTTCGGAAGATCCTTGGTTTATAACTTTTTCCAACTGTTCTCTGGTGCAAGCTTCATGGTAACCAAATAATAACCGTCACAAAACACGAACTGTCTAGATTTTACTTTCTTTGGCTTCCTCTTTGGTTAAATAGCCATACGGGTTTTTACTGGCCCAGTTCCACTGATCTCTGCACATCTCCTCTATTCCAAATTTTGCCCTGCAATTACAATGAATCCACATATAAGCATTATTTCAGGAGTGAAAAGTAAGCATCGCATCTTCATGTCTCTCATGACTTGCTGATAGTAGAAGTGGAAACTATAGCCCATGAAATTATGAACGGGTCAATTCGGGGTAAAATGAAATAAAAGTCCAAAAAGGGTTAACTTTAGCCCATTTATTACGAGTAGATTGTTACTGAAACAATATAAGATTTGTAATCATATTTGACACACTATAAAAAAAGAAAATAAGTTAACAAACTAGAGAAAAAAGCGTTCTGGGGCAACCCAGTCCATACTAAACTTGCCTTTTTTAACCCATAATTACATATTTAATATCCTATTAAAAAAAATACAAGATCACTACTTACTTCCAGTTCAACTCGCGTTCTGCCTTCTCTGTTGATGCATATACAACCTCAGCATCACCAGGTCGACGACCAGCCATTACAAGAGGAATTTTCTGGAGAAATACAATAAAGGTGTAAACTTTACATATAACCAAGAAAATAAACATTTATAAAACGTAAAGAATTTCATGATCATAATACCTTTCCTGACGCCTTTTCAAATGCTGCTACCATCTCCAAAACAGATGTTCCTTTACCAGTTCCCAGGTTGTAGACTTCGCAACCTAACAGAATGAGAGAAAACTTCAGTTAATCCAAAATTCAATTTTCAGTATATATTTTCTTCACTACTCTACGCATTCTGTCAAATTGATGATATTAACCATTTCATACATTATCCATCCGGGAAAAGAGACATACCTATCTTAGGGTCAGAAAGTTTCCTCAATGCAGCTGTGTGTCCATCCGCTAAATCTACAACATGAATGTAATCACGTACCTGTACAGAAATAAAAAGTCAGAACATTTATACAAACAAGACATTATAGTTTTTACTGATAGATTTATACAACCACCACAAATCTTATCAATTTTTGAATTAAATAGTACAGTAGCTAATTTGACTTTTTTAAATCAAAACATGGATGGCTACTTTAGCGATAAATAAATAAACTTACAACTCATAAATTAGAACATACCCCAGTTCCATCTTTGGTTGAGTAGTCAGTTCCAAATACTTTGAGTGTAGGTAACCTGCCAACGGCTACTTGCTGGACAAAGGGCATAAGATTGTTTGGGATCCCACGAGGATCCTCGCCAATATGACCACTTGGGTGTGCACCAACAGGGTTGAAGTATCGCAACAAAATAATTTTCCATTTAGAATCCGAAGTATATATGTCCCGGCATATCTCCTCGATCATCAGCTGTAAGGATTCATTTCTATTATTAGACCATAGACCATATTTCAAGTTGACCAAACAAATACAATGTTGACCAGTTTATACCTTGGTTCGTCCATACGGGTTGGCTGCAGATAATGGAAACTCTTCTGTGCACGGTACCTCCTTTGGCCAACCATAAACAGTGGCTGAAGATGAAAACACAAGCTGAAATGTTTGAAAAGAAAGGTCCATTAATAACTGTATACTTAAACTCATAAAAAAGTTAGAAAGGTTATAAAGAACAGATGATAAACAAGTACCTTCTTGCATCCATAGGCATTCATTACTTCAAGTAGAGTTAAAGTACCAATGATATTGTTGTTATAATACATCAAGGGCTTCTGCACACTTTCGCCAACTGCCTTTAATCCAGAAAAGTGAATCACTGCATTAAACCTGCATACCACAACGATGAGGTTCAAAAATTGGTGGTTAGTGCAAGAACCTTATACAAGGGCATGATATAAGAACAACTAGCAGAAAAGTGTTATACTTTGTGGAAGCAAATAGCTCCTCTAGTGCAGGCTTATCCCGTATGTCCATCTGCAGTGAAGATATTATATCAGAAATTATCTTGTTACTTATTCTAAAGTATACACGTATGCAACCACTTTACGCCAAACAACTTTAGATCCTATTCATGCAACACTATTCATTGTCCAGTGATTTTGGTTAAATTTACAATAAATCAATTAAATCCATTCTATCATATTGTGACAGACTGACAGCAACCCAAAGTCCATACATAATAATAAATAAAACTAAGTAAATAAATAAACCCAATTTTTTTCTCATTTAGCGTAGACATGTCACCAACATAATTGGAACTCCTATTTATACCAAAACTATGACATCAAATCACCTTTCACACTCGATGATTCAGACAGATATTAAAATGACATTACCTAAATGACTACAACTTTTAATTCGGTTACCTAATAATTAAAGAGATCATCTCGAACACTCAACTTATTCCCCTCAAAATTAAAGATACATCAAAACTGTAAACATCAAATTAATTGCATACTGTAGTAATCATCACCAAATTTGCATAATCCAGAATTGCCAAAAACTAACTCCTACACACAAATTATCATAACTTAGAAATTAAATTTGCAGTATTTTCAAAAACTCATGGTTTCGGACATTTTGGTCAACGAATTCATGGGGCTTGATTCGGGCGCCACAAGTACTCAATTATATCTTTTAAGCAAACCCCAATAACCAACATTCGAATTATTCGATCTTTAACAAAAAAAAAGATACATAAAGAGTCAGATTAAACACCAGAATTATCAAGAAAACACAAAATCAAACATCAAAAACATATAAAAATCCAATCTTTTGAAAAAACAAGTTACATCCAATACTAAACATCTTACTACCATTCAAAAGATTAAATCTTTAACCAAATTAGTACATAAAAACACAAAATTGAGGAAAATTATGTTACCTTTTAAAAAGACAAATTAGACCCAATACTAATAATCACTCAAACATTCAAAAAAATCAAATCTTTAACAAACAACATACAAAAAAAGATTCTTAAAATTACAAAACTGAAGATAAAAAACATATAAAAATGAATCAAACCTTTTGGAAAGTCAAATTAGAGGCATAATTCCCAGCAAGATTCTTGACACGGTTAATAGCAACTTGAGAAGAATTATCAAAATTATCAATAACAACAGTCTTATAGCCTTGTAACAACAACTGCAACACCGTATGACTACCAATGTAACCAGCTCCACCAGTCACCAATATACACTGCGTTGGTCCCATTTTTATAAAAATAAAGGATTTTTTATATAAAAAGAAAAGGGTTTTGATTAAAGGATTTATAAAAGTAGTAGTGTTGGTTTGTTTGTTATGTAAAGAGAGAAAAATATGGGGTGAAGTGGGGTGGTGGGTTTAACGTGATGAGGTATATATAGTGTGTGGGCATTGAAATGAGTGGGTTACTTTATTTTAGGTTTTTTTTTTAAATGATCCCAATTTTAGGGAGAGTGTTGACACGTGGTTATGTTTTTATTTTTTATTTTATTTTATTTTTTAAGTTTAGTACTGTAACATAAGATGATTATGGGCATGATCAACTGAAATAATAAGGCTGCCCCAGTGAGGGGATTCAATCCCCTTACTTTTCACTGGCATGTCAGTTTTCTCTCTCCAGCGACTTTCAAGCGATTAGGTGCAGCATTAGGGGGACCAAGTTCTTTTTTAACACAAAATAAAATTTCATTAATAATTAAAACGTTACATAATAATTCAAATAAAATTAAAACATTACGACAATACAACGACTAAACTAGTTTTAATTATGACGATGCAAAATGTCTTCCACCAAATCGGCTTTGAGGCTAAGATGAGTTGTTACATTGCATATCTCCTTGGTAATTTCCAACGATTCCACATGCGTTCTTATGGGATCATAAGAACGGTCTTCTCTGGAAAGAATACGGGAGATATCCTCACTGCTCGTCTGAATTATCATATTATGTAATATGATGCATGTGTACATTATATGCGTTAGACGCTCTTTGTCAAACCTCTAGCCGGATGTTTAATCATTAGCCACTTCTTCTTTAGTACACCAAAAGCACTTTCCACATCTTTTCTTTGCTGCTTCGTTGCATCGTCTTATACAATATTTGTTTGTGATCCTTCGTCCCTGGATGTTTAATGGACTTCATAATAACCAACCATTCGGGATATATCCCATCGTAAGATAATATCCGCGTTTATAAGGCACGCCGTTAACAGCGAATTCCACATCCGGTGCTCTCCCGTTTGAGATCATTGAAAAGAGCGATGCGTAAAACATTTACGTCGTTATTCATCCCGGCGACATCAAAGAACGCATGCCAAATCCATAAATCTTGGGATGCGATCGCTTCCAATAAAATGAAAGGATCCCGCGTGATCACCCCTACAAAATTGAGCTTTTAAAGCATGTGGGCAATTCGCCCTACGCCAATCTGTAATCGATGCTTCCTATCATCCTAGGAAACCCATGAGTTTCATAGTGATGAGCATAGAGTTTGTCAATGTCACCAACCGTCGAGCTTTTCGCAAATACTCTGCAACATATAACTCCATTATGGCCTCACAAAATTTTTCGAGACACTCACGAATTGTTGGCGCACCCATTTGCACTTATTCGTCTAGAGCATAAAGCATTGACTCTGTATGCCAATTGACGGATTGACGAAGTACACTTCATCAATGGAGAAATACCTAAGCGCCTTGTACAATTAGGAGTTTGTTGGAAATAAGGTGAATGATCGGTTATATCTCGGACAATTCGTGTGAATAGTCGTCGGTTCATACGGAAACGATCATGGAATGCTATATCGTCGTATCTTGGGGTCTCATTTGAAGTAAGCATCCACTAAACGGTTATGAGCACCCACACGATCCCTACTAACTTGGGTTCGTGAGAGTTTTTGTGACGCTTGAAAAGCCTCCCAACACTCTTCTGCAAACATCATAAACTCGGTACTAACTTCATTTTCATCATCCGATGACGAATCGGCAATGAATAGCTCGTAAGAATTAAAACTCATAGTGTGTAAATATAGGGTAGGATTTTTTATTTTTTTTTTGTTTGGATATAGAGAATGTGTGAAATGAGATTTGTGAGTTTAAGTGTGTAAATATGTTGTGTATTTATAGGGTAGGATTTTTTTTTATTATTATTATTTTATTATTATTTTTTTTTTTTTGATATGCAACGGCTAGATATGATAAATGTTTGTATGTTTGTGCTTTGTGGATTCGATCGAGTAGACGACCCACTCCGTTTCTTTTTGTGGCGATCGAGCACTTCCACAACAAGGGGATCGATTAGAAATCGATCGCCCTACACTCACGATCGACACTCGATCGAGCCTACTGCATGCAGCCTAAGCAGTAACACTTAGCAGTAATTATTTGTTAAATAAAAATGTTTGGTAACATAGTTGTAGCATTAGTTATAAGATGTAAAATATTATACACATTAATATAAAAATTATTTAGATAAATAAAACGGGCATATATGTAATTTGAGAGCCATAACGCTAGCAGCTAGATCTAAATGTTTCTTGATGAAGTATTTTGAATGAAAGCGGTTACAAACGATTTAACCGCTAGTTGCTTGTTGCCAAGTAAATTTAAACCGCTAGTCGATTGTCGCTAATTGCTAAAAACGCTAATGATTGGTGCCAAACATACCCTTTTGTAGGAATTGATTTACACTCACATATTTTTACCGGCATACTCTATTTAAGTTTATTGATATACTTTATTTTATGCATCATGCAGTTGTACATTATTTATAACATGTTTTTACTGTTTATACAAGAAGTGTGCAAATTATCTCCCTTATATGTATGGAACCATTTGTGCCTAGGGATGAGCATAGTATATCGCGGATTAAGCAAACCGACTTGACTGGAGTGAACGTATTTTGGTTCAGTCATCGGTCTACTCTTGTCCTCATATTGGGTCCAGTTGCAAAACCGCTAATATGCTTCGTTGGACCACACCAGACTGGTCGAATCGGATCAAACACGTTTTTGTCCGGTCCTCGACCTTGTGACTTGGCCATTTCGGTTTTTGATTTGTTTTGTTTTTCTCAATCCGTTCTGATTTTGAAATCGTGATCAGCCCTATTTCTTGTTGTGTTGATAGGTTCAAACATATTATTTCAAAGATAATACATGAAAATGATGTTTAAATCGATTCGGTGGTTAGTTTAAGAAGGTGTTCACCATTCTAAGAATGCATGATCATTTTTTCTTTTGCAAAGTCTTATGTGGATTTATCTTTTTTTTTTTTTTTTTTTTTTTAACGGTATATCTTATTAAAACACTAGCAAGGAGCTAGTAAGAAAACAATTACAAAGTTACAAGCGAATGAATTTTTAACCAATCAACCCAACTAAAGTTTTCATTGCATCTAGATCTAAACCAAACGAAAGAACGAGCCACAATATTGTCAAACAAACACGCTTTTGACTGGATGCTCGAACCAAATAACGTCTTGTTACGAAAATTCCAAACAAGCCACCAAGTGATATAAACACACCTTCCAACACTTGTTTTAGATTAGACGAGAGATGGAGATTCATGAACCAAGCCAACCACTCCTCATATGAAGTCGTCTCCAAAATATCTAAATCCTACAAAGTAGTAATTTTTCGACAAATATCTCTCACCATGGAACAAGAAAAGAAAATATGACTAGTTGATTCCACAGCCTTTTCAAAATTCGGACATAAGATAGACTCGACTTCCAACCTTATTCGAGAAAGATTGAGACGAGTAGGTAAACTATCTAACTTAACTCTCCAAGCATGAACATTTACCTTTTTTCGGAACAACCTTGATCCAACAAGCTTTAGAAGAGACATGAGGTAACTTGTGATCATCTATATGACTTCTCACCGAAAGCAACCGAGAACTCCCCAAGCCCCTCAACACCAAACCCGTCTATCTTGCATCATAGGAGAATAATACCTCCACATTTGACAACATCGCTAAGCGATCATACTCGGCTCCTCCCCTCGAACTACGCCTCAAAGAAACACCCACGTTATCTAATCTAAGTTTTATGTAGATTTATATAATCTAAGTTTTATGTGTGAAAACTGATTCTAAAATAAGTGAGTGTAATTTGAGCTAAATCCATAATAAAACTAAAATAACACCAAAGGCTTTGGCTTGACGACGTCAGTGAAACAGTCATGTCTGATGCCTCAAACCAAAGAGTTTGTAGATTCAAATCTTGTAATGGACAAACATGATGGGTGTGTTTGTTAAAAGTAAAAATGAGCAGTAACAGTGAGCTATAAGTAGTAGTTGTGAGCAGTAGCCACAGCTCATCGATTACAGCTTCTTAAATAAGCATTGGAAAAATGAAAATTCTTAAAAAATAGCAAAGGTCACCGCTCCTTTGCCAAACGACTGCTAAAAATCAAAATATTCATTGCTCATCGCTTATCGCTTCAAAAAACTCCACAACGCTATGTATCAAATATACCCGATATTATTGAAGTCATGTATTATGCCTTTAGAAAAAGCTTAAACTAATATAATACACCTTTGAGGTTACAAAGGTTAGTTATTTGGAGGTACTTAAAACCACTTCACGTCATTGTATTTTAGGACGGACCTACATTGACGTCAGATGAGGCACTCGTACATCTGATTTTGTGTCGTGAAATATATACTTCCTTCGTCCCATATTAAATGTCCAGGTTTAACTTTTCAAGTATTCTCTTAAAATTTTGATCTTAAATATTTTTGCGTGTACTATATAGTATTAGATAAAATTAATACGTAATGAAAATAGTAATACATTTAAAACTCAATATATTCATATATTTTGCATCAAAAAATTTATAATACAACAAAAAATATTTATGATTAAAGTCAAGAAAGAAAGAGTTAGAAAATTCAAACTGCATATTTAATGTGGGACAAAGAGAGTATTTTTTTCAAAAAATATGTCCTTGTTTGTATGTAGAAGCCTTGATATATGTGATATTTTCTTTATAGTTCAACTCTAACTTAACTCAAAAATTCATTAGTACTTACGATAAGAAAAAATATATGCAATACTCTCCGAAAGTCCCATCTCCGTCGTATTAACAATAGATAAACGTAATGCTTTTTATGGCATCATTAAAGAGACACAAAATTTAGAAGATATAATAAAAAAAAATCGAGTCATTTTCAATGAAGATTTTTGGTCGGCGTAACGAGGAGGAGTCATCGTAAATTGGTTGCAATTTTATGAATTTTATAATGCCCTATTTGCTGACTACGTTTTATGGTTTTTGACTACGCATAAAATTTTTGGTAGTTCATTGACTCGAAAAGGTACCATTTTGATGACTAATTTGCTTCGATGTTGACTGTACCATTATCTAACTAGTTCCACTTAAGAAATTTCAAAGTTTAAGATAACAAATTCCAATAGTCATCTAATAGCGAATTTTATTTTCATAACAACAATTTTTTTCACATATTTTACAAATATTTTCAGCACGGCTTTAACTTACATCATCTAGGCTGGTGGACAACTCACATGCTAATAAACCAAATGTCTTGGGTCATCTAATAGCAAATTAGTGATACATCTCATATGAGGTTTAAACCAGCATAGAAACCTTGACCTAATTTACGCGTGGCTGCTAATTGTCCTCTCTACAAATAACAACTCCAAGTGATGTTCAGTTGTCACGGTAACTTTTTGGCCAAAGTTGAACAGCAATACATGAAAAACATATATTTTCGTAACGAGTGGAATGCATTCTTAGAACCGAGTCCGAGGTTAACCAGTTACGTTCTTAAAACCAAACTATTTTAATGGATATTCACAAGAATCATATGAGGAAGAAAAGAAAGTTAGGAATAATGGAGCTGTTAAGTTTTACGTGACCACAACAATTGGCCTGGTGGCAACCGTCACCTTTTGTAACTTTATTTAAGTTTGTCACAAACACAATAGTTGTCAACCCAACTCATTTTTGAAATAAATTAACACACCCCATCATGCCTCCCAAAACCCTCCTCATATGCTTATATTCCACCTACCTTAATCATATATTTTCATACTATAGCTAGTGAAAAAAATGAACAGGGTCACGAGCCATTGTAACAAAGATCAAGATTAAAGAATATTAAGAGGTCGGAACTTGACAAGTTTAATTAGAGGGCCAATTTACATTCTCGTTAAACATTCTTACTAATAATGTCTATTTCTGTAAAGTATAAATGTTACAAATGTTAAATGTACTTGTGACTAAAATTTTTGAGTCGGCCACGACTCCTCCAAATCCCAGCTAAATTCCGTCCCTGACCGACATTATCATATGTACTTTACTCCTCTCATCTTAAACTAGTACTACATATCAAGTTTTAAGGCTAGACACCATTGTATTATGATTATTTGAATGTAATCATATTGATAGCGAAAAAACAAAGACTTAAAAATTTTCAATCATTTCGATTGAGGGTACCATGTGAGAGTAGAATAAACAAAACATGCCTTGCTAGTATGATAATTAAGTATCACGTAACTAATAATTTTAGGTAGCTCTACTCAAACTGCTAGCTATCTATTGTGAGTTATGAATTTACCATTTTATTTTGGACAAATCGCATAAAAATGTATAATGTCGATTTAAATTTAAGGTACTCAACTGTTTTTTTTTTCAATTAAAAATTTTACAAGCAATATTAGGTTTTTTGGCTTTTCGAAATAGGTTATCGGTCATAATTTGAGCCGAAATGACTTTTAACTGCTGAATAATAATGATACATCATATTGATTAATCATTTCAGCGAAAACAATGACGGGAAACCTTTTTCGAAAAGTAGAAATAGCCTCAAAAAACCTTACAAATAACTTCGGTACCTTAAATTAAAAAGAAAAAAAAAGTTTGATACCTAAAATTCAAATTGACTTAAAATATAGTACTATATTTTTATGTGATTTGCCCTTCTATTTTCAGTAGATTTTTAAATAGTTGCAGTGAAACTGCCATTTGAATTAACTTTCAATTCTTTCTCTAAATTACAAGTTAAGGTAAATCTTATGAGATTCTTATGACAACAAACCAGTAATCTTAGAGCATGGGGTATGGGCTCGTCGTTTGATTTCGTTTCCGACGTGGCATCCTCCCCGTTTGATTTCTTTTCTCGCCACCACACCAAGTGGCTTCGCCACTTGGTTCCTCGCCGTTCCAACGAAACACGCCACGACAAAACCATTTCCTTCAAATTTGAATATATCCGTTATTTACTTTCAATTTCAAATTCAAAAACATTTTAACTTCTCTATAAATATAAACCATTTTACAACTCTATTACACATAAAAATTCACATTTCTCAAACACAATTCAACATAAAAATTCACATTTCTCAAACACATTATGGCTTGTCGTCTCGCATTCCTCGAGGATATGCGAACGTACGTTGAAAATCAATGCAATAACGATGATGAGGCTAGAAAAGACGCTATTATACGCGTCATCCAGTTCTTTGAGGAGGGGAGGAAGGAGAAGCTGCAGATGAGAGGCTACAAGACTTTGCAACGACATCACAATGCGAGCGAAAAGGTGTTATCGAAATTTCGAAGGAGGAAGCCCGCAGAGATTACGAACTTATTGACAAGCTGTGGAAGTGTGTTCAACGGATATCGAACAACATCACCACCAAAGTCAACTAGAGCTATCGGGTGAACAAAGATGATAATCCGGAGTCTCGGTGAGGATCTTCGGTAGACGAGGAAGCTTTGTCTTGCCTCGAGGATTATATACCCTCCGCGTTTGATCATACGGAGGACTTTTCAGATTAGGATTTAAAAGTTATGTATTTTTCGTATGGTTTATTTTCGTACCGTAAGTTTTTATTTTTTTTTTCGTATGTTTTTTTTTTTATTTTTTATTGTAGTTGTATTTTTATTTTAAATTAATGAAATGAATTTAGTTGTGTTTGGAAAATATGAAAAATAAATAAAATGATAGTGGGTGGGCCCCAAGTGAAGAGAAGTGAGTATGTTGTGATTGGGGGGTATTTTTTTGTTAGTGTGTTGGAGTGATGTGAAGGTGAGGTGGCAACCATGAGGCCCAAATGAAGAGCTTTGATCTCCCCATGATACCCCATGCTCTTATGAGATTCTTAGTGAAAATAGTAAGTAAATAAACATCATAACTAGTGGAATAGAATATCATCAACCCATGAGTATATGCCACATAAAATAAAATAGATGATTAATGCAATTATTTCAATCATTAGTAAAAAACAAAATATGAATAAGATACTATGAGATGGGCACTATTTTTGTACACAACTCACAATAAGTAATGTTATTAGCATTAAAAAAGGTGAAAATTATCAAATAGTTGTTAAGTTTGAGATTTGTTCCAATTTGATTATTCAAACTTTATATCAATCATGAAAATCATCAAATTTTCAAAATTGTATTACTATGTAATTTTTATGTTAGAGTGATCTGAACGAAAAACATTTTCAAACTTGGTTATTAATTTATGGTTATTATTTATGTTTAGTCGTGAATTAACGGATTATAAATAAAGTTGGTTGGAGGTAGTTAAATTCAGAGAGTGAGTGTTTAAAATTAATATACAATATATTAATGCATATATGAATACTTTAAGCACACCAATTTTAAAAAATTATATAAAAATGAAATAGTTTTGAAACTTTAATGGTTTTTGTGGTTAATTAAAGTTTGAGTAACTAAATTGAAATACTCATGAAGGGAAAAGTTCATTTTGTTTACTCTTATTTTGGTGCTTACTGAGGGACAAATCCTCACCATCCATCTAGTGTAATCTAATGGTGAAGATTAATCTAATATTTAACTTTTTAAACCTATTTTTTCATCAACTATATAAAGTTTTATTTTTATTTTTTTCCCATTCCCCTCCTTTTTCACACACACTTCGTGTGTGTTTTCTCCTAACCGCCTCCAACTTCTTTCATCTTCCCTCCATCTTCCTGCCATCTTCTCTTTTGTCATCTTCACACAATCACCACGTCACAATCATCACCATGTCACGTTCATCCATATCATTCTGATCATTCCGATCTTCACCTTGTCACAATCCTCAGTAATCGGTAATGGCTTCTTTTAATCAAAAATATTTGTGATCGTTAGTTTCCAGTTACTTTGAGATCTTTATTTGTTAATTTGATGCAAACTCTGAATAGAAAGCTTTGTATACATTGATGCACACCAAGTGTTTGATGAAATGTGTGAGTGAAAAAAGTTTGATAGTCTTGTTATCTTGTCTTGTAATTTTGCTTATTAATAAAGTTTGTTAATTGAATTTTTGTTTTTAACTGCATTGGAATGTTGTTTTTATGTTTGATTGTTGTTTTGAATTTGCTCGGTATCATATGTTGTTGAACGTTTTAGGCACGTTGTACTCACTCAGACCTTGAAAGATCTAGCACTCGCGGATCGTTAGTGTTGCCTATGTAATCATAAGCAAACTAATAGAAAATCTCTACAACTCGTGTTCTAAAGCGGAATGTAAACACAAGCTGTTATCACTAAGAACACTTAGATCCTCTATGGATCCTTTTATTCACTGAAACTCTATGTTTCGGATTGGTTATCTATTACAAACTATATGGTTCCTTTTATATACAAGGAACCCTAATCTCTTACTACCCAAACGACTAAACATCTTTGCATGCATTTAATGTCTAATACATTAAAACAACTATAGAGTAGTACAATAATACCCATGCTGACCTTGGGCAGTTAAAAGATAATAATGAGTTTAGCATTTAATTCATGAGGCGCATGCTGATCCTAGTCAGCTTTCACTCTTCAGCAGTAACATGGCACCGCTTGTACTCTTCAGTAGAAACACTTCTTCAGCATAAACTGCTTCTACTTCAGCAGAAACCTTCTGGCAGTAATGGCAGAGTCCTACTTCACATAATTCCCAACAATCCTCCCTAAACCGGAATTTGACTGGGTTAAGTTCCAGTTTCCTTCCTTGATAGATCTTAGAGACTTCAGTACTAGAGGATTGTTCTCAAACATCAGTAGCAAAGAACCAAAACCAAAATCATCTCTATGATGAGCAAACTTTGAAACGCCAGGTCTTTGCAGCAACACATGACATAATGTACATCAATACTTATCAGTTGCATACTATTCTCATCACATCCAGGTGTGTTAACATCTGAGAGAGGTGAATCATTGAAAATAATGGATTTGATGTCTCTTTACCAGTAGCCATTACTACTGGAGTAGCCAGATGTTTAAGTTCGTAAACTATGGTACATTGATAACCATATTATTTATGAGCAAATCAGCAACTATATAAACGGATTTGAGGTGTCTTTACCATAGCCGTTTGCTCGGGACTAGTCAATTCTTAGAATTGGTGAATTGATAACCAAATATGGAGATAGTTGCCTTTACCACAATCCATATACGTGTGGGCTAGCCAATTCTTGGATTCCAAAAAGGAATAGACCATGGTGAATTGAGGACCATACAACTCTCAGCAATTAAGCATGGGTGGTTGCAGACCCTATGATTTTGAGCAAACCATTACAGCTATCAACAGATTTGACATGTCTTTACCAAAGCTGTACCCTTTGGACTAGCCAACTCTTTGATACACACAAGGTATATCTGGTGAGTTAAAAACCCTCAAAGACAAAACTGCAAAAATTTTTATTTATTTATTTATTTTATTTTTTTTTTAACTAAGAAACTAACAAAACAAGAACTACAAAGTAAAACAAATAAGACCAAAACAAAGTAAACAAAGGACTATGAAGAATACCGCATTCATGATGAGGATGCAGCTTGAGCTTGCAGAAGTTGAGTCTTGATTAATCCAATCAGTCGTTCAGCATCGATCTTTCATTTCCAACTGGATCGGAGGAATTTCCAACTTCTGACACAAAATCCTTTCCATAAGCCTCTCGGATAATGGATAAGTTCTTTCACCAACATGCAGTTGTGATTCCACCCTTTGTCTCAACAACATGCACACGAGGAGGATAGAATCTCCGAGGATTCAACTAGCCATAAATGTGAGTTACGCCAAATGAAATGTCCTTTATCATTAGGAGATTGAGAGCTGAACAGACCATGAAGATCTCCCAATAGGAACATCCCAGAACCTTGTGGTGCATTGTTGCGTAATGTGGGTGGTGACGAGAGTGTACAGAGTAAGTAAGTCCGCTCTGTCAACCAAATGGAGTATTTCCTTCAAAAAGGTGAACTCCATTGAAGATTCGTCCAAACGATGTATAGCATTTAACTCTTTATTAGTCAAAGTCCAATTGACCAACACATTTTGATATCCATCGGAAAATCGAGAGGAAGACCCTTCTTTAATAAAGGTTGACTCATCAGCCTCAAGATCCAGGGTAGTGATTTTGGCCATCCTCTTCTTCCTTCTTCCAGGCTTATAGATTCCTAAAGATGGTGCATCTTCACGAATGGCATTCATCCTTACTAGCAAGTTTCTAGCCTTCCTAGTTTTTAAACTTGCTATATCAGCATCTGAGCCAACAGATGCCACAGATGGAGTCTTGTCAGGTGAGTTAGCAATCTTTGTAGGAGGTTCAGCAGAAACCATAGATGGTTCAGCAGAAGGAACCTTGTCATCTTTTCTATCCAAAATATCTTCTTCTGCCTCAGCAGATGCTACGATTGGGGTGGAAGAGGGATGACTATTGCTTCAGTGGAAACACCATGTCGCTTCAGCAGATTGATCTCGCTTCAGTGAGTGTGTAGACTCTATGATAGCCAGAGAGACTTTGGAAGAACATGACATATCATCAAAATTTTCCACAATCTCAGTTGTCTTTGTCCTCTTAGTCTTAGGAGCACCTGAAGTACCAGCAATCCTTTTCAAGCTTGAAGTGTGTGATGAAGAATACTTCATGATTTGATTATATTTGCGAATCAAAACGATCGGGAATGCCTTGACTTGCTTCATTGACAACCCAGAGTTATACTGAGAAGAGCTCGGTTTTTCACTACAAGTCTCATTTCAGCTTTAGTAGGAGGTCTCTCTTTATTCCTTTGAGTTGTGATGGCCCTCCTCTTTTCAGCTGCTTCTTGCTTCTTTTGTCTTCCACGAGCCATTATCAGATCCACAAAACTTTCACTGTTGAAGTCCGCACCTAAGATACTCTGAGCAAGTGAAGGGTTTGATATGACTTGCTGAGTGTAGTCATCCCAATGAGAGTCGTGGAGCTGAGGACGCATTTCATCGATTTCCCTTTGTCTTTCGGGAGGCGGTCGGGCGAAGGTAGAGCTGCAAGTTGTTTAGCCATTTCTTCATCTTTCTTTCTCTCTTTACACTCGCTAGCATTCGTCTTGTTCTCGCCTTTCCTCTTCATTTACCAAGTCTGAACCAAGCTCATCTTCTACCAGTAAACCTTTTCCTTTATCAGCAGAATCCTTAGCATAACCATCATTAGCAATATTGATAACAAGAATCTTAGTAGAAACATCCAAGTCTTTTTCAGAAGAAACATGTTGTGAGGGAGCTTCAGCAGAGTGGACCTGAAGGTTTTGTATGACCGAAGATGGACCAAGTTCAGTAGCAACATCCTCCATTGGGTTATCAGCAGATGCAACTTTGACAAACTCTGGTTCCTTGGGTACTTCAGTAGTGGCTTTATTCAAGTACGATCTCTTTCTCCTTTTGAAAAGAACATGTTCCTTCTCCTTTGAAGATTCTGCAATTACTGATGAAGGATCATTAAGAGACACATCAACTAACATATCAAGAGACCCATACTGAGGTTCATCTTCTTCCTCCTCAGAAGAAACCACAAACTTCCTTTTGGTTTCCTTTTCAATTCTGTTCTCTAGGTCCTTAACTTTACCCTGTAGATCTTCAATCGTATTACCAAGTGAAGACTTGGTTTCGCAAGTTCCTTTTCAGTCTAGATACCTCAGCTGCATTCCTGTTCACAAGAGCATACACAGATGAGAGAGTAATAGGGTCCTCAGCTCCACCCAGATTGCTCGTGGTAATGGGAGCTTCATTGGACCTTTCAGTGGAAACATGGTCATGCTCAACATGAGGAGGTACCTCATCAACCGTTTCCCTTGGAGGACTAGGTGTGGCCATCTGTTCAGATCGACTCAAAATCATCAAGAGGATCATGTGCTGGTGGTGGACTAGGACAAAGTGCTAGAGTTGGTGTTGGTGGAGGCGCTCGGAGCAACATGAGAAGCTTCAGAGAAAGGAGGGGCCCTCATCAAAATTAACGATGGATTGCCATCGGTAGCAACATGTGAAGAGGGTGGGATGCTAGCAACATTCTCCTCTTCAGCAGCCACATTCCCTTGAGGAAACATAGCTTCTGTCAAGGGATAATGTGCCCCCTCAAAGTTAGTTCTCATAGAGGCAAAAAGTTTAGCTGAAAGGGCACCTATGGGATGAAAGGCTTCGACTTGGGTAGAGGTGTCTATGATAATTTGTAAGAATCTAGGGTACATTAAAAACTTATTCTTTTTCCTTTGAATATTCTCAACCATGTTATCAAAAATAAACTTAGACCAATTATAAGTTACCCCTTGGGAAAGACACACAATACCACATCCCAGTTGGGAAGAGAACTGATCCCATCCTCCTGACTTGTTGCTTATGCACTGAAGCAACGTGTGAGCCAAGAACCTCCACATTGGGCAAAGATGCTTCTTCAGCCAAATGTCAGTCCTCGAACCTCGATAGCCAATCGCCCTCAGTCCAGTAGCACCTCCACCGATTAGAGTGATATACTCCATCTGCATCTTCCAAGCGAAGCTTCCTCCTTATTAGCTCTTCCGTAACCACATGCTCTGTTTCGTCAATCGTAGCCACAATCTCTGTTTCACTTCGACTTGAAGCAGATGCCCAAACGAGTGACTAGCGATTCATATATTGCATTAGGAGAATGTGTTAGAGCATAGCAAAGCTTGGACCTTTTCAAGAATTCCACCATCGGTTCATACAACTCATCATCTTTAGCTTTTCCCAGAAAAGCAACTTTGTTGTGATCCTTCTTAAATTCAAGTGCCATGTGATGAATTGAGATTTTAGGGTTATGTTTCTCGTAATGAAGTGTTTTGGATGAAGGAGAGGGAATCGTTTTGTTTTGAAGTGGAATAATGTGAGTGGTGGAGTGGTAGTTGTTGCCCAAGTTATAGTCAAAAGAATTAGACCGTTTGGTTGACCGTAGCTTACGTGTATTTCAACGTGACCCAAGAAAGTGTAACGCTTCAGCAGAAACAGATGGTCAATCTGCTGAAGTTATACACTTCAACAGCAAACATCAAAGATAAAAATATCTTCGGTAATATTCTAGAGAGTTCTGTGCCAACCACTGTATTAATTCCCATTTAACCTCAAACCGTCTATAAAATGATCCCAATGCACACATAACTCTTCATCAAAGATCCCCAAATATCATTATAAACCCTAGTTTCTTCAAAGCTCCAAAATTAATCACAATTAACCATGAGAAGTTCCAACCCAATCACCCTTTCATCAGATGACAATGCAACCTCTATAAGCAGTCTTGAGAGGTGGAAGAAAAGTTATTTGTCAAGCAATCCAGGCGATGGAGAAGACAACTCATCCATAAGTTCTTATGTATCACCTTATGAAGACTCGGATGAGGAAGCAACTTCAAAGAGAGTGAAAGAGCCTCCCCTTGGCGATGTGAATGAGCCTTCCCTTCCGTTGAAGATTCGATGACTCATGTAAGGAGAGAACATCATACTCCCAATCTCCAGCACCACAGCCTCCACGAAGGCCACGAGCCAGAAATCCGCCACTCCCTAAGGATAGAGAGGTGGTCCAAGGTCTTTCTGCACCAGGTTTTGGTGCATCAACACACATCGTATAAAGGAAGGGCTTAAGGAGGGTGGATGGATTGCATTTTGGTTGAAATGAATAGATGAAGCACAAAGGACATATTATTTCTCCATCATCATGTGTGGTCATCGTCATCATCAACGTTTTCATCAATCCATCCTCTCCATTTTGATCCTTAGCATCTTCGTCGTATTGGTCATGCATATCCAGCCATCTAGATAGACGGAATGGGTGGTTATGCAAGACCTACAAACGCATATCCAGCATCTAGTGTGAAAGTTGTGAGCGATCATGCATATCCAACATACACTTAGATGTTTGAATAGATGATATGTACTAGATTAGGATTAGCGTAAGTGTATAGCTCGAATCTGTAGATGCATTTGAAGATGATATGAAAGTTGTAAGCTGTAAACTGTTTCTTGAATGAATGAAAGAACAATGTGACTTCAAACTCTTCTCTTTAGAATTTTGGCTTCAGTGGAATCAAATTGTTTGCTTTAGAACTTTAAATTTCGGAAGAAACAAGCAATAAGCTTTTAGCTAACTTGACCAAATATTAATGAACCACACTAGATGAATGTTATCGAACAGGGCATTCGCAAAGCAAACTCAGAGACAAAACAGAGACATACCATACAAAAACTATAAACAGGAGTTAGCAAACAACATAAACACAGAGTTTACTATAAAATCCTCCCCTGAGGCATATGCCTCCCCTTAAACTTTGCAGTTAAAGGAAGAGAAAGATCCACCATTATTCTTGGGTTTCCAGTAAAATTTTGTTCCGTTATTCTTCCAAGAACAACCTGCTGAAGTTTTGACAGATTTGACAGTAGTGCCCCAACATAGTTTCCTTTTATTCATAGAGTCAACATATGCAGGCCAATAACCATGTTTAAAGTATGGACTAGTGGGTCGCACATAAGGTCTATTAGGAGATTTCTTCCAAGAAGGGTCAGTTCTAGCTTGTGGGACATATGGTGGAATAATTTTAACATTGGTCCACACTGGTCTTGGTTTCTGCTGAAGAGCACATGCACCTGATCTTTGCTCATGAAAATCACAATCCTTAATTAAATGAAATTTACTTCCGCAAACAAAACAAGTCTTCTTTTTGGAAGATGGATTCAACAAAGAAGATGTTCGATTACATGTAGAAGTATTTAAACCAGAAACATTAAAGGAATTGTTTTTAACAGACAAATTATGCAAAGATTTAAAAGACAAGTCTTCATGGAAACAGCTTGGAAGTTGATTCCTCAGCAGCTATCCTAGAGGGCTTGTAGATAGTCTTGGGTGCAGGCTTGGGAGTAGGCTCAGGTGAGGGCTTGGGAAGGTCTGACTTATCACTTGGATCAACGGTGTAAGTAGATCCTTGATCCGATGAATTGTCACTGTCAGAGAAAGAGACAAAATCACAAGATGAAGCATCGTTGTCCGCAAGTCTTTTGACTTTTTGCCATACAGATGGTGTGATCCATCAAAGTCAACAGTAATAGACAGGTCAGTGGGCATGAATTCACTTCTAATAGGTCCAGGGGACAGATGCAAATCACCTTCCTTTCTAAAATGTTCTAAGCCTGCAGGTGTAGATTTACACCCATCATTCCTAGCTTCCAAACCTACATACTTTTGAAAACCTAAACCTATTCCAGAGTTCACTGACTGACTACTATAGAGTTCTTTAGCTAGATTGTCACCTGATATCAACCATTGTTTATGTCTAGCTATTTCCTCAGCAAGTTTCTCTTTAAGCTCTAGATTCTCAGTAATAGTATCAGCTTTTTCATTTTCAGTGCGTTTCAAGTTAATGTTTGCAATATCTATATCAAATTGAAGCACCTTAATCTTTTCTTCATAAGCAATCTGATTCTTTTGAAACCAAACCTTTTGTCTTTCTAATGTTTTTAACGAAAGTTTATAAGCTTCATTATCAACATAGCATGCATTGTATCTAGGTTTCATAGTATCATAAGCTTCTTTTAGTTCATTGTATCTTTCACTACAACCAAATATAGTTGTGTACACTGAGAAAGACCCATGAAGGCAAACTGATCATGCCTATCTTCCGAAGTGCACCTTGCCAGACCAAGCTTCTCTGTATCAGACTTCCTCATTCACAGGTTCATGAGCAACCCAGTTGACCTGTTCATCCAAGGTGACTAGAGCTGCTGAAGTGCTAGCTCCCTTCTGATTCTGCTGATAGGTATTGTAGCTGGTACTCTCTCCACTCTTCCTGTCTTTGCATTCCCTTGAGAAATGACCCATCTGGTGGCAAGAGAAACACTTGACCTTTCTCCTGTCAAATCGAGCTGGATCCTTTCCCTTGAATCCAAATTTCCTTCCTGCCTTCTCTTCAAACCTCTTGATATCCACTGAAAGCATGGCCACTTGCCATTTCAACTTCATTTCCTCCATCTCAAGTGGGTCCACTTGGTCAAAGTCTTCATATACCGAGATCTGCTGCGAGTGTCATAATCAGCAACAAAGGAGTGAAGGACATCCTCCAATATACTTCCAGTCTTAGCTTGAGGATGTGAAGGAGTGGGACGATAGGATGATGATGGTAAATAGGATGGACTTGAAGCATGCATCATCATATTCGAGTGGGATGTCCCAACAAAGGCTGAATGACCAGAGGAGGTGGCACGGTAGGGAGATCCGACATCGAGTTCAAGAGATCCGAGTTTGTTGTATAGCTCGTCAAAAGTGAGCATGTCCAGCCCACCTTTAGCTTTCTGGGCTATACTCACATGCAACCAAGATGGAGGCAAAGATCGAAGGAACTTAGAATTGCTATCATCATTGTCGGCTTTGCATTCACCTGGTTTAGTGACTCGAATCTTGTGAAACCTGTCGTATCCCTTGTGGATACCCTCTTCTTCCGAAATATTGAACTCTTGGAAGTGTTGTCTAAGCATGGACTTCCTCATTCTTCGGGACTCTTCATTACCACCAAACCTAGCTTTAAGATCCATCCAGATGTCCTTTGCATCAACCATGTGGTGAAAATCACCTAAGTGATCTTCAGGAATTGATTGAAGGAGGATGATTCTTACCTTGTGCTCTCTTTGCACAGCCAAAACCTCTTCAGCAGTTTTGGGAGGAGCAATGGTGAACTTACCATCAAGATCCGGGATGGTCTTCTTTAGGCTGTTGCCATTTTTACTATCTCCCATAGATTCCAATCAATATTGGAGATCCAGTTCTGCATCTTCATTGTCCAGATCATATTCTTCCTTCTTCAGATAGGAAACTTGCCATTCTGTTGGAGAGACTAAGTTGCTGCATAGAGGTGGTGTTTTTGATGATGTTGTTGTTGGTGGTGTTTGTGACATCTGATTCATCATCAGTTCCAGGCATTGTGAATAAGTTTTTGGTTGTATGTGGGTGAGGAAAGTAAGGTTCTCAGTATCGTAGAGACTCTCCCGAGGCTCTGATACCACTTGTAGAACGTTTTATGCACGTTGTACTCACTCAGACCTTGAAAGATCTAGCACTCGCGGATCGTTAGTGTTGCCTATGTAATCATAAGCAAACTAATAGAAAATCTCTACAACTCGTGTTCTAAAGCGGAATGTAAACACAAGTTGTTATCACTAAGAACACTTAGATCCTCTATGGATCCTTTTATTCACTGAAACTCTATGTTTCGGATTGGTTATCTATTACAAACTATATGGTTCCTTTTATATACAAGGAACCCTAATCTCTTACTACCCAAACGACTAAACATCTTTGCATGCATTTAATGTCTAATACATTAAAACAACTATAGAGTAGTACAATAATACCCATGCTGACCTTGGGCAGTTAAAAGATAATAATGAGTTTAGCATTTAATTCATGAGGCGCATGCTGATCCTAGTCAGCTTTCACTCTTCAGCAGTAACATGGCACCGCTTGTACTCTTCAGTAGAAACACTTCTTCAGCATAAACTGCTTCTACTTCAGCAGAAACCTTCGGCAGTAATGACAGCAGAGTCCTACTTCACATAATTCCCAACATATGTGTAGTATCATCAGTGATTTTTTTGAAGTTGATGATATTATAATTTTGTTGTTGTATGTGCTTTTTGTTGATGATGATTGTGTTTACGTTATTGATAAGTTGTTCATTATAGCGTAATATTGCTTATTATTAAGTTGTTGGCTTACTTACCATCAGTTCAATATAAGGCCAAGTATTGTTATGACTGCAGGAAGACAACGAATTGCGCCGTATACCTGGTGATGAGTTACGACTCTGATACTTAGGTGATCCAACACATCCAGCTTATTATTTAAGCTTTATTATATGACATGTCTAATATCACCTGTGATATTGTTTAATATCTCTTATGATATTGTCCAATATCACTTGTGATATTTCATAAATATAGTTAATGTCTAATATCATTTGTGATGTTTCAGAAACAAATAAGTATGCTTTTTAACCTTTAATATCATATTTGATATTTCATTTCTTTGTATATTTTTATATATATTATCACCTATGTGTTTTCTAATATTTTCATACTTTTCAATTACAAAATGGTTTTTGTGCCTTTCACCGCAATAGACAAACACAAGGAATGTTTTGCATTCAGTTCAAGATTGCTTAAAAATGAAAACTTTGCTCAAATCTTTTGTGTTTTTTTTTTTGGAATTTATAACATGTAATCAATGTTTATGAAATATCATAAGTGATATTAGACATGTCATATAAATTAATGCAACACTTATTTAGTTTCGAGAATACGTCAGAGTTTTTTTTTTCTTCATAGTTTGCTTCCTTTTTATTCATTTTGGTATTTGTAAGTGATACTTGTTTATCACTTGTGATATAACATTGTATCAAAGTTGAAAAGTATTTAAATGATATGCCTTAGTCACTTTAGAGTAATATCTCAGGTGATAAAGTAATAAAATGTGAAATTAGTCACTTTTGAGTAATATCTTAGGTGATATATCCAGACATGAATGATGTATACTTTTGCTCATTTTACTGTTTTATCACCTGTAATATTACTCATATGTAAAAACCAGAATTAGTGTTAAATTTTATTGCTTTATCACATGTGATATTACACTGTAAAGGCAAAAGAAAATACCGAAGCCGCAGACTAAGCCATCGATAAAATATGACAAGTAATGTTTATCGTTTTTTTCATATAGACTTGGTAAAACATTAAATTTTTTATCAAATTTGGTAAGAATTTAATATTTCACATTCTTAGTTGAGTATTACAATTAATAACATATATATGTAGAGAACCAAAACCATAATCATTAACATTTTATATGAAGTTGATTATCTTTTGTGATATCACATGGTTAGTTGGGTATTCTAATTGATAACACCTTTATGTTGAGAACATAAATTATTATCATTAACATTTTATATTACCAACCAAAGATTTTAGTATCAATTATTAAAACATAAATTTAAACATAACAAAGAAACACATATTAGGCCACAACATTGGATTTCATACTATAAGAAGTTGTGAAAAAGTGTGCTAAAACACAAATTAAATAGGATATCACAACAACTAAACAAACATTAACTATGTTTTTGAAATATAACAAGTGATAATAGTATTCTCATATGGTTTTCTTGCAAACCTATTTGCATACTCTATTATCGACTTATTTTGGTCATTCATTTCATGAAGAAGGATCTTTGTAATGTATCTCATTCTCATGTTATTCATCTTTTTGGAGGAACCTTTGATATTACAGGTGATATTACAGATGTGTCAGCTTATTCTTTTTGTTAAACCAGTGGCGGTGATGGGAGAACATGTTATATCACACATGTGCTTGAGCTTCTTCATTTTGGTTATGAAGATGTTGTGCTTTCTTCAACCATAGCTTCTTCAGAAATAAGAACAAAATAATCACAAATCAACACAGTATAATCTATCAATAAGAAACTAGAATGAATAAAATCACAAAAATATTCAGAATTATAAAAAAAAATAAAATAAAAAAATAAATAAAAAAATAAGAAAAGTATTACAAAAAAATACTTAATGTGCATCCAGTTTCTAATCACATGTGATACAACAATTTTTAATCAGCATTGCATTTCATCAAATACTTGATGTGTATCCAACTGATTTTTTTCTAAATCAACAATAAAACATGAATTGAACCATAACTGAAAAATCTTAATAAATATCTTATAAAACTCAAATAAAATACAGAAATAAGTACATTATCATCACATGCATCACACTATCACAGCAAAAATCAACAAAAAGCACACAAAAATCTTCATAAATAGCAATAATATTCATAAATAAGTACAAAAGCACTAGGGATACTAAAATAACAACTAAATAATTAATCGGAAGTATCGTACCTTCATCTCCAGATTCATTAGGTACATTTTGAACCGTTTTTTTTCCTAGATCTGCTTGTGCATTCGGAGATAGTTCCATTTTTGTGTTTTTTTTTATTTATTTTTTTATATTAACGGTTAAAAACGGTTTGATTTTGAGTTTTTTTGTTAGTTTTTGATTTTGGTTAGAGAGAGAATGTGAGATTTTCTAATAGTGAAATCTGTAAAATGATCGGTTTGGTGTGCGGACTGATGGGTTAGAGAATTACGAAATTTACAAAAATGGTTCATTCGTGTTTTTTATTCTTAAAATTTGTCTTTTTGATCTAACGGTCCTCATTTGTCCCTTGGCATGTAGGAATTTTTGAGTATGCAAAATAAAATGACTTCACTCATGAAACTTGGTTACTATTAGGTGACATATTTTCTATTAAGAATAAATAGTATATCTGATATCCGGCTTTTCTTTCTTGTGGGAAGTACGAGTTACTATATAAGTCTCATGTAAAAAGGATTTTAAATGTATTTGCTAACAACAACATTGGTTTTTTTTAGCATTTCTTAATTAACAATATTTCTAAACTAAAATTCATCATTTTTATGAATGTGATTGTCAAAAATATGACTAAGATATGTCAGTCTTAATAAGGCATGTATTAATATCAAATAATCAAGTTAAGCTTAAACAAAAACATATATAGTTTTTGTTAGCACATATGGAGTAACTTTTAAATGATAGGTTATACAATCCAAAAATTGTACCTAGTTCATTTTGAAACATCTTAAAGCACTAGGTGTCATGACGAGCCAAAGTTATTCATTCGGGGTTCACGGGGTGTCACATCACTATAACAAACCTACACAACTAACCTTTCCCCATCACTCACAATTAATCTCAACTTACGCATTTGGTGCCCACCACTTATAAAAATATTAAATATTAAAAAAAAAAAAAAAAAAAAAAAAAAAAACAAAAACCACCACACTGACAAATCGTATAAATTTACCTTCGCCATGCAGACAACGAGGGTTAGAATGGCGAGCAATAACAAGGGAGGGCGGTATGATGAAGAGCCACAACAAGGATGCCATGTTGGCACGACAAGCTATAAAATCATCACACCGGGTGCTCGTTATGAGATTTGGTTAAATTAGCTACTCCAAATTTCTTTATAACCACTTATGTATAAAGTTAGCTAGACACATATCTAATTGATACAAATTGTCAAATTTGGGCAGTTGTTAACCGGATCAAATAGATAACTTTTGGATAATGTCAATTAAAAAGCATGACTTTGAACATTCCACAACATTGGAAAACCAAAGCTTAATCCACACGTAGTAATAGATTGTTTTGTTACACTAATAAGAGCTTGATTGGCGAAAGATTTGAGGTGTGGGGTAGTTTGAACACCGACAAGTAATTAAAGTAAAAGGATATAAAATGAAATTATTTAATTAATTATGGAAGAATAAGAAAGAAATATTCTTATGGAATGTGGCGGCATTGTATTTGTCCTACTGTAGCAACTAGAAGGGGGACGAATTCACATTTTTTCTTCCTTCCTTGCCGACCACACTATAAAATTTAACTTCCTTAAACTTCCTTTCTTGCCGACCACACTATAAAACTAGGGCCGAGCAAAACATATCGTGAATCGAACTGAACCGAAAGATCAAGCCGAACCGATGTAACCGAAACCGAACCGACCCTAGTCAATTTGGTTTTCGGTTTTATATATTTACGGTTTTTAGTTTCGGTTCAGTTTGGATCAAAACCAAGAGAAACACAAAGAAGCCGTCTAAACCAAAACGACAGACACATAACCTAAACCGGAGCAAGTCACTTCGGTTCAGTCTCGGTTTATGTATTCCAAGGAATCAGTTTTCAGTTCAGTTCGATTTTGGCCCGATGCTAGTTTCAATAATCTCTTTATAATATGTTGTGCATAATTCGGGTTTCGCTTACAAAAACTGAAAAGCAAAACCGAACCGAAATTGTAACAGAACCGAATTTGACGAAAATAAACCGAACCGCAATAATATTTGGTTCTCGGTTGGGATATAATTTTAGCACCAATAAACCGAAAACCGAGTTCACATAAATATATATATATATATTCTTTATATATTTATATAAAAAAATATATTAAAATTCTTTTATAGTATAAAATAATATTTTTTAAACTTAAACTTTTTTTGTCGCTAAAATTCATATAATTAAATAAATAATTAAATATAAGTAATTCGATTTATTCGGGTTATTTGGTTCAATTTTTGGTTTTTTGTTTGGTTTTCAGTTCGGTTTAATCAAACTTGAACTCGGTTCGATTTAACTCATACATTTTTTTAACCTAACTAATAGAACCGAATAAACCTAACAACTTGATAAAAACCGATGAACACCCTACTTATAAGTTTTTAATCCTGAATTTTGTTACATCAATGATTTGTTACATAATAAATTGTACTTTTAAGTAATATGTTTTCATCATTTGGTCACTTTTGGCTAAAACACCGCATACATTATGGATAGAAAGGCAATAACATTCAATTTTAGTGACAAGTATGATAAAGACACATAACTAAAGTGTACCTAATTAATATACTTTCTGCGAATGGCATCAATGACTGAAAGACACGTCAACACTCGTCATTCGTGTACAAGTATCGTCTAGACCATCTGAATTTCTTGGAAGGTGCCGATTTATAACAAATTTGTTTCTTGTTGGGATTGTATAGTTTAGCTAGTTGGAATAAAGTTTTTAGGACGGCACTAATCATTCATGTATCGTCTAGATGGTCTGAATGCAATGTATAATAACGAATTCGTTTCTTGTTGGGTTCTGATATAGAATTATTAGCTACACGAAAGTTAATCGTGTGGGAGTTAGAAGAAGGCATGTGTCGAAAACTTACTTTCAGTTTAGGTACTTAATAATCTTCATGCGCTTTAAGTTACTAAACTTGAAATGATCAGCTATATAACATAAATAGTGAGAAAATATCCGTTTGATTGGTGACTAAAACCCGAGAGTTTGTCTTTTAGATGAAGAGTTGTTCTTGCCGACTGTATCAGTAGAATTCGTCATTGATTGAAAAGGAATAAAGGATTTTTGGCAAACAAAACGAAACAAAAATTGAAACATGGCATTAAAGATGTCGAGTAAGATGCCTGCACCACATGTGGTTATTTTGTAGCATTCCAACACAATGAAAACAATCAAAACATAGCTTTTGAGATGACAAAATTCTTTCTTAAAACATCAAACCATTACACATATTCATAAAGTAACTTTAACTTAAGATTCAAACCAAACTATAACAAACACCAAATAACAACTACTACGTATAAAAACTGAAAGGCCAAGAATATATAAAAGTTCAATAAATTAAAAAGCATGGATTTTCATATTTAAAAATGGCAGAACTTTTTGTGATAAAGTATAGAGAAACCAAATCGAGCACCAGTGGAAGTGCAAGGGCGTAAAGTGTACTCTTCAGTTTGAGAGCACATGGCTTTGGTATTAGCTCTGTAAGCAAAATTGCCATCTAACATCACAATGTATTCCATCATCATGCCAGCTATCTGATATCTTTAACAATGCTTATGACAAAAGCTTGCAAAATGCCAAATATGTTGAGGTTTCAAACACACAAGAAGGCTTGTTTAATTCCTTATACTAATTTAAGTAAATAATTCATGATGAATTTTATGTGTATGACCACTATGACTTGTACAGATCACTTTTCTTCTTGTCTTGGACCAATGTACCATTTAATATTACAATCACAAGTTATGACTTATTTTACTCAAAGGAATAAGAAGCCAAAGGAATATACCCTTTTCAACAGCTAATGATGAATGATGATTTAGCTTGTGAGTTCATGTTGTCAAGTATTAATGTCCTTTTTAAATTTACAGAAGAATCCCATTTAGATTTTGAATCTTTTATACATGATCTATCAGGCATCTCATTTTTTTACTATGACCCATTGAGCAGAATCCTCTTGATCCAACTTATACTCGGGTTTGATGGTTTGTAGCTTTCTGGAGTGCTAACTTATCAAAGAACCAATATCCAGTATGTGATGGTTTATATATCTGAAACCTGTTGTGAAGGTACAATCTCGGTACTGAGAAGCTTCTCCACCTCATCATTTGCCTCCACTTGAATTCTCCATCTCTGTATCATACACAAATAGCAGTGTTTGTTAGGATTAATGAGCATTAAACACTAAAACGAAGAAAAAAATTGAGTTTAAGTTACATCAAAAACCGTAAGTAAATTTCATTACGCTTTGTCATGATAAAGAGGGTATTTTTGAATCACAATATCTGAAAGATAGTCAAACAATCGTGCGAATATGAATGTAACTGTTGGGATTTGATGGGAAGCGACGGTAATTGTTCCTAACATACCCGAGTGACAGTTAAAAAAATCTAATGCAATGAGCCAGAATTATATATCTGTCAGCAGCCTATTCAAGATTTTTTGAAAGTGGTGTTGCAAGAACAATGTTTCTAACGATGAGACCTTACCTCTTCAAGATTTTCAAGCTCCATTATCTGTTCTATCTGTGCAGCAATAGTTTCCTGCACAAAAAAATAATTGATAAAAATAAAAATAAAGTACAACGAGCAAAGGATTTAACATCTAATATTTGCCATTTTCTAACATCCCCTTCTCAAAAGCAAACCTATATTTGTGATACATAAGAATCTTGAATATATCCATATATGGAGTATTGTTAGAAAGATTAAAGATCATTTCTGGAAAAAGTCTATTTTTATAGCAACTTTAAGCATAACCTAGTTCTTATTTGAAGTTTTACCTACAAATGTTTCTGTTTTAGTACTTATATATGTTTTAGTGCAGTACTATGTTTAAGTACTTATAATAGGAGAGAAGTATAATAAATGTCAACACACCGCGTTGCTAGCTACTTCAGCAGCAAGAACATCAGAGTCCATTTCCACCTCGATTTCGATCATAGAGGAAATCTGTAAGAGGAGCAAAACAGGCGTGCATAAATTAGTGACACATTATTCAATAACTTATTAGAGCTTTTCTTATATACAAGATTCTGTGGTCTAAAAGACATACTCTTGCATAGCTTTCAATTAGTTCAATTCGTGATTTCAAGGAACTTTCCAATCCTTCCCGCACCCTTTTGACTCTGCTTCTCCGTGCACTTCAAAAAGATAAAAAGGAAAAGCCATTTCATGAGCTGCTTTTGGTTCAAGGAAACCAAATAAAATGGAAGGGTAAACAGGAGAAAATTGAGGAAATTACCGATAAGAAGGTTCTCCAACAGCTACAATTTTGTTCTCCAGTTGGCACATACGAGCCAACATCCATACCTGATATATTAGATAAAACGAAATGCTTATTCTTTGTTCCACTATGTGATAAGCATTATAAGAAAACATATGCACATACAATTTTTTTAAAATGTACAAGCAAGTTATTTCATACAGAAAAGCCAACTGAATGGAATGTAAGGCTCATGATCACTTCAGAAAACACAAAGTTATCAAAGATAATGTCTCAGATATACATCATTTTCAGCAGCCTCTTTTAAATCCTTAATGCGAGATTGAAGTGTGTCATACTGCGACAGCAATTGCTGCCTTATGGCAACTGTTTCCACAACACTTGGAGGAAGCTGTGAAAGAAGAAGAGCATTTAACAGACTTATAGTAGAAGACACTGGTAAATAGGTAAAATAATTACATGGTGGAGTCCATTGCTCTTTTACTGCAAACCAATTTTCCACTTGACTTATTATCAGCAGTAGATTAAGTACTAGATGATGTAATTAAACTGGATAGCTTTTAAAAAAAAACATTCATTTTTGTGTTACTTAGATCATTAATGAATTTGTATCCTCAATATATAATGTAGTATATGGACTAGAATACAAGATATAAAAATTTGTGGTATGTAAGCAAACTTACTCGATTAAACTGTGGAAATACCAGCCCGTTTAAAGTGGCTCCAACAGCTACAGACGAAACAGCAGTGACTGAAATAAACTGAGGTAAACTGGGATCTATCATTCCTGAGGCCATATCTCCTGAGGCTAAGACAGCAAGAAGTGGAACGAATACAGAAGGGCTAAACAAAGACAGCCCATCATTTTTAGTAGGGGCTCTCAGTAATGGTGATTCTTTGCCATTTAGATGGTTTGTTAGGCACATGGGCTCGCCAGGGTAATTGTTCGGGGTTTTGGGGCTAAATTTTAAGGGGCCCACTTCACGGTAGACACTTGAAGGAGCTGCGGAAGCAATTGTTACGCGTTCTCCTTCTTGTGCAGGGAGATCAACTGTTTTAGTAGCAAACCTATGGGTTCGAGCCATACCAGCTGGTGTCTGTACCTGAGAGATTATGCAGGACAGATTTAAGAATTAAGATTATAAAAAACGCAATTGAAGGTGTGTTTGGCGAACAAAAACAGACAAATATAAATAAAGGGTGACAATTGTATTGTGAAAACCCATGGTATATGTGCAAGTGTCTCTAAGAGATGATGTAAAAAATAAAAGCAAATGAGAACTTACAACAATGGAGTGAACAGCAGCCGGAGTACTTTCTTTAACTAGCTGCAGGAACTGTAGGCCCCTTTTCCATGCAGGCACATCCATGCTGCGTTCGGTAGGAGGAGATCCTTAGAAAAAGTGAATATCACATGATCAACATCATACACAATGCACATAATTATTTTTAAGTATCAATTTTTTTGGTGACAAATAACGAGGGTTAACACTCTTAACCAACACAGACAAATCTGCAGGGATTATCAATTGGTGACAAATAACGAGGGTTAACACTCTTAACCAACACAGACAAATCTGCAGGGATTATCAAGTATTAAGAATAAGATCTAATGGATTGATCAGAAGTCTTGTACTATTCATATGAAGCAACTGAAAGCACTATGTAAGCGGTAAACACGTAACTATGCCAACCATATGCATTTAATAGTGGTGATTTGAAGTACATAACACAAGTAGGAGCACAAACAACCAACCTGATTTCTTCTGATTCTATACTAATTATGTTGCCGGAAACAAGCTCGTATTGGTAACGGCATTTGGAGCAGGAAACAATCTGCAGAAGGACATTTTGTATCTGATAAGGAAGCAATAAAAACACGATGAACTAAATGGAAAAGGAAATAACATATCATTAGTTGTCACATGCCAATCTAAATATTTAAATGGCAGTGCGTCGAAGTATGTTAAAATTAACATGTGTAGTTTTACCAATCAAGTCTACAGAACTAGCAAACACATCGGTTAGGTGAGGATTAAAATTACTTTTTAGAACGCGGACTGAATTACTATGGCTTTTAAAACTAGTCGTTAAATATTTGTGGATATAGGGGATAGACAGACACAAATTCAAGCAAAGTCAACTGGTATTTTCTCCATTCACTGTGATTGTTTTTATTCCTAATAGCCTCCCAGAGGAAAAGTAAATAAATCTGTTGATAGGCTTATTAGTGCATGCCTGAATACCATTTTGGGGCTGCGCAACAGCAACAGCTATCATGCAACTAGGACATCTTACAATCTTACCAAAAGGAACCTGCATAAACACAACCAAACTACATATCAACATAACAATAAAACACGAGGGTAATACAACAATGAAATAAGTACAGTAATACCTCTTCACCAGGAGATACTCCCACTCTACAAACAGTACCGATAATCCTAAGTGCATCCGAAACTCTCAAGGATGCAGCGAGACCCCTAACCAACAGTGTGTATGTATTTACATCAGGTCTGGACCACCTCCATCTGTCACCAACATCATTATCTCCAACACCTACATCGTGCATCACACATTAGTACATTATCGCGAATCACAACTTGATTGCATTAGGGATTGTAAGAAACACAGTATAAATGCACTGAACCCATATGCCATCCTACAGCCGAGTTACACATTTCTCCCAGACAACCAACGCAATAAGACAACAACAGAATAATAGACACAGTACAATTTTGAGATGATTGCCATTAAAATGAACACATCTAATGCATGATTTACTAGAACTATTCTAGAGATTATATTCAGAAACTACATACACATGTACTAAGATCAAAAGCTTACCCGAAGCTATTCCTGCAACTCAGAATTAAGGGATAATGGTATGCAATAGCGACATACTTTCACAGACGTGTTGCCATAAATATGACGACATCCAATGTATGAGTGTAACAAAAAAGTATGTTCCTATCACATACGCTTAAATAAGTACTTATTAGTTATTACCACTAACAAATAAAGAATTTCATAAGTATTTCGTTTCTAACTACTTTTCTAATAGCTTGCAAATGCAATACACAGAGGTACTAAAATTAAATCACATTTGAATTCTAAGATTTAATCACATTCGTTTTTATTTTGTTGTATAGGTAGGGGTCATTATTGTACTCCGTAATTTATTTCCTAACCGTAATTATACAATTATAATTCCAATAGGCCATCTAATAATTCAAATTTAAACGAAGATCGTTTCGTATATATACCTATACCAAAACTCGACCGCATAGCATTAAATATCGACAAAGCCAAATCAGCATTATTCCGCTCAATCGCAGCCGAAATAACACGACAACAATCCGAATTACTCACAACACCGCTTTTTCTCTCAGACATTTCACCTAACACCTGGAGCGCCTCGCTCGCATCTTTCGCATTCGAAACTCTCTCAATAATAACCTCATACTCATCACCATCACCACCACTACTAGTGCTAGTACTAGCTTCTTCGTGATAGCTTTCACTTAATGAAGCTTTGAATAAGTTGTTGGTGTTGGCGCGAAAAGCTGTTGGGGAGGTTGTTAGGATGCGGTTGTGATGGTGGTGATGAAGGTGGAGACGGTGGGGCCATGGTGATAGTGATGTTAAGTTGAGCGTCATGTGTGTGAAAATGAAGGTGTGATTAGTGTGTGTTTTTTTTAGAAGATGAGGAATGAGAGGTTGAATTGGAGGGAAGGGATATTCAAGGGGTGGGATCTGGCGTGGGAGGGTGTATGGTAGGAGGTTACGATCGGGGAAATCGTGGCCGTCTATTTTGGTTATTGAATTAAAAAAAAGTAAAAATGGAGGTGCGGGGAATCGAACCCCGTGCCTCTCGCATGCGAAGCGAGCGCTCTACCATATGAGCTACACCCCCTATTTTGAGATATTAGCCCGACTTATTCTACTTATCAGAGATTTTCTTCAGTTCGACAAAATGCAAGACAGAACTCTCCTTTTTTTTTTATGTTGGTAAGAGGTATTTTTTTTTTTAGAAATGCCACACCCACATAATATGTACAAAAAGAAATCCACACATACATGTGCCAAATAACTTGTACCAATATAATTAAATTAAGTTTTCTTTTTCTTATTTCTACTCCCAATGATTAAGTGACACATGTATGTGTGGATTTATTTTTATAAAAATTATGTGAGTATAGCAATTTTTTTTTTTTTTTTTTTTTGCCATTTCTACTTTTTATGCCTAAAACCATAGCACGAGAGAGAAGGACTTCTGATTTCAAAAGGAGGCGAATATATTTAAAGAACGTAAGACTTTTTAGCGAACCTACGGAAAGAAGTACATGAGTTGAAGTCGATTGATTCTACTTTGGATTTGTTTTCTCCATATTTCTAGAAAAATGGCATAAATGTTAATATGCTCACTTAAGATTTTGAAGATAACGGAACGTTGAACATAATAAAAAGAAATTGTTCGCTCAAAAAGGTAAGGGAAGTAATAAGGTGAGTTGAGCACTCACCGTACACTCTCTCTTTACTTAAGATCTTGAATATAACAAGGGAATGTTGAATATAATAAATGGACAATGACAAAAAAATGCATCGAACTTGACCACTTCTGTAATTGTGTGTAGCAAACTATTTTTTTTCTCTCATTGTAACGCAAACATTTTGAATTTTTTTTATTGTATGTACTTTTTCCAGCATGTCCCAACACTTGGATTGCCAACTCATCCAAGTGTTACACATCGACTGCCAACTCATTTCCTCACTATTATTTTTTAGAGATAATGACAAAAAAAAATACAACTCATTTGCTACATACAATCACAAAAGTGGTCAAGTTCGATGTATTTTTTTTTTTGTCATTATCCCTAAAAATAATAGTGGGCAAATGAGTTGGCAGTCTATGTGTAACACTTGGATGAGTTGGCAATCCAAGTGTTGGGACACGCTGGAAAAAGTACATACAATAACAAAAATTCAAAAGGTTTGTGTTATAATGAAAAAGAAATTAGTTGGGTACTCACAATCACAGAAGTGGTCAAGTTCGATACAATAACAAAAATTCAAAAGGTTTGTGTTACAATGAAAAAACATATCTTTCATATCTTAAGGATAGTATAGAGTGTCTTCGTGAGATTGTTGAAGTTGATAAGATAGAAAAACCACTTGATGATGCGGTGGGGCATGCATGCTTATATGCCAAACGATCTTAGGAACTCTTAGAATGTGTGATTGCAACATGTCCTAAATCTGGTACTAGAAAAGATAGAGAAGTTATGCCTTGTTCTATGCCTAAAGTCAAGCATGTGACCTTTGATGTGCCTCTGAAAGCCTCAGAACCCAGCATTTCTAGACCAGAAAATCAAATGGCAGTAAAACAAACTAAGGCTCCCGTCATCACTTCTATAGATGTTAAGATTGACACTAAAATTAGCGGGTCAAAACCTAGAAGCAATGCAAAGAAGGATATGATTACACAAACTAAAAGTGATCATGAAAAGGAAGTGAAAGAACACCATAGGGACAATAAGTTTGACTTGAACAAAAAGAATCGTGTTGGTTCTAGTATTAGCTCTAAGTTTACTGAAATTAATTCAAGTCTTATGTCTCGCAAAACATGTAAAGAATGTCTATTTTCGTAATCATGATAAATGTGGTGTGTTATTTCGAGGTCTAAGAATCAAAACCAAGTTAAAAAGTTTGGAAAGCGAAACAGATTAAGCAATCCGGAAACCTACAGGAAGGTTTTACCAATATAGGATTTCAATGGAAGCCCACAGGTCGAATATTCACGCATGGCAAACCTTGCTCCTTAACTAGATCCTTTATGCCTAGAGTAGTGCCTGTTAAGGTTTGGAAGCCAACTGGTAGAATAATCCCATTAGGCACACGATGCCCTTTAACTAAGTCTGATGATTCTACTAGTTTAGCTCCTAGTGATAATGTTATAGCAACTAGGGTTTCTGCTGATTCAAAGATTGTTTGCGCTAACCAAAAGGAACCCATTTTCACTTGGGGATCCAATGTTTTCAAATATCCACCTTTTTCTGTGTTCCAATGCAGGTCATACAAATCATCTGTTGGTACTTGGATTAAGGCTGCTCTAAATAGATAAGGAGAAATGACAATGACGTTTGAACACAACTGTTCAAGCCTCGTTCTTTAAAGATGTTAGGAATTGGAAATTCCATAAGTAAAGTGTCGGTCACCCCAATAATGGTCTAGCATATGTTAGCTCGTAGACTTGTCGTTAGTTACGTTATTTAGTAGCTTATTAGTTAGTTTGTAGCGTAACTTAGTTTAGTGTAACACCGTGAAGGAAGGACGGGTCTTTACCCACTGTATGCCTGATCCACAGGCCGATAGGAGGTCGTTGTATCTGTAACTATAAATACCCCTTCCATCCATGGAAGGGGTGGTGCTTCTCATTCAATCTAACCTTTCCTTTGTGTAAACCAAGTCTCTAGCAAGAACACCCTCTCTATCTTTCTCTCTCTAAATATGGCAATCATGTATTTTGATCATCCAAGACCACCCGAATCATCAACACAATAATATTACGATCCTACAAATGGTACCAGAGCCAAGGTTATGGTGTTGTGTTGATTCTTTGTGGTTTTGATTCTTGTAAAAAAAACTGTTTTTTGTACTTTATGATGGTCGGAATAATTTTTTCGAGTTTACTTTGGTTAACAGTTTTTTACATGCTTGTCAAATACTTGTCCTTTTTGTGTCAAATACCTGTCCTTTTTGCATCTAAAGCTGAGCTTATTAATGGTCATCTGATTTATCATATAATACATCTGTTTTTGTGTCCTTATGATGGTTTTCTGGGTATTGGAACCTGGTCATATATTCAAGGTCAAAATGGGTCGAATAGTATTGAGTTCTTATCATGTTTTTTCTGGGTTTATTATGAAGGTAGTCGGATAAGTTGTCGGAAAACTGTAATATCTTGTTAGCGACTTGATGAACCCTAAAACAGACATGACGACTTGTCTTTACAAGTCGTCTAGATTCATTGTTTATAAGTAGCAATTTGTTATGTTAAAAGACCTAGCGACTTGACTATTGACTATTTAGTCAATAGCGACTTATAAGTTGTAATGGCTTAGCGAGTTGGTTTTACAAGTTTAGCGACTTGGTTATAAAATATTAGCGACTTGCGAAGAACAAATCAGATGTAGCTACTTGATGACCATTTTGTACAAGACAGAAATGAAGAAGAAGAAATGACTACAATTGACCACAAAACACTTGACCAATTACCAAAGACTCGTGACTTCGGGCTTCATACCCATCATCAGTCCAAAATTTTAAACTCTTATGTATAACTTCGAATGATATGTAATGGAAGTCAGAACTGTCCCAAAAGAAATTTCTATCCTAATCCCTTGACACAATCAACTCAAAACATTTCAATCCCATCCTCCTTAAATATACAAGCTATCTCAGATTCGTTCCACGTTATTTGTAATCTCTCTAAGATTTTTGTGGAACTTGTATCTTCATAGATCAAGAAATTAAAAGAAAAACAAGATCTCAGAAGTGATTTCATTTATATATATTATGAAACTTCAATTCTTTACAGATCTTACAAACGAAAATCAAACTCATCACTTACCCATTTTGAAGCTCTGCTTCGCTGATATACGAATATAAAAGAAAGATTGATATAAAACTCAAACCTTGTTAATCATTACAGGGAAAAGGTTTTGTCAATTTAATTACACTCCTACCTGAGACCCTTATTGGATCTTGAAGATTTGTGCCTTCACTTCTATATCGTGGCTTGTTGATGCTTCGACTCTAGGTTAGCAGCTACAACATCCATAAAGGGGTCGTGCTTATGTTCGGTTGAGTAACTCGATCATTGGAGTTTAATTCGTAGGTGCAGTTGTATGATTCTGGATCTTGATTTGAGACTAAGATAAGGTTGGTGAGATTAGATCTGTTTTAGGTGAGAGATTTTAGTGATAGCAGGTGCTTATCAAGCAGGTGTGGGAGGCGATGTTTTAGAGATAGGTTAAGACTAAATGCATTTTGTCTTAGTCATTTATAACGGATTCTTTCTGATTTTTGGATCGGGTACTCAAAAATTTGGAGTGGGCTTGTAGACTTAAATCTTGCATATGGGCTGCAATGAATACTCAATTGTTAATTGGACCATGTCATGTTAAAATAGACTTGGGCTTTCGTTGTGTTTGGGCTAAGGTAGACTGAGTGTATATCTGAAGTTGATTTGCAATATTCGTTTGATATTTCATTTGAGAAACATGGACATAAATATTGTTATCCGAATTTTGGTACAAAATTTTGGATACAATTTCTATTATTGGAAATCCGAATGGTATTTTGGCATGGTATAAAATTTCACGGATGGATACATAATTCACGGCTTGAGCGATGATCTGAAATTAATGTGACTTGGTGGTTTATACCCGTTCATTTAGGGTATATGATTTTCGGCTATGGACTTTTATTTCTATGAGATATGTGAATGGGCCAGATATTGGATGATTGCATTGGGCCGGTTATTGATGAGTTGCTTCACGTGGGCCGGATATTGGGTCACTGGATCTATTGTTAGCGTGTATTATGAATGTTGTTATCCTAAATGTTAATTTGGATAGACATAGCATTTGTTGTGATTTAATGGTGTTTGTTTGGGTATTCAAATTTCACGAGAGATACTTATCCACGGCTTGAGGTTGTAATTAATCTTTATTCGGTTCAAGGTTCCTATCCGGTATTATTGATGTGGTATGGATGTGACGATTCAAACGGCTGTAAAATGGCCTTGGAGCCTGGTCAAATTCTTTGCAATTTGTTATATGTCAAAGATATTGGAATGCATTGAGTTAACCATTGCAAGAATTTACATTGACCGAATCGGATTGCATAGTTATTTGGATCGTGTTGAAAATTATTGGATGACAAGATTAGTTGATGATAAGATTTGATGAGAATTGATGAGATGATGAGATTCGTTGTATTACGAGGTTTGATACTTTGGTGTATACTTTCTCACAAAGAATATTTTGTCACGGCTTGGGTTGTTATTGGAACTAGGTTGACTACGGGGTTGTTTGGACGGTATGTCTTATTTGGATTTGAAGTATGGTTTTCTGGGCGTGTTTACTCATTTCGTCTTCTTTCTCTCTATTTCACGAAGATGACTTGTTTGGGCATTCATAGAGGGTGATAAAGACTTGGCTATTTAGTTACGTTTGTGATTCTTTCTCGCTTAACTCACAACGTAGCTATCACTTCGGTGTCTCACTCAGTTGAGAATGTCAAGAGGTTTTGTACATTGGGTACACCGTTTCTTTTTCACGAGGATTAGTACAAGCTTAAGTAACAAATATGGGGAATTCTACTTCATGATCAAGTTTGGTATATCGGATTTACTTCACCAAGTAGTCACAACAATAGCCGCCAGATTATGTGGAAGATGTGTTTTCCATAGTGTTAATTGGATGGTTGATGATATTGTTGATGTTGGACAATGAACCGCTGATGAACCGCTGCATGTTCCCCTAAAACAGATATTCACTGAAACCAAAGTCGTCATAACACATTCAAGCTGACATTGTTTATGGTTTTGTCTTGATTTTGTAAAATCCCGCGAAAGAACCTATTTCTCGGTTTAAATCATAGACTTGTAAAATCCCGTGACAATGGAAACATCCTGGTATTAGTAAAGTGCATTTCCGGATCTATCTTACGGTTTATTCTTGGTTTTGTAAAATCCCGCGAAAGAAACTATTTTTCGGTTTAAACCATAGAGTTGTAAAATCCCATACTGATGGAACCATTCTGGAGAAATGGAAAGTGTATTTCGGGATCTTATTTGATGCTGATGCTACGGTTTCTACTTCAAAGAAGGGATAAAAGGGTGTACTCATAAATTGGGTGTGTGTTTGGATTGTCCTCATGGCAGTTTGGCTATTACAAGGTTTTACGGGATTATGTGCTTTTAACCATGGTCGGGATGAAACCATTATCAAAGTTCATTTAAATGTCAAAGGAGGCTAGAATTGAGCTTTGAACCAGAAGATGTGACAACGGGGTTAAATCGCTATTATTTATTTGAGGTTGAAGTGAAATATCACGGGCGAGTGTACTTAGTATTTGAAGGTATCGGGGATGGTTGGATGAAGATTCTTCATGATCCTTGTTCGAGCTTATTATCATAAACGATGACTTGGAAATCTAGTTATTGTTGGGTGTCTTTTACCTTTTCTTTTACCACTTGGGGGAATTGGGCTCATACCATCACAAAATAACTATCACTTTAAGGAGTTACGTTGTAGTGCTCAGTGTCACATTCAATTGTGGATTTTCAAGAGGTAATGTACGTCTTATACTTGATGGTTGGTTGGTTGAAGAGTATAGAGTACATAGAGAGTACTTAGAGATGCTAATGGAAATCGGCACCGCTCTTTGTTACATATGTGCAAGTTTAAGTCACGAGTTCGGGTTAGTTTACTTCAGGGTCAAATTCATCATATTGGGTTTTCTCCATCATTTGTCACGACAAAGAGCCTACTGAATGATAATGGGGCTGATTACATGTTTTGCTAAGAGAGCTGAAAAAGAGAGATAATGGACGTATGAACACAATAGTTCATGCCTCGTTCTCCAAAGAAATGAAAAGTGTAACGTGTCAGGCGCTTTATCTTCGGAAGAAGAGAAATCTTCTCATTTATGACCATTCTCATCAACATGCTTCATGCTTTTTCCATGCGCTAATTCTTCAAGTGAACCGGGCTACCATTGATTGTTTTCTGATTCAACTTGCTCAACTATAATGATGATGGCGACATCCTGTGCTAATTTTGCGGGGGAGAAGTGTGAATAGAATACATTTGGATGATTTTCACTTGTTTAATCAAGAATGGCATCTCCGTATGCAATTCTTGAGGGGGAGAAGAAGTATGATAATACTGCATGGTTGATTGTCATATGAGAATATATGGTCATACGGCTCCTAACTCATGTAAGAACCGAGCTTCTTCTTATCGAGTCATCTTTACATGGAGTTTCTTCTTAAGAGCCGTTGGTTGACATCTTCACTCAGATTGATGAGTTTATCGACAAAGAGCTTCCGGTTAATGCTTCACGTGCACATCAACATGATGATTCCGAACAATCTCTCTGTTCTTGTTTGATTTGATTGGTAGTTTGGTGTTACCATTTAGTGTGTTCGATGCGGGCTGATTGCTGATTTCCTTGATGAACATCTTTATGTTCTTGTTTGATTGGGAGGGATTTCAGTTAAGGGGATTTGCAAGATGTAAGTTAATTGGGATGCTTTTTGGTGAGTTGAAGATGTTAACTATTTATTCCCCAACTGGACAATCTTGAAGAAGGTCGAGTCTACAGTCGGTTCTACATTTTTTGCTACATGTTAGAAGACTAAAGACGAGTTGCATTTAACGATCTAAAGACTTCTTCTTATTCAAGGCATTTATCATAAAGATTGTCGGTTTAGGGGAGAGCACTAATTGGGGGAGAGTGATATGTCGAATTTAATCCCCAATTAGACTTGCTCACACTGTACTTCAGCAAGTTGATTCTCACAAAGACTTCAAGCGTTCTTCTCAACAGATTTCTAGTATTTGGGCTTATAATATGTTGCTGATTCTGAAGTGTCAAAACCAGCAAGGGGGAAGGAGACACGTATCTAAACGCGAGTAAACTTGATGAACTTAATACTTCTAAGTAATTGAAGATATCCCGGGAAGACAAATGTTATTACCGCAGAGAAACTCAAGGTTTGACTCATGGCGAGTAAACTTGATGAACTTAATTCTTCTAAGTGATTGAAGATATCCCAGGAAAACATATGTCATGACCGCAGAGAAACTCAAGGTTTACTCATCAAGGCGTTTAATGTTCTTATTCCAACTACGTGGGGGAAGAGATGTAAGAGTTAGTTTCTGATGATAAAAGAGGTACACAAGTGTGTGATGATTTCGATGTTATCGCAATCATCAGGGAGAGATATTGTGTACATTGGGGACGTTCATTGTTTCACTTGAGTGCTTAATCGTGATTCGAGATCACTTATTCGGAGTTGAAATCCGCAGAGATAGTCATCCGCAGAGATAATCAGTGGTTCGACCTGCTTCTTCAATGTTATCGGTTATTCTCTCTTTGGGCATTTGGGTACTTCGGGTTCTTGAGCTTCATGCACTGTCTTCAGGGGGGAGAAAAGTATACATCAGGGTTATTCTTTGGCTATTGGACTTAATTCGCTACTTCGATGGTATAAGTTTCTTTGTCTTCGGGTATGTGTATTCGGGTTCGTGAGCTCTAGTCTAAGAGACTGACTGCATCAATTCATCTACTTGGGGGAAATGTTCTCTTGACACCTTTTGGAATGGATTGCTTCAGACTTCAGTGGAAAAGGAATTTGAGAAGATTATTCAAATGTGGGATGATACGTTGCTGTTGTTCTATTGGATGATATAACCTCGAACGAAGAATCACGATGATTATTCTTAAAAGGGGCAGTGGGATTTATGATAATGGCGTGCTTCTTTGGCACCTGGCTAAGGGAAGCTTGAAAGAAAGCTCTGAATCTGCTCAGCTATAGGATTTTCGGTTTGGGGGGAAGCTGCCAAAGTCTCACTTTCAGATGGTTCAATTTCTTTCTTCAATGCAAGAGCCTCGGAAGCTTTGGTGGTGAATGTTTAAGAGATGATGACTTCTATCTTCTACAACGGGGCTGCTCGATATCCTTATCTCGGTACTCGTATCATCATATTCTTTAACTATATCATCTTCTCTATCTTTGTATATATTTATTAAAAACCAAATACAAAAATATAAAACCAGCAAAACAAAATAGAAAAATATAAAATCAACAAAAATCCATAAAAATCAGAAAATTTGAAAAAGACCAAAAATATGTTTTCAAAGACATGTCTTCTGGTATCAATAACATCTGCGGTCTTAGAAATGTTATTCAATAATGGCACGGGACCATAGATGAAGTTCGAGCAGGAGGTGTAAATATTCTTTTTCCAAAACATGTCAAAAATATGGCTTGCAGTTACTTCAGACTGTAACCCGTGCTTAAAACTATGGTTTGCTATTATTTCAGATAGCAACCCGTTCTTCAAAGAAAGGAAAGTGCTGCGCTAAACCAATTTTCTAATATTTCGTGCACTTATCCTAAAACTAATTGAGGAAAGTATGTCGAAGGACTGCTGTGTCCTACACAAATGTTTTTCCGTCTAAAATTCTTCAGAAAAATATTTGTTGTTTTCAAAATGGTGGTAAATGAGTTGCTTATAAATCATTCAGAATCAAGTTTTCATAAATTGAAAAACTCAATCAATGACTTCAGCGCTTTTAACCTTTTCAGAAAAACAAGTCATTGATTGAGGGGGAGAATGTTTTCAAATTTACATCATCTAACGGACTTTCTTAATTATCCTACGTGCTTAATTAAAATATATAATTGCCTATGTTGAAGGACTAGGTTTCTAGGATGTGATTGTTAGGTTTAGATGATTATAGTTTGAGGAACACATTATTCCCATACCTTATATGAACTGATTGATATGTTGAATTGACTTGAATTAGTCGATTGTTGTTTGGGTGATGTCGACCACCATATATCTGTATGTGTGTTCACTAACGTATGCAGGTATATTGGTATATAAGAATGTTCCCGATCCGGATCCCACAAGTGAAGATGATTGGATGCCGAAAGGAAAGGGTAACTATATCTTGGGTTGACAAATGAGGAAACAGAGCTTAATTGGACTTCTATGGAGTGTTAGCATGGAAAAATGCAACGTAAGAGGTCTCACTGCATCAGCAGATGGTTTTCTTCTAAGTGATTGAAGAAACAGAGCTTAATTTGACCTCAGTTGGCATTAAAATGCAACGTAAGAAGTCTCACTGCATCTGAAGACGGTTTTCTTCCAAGCCCTACAACAACATCAACAAAAGCAGCTTATGATTCTCTCCACCTAACGTATCTTGTGCAGGAAAAGTAGTGAATGATACCATTTTTAAACAATTTTTGAAAATATTGTTTTGAAAATGGAAAAATATTGTTTTGAAAATAAATTGGTCTTAATTCTAGAAATCACCGGACTTCATTTTTATCAAAACTTAAGTCACTCAATCATCGACTACGGTCATCGATTGAGGGGGAGAGTGATTTAAAATAAAATATTTTCAAACGATATTTCATCTATCAAGTCCGTTTGTACGAAATAAAGTGGTGATCTAAAGATTTAATGTTATGTCATGGTATGATTTTTCTTTTGAATCAAGGTCTTTCAAAATGAATTTTTTTCTGTTCTTGTTTGATTGTGAAATTGTTTTATTTTACTTAAAGATCTCTTAAAACTATCATACCTGACACTAACAATCTTTAATGTTTAAAATTGATCCGTATCAATCACTTTTCAAAATTAAATCTTGCCACGTCTTTCCCCAAAATTTTCTAAATTATTTAAATCTTTTGGGATCACAAATCTCAAAATGGCTTGAAATCTTTGATCGGGGGAGAGATCGTGATTTAAATCTCAAATCTGTTTTAATGGAATCAGTTTTAGTCCTTTATAGGCACTCCTGCCTCCTTGTGCCAAACGATTTCACACAATGCACATGTTGAGGAGGAGGATTTATCCAAAAACAAGATGAGTATTTAAACCTGGCCACATTTTCTCCCATGTTTTCTAAACCGTATTAAATCACTTGGGATCCAAAATCTCAAAGGGTTTGATATTTTTGATCGGGGGAGAATTTGTGATTTAATAATGAAATTTGATAAAAGGTGATCGTTTTGATTCGAATGTGCAGGCTGCTCTCTCATATGTGCTAAATGCTTTCGAATCTCGAATCACATATTGAGGGGGAGCAAATGGTTTTCTTAATGGCTTTTGTGATCGTGTATGTACTTCAAAAGAACTCTTGCCTCTATGTGATAAAAATGTTTTAAAATATCTTACGCACATTTTGAGGGGGAGAATTTACCAAAGAAAATCAAATGGCTTTTTCCATGGAAATTGTGATCAAAGAAAATATTTCAAAGTCCTCTTGCCTCCATGTGCTAAACAATTTCTAAATCATATGCACATGTTGAGGGGGAGGTTTTCTAGATGATCAAAACTATTAAGGTACAAAATGCTTTGATCTCGTATCACAAGTACCTTGATTGTCTTTCCAAATGATTTTTCAATTGGTTTCTTGAAGAGAAAGAACAATACCAAAAGACCGACCTATTTACTTTATGCATGGTGTTATAAGGGTGGTTAGGTTAGGTATTCGTTCCCACGATCCCACCAGTGCCGGAGGGATCTTCCCAGGGACAATCCACTAGATAGTGTAGAGTCCTTAGGAATATTGAAAAAAGGAGAAAAATGAAAAATGGGAAGAGTGCGGACTGAGACAGAGCTAGTACTGGAATAAACTCAGCAAGGTTCTAGTAATGAAGTTTCGGTAAGCACTGAAGGGGTTGAAGAATGAAAAAGAAATGAATGTGAAAAGGGTGAAAAGAAATAGCCCTCCAATAATTCAACCTTAGGGCAGACACCGGGTTCAATACATATGCTCTTGGTGTTTACTAAGGTGACACTCGTATTGAAGACAAGACGTCATGGACCCAGTGACGCACTGCACCTAACTTCCCAAACTACTCAAGTTCCTCTTAAAAGGGCTTGTTTCATTCTCACGGGGAACCTACATAATCTATCGACTTTCTTTTAGAGATAGTTGATATTGAAGAAGGAGACCCTCTCCCTAGTCTCCGGCATAGGAACCAAATGTGCACGATTGAGTCTAGAGCCAAGAGATCATCCACAATATCTCATTAGGACACAAAATTAATGAAGACTTGCTGTTTCACACAATGTGGAAAGTAAGTATATATTTAGAGTCCTACGCATTATCTTTGTGGTATTGCCAGAACATCCGAGTGATATATCAAATATATTCACGATGAGGATGGAAAGCCTTCTAGAGCCAACATCAAACAAGCTCTTGGTAGGTGGCATGTGAGATCTTTTCCAAAGATCAAACTTGTGACAACTGGATAGAAACGATGGGGCGATTCACTCGTGAATCAACCTTGGTCCAGGAAATGAATTAACGAATACTTTTGGAAAAACCATTCGATGTGCAAACCTTCTTTTCTCTAGCTCATCGAATGTGTATTCAGTTTCAAATTCAAAAAGTATCTCTGATTGAAAAAATACTTTTGAAAAAACCGTTCGATGTGTAAATCTCTTCTTTTCTCTAGCACATCGGATGTGTACTCTCTTCATATACAAAAAGTATTTTAATTGAAAATTGATCTTTGTCATAAAACCTTCGTCGTATTGCAAAACTCTTTCTTCAAGCAATACACGATTCTTTTTCAAATCATTTTTCATCAATCAGTGAATCTCAATTCGCTGGTTCACTCACTCCGTGTTGTCTTCTTTGAGACGTTCCGGTTTGAGAACAGCTAGAGAAGCTGCGAAACCCTGTCAAGGAGATTCTTAGGAATCCTACGATCACGAAGTACTTGTCTGATCAACGGGAACCGTGGGCGTGTACCTCAATTTAACGAAAGTGATCAAAGACACTTTCGTATGTTTTATTGCTAACTGTTGTTTGTAGGTACATTTGGACGGTTGCGGTGATCAGAATTGAGGAGTCAATCCAAAGCCGGATGCTCACAACATCCACACTTAATTTGAAGAAATCATGACTTGTGCTTATCTACATAACCTGGCTCTGATATTTCTATACTATGCTTCTGCTACGCTGCTGCAAATATCATGAACCAGTAAAAGCTTCCGCTACTCTGATGGAAAGATGTCATGATCCAAAAGTGTGAGCATGTCGGTCCAAAAGTCACAACATCACATGAAGGCAACACAACTATGGATGATCCAGAGAGATTTGCTGTGGCTGATGATCTCATAGAAAGCTCGAAGATCATCAATGATGTAGATCAGTTAAAGGCCTCCACTGAAAGTACAAAACTATGCGGACTTTGAAGTATCATTGCTAAAGCACAAGATTGCGGATTTGAAGAATTGAAGTCTACGAGCTCAAGAACAAAGTCAAGAATAGAATGCTAGGATTCGAAATGTATAACATGGGGTGACCTCCCTTAGGGGGAGATTGTTAGGAATTGGAAATTCCATAAGTAAAGTGTCGGTCACCCCAATAATGGTCTAGCATATGTTAGCTCATAGATTTGTCGTTAGTTACGTTATTTAGTAGCTTATTAGTTAGTTTGTAGCGTAACTTAGTTTAGTGTAACACCGTGGAGGAAGGACGTGTCTTTACCCACTGTATGCCTGATCCACAGGCCGATAGGAGGTCGTTGTGTCTGTAACTATAAATACCCCTTCCATCCATGGAAGGGGTGGTGCTTCTCATTCAATCTAACCTTTCCTTTGTGTAAACCAAGTCTCTAGCAAGAACACCCTCTTTATATTTCTCTCTCTAAATATGGAAAACATGTATTTTGATCATCCAAGACCACCCGAATCATCAACACAATAATATTACGATCCTACAAAAGAAAAGAAAAGTGTACGTTTCAGTGCGCTTTATCTTCGAAAGAAGATAAATATTCTTATGACGTCTGTTCACATCAGTTCAGGCCTCGTACTTCATCATTATGGCGTTTACAGATAACACTTCAGGCCATGTTCCTCAAATAAAAGAAAGGCGTATAACTCAGTGCGTTTTATCTTCTGTTTAAGAGAAATTCTCTCAAGAATGACCATTCTCATCTACATTCTCCATCAAAGATCTTCATGTTTTTCCCAGGCTCATTCAGTCATCAAGTGGATCTATATTCATTGGAGTATATTCTTATTCACTTGTTCAAATCAAAAATGGCAACTTCGGATGCAATTTTTGAGGGGGAGAACTGTGAATAAAATAACATTTATCAAATGGATCTACTTACCAGTGATTGTATTCCTATTCACTTGCTCAAACCAAAAATGGCATTGGCAACATCGGATGCAATGTTTGAGGGGGAGAAGTGGATCTACATGTTGATGGATGTTTGTATAATGGTCATACGCCTAATGTTCCACTTACTAAGGATAACTGGGAGTTATTGTTTGGGATTTAGTGTTTCAACCTATGTTTGATGAATACTTCCAATCTTCAACGAATGTTGATCATCCAGTTTTTGAAGCTCATGCTCCGGTTCCTACTGACTCAACTGGTTCACCATCTAAGAAGTACTTCTCGGAATTCTCAAGAAACCTTATCTCCAGTTATTTCACAAGGCATTGATAATGACTATCATGATATTGTAGTTGCACTATTGAATAATGATCCGCTCTTTGGTATTCCTTTGCCAAATCTTCACGGATTATTGTTCATAAATAATGATCCGCTCTTTGGTATTCCTTTGCCAAATCTTCACGGATTATTGTTCCTCTTATCGTGCACGCTATAAATCAACCACATGAACATTAAGGAAAATGACTACCTCATCTGCTCGAAGACATTATCGGTGAATCTTCCATATCAGTCTCTACATGTATACCTTTAGGAAGAATGCATTGATGTTGAGGAATCATTTGTTCCGGTTCATTCAGTGGGTCAATGTACATCCGATTGTATGTTTATTCACGTGTTGGACATTTGACACAAGTTGATTACTTCGGAGTTAATCATTTATCACTTATTTGAGATTGAAGTTGACTTTCATAAAGGTGTATTCTTATTTTATCTTGAAGTCAGAATTGGTTGGATGCATGACTCTCAATGATAACTTGCTCGTGCTTAAGATCTATGTAGAAGACTTGGTTTATCTAGTTACCAGCAGTCGATATGGATGGTTGAAGACCTGGTTAACTATCACTTTAAGGAGTTACGTTGTTTTACTCAGTGACACACGCAACTTTCGTTGTGGATAATCGCAAGAGGTGTTAGTGTCTCATACTTTGGTTGAGTATTGAGTACTTTGAGATTTGCTTGGAGCATAAATTCTCGACACCGTTCTTCTAATATTAGTGCAAGAATAAGATACAAATGCGAGGAATTCAACTTCAGCTTCAAGTTTGGTATATCGGGTTTGCTTCATCAGTGGTCACTTCAAATTGTCTACATCTGGGTTGGTTAAGGTAGTCAAGGAGAGTTTCTGTAGTAGTTGATTCTCACAGGATACATTTGAGCTTATTGTGTTCTTCTCAAAAGATTTCAAGGATATGAGTGTATTATGTTTTGCTGATTCTGAGGTATCATGTAACATATAGGATTTCACAAACACACTAAACCATAATCACTATGGGGCGTTTAATATGTTTAGAGAGAGAAAGTTCTAGAGAGAGAAAGGGAAGAGAGTTAGGAACTATGTGAAACAAAGAAAAATGGTATTGAAGCTCCAACCCTCTACCTTGGGAGGTAGAGGGTATTTATAGTTTCTTACAAACAAACGCCACCTACGGGCTATGGATCAGGCATACAGTGGGTAAAGACCCGTCCGTCCTCCACGGTGTTACTTAACCAAATACTACTTAACATCAAATAACTACGACTACGAGCTTTCTAATGAATACATATACTTGAGGTGACCGACACTTTAACTACTGTGTCACACCCCCAAATTACCTGTTTTGCAGCGGAATGGAATTCCTGGGGATTGACTGTCATAGCATCACAATCACAGTTATATTGAACGACCTAAAGTGTCGTTTGGAAAATACATCGTTTGATTTAATAAAACAATCAGAGTTTACAAAGTAGGTCCCAAATGAAAATCAACTTGTGCGGAAATAAGTTTGTTACAATTCAAACGATGTTTTAAAGTACGTAAAACCCAAGTGAGACGCGTCGTCATCGCGACTCCATGATGTGTCCAAATGCATGCCATGAAGTGAATGCCTTAGATACCTGAGATAAAACATGCTAAAAAGTGTCAACACAAAGGTTGAGTGAGTTCATAGAGTTTGTGTTGAAATGTAAAGCCTTTCAAAATCGTTTATGCAGCAAAGGCATTGTAAATCCACTCCGGTTCAAGTTCCATACAAAACTTGCAACCCGTTGTGTTCACAACCCACTGCCAAAATGTGTATAGTTTATGTTCAAACACATGATGTCAAATGAATTCACAATAGTACCTAACTCGACGTAGAACGATAGCACTTAATAAATAAAACTAGACTCAATGTATCAAGTAGTCAACGATTTAGAACATTATACGACGAAGAACTGTAGCACATAATCAATAGCACCTAACTCAATGTATCAATAGTCAACTGACATAGTACTTTATTCGACGATGTATCAAGATAGTCAATCGACATAGAACCTTATACGACGATGTATCATTAGTCAATGACATAGAACTTTATACGACGTAGAACTATACCAAACAAACAAGCACAACTAATATAGTACAACATTCAGTTTTGAAACAATGGTGATCATGATAGAAGTTATCCTTAAAAATATAAAGTACTTGTGAAAAATAATTGAGCATGTATCTCCCCCAAAATAGTACAAAACAATTGAAAGTGGGGCTATGAAAACTCACTTGGTAAACTGAGGCGATGACAAAAGTGAGTACACCGAGGTGTAGTGTAATGCTTTACCCTTGACCTATTGTGAATGATATGATACGTAATGAGTTATGATGTTATGATATGCATGCATTTCGTATATGTTATTTATACCATTTGCGAGTTTTGAAAATAATACTTATCGTCGAAAAATACTCTTTGGACGTCTTGACCATTCTTAAATCACTTTACAAGTATTTACGTCAAAATGTCATCCTACAATAGTTTTGTAATGATTTATTGTGAAATTTTAACTTTACGTCGTAAAATAAAGTCGTTTCAAATCCGTTTTCTACGTATTATATGTCCTTAGCTTCGTATCAAAGTATACTAATATATTTTTGATAAGTCGAAATAATTTGTGAAGCTTAAGGCTCGTTTTTGACTCAAATAAAACAATAATAGTGTGCTGAAATTTCAGAAATATATATATTTCGTCGTCAACTTGAAAAATTCATAACTTCTTCGTTATAACTCCGTTTTATTCCGTTCAAGCGGCCACGGATTCGTTTTAAAGTATATTTTCTAAATATCAAGGCCAAAAATTCGTGCCTACTGTCGGATTTTCCAGAAAATCAAAACAAGGACAGAACACTTTTTATACATATCGAAAATAGTTTTTCTCGTACTAAACCTATTCCAATCCTTCAAATCAACTCCAAAGCTAATCTAATCCTACCATACACCTTCTTAGGGTGTCATGGGTTCCTAAACATCATCAAGACCAAAATATAACAAGGGGATAATTATAGGATGACTTTATATATATATAACTCTAAAAATCATGTAAAATGGTATAAATCAACATAAGTCTTGCATGTTTGCTCCAAATATGAAGAAATAAATATGAAATGAAAGTGAAAGAGGTAAAATGAAGTGATATGCTTACAAGTTATTATGATGAGGTGATTAGAACAAGGATTAACCTAAACACCCTAGGTTTTTATTTCAAAACCTTAATAAGAGTGTGATTCTAGATTGTTATAAACTTGAGCTTGAAAATTTTTGTGATTTCCTCTTGCACCTATATGCTTGGCCGGTTTTTTTAGAGAGAAGAACAAGAGAGAATAAAAACTATACTAACTATGAAAAAGGAGGATGAATGAATGAAATGAAATAATGCTACTTGGAGTATGCATCTATACAATCAAGTAAACTTTTTCCAACCATTTAATGTCCAACCCCTAAGGGCCGGTTTTTAGGGGTAAATGTTTCACATATATATATATTTTTTTTCTTTTATAGCATGTGTATAATTAAAATGTAAGTATAATGTATAAGTAAAATGTAACTTGTAGGTTTTATATACATTAGTGTATTTAAGGAAATTTTAGGTGAAAGTAACTTTTAATAGATCAAAATAAAGTATAATGAGATCATAAAAATTGTAAAAATACATTCCTTGTAAAATTTGAGTGCTATAATAATTATCGTGTAGTTTTTAAGAAAAACGTCGTAATAATATAAATTTAACGATTTATGTACAGAATAAATTTAGAACACTAGGTAAACTAAAAATATAGTTTTTATAAACTAAATGTAAGTATAAAAATATATCGGGATCATTTTTAGAAGTAACGGATTAAATGTTCAAAATAATAACTCACGCGATAACGTTTATTTAATATAAAATTTACGCGTTTAATGTGAAATGCAAAAATCATGAACGAACTAACATGATGAAAATGATGCTAATGAAATGTAGACTAAACTTAGTCTATATGAAATGTCCGTGATGATATGATCATGAATTCGCCGCTAAACCATTAAGGTTACGCTAATTTGGAACACGTAAACCTAGTTTACGATAAATGTTGAAATAGTGAAACTTGAGAAATGACCTGAAAGTACGGGTTGTCACATTCGCCCATCCAAAAAGGAATTCAGTCCCTGAATTCAGTTCGTGTTGGTCTCTCGGGTTTAAGGTTTGATGAGGCAAGCCTTCCCATTCTCGAGCAAAACCCTCAAAAGACTTTTTGGTAACCGATTTTTACTTAATCTCACAACTCATCAAACAAGAACTGTCATGAGATTAGGCTAAATCGGTTCGAGCAACAGGTCTTTTGAAAATTTGGCTTGGTCATAGAATTGCTTACACATATAAGCCTACTACTCCCTTCATTGCATGATTCTTCCAGATTAGACATAGGTGATCATGCTATGTATAATTTAGGAGTAACTATGCAATGCTTGGACTAATCGACTCATATGATGTGTGGTGTTAAGTCAACCTGTGTAAAATTTTTTGATAGGGAATGACAGGGGGCATTCTCCACGTTAGAGTATGAGGAAAGGATAATGGATGGGTATTTAAGGGCATCCATGTGACAATCGTTTTGAAATGAAAGTAAATAACTCGAAAAAATGTACGTATAAATCGCATGCAAAGTGAACATGCACTTGTGATGAAATGATGAGATGCTATGATGATGTAGTTATAGTCTAGGGTCAATGATGCAACTTAGTTCTCTATAATCAAGCTCGATGCCAATCTGTCACACCCCCAAATTCCGTTTTGCGGCGGAATGGAATTCCTGGGGATTGATCATTCATAGCATCACAATCACAGTTATATTGAACGACCTAAAGTGTCGTTTGGAAAATACATCGTTTGATTTAATAAAACAATCAAAGTTTACAAAGTAGGTCCCAAATGAAAATCAACTTGTGCGGAAATAAGTTTGTTACAATTCAAACGATGTTTTAAAGTACGTAAAACCCAAGTGAGACGCGTCGTCATCGCGACTCCATGATGTGTCCAAATGCATGCCATGAAGTGAATGCCTTAGATACCTGAGATAAAACATGCTAAAAGTGTCAACACAAAGGTTGAGTGAGTTCATAGAGTTTGTGTTGAAATGTAAAGCCTTTCAAAAAATCGTTTATGCAAAGAAAGGCATTGTAAATCCACTCGCATTCCAAGTTCCGCCCATACAAAACTTGCAACCTGTGTTCACAACCCACTGCCAAAATGTGTATAGTTTATGTTCAAACACATGATGTCAAATGAATTCACAATAGTACCTAACTCGACGTAGAACAATAGCACTTAATCAATAGGAGTAGACTCAATGTATCGATAGTCAACCGATTTAGAACATTATACGACGTAGAACTATAGCACATAATCAATAGCACCTAACTCAATGTATCAGTAGTCAACTGACATAGTACTTTATTCGACGATGTATCAGGAGTCAATGACATAGAACCTTATACGACGATGTATCAGTAGTCAACTGACATAGAACTTTATACGACGTAGAACTATACCAAACAAACAAGCACAACTAATATAGTACAACATTCAGTTTTGAAATAATGGTGATCATGATAGAAGTTATCCTTAAAAATATAAAGTACTTGTGAAAAATAATTGAGCATGTATCTCCCCCAAAATAGTACAAAACAATTGAAAGTGGGGCCATGAAAACTCACTTGGTAAACTGAGGCGATGACAAAAGTGAGTACACCGAGGTGTAGTGTAATGCTTTACCCTTGACCTATTGTGAATGATATGATACGTAATGAGTTATGATGTTATGATATGCATGCATTTCGTATGTTATTTATACCATTATAAGAGTTTTGAAAATAATACTTATCGTCGAAAAATACTCCTTTGACGTCTTGACCATTCTTAAATCACTTTACAAGTATTTACGTCAAAATGTCATCCTACAATAGTTTTGTAATGATTTATTGTGAAATTTTAACTTTACGTCGTAAAATAAAGTCGTTTCAAATCCGTTTTCTACGTATTATATGTCCTTAGCTTCGTATCAAAGTATACTAATATATTTTTGATAAGTCGAAATAATTTGTGAAGCTTAAGGCTCGTTTTTGACTCAAATAAAACAATAATAGTGTGCTGAAATTTCAGAAATATATATATTTCGTCGTCAACTTGAAAAATTCATAACTTCGTTATAACTCCGTTTTATTCCGTTCAAGCGGCCACGGATTCGTTTTAAAGTATATTTTCTAAATATCAAGGCCAAAAATTCGTGCCTACTGTCGGATTTTCCAGAAAATCAAAACAAGGACAGAACACTTTTTATACATATCGAAAATAGTTTTTCTCGTACTAAACCTATTCCAATCCCTTCAAATCAACTCCAAAGCTAATCTAATCCTACCATACACCTTCTTAGGGTGTCATGGGTTCCTAAACATCATCAAGACCAAAATATACCAAGGGGATAATTATAGGATGACTTTATATATATATAACTCTAAAAATCATGTAAAATGGTATAAATCAACATAAGTCTTGCATGTTTGCTCCAAATATGAAGAAATAAATATGAAATGAAAGTGAAAGAGGTAAAATGAAGTGATATGCTTACAAGTTATTATGATGAGGTGATTAGAACAAGGATTAACCTAAACACCCTAGGTTTTTATTTCAAAACCTTAATAAGAGTGTAATCTAGATTGTGTTAAACTTGAGCTTGTAAAAACTTGATGATCTCTTGCACCTATATGCTTGGCCGGTTTTTTTTAGAGAGAAGAACAAGAGAGAACAAAAACTATACTAACTATGAAAAATGAGGATAATTGAATGAAATGAAATAATGCTACTTGGAGTATGTATCTATACAATCAAGTAAACTTTTTCCAACCATTTAATGCCCAACCCCTAAGGGCCGGTTTTTAGGGGTAAATGTTTCACATATATATATATATATTTTTTTCTTTTATAGCATGTGTATAATTAAAATGTAAGTATAATGTATAAGTAAAATGTAACTTGTAGGTTTTATATACATTAGTGTATTTAAGGAAATTTTAGGTGAAAGTAACTTTTAATAGATCAAAATAAAGTATAATGAGATCATAAAAATTGTAAAAATACATTCCTTGTAAAATTTGAGTGCTATAATAATTATCGTGTAGTTTTTAAGAAAAACGTCGTAATAATATAAATTTAACGATTTATGTACAGAATAAATTTAGAACACTAGGTAAACTAAAAATATAGTTTTTATAAACTAAATGTAAGTATAAAAATATATCGGGATCATTTTAGAAGTAACGGATTAAATGTTCAAAATAATAACTCACGCGATAACGGTTATTTAATATAAAATTTACGCGTTTAATGTGAAATGCAAAAATCATGAACGAACTAACATGATGAAAATGATGCTAATGAAATGTAGACTAAACTTAGTCTATATGAAATGTCCGTGATGATATGATCATGAATTCGCGCTAAACCATTAAGGTTACGCTAATTTGGAACACGTAAACCTAGTTTACGATAAATGTTGAAATAGTGAAACTTGAGAAATGACCTGAAAGTACGGGTTGTCACATACTGGATTCTCCAAATCCTAACAATCTCCCCCTAAGGGAGGTCACCTCAAACACACATTAAAATTACATAGAATACAAACAGATATTACATTGAGATAGTTCTTGGATTCTTGTTCATGTTCTTTGTTCTGTAGCTCGTAGTCTTTGATTCTTCATTTTTGCATGTTTAGATAATCTGAGTGGAGGTCTTTAATCGATCCACGTGATCGAAGTTTTGAGTCAACTTTTGAGATCATCAACCACATTAATCTCTTACTCATCCATTGTGAGTTGGTATTATGACGCTTGTGACATTTGGACCGACATGCTCACATTCTCGTTCATGATATTATTTAATGAAAGCGGTAGCGAAGCATGGAGTGAAAATATCAGAGTCATTGATGCACTAATCATGATTTCTTTAGGTGTGAATGTGTTGTGTGAGCATGCGGCTATGGATGACCGCCCATTTTATTAGCTGCAAACGTCGGCATTGATGATGTCTAAATACTCATCATTTTTGTACAATCTAGATCGCAAAATCATTGAAAACACTTTAAACACATCAAAATGATCAAAATATCACAAATCAGTGTTTTATGCAAAAGATCAAAATCGATGAAAAACGTACAAATTTGCAAAATTGGCGTTAGTCCCCCAAGTTTCAAAAGTTGTCAAACAGTCCCCTGTATATCTAAATAAAGAAAATGTCATTTAAGGTCCATGGGATTCAAAAGTTGTTAAAACAAACCTTTCAAAGTTAAAATTTGCAAAATTACAACTTTGGTCCCTCAAGTTTGAAAAATGTCATAAATGGTCCTTGGAAATTGGAAATTTTCAAGTTTGGTCCTTATACTATTGGAGCTTGTCACTTTTAACCCTTGGAGCAACTTTGATGAATTGGCGTAAATGGTCCTTGTATTTTGAATGGCAACATTAGTCCTTGTTTATTAAGCTTATGCTATTGGACCCTTGTCATACTACTTGAACCCCAGCCATAACCTTTTGGACCCTTTGCTTTTGACCCTCCTATTATTATATCCGGTCAAAACACCCAACTTGGCCAATAGTCTTCTCCCCCACTTGATAACCCTCGCTCAAAACCACTCTTCTCCCTCACCTCCACCTCAACCTATCCATTTTCTTGTCCCCTCCACCTCACCTAAACTACAAAATGCATTAAATCCCTTCCCCCTCATCTCACTCAACCTCACCCAATCGCTAAAACCATTTCCGCCAAAAATGATCAAACGGCTAGAATTGAGTCAAAGCATCCAATGGCCCAAATAAGTGGTGGGATCAACTCGTAAACAAGTGGGGAGCAGTAATGAGTATAAAAGAAGCAAAAGAGAGAAAAGGGGTAGCTAGTTTTATTTTTCTCTCAGAATGTCGTTTTTTATATAAATGTTTTAGTTTAAGAAAAATGTTGTAGTTTCAAGTTTAATTATCTTAAGTAAGTCAAGATAGTGTATTAAGATCAGTTTCAAGTACAATCTTGTTAAAGATTCATGTTTTAAAGTTTCTTGTTGTGAATTTCAAAATAATGTTCCAATACTTAAGCTGCTAAGAGCTTAGTTTATCATTCAAATAAGCTTGTTTAAGCTTGTTAAAGCTTTTCATAAGCTCTCATTTCAGTTTCAAGCATTTTTGCTTCATGGTCAACAAAAGTCAAAAAATGGTCTAGAATGGAAATGGTGATGAAATTGGGTTGATGCAGTGTTGGATGGGTTAAAATAGATTAGTAGTATATTGATATTGGGTTGGTTTTAATCAGACACCAGCTTGGGCTCATGTGAGTAAGTTTCCAAGTTTTCAATTTTCAAGTCAATATTGCATTTCATGGTTGTCTGTTTAACTGTGGTCACAACTAGTGTAAATGTGTTTCTTTAGTTGCATTTAGGACAGTAAAACTCATGTTGATCATTATTACCTGTTTGTTCATTAGTTTAAGTAGTTTTTATGGCCTATCAATGTTTTAAAAGGGTGTTTGGTTCTGCTGAATTATCTGTCTCAGAGGTCTATTCAGTAGTTAAGTTCTGTTGGATCATGTTTATTAAGTGTATTTGAGTTCATTTGAGTCAAAATATTGGGTCTGCAAAGCTTCAAGTCAACATTTCAATTAAATCCATCTCAACTGTCCACTGTTGGATTTTAGGATTGGCAAATCATTGATTTGTGTTTAGAAATCATCAACATTGCTTGCTTTAGGTTCATTACATCTTATAACATCAACATTAGTCATAAAATTGGATTCAAAATCCATTTTGGTCAAAGTTCTTCAAAAATCAAAATTATGCAAATCTTGTTTTGGCCAACCGGAAGGATTTTTCTTAGATTCATTTCTGAGCCTAAATTAGTGAAACTTGTTGATTTGGAAACTGCTCTTGGTCTACTTTCTTTTCATCATTTTTATAAAATTTTGTGATTTTTATAAAGACTTCATATATGCCTGTTAGGTTAACTGCTCGCTGACACACTCTGCATTAACTGAAAGTGAGTACTGTGCAGCGAAAGCCCCTTAACAAGCTCAAAACTAGTTGTCCAAGTCTAATTTTTGGTTCATAAACTCTTAGCCAGGTTGTCTTGAGGTTCCAACTTTTGCTATTTAGTTTCTAGCTTATTTGAGTGCTTGTGCTTAAGCCAAAGTTTGTCCCTCTAACTGTTTTTAAGCCAAAAGCTCAAACATCAAATCTGATCAAACTTGTGATTCTGTGATATTAGCTTGTTGATTTCTGTTGCATTTTAGTTCTTTTATCATATTTAAGCTTCTGTTAACAGCTGGTAGCTTTTGGTACTCATTTGGCTTATTTGGAGTGCTTAATAATAAGCACTTCCACATCGTTCATTTTCTTGCAAACAAGTGCCTGTTTTTCCATTTTTCCTAGCTTCCTTATATTATTTTAGACTTTTCCTGAAATTTTCAGATTTTTCCAAGCTTGTTTGCTATTTTTCTTGATTTTAATTAGTTTTTAAGTATTTTTAATTAGCTTTTAATACAAATAATTAAGAAAAGCTTCAAAAAAATAAGTTTTAATTTTTCTTAAGTTAAGATAAATATATAAGTCATAAAAAGTATTTTTCCAAAATTTTCTTAGTTTAAAAAGTATTTTTTAGCATTTTAATTAGTTTTAAATATTTTTAAATTAATAATAAATACATAAAAAAGCCTAAAAAATATATTTTCATTTTTAAAATTAGTTTTATCATATTTTAGATTTTTCTAAGTCTTAATCTTATTTTTCTAGTCTTATTTCATATTTTCTTCTATTTTAGAGTATTAATTAATTAGTTAAAAATAGTTTTTAATTAATAATAATTAAATAAATAGTTGTAAAAATAATTTTCTTTTTCTAAATATTTTCTTTTATCATTAGTATTGTAAAAATGTCATTTTCATATTTTTAGGACTTTTATTTCTTAGATCTCACTTTTTATTTTGTACGTTTACGTAGTTTTTAATTTAAACGTAAGTTTTAGGCTTTAAACGTTCATCACTTTAAATATAGTGATAGCGTTTATTTAATATATTTTATCTTTTAATTTTCTTAATTTGTATTTAAGTCGCTTTAATTTATAAACTTTTTCAGTAGTGCAATATTCAATCCAAATCCTTTCCGATCACTATCCTTAGTGATCATTCTATCGTCTGATCAAGTGTTTGCACACCATTGAGTCTCCATGGGACATAACAACCCGGGGAAACACTATACTCCCCAGATCTTCATTGCATTCGTGCTTAAGCAGTTTTAAGCTGATTACGGTCTGCCATTCACAAGTGGCGGGCTTGAGTGATTTAGTTGACTGCTTTGGCACGATCAAATTTTGGTGTCACGGGGAGGCTTTAGCGTGTTAAGCCATTTTCAGACCCATTCTGCACATATTCCATCTTTTGTAAAAGTTTTTTGTAAAGTTTTCAAAAATCCTAAGAGTTCATTAACACTTTTCCGGTGTTATCAACACCAAAATATTTTCATTCTTGTTTTTATAGCATATTTTTCAAAAATCCAAAAATATCCATCTTTTATCCTCTAATCTGTTTAATTCTCCATTTCCTTACCTCTAATCTGTTTAATTCTCCATTCCTTATCCTCTTTAACCGTTTAATTCTTCATCTCTTATCCTCTTATCGCTTAACTCATGTCATGGTATTTGACATGTTCGTGTGGAGGTCATTTAACGTGGAAATTGTCGGCGATGTACCAATGTGAGTTTCTGAGACAAATTTGTCGGTAATCCCGATCCCATTTCAAATGAAACACCCGATTTTTCCTACCTACCTCCACAGCCCCAATACAAATCCTACTCATGCGAGTATTGTGGGAATGATTCTCATTCCGGTTTTGATTGTCCACCACAGTCCCGCTTTGTCTATGAGCCGGAACCGTGTTACAATCAGAACTTTGGTGAAGGTTATTTTCCCAATTATCTCTGTTGTGAGAATTATGGGGTCCTCATGAGACTTTTTGACTGCCAACCGATGAATCAAAATTTTCAAAATTCCACTTCTCCCGTTTGACAATTTCCAACCCCCAAGTATTCCATCGGCCATCGACTTCCGAGCCTTCACATCATTTCAATGATTACGAGGAGTGTAATCTTCCTAAAAGTTCTGAAGAAATGATTCGAAGAAAACTGCAAATGAAAAGAATGGTGTGTAAGCTTCATGAATATAAGAATCGATATGATGACGATGATGATGAGGATAGTATTCAAATGAAGGAATATTATGAGAACGACGAGGAGAGTGTTACTCAATTGAACGATCTTATTCTCAATCCCTCAATCTATTGCTATCACACCTATCTTACCTATTATTGCTTCCAAAGACTCTCTCATAATGGGGGACGAGCCTCTTAGCACTATTCTAGAAATGGAATCGTCTAGTGTTGAGAGCCTTGTCCCAATCCCAAGTGAGTTCGAGGTTATCTCCGTAATGTGTGATGAGCTTTTAATGGTGATTCTTCTCCTCCTCTTGACATTCCATATGATCATGTCGAGATGTTCTCCATTCGACAACGATTGTATTTCGTTTGACGATTCTTTATCCTATGGAGACATCGATTATGTCGAGGAGCTACCTTCTGAGCTAGTTAGCTTAGAAGATATGAGAGATTCTGATGATCTTGAAATTAAGGATGAGGTACTTCGTGAACAACTGTTCAATATAAATCTCGCTTCTAAGATCGAATCATTTTGTGCTAAACCAGCTTCATCTCCTATCCTCGTTTGGATAGTGACTCTACATTGGACAAGCCCGAAACATCTCCTGAACTTGAGGCTTTTTCCAATGATTCTCTTCATGAAGAGTTCTCCGGTGAACTCTCTCATGACATATCTCCTCCTGAATATGATCATTTCTATTTTGATCTTGAGGATGATATTGGCTCGGAGGAAGGTATACTCTATCATAAGAGTTTGCTTATTGATGATACTACCTTCACCCTTCCTCCCGATATGTCTACATTTGAGGATGAAGAATGGATCTTGATTGTTATCAACATCTTTCTCCCATTCCTCACATATGATGTGACTTCTTCTCTTCTTCACTCCTTCGGGAGTGAAGACACTATCTTTGACCCCGGCATTTTCATTCATCATCTTTTGAGCCGGTTCTATGTATATCTCATCGGTGTGGAACTTTCACGTGCTTCAAATGTTTGTCCAAACATCTTGATTGAAAGTCCGATGGAGATTGTTTCTTCCACTTTGCTTCCCCATGAACCAATTAATTCGGGGTCAAGTCAAGCTAGCGACTCGGAAATCAAAACAGATAACACCATGGGTTTTCACCCATATTTCTGACTTCTTTCTATTTTCTACCACCCTAGTGTGAGGGGGTTGCCCACATGTTTAAAAAAAAAAAAAATCTTCTTTCTAAATAATGGCCGTAGTATTTCCCTTTTACGTTCTTTGTTTTGGCATAACCGCCGGTACTTTGAATATTGAGGGCAATATTCATTTCTAAGGGGGGAATTCTCACGAATTTTATCATATAATTATACCATTTCCCCCGTTTTTGGCCAAAATTTTTCGAGTAAGTGTTCTACACTTACTCATCCGTTATCATCCGCCATGTTCAGAAGACAAAGGATTGCTAATCCAGAGCAAACGGCTCTTGGTAAAGATTTCTCAAATCCGTTTATATGGCTTGCAATTTGCCCAAAATTGTATGGTTCTCAACTCACCATGTCCTAAAAAGTGAAGAGTTGGCTAGCCCGCAAGGTTATGGCTTGTGGTAAAGGCAGTGGAAAATCCATAATTGGTAATCAGCTCACCAATGATAATATTGATAATTTATCTAAGAGTTGGCTAGTCCAGAAGGGTACGGCTTCTGGTAAAGACAAAATCAAATCCGTTGAAAGCTGGTGGTTTGCTCAAAATCACATGGTTATCGTTGTACCATGGTTCTTACTTGAACTGAAACATTTGGCTACTCCAGAAGTGATGGCTTTTGTAAAGAGTTTTCAAATCCATTAAAGTTCTAAAACATTGCTAGGGACTAGCAATATCTTAGTGTGGAGGATTGATGAGTGTCTAAATACTTATCATTTTTGTACAATCTAGATCAAAATCATCCGAAAACACTCGAAACACATCAAAATGATCAAAATATCACAAATCAGTTGTTTTATGTTTTAAATGCAAAAAGATCAAAATCAGATGAAAACGATCAAATTTGCAAAATTGGCAGTTTTAGTCCCCCAAGTTTCAAAAGTTGTCAAAAACAGTCCCTGGTATATCTAAATAAAGAAAAATGTCATTTAAGGTCCATGGGATTCAAAAGTTGTTAAAACAAACCTTTCAAAGTTAAAATTTGCAAAATTACAACTTTGGTCCCTCAAGTTTGAAAAATGTCAAAAATGGTCCTTGAAATTGAAATTGTCAAGTTTGGTCCTTATACTATTAGAGCTTGTCACTTTTAACCCTTGGAGCAACTTTGATGAATTGGCGAAATGGTAAACCTGGTATAGTTTTTCGTAAAATGGCAACATTAGTCCTTGTTTATTAAGCTTATGCTATTGGACCCTTGTCACACTACTTTGAACCCCAGCCATAACCTTTTGGACCCTTTGCTTTTTGACCCCCTATTATTATATCCCGTCAAAACACCCAACTTGGCCCAATAGTCTTCTCCCCCACTTGATAACCTCGCTTCAGAACCACTCTTCCTCCCTCACCTCCACCTCAACCTATCCATTTTCTTGTCCCTCCACCTCCCTAAACTACAAAATGCATTAAATCCCTTCCCCCTCATCTCACTCAACCTCACCCACTGCTAAAACCATTTCCCGCCAAAAACTGATCAAACGGCTAGAATTGAGTCAAAGCATCCAATGGCCCAAATAAGTGGTGGGATCAAACGAAACAAGTGGGGAGCAGTATGGGAGTATAAAAGAAGCAAAAAGAGAGAAGAAAAGGGGGTGGCTAGTTTTATTTTTTTCTCTGTAATGTCGTTTTTTTTATATAAAATGTTTTAGTTTAAGAAAAATGTTGTAGTTTCAAGTTTAATTATCTTTAAGTAAGCTGTTATAGTGTATTAAGATCGGGTTTAAGTGTTAATTCCAAGTGGTGTTAAAGATTCATGTTTTAAAGTTTACTGTTGTGAATTTCAAAATAATGTTCCAATACTTAAGTCATAAGAGCTTAGTTTATCATTCAAATAAGCTTGTTTAAGCTTGTTAAAGCTTTTCATAAGCTCTCATTTCAGTTTCAAGCATTTTTGCTTCATGGTCAACAAAGTCAAAAATGGTCTAGAATGGAAATGGTGATGAAATTGTTGATGCGTTGTTGATGGGTTAAAATAGATTAGTAGTATATTGATATTGTTGGTTTTAATCACACACGTTGGGCTCATGTGAGTAAGTTTTCAATTTTCAAGTCAATATTGCATTTCATGGTTGTCTGTTAACTGTATCACAACTAGTGTAAATGTGTTTCTTTAGTTGCATTTGGGAATGTAAAACTCATGTTGATCATTATTACCTGTTTGTTCATTAGTTTAAGTAGTTTTTATGGCCTATCAATGTTTTAAAAGGGTGTTTGGTTCTGCTGAATTATCTGTCTCAGAGGTCTATTCAGTAGTTAAGTTCTATTGGATCATGTTTATTAAGTGTATTTGAGTTCATTTGAGTCAAAATATTGGGTCTGCAAAGCTTCAAGTCAACATTTCAATTAAATCCATCTCAACTGTCCACTGTTGGATTTTAGGATTGGCAAATCATTGATTTGTGTTTAGAAATCATCAACATTGCTTGCTTTAGGTTCATTACATCTTATAACATCAACATTAGTCATAAAATTGGATTCAAAATCCATTTTGGTCAAAGTTCTTCAATATTATCAAAAGTCAAATTATGCAAATCTTGTTTTTGGCCAACTGAGAAGGATTTTTCTTAGATTCATTTCTGAGCCTAAATTAGTGAAACTTGTTGATTTGGAAACTGCTCTTGGTCTACTTTCTTTTCATCATTTTTATAAAATTTTGTGATTTTTATAAAGGCTTCATATATGTCATTGTTAGGTTAACCGCTCGTACACACTCAAGATTAACCGAAAGTGAGCATGTGCGCTTTGTGCAGTCCTTTAACAAGCTCAAAACTAGTTGTCCAAGTCTAATTTTTGGTTCATAAACTCTTAGCCAGGTTGTCTTGAGGTTCCAACTTTTGCTATTTAGTTTCTAGCTTATTTGAGTGCTTGTGCTTAAGCCAAAGTTTGTCCCTCTAACTGTTTTTAAGCCAAAAGCTCAAACATCAAATCTGATCAAACTTGTGATTCTGTGATATTAGCTTGTTGATTTCTGTTGCATTTTAGTTCTTTTATCATATTTAAGCTTCTGTTAACAGCTGGTAGCTTTTGGTACTCATTTGGCTTATTTGGAGTGCTTAATAATAAGCACTTCCACATCAGTTTCATTTTCTTGCAAACAAGTGCCTGTTTTTCCATTTTTCCTAGCTTCCTTATATTATTTTAGACTTTTCCTGAAATTTTCAGATTTTTCCAAGCTTGTTTGCTATTTTTCTTGATTTTAATTAGTTTTTAAGTATTTTTAATTAGCTTTTAATACAAATAATTAAGAAAAGCTTCAAAAAAATAAGTTTTCATTTTTCTTAAGTTAAGATAAATATATAAGTCATAAAAAGTATTTTTCCAAAATTTTCTTAGTTTAAAAAGTATTTTTTAGCATTTTAATTAGTTTTAAATAGTTTTAAATTAATAATAAATACATAAAAAAGCCTAAAAAATATATTTTCATTTTTAAAATTAGTTTTATCATATTTTATATTTTTCTAAGTCTTAATCTTATTTTTCTAGTCTTATTTCATATTTTCTTCTATTTTAGAGTATTAATTAATTAGTTAAAAATAGTTTTTAATTAATAATAATTAAATAAATAGTTGTAAAATAATTTTCTTTTTCTAATAATTTTCTTTTATCATTAGGTTTGTAAAAACATCATTTTCATATTTTACCTTTATTTCTTAGATCCACTTTTTATTTGGTATCGTGCTTAATGTAGTTTTTAATTTAAACGTAAAAGTTTAGGTTTAAACGTTCATCACTTTTAAATATAGTGATAGCGTTTTTTTAATATATTTTATCTTTTTAATTTTCTTAATTTGTATTTAAGTCGCTGTAATTTATAAACTTTTTCAAGAGTGTAATATTCAATCCAAATCCTTTTCCGGCCTACTATTCCTAGTGATCATTTCATCGCCCTGATAAGTGTTGTGTCATTGAGTCTGTGGGACATAACAACCGGAAACACTATACTCCCGATCTTCATTGCATCTGCAGTTTAAGCGCTTTTAAGTCGATTACTGCCTCACATTCACAAGTGGCAAAATTGAGTGGGATTTAGCTTGACCGTTTGGCACGATCGTGCATACCTGCATACAACATTTAGCATAAAGCGCACGAAGTGTCTTTGATCACTTTCGAATTGAGGTACACGCCCACGGTTCCTCGCTGATCGCGACAAGTACCGCCTCGTGATCGTGAATAATTCAAGAATTTCCTGGATGTGGTTTCGCAGCTGCTCGCGTTCTCAAACCGAACGTCTCAAAGAAGACAACACGGTGTGAACCAAATAAATGAGATTCACCGATTGATGAAAAGAGATTTGAAAACAATCGTGTATCGCTCAATAGAAATTGTTTTTGCAATACAACGAAGGTTTTAATGAAAATCAATTATCAATCATAGACACATTTTATTTTGAGAATGATAGTACACCGATGTGCTAAAGAAAAGAGTTTTAAGCACAACGACCGGTTTTCAAAGGTATCCGTCAATCCATAACCTGAACCATGATTGATTCAAAAGATTGAATCGCCCCATTGTTTCTGTTCAGTTGTCACATGGTTGATCTATTGAATAGATCTCACATGCCACCTACCAGGAGCTTGTTTGATGTTGGCTCCAGAAGGCTTTCCATCTTCATTGTGAATATGTTTGCGTATTACTCAGATGTTCTGCAATAATACCGGATAATGCGTAGGACTCATAAGATATAATCTCTTTTTCCACATTGTGTGAAACAGAGAGTCTTCATTGAAAGTGTCCTAAAGAGATTTATATGATGATCTCGTGGCTCTAGACTCAATTGTGCATATTTGGTTCCTATGCCGGAGACTAGGGAGAGGGTCTCCTTCTTCAATATCAACAATCTCAAAGAGAAAGTAGATAGATTATGTCGGTTCCTTGTGAGAATGAAACAAGTCCTTTTAAGAGGAACTTGAGTGGTTTGGAAAGTTGAAGTGCTGTGCGTCACTGGGTCCATGACGTCTTTTCTTCAATACCGATGTTACCTTGGTAACTACCAGTAGTATATGAATTGAACCCGGTTTCTGCCCTAAGGTTGAATAGTTGGAGGGCTATTTGTTTTCACCCTTTTCTCATTCAATTCTTTTTCATTTCTTCAACCCCTTTAGTGCTTACCGAGACTTCATAACTAGCAGTACTAGCTCAGTCTCAGTCCACACTCTTCCCATATCTCACTTTTCTCCTTTTATCATCATACCTAAGGACTTATACACTACCTAGTGGATTGTCCCTGGGTAGATCCCTCCGGTTCTGGCGGATAATGGGAACGAATACCTAACCTAACCATCCTTTTATCACCATAAAGTAAAGTTGGTCGGTCTTTTGATATAGTTCTTCCGCCTTGAAACCAATTTAAAACCATTTGAAAATCAATAAAGATACTTGTGATATAAAATCAAAGCATTTTGTATCTTAATTGTTTTGATATTTTAAATTCCCCTCAACATATGCATAAAATACAGAAATTGTTTAGCACATGGAGGCAAGAGATCTTGAAATCGTTAGATTAAGAATGAAAGGTCCAATCTTTTGATTAACATTTTCTAAAATGATCATCATCACTCCCCAATCAATTTGAGTAGATAAAACATTTTGAGGAAGGATGAGGTTTTCAAAAGTTTGCTCTCCCTCAATATGTGCCTCGAAGTTTGAAAGAGTTTTGCACATATTAGAGGGAACCTGCACTTAGAGACAAATCAATCACGTTTCAATAATTTTAGGTTTATAGTAGATGCTCCCCCTCAACATGTGCATGGAAAATTTGAAATCGTTTGTCACATGCGGGGAGGAAACATGCTAAACACTTATGAAACCATTTATCGAATTATCCGTTTAAATCCAATTTAAATCACAAATTCTCCCCCGATCACAATTATCAAATCATTTGAGATTTGTGATCTCAGTAGATTTAAATTGATTTTGAAAGCTTTTAAGGAAAATTGTGACTTGATTATGAAAACGTTTTATCCGATAAGGATTGATTTTGAGACTTTAAACTCCATTGATTAAACATGCATGATTATCTTTTGAAAACATAATGATAACCAAGGTCTTGAACCAATTGTGTAAAATATTGTAAAACATTTAGAGTAGACCTTGCTTATTTAAGTGCAAATTGTTTGAAAAGAACACTTTTTGATTTAATTGAAAAATCATTCTCCCCCCAATCAATGACGAAAGTTGTTGATTGATGGATTGAGATTTTGACACTTGATAAGTTCTTTTTGATTTTCAAAAATAAACCAAGTGTTTTCAAAACAATTGAGTTTTCATAAGATTGCAAATATTTTTCAGAGGAATTTTTTGAAGGAAAAATATTTGATAATAAACATTTGTCTTGTTGATGACAAACATTTGTTTTAGAATCAGAGCATTAGGTTTGAAACATGAGATAAAGCATGGCTCTGTTTTTCTTTGAAAACGGGTTACTGCTCGAAATGACAATAAGCCACCATTTTTCTCCCGCTTTTCATTTTTTGATTTTTAAATTCGAACAACATCTAAAGTCCCGTGTCATTCTTTGAATGACAACACAAAGACCGTAGATATTTTCGAATAGAGAAACATGACAAAATGACAAGATTTTTTGAAAATTTTCAAGATTTTCACATTTTTATGGATTTTTGAAAGTTTTATATTTTTCTATTTGCTTTTAGAAGGTTTTATAATTTTGTATTTTGCCTTTTGAATAAATATATACAGAAGATGGATGAAGAAAGACCTTTACTCCTCGTCTTCCTCCTGAAGACGTTTGAGTTTCGGTTGAGGCTTTCTGACCAAGTCGTGGAAGGATAAACTCAAACGTTCTTCTAGGAAGAGCTTTGGTGAAGATGTCTGCTAATTGGTATTCTGTCCTCACAAAATAAAGTTCCACCACACCGTTTTCTACTTGCTTCCTGATGAAATGATGTCGAATGTCGATGTGTTTTGCTCTTGAGTGTTGTACGTTGTTGCATGAGAGAGCAATAGCCCTTTTATTATCACAAGATGTAGGATTTTGTTGAATTCAAAGCCATAGTTCGATAATTGGGATCTCATCCATAGGATTTGAGCACAACAAGATGACATGGCTATGTATTCGTCTCTCAGAGAAATAGAAGTACTCATTTGCTTCTTTGAAGACCAGCTCACAAGCTTATCACCCAGAAAATGAGCACCTCCAGACGATTCTCGACGTGTATCTTGACATCCCGCATGATCAGATTCCATAGGTCGTTAGTGACATACCGGTGTCCTTCGGGTACCAAAGTCCCATATTGATGGTTCCTTGAGATACCGAAGACCCGCTTAACCGCTTCAAGGTGCTTTTAGTAGGCTTAGCCCGGTATCTAGCACACATGCAAACAAATAACAAGATGTCTGGTCTACTAGTTGTGAGGTACATCAGAGATCCAATCATACTACGATATTTCGTTTGGTCTACCATGATCCCTGAGTGGTCCTCATCTAGTTTATTACGTTCAATCATGGGAGTGTCAACAGGTCACTAGAATCAAATCCAAATTTCTTTAAAATCTCATTTGCATATTTAGATTGATTTATAAAAATGCCTCCGGACTTTGTGAAATTTGTAATCCCAAGAAAAATGACATTTGTCCCATCATTGACATTTGAAATTTAGAACTCATTTCATTTGAAAAATGGTCACATTCATTGGGGTCAGTCGAGGCAAAGATGATATCATCAACATAAATTTGAACGTAAATTAAATGTTTGCCGACTTCCGGTGAACAATGTAGGATCAATCTCCTTTATGAATCCAAAGATAGAAGAAACTTTGATAGCGTATCATACCATGCCCTTGGAGCTTGCTTTAAACCGTAAAGAGCCTTCTTCAAACGATAAAATTGAGTAGGATGCTCTGATTCACAAAGCCTTCAGGTTGGCTGACGTAGACGACTTCTTTAAGATCTCCATTAAGAAACGCCGTCTTTACATCCATCCGATAGACTACCATGTTCTTACTTGCAGCATTAGCCAAGAAGATTCTGATTGCCTCGATACGAGCAAAAGGAGCAAATGATTCTTCAAAGTCAATACCCTCCTCTTGACGGTATCCTTTAGCCACCAATCGAGCCTTGTTCTTTTAGACATCACCATGCTCATCAAGTTTCACTTTGAAGATCCATTTTAGAGCAAAGATCATAGCACAATCTGAGCGGTACTAATTCCCATACATCAAGTCGATCAAACTCATGAATTTCTTCTTGCATGGCATTGAACCAGCTGTCTTCATTCATGGCGGTTTTAACATCTTTTGGTTCGATCTTAGAGAGTACGGAGTTGAAGAAGCACCATAAGGCATCGGTTGCAAGTTGTTTCCGTGTGGATACTGGACGAGAGGGATTTCCAATGATGTTGTCCAATGGATGATCATGAGTCCATTTTCTGAGGTGTCCATGTGGCTGTTGTTGAGGATGAAGTAGCGAGTCGATGTCTCCCTGAAGAAGATGGTTATGATGATGATTCAGGAGCAAATATGTTTTCAAATGGAGCATCTTCGGTAGTAGCAAAGGGATTGACTTCATCATTGATGCCGTAAACATTCCATGATGTACATTGAAGATTGATGATTTGTTGATGAGACAGAGTGATCGCAGCAGCGCTTCTTGACTTAATGATATTGAGACTGAAGGGTTGACTTCATTCACGAGGATAGGAGCACCTCTGTTGATGGATTTGACATTTCATCTAGCATTTGGTTCATAGTGTTCATCAAACATTGGATCAAACAATTTCTTTAAATCATCTTTAGGTGGAGGTACATATGGAGTTGCTGGAGAGGAATTTGGTACAAGGGATGAACCAATGGGACTATTTTGAAGTGCGGGTCCAGAACTGGATTGTTCAGAGCCATTTGATCCGGTCACTCATCAAACGTAACGTGAATTGTTTCCATGATATTTCGAGTTCTCTTATTGTAGATTTGGTAACCCTTCTTGTTTGGTGCATAACCAACAAAAACTCCAATATCTGCCTTTGCTCTAATTTACCTAAGGTCTTGACCGTCATTAGTTGGATAGCACAAAGCACCAAACACACGAAGATAGGATAAATCAGGTTTTCGTTTATGGACAAGTTCATAAGGAGTTTTTCCATGAGAGGTATGAATAAGGGAACGATTTTAGGTGTAGCAAGCAGTGGCAATGGCTTCAACCCATAGAAACATTGGAACCTTTGAATAAATTAGCATTGTTCTTGCGGCTTCCACAAGAGTTCGATTTCGTCTTTCAACTACACCGTTCCGTTGAGGAGTTCGTGGAACACTTCTTTGATGACTGATTCCAACACTTTCATAAAATGAATTAAGTCTTTGTTAACAAACTCTGTGCCATTGTCTGTTCGAACAATTCGATATTGTTGAGTCGAACTCGAAGTGTTTGATTAGTTTGATGATGACATCTGGAGTTTCATCCTTTGTCCTCAAAAACTTTACCCAAGTAAATCGAGAGTAGTCATCAACAACTACTAGAATGTATTTCTTCCCATTTATGGTTTGCACTCTCATTGGTCCGCACATATCCATATGAAGGGTATGAAGAACTTCCATTATCGAAGTTTGTGGGTTTTGGTTTGTGGGCATATTTCGTGCTTTTACCCAATTGGCAAGCTGAACAAAGATGATCTTTTTCATATTTTAATCTGGGTAAGCCTCTGACAAGATCCTTTCTCGAAAGGTTATTAATGGTGCCGAAGTTTAAATGATTGAGACAACGATGCCATAACCATGACTTTGTTTTTGAAGCCTTTGACAGCAAGCAGATTGGAGAAGACTTCATCATGTCCTCGATAGAGATGGTGTATAGGTTAGAACCACGAGTACCTCTTAATAATTCTACACCATCAAGTTCTCTAACTAAGCAAGTATGTTTTCTAAAGGCCACTTCTAGATCGGAATCACAGAATTGACCAACAGAGAACAGATTATGACCAAGACCTTCCACATAATATACCTTCGAGATTACACTTTTTCCAACTACATAATCACCATAACCCATAATAGCACCAAAA
>OU343219.1:242984893-243025688 GCA_910596185.1 Chrysanthemum makinoi
GTGTATGGAGGCTAACTAATACCATGTCAGTTAATGTAAACAATATAATTCGTGATTGTGACTGATTGATTGATAGAAAATACAATGTACAAATATATAACCGAATAATGGATGTTCTAGACTTGGGCTAGAGCCCATTCCACAACAACATAATGATATGGGCTAACACTTATAGCTAGTCAAATTGATTAAATACCTTTCAAAATATAATGAATTATCACGCAAAAGTTCGAATGAAAATATATATGAATTTAATTTAATGTATTTTTATACAATTTTACATTAATGCTTCAACCCTAACTAATTCGTCCAAACAACTTTATGAAAATATAAGCTTCAACTTTCGCTTTATAATATAAGCTACAACTACAGCTCCAGCCTATTTTGTCAAGATACCTATTTTGTGTTTCGCCAAAGATACATATCTCGAGTCACCTATTTTGTCAAACGGTGAAGTGTGACTTGACTTGCAAAATAAGTTGCCTAAAACCGTCTTCCCATATAAATCCAAGGACCAAAACATAAAAACACAAGACAGGGTTTTAGGTACGATAAAAAGAAGAACAAGAAGCCAGCCACAAAAACAACAACTAGGGTTTTATAACATTGAACACATCTTGCAAAACACAAAAACAACAAATGGATTCATTCTCATCACCACCAAGCTCATCAGAACCAAAGATGTCAACAGATGAATTGATGCATTCGATTCAGAATCAACTTGCTCAAGCCTATCTTGAGGAATTTCTTGAGGTCTATATTTATCTACTTATGTATGTTTTTTTTTTTTTTAATAAGGTTGTTTTTAGATATGATTTTTTAAGTGTAGATCTGTTGTGAATTAGTGATAGGGGTTGGTATGAAAGTTTATACTAGGATTTGTAGAATTTAGTTACGAGAAATTAAAGTTTAGCGCGTTGTGTGTAGATTTTGTAACTTGTGTTTGTGAGCGTAGTTGGAGACATTCCCAAATGTAGAATGTGGCCGCGCGGTTGCGTGCTAAACTATTGGAGACATTCTCTGCAGTGTTGCTGCTGTAAGTTGACCCGAAATAAACAAACAAATTAAACCGGCTAGCAGCAAGCCAAAAGCCAACAAAATTGGTGTTTTTTGAAACAAAAAATAAATAAATTAATGGTATCAAACTAGCATCATCATTTACCATTTTACCCTATTTGTTTCTATCGGAAAAAGCAACCAGAATAAACAAGTGTAATAGACGAGAGGTAAAGTGCAATAAGGAAGCGGGAAATTGTTAATTTAGCTAATCTTTGATTGTTGTTGTGTGAAGATTAGGCTGTTGGGGAAAGAATGGGTTCAATGGCGAAATCATATATCTAATGCCACAAACACGTTTTTTAATGTTTTTGTTTTTCTTTAAACAAATTAAACAACAAAAGAACTTGAATCATGACTAGGTTAGTAGTATGCATATTCCAAAATTTGCACTTATATTTGTTTGTTCTTGTTGCTCTGTATTTGTCTCTGCCTATAGTCGAATTGAGTATGTGCTTGAAGTCAATTTTGAATAACAAAACGTTGCTGGAAAACATTGCAAAAGTTATCATTTTTGAAAGTTGTCTTTTTTAGTAGTTCTACAGCTCCGAGATTAATTTCTAGTGCATCACAATTAGAACATCTACCAATTCTAAGATACTGAATGTGGTTTAAAATCCATACATGGACTCCACCCTATCATCACAATGTATGAAAACGCACTTGCACTTTTTCTATCTTGTTATTAAAAACATGTCTCAGAATTGACAGCCCACGCTCCGTAGTTTTCCTAATTTTATTATCAGCAATTATAATACAATCGAGACGTTGCTACAGCTGGAAATGGTTTCTTTTGCATGGGTAGTGACTTCATATATCACAACATTTTTAGGTTCTCCCATAAGTTTTAAACTTAATATTTGGGTTATTAGTTTTTAATATTTGGACTTGAAAATAAACTAAAATTCATCGTATATGCATCAAAGATCCCTCAAATGGGCTTAAATCAGTAATCTGCAGGCAAGAGGAATGAAATACTTAATTTCCTTTTGTATATATCAGCTTAGTTTTATTTCCCTTTGCTTTAATATATTTCTTTAAGCATTGTTAGTCAGAACAATTTCATACAGCTGCAGTAGAGTAAAATATCCTGCCATGTTTCTGAGATCACTTCTCTTTTGCTTCTTTATTACGGAGTATTAGGAAACAAAATAGTATTACTCAAGTCGTTGGTAAAGAATGGTTTGCAGTAATTCTGAAAATCAATTTTAAAGCAACATCCGGGTTTGTGTATGGTGAAACAATCAAACAAGACTTTTAAATATGCTATGTATTATGATTACTCTTGCGATATGTTTTTATAAAGAATTCTGACATTGTTTTAATTTGTGTGGGGAACAGACAGTGAGGGGAAAGTGCTTCGACAAGTGCATCACAAAACCAGGAAGCAGTTTGAGTGGCGGAGAAAGTAGTTGCATCTCGAGGTGTGTGGATCGCTATATAGAAGCTACTCAAATCATTACCAAATCCCTTTTCAATACACAACGGTAAAAAGTTTGACAACAAAGCTTCTTTTTAAAAATGAAAGTTAATGTTTGCTGGAGATTATCCAGGACAATTGTGACTTGCATTATGCTTTCTTAGTAGGGATGTGAGGATTATAAGCTTTTTCTTGATACCTATATCGACTTTCTGAATTTAGCCATAAAATGCATGTTGAAACTTTCACCCTCATATTTGAATGGAGTATTTTTCGTACAAGTATTTTTCTGTTGTAACCGTTTTAAATCATAATGGTTGTTGACCTGGTTAAGACATTTATTTGGATCGATTATGACTGCTGTTTGTATTACAAAGAGTGGTTTATGCCGATGGACTGGTTTGCAGGAAGGATAAAGGGCAAACCAAAAATGATACTCGCTAGTGACAATTTAGTCAAGCACAAACTTATTTATTAAGTCGTGGTTCTGATAAAGTCTGCAAAACCAGGAAGGACTTATTTGGGAGCCAAAAAGTTCCAATTTCTTCTTACCTGTAGCTTTTAATCATACAGAAGTCAATGCCATACTGTGAGGTCTAATTATCAGACCACAATCACAATTCTGGAAGTAATTTAATTTTCCTTTACTCTAGTTTTATAAACCTATTGTCATTTAGAAAAGGTAAGTTATGTTAGGGACTTGATATGATCCGGATTTGATTAAGACCAAGCTAAGCTCGGTGGGTAATCAATCCTCCAATCAACAGAAAAAGCTAGGATTTAGAATAGCCTTCGATGAGGATCGGTTGTTGTTTGTAATAAGAGAGTCTTTAGAGAATTAAAGAGGAAAAAGAGTATCAGCTCATTTATATCTTTATTATCATTGCAATTGCCTGAACATAACAGAAAATTACATAAAAGACTTCATATAAATAGAAATGCTGATATAATCAGAGTATCTATCCATGCATTTTACTCTAAAACTTTTTATGTTTAGTTGACACATTTCGAACTTTTCTTAAGTTATTTTTTAGAGTACATCGAACAAATATTACAACATGAACGTTGAAACTTGAAAGTTACTAAGTTAGTCGTCTCACCCTCAAACATTCAAAATGTCAACATAAATCCAATCAGATCTCGCCCCAATAGTTTAAAACCAAACAAAAACAAACTTGTTAATGATACCTTTTTAGATACGACTAGTTTAAAACCCGTGCATGCACAAATAATATTGTAATAACTTTGTTTTAAAGTAAATATTGTGACAATTTATAAATTCATAATTTTGTAATGTGTGCCATAACAAACTCTAATTTTTTTTGTCTTAACATGGTAATTTAAACAAACTTGGACCAATTAACTTAGTTTTATATAAGGAAAAAATTGAAGATAATTCGTGCATAGCGGCGACACTTTGTAATTTTCCTAAATTTACGGTTGCATTAATTGGTGTATGGCATTTATTATTTTTGTGTTGTTTGTGTATGTGCGTATGGTTTTAAGGTAAACGTTGTTTGTGTGAGCGTGTCTTTTTAGTTTTTAGTAAATTGTTTATGTGAAAAAGGTGTGTTTTTATTATGTGTGTAACTTAGTTTTGTTCATTAATGGATTTGTTACGTTTTCACAAAGTAAATCTATAAACATTGTTATACGTTTTTACTAAGTAAATCTTTAAACTTTTGCTTAGTAAATCTGTAAATGTAGTGTTTGAATCATTATTTCAGGTTTCAATTGTAGGCTATGTAGTTTGAGATAATTTCGAAAATAATTCAATGATCATTTTATGAATCATTTTGTGTAAATATTGTATTTTCTCAATGTATTGACTCTATTTTCTTTTCAGGTCCGCTTAAATATTAAATATTCACTATATTTCTTGTCATATACTCCATAGGGTATACGATACTCGTGTAATACCCAGTAAACAACATCAAAATATAAATTATCCAATCTTGTTTGTAGAACGATTTCTTGTGATGATGATGTAAAAAGAAGGAAAAGCTATAGAGTTTTTAGTCATTTTAGTTTAGACAGGGATGAAAGTTTAACTAAAATTTTCACACAAAAACAATTACAAGGACTTCTTTACAATTTACTCTATTTAAATTTATGCTAATACATAACAAAATAGCGTATATTAAAACCTAACAAAAGATAGGAGTGCAATTTGAAAATATATAGTAAATGGTACATAACAAAGGACTTATATATGCTCTCTATAGGGAGCGGTGTTGCCTTCACCTATTTTTCAATCCACCATTATTATTATACTATTGTTTTGCTGACTTGTAAGAGATGTCAGATCCTGATCCAGTCGAATGGTACAAATGTCGTTGGTGTGGTACGTGGGGCGACTACACTTTTATCTACAGAAAAAAATAAAAAATAAAGTGAAAGTGAATTATTGGACCAATAATGAAGATGGGCTATATTAAGGTAAGACAAAATGGATCTTCACATTGAGTTATTGTATTGTTGTTTTGAAATTTTACCTCACTACTAACATTTAATTTGTGTGTATTTTCTTAGGTTTCCTAAAATCCAAATAGCGTACATTAAAAACTAACGAAAGATAGGGGTGCAATTTGAAAATATGACTTACATATACGCTCTATAAATAGTGGTGTCTTCACCGACCTATTTTTCAATCCACTTCTCAAAGTCTCAATATGTTACTCTTTTGTTGTAAGCGATGCCTAGTCCTGATCCAACCTACTTGCACGAATGGCGCTGGTGTGGTACCAGGGGTGACTTCTCTTGGATCTATTCATGAACAAGTTTGCGTAAGTTGTTGTATTTGCTTAATTTTAGCTTGTCAATATTATTTACTTCAAAATATATATTGTTATGTATATAATTTAATATTATGCATGGTTTTCATTTGTTTCAGTCACGTCGTATTGGAGGACGACAACAACCAGCACCAACAGGACAAAGAACCGGGAAACACAGACGGTTAATGTGTAAAGGAAAGAAGCTGGAGGATAACAACCAATAAAATGAATGAAAGAGCTAGACTGGGACTTTTCTTAGTATTGGGTTGCATACATGTTGGATTGATCTTGGGGCCCCTAACTGATATTGGGCCCTGTGCAGGTCCATATCCCGCCATACATACATACACATACACTCTCGCTTTAGTAATAAACGACCTAGCTATTTTTTAATCCACTCTCGATCAAAGTCTCACTATATAATTACTTTTTTGCTAGTTGTAAGCTATGTCTGATCTAGTGATGCCTCCTAATCCAGTGATGCATGCTGATCCAGTGACGCCTCCTAATCCAGTGATGCCTGCTAATCCAATGATGCCTCATAACCCAGTGATGCATGATCCTGTTTGTAACACCCATAATTTCGTTATCGCAGTTGGAATTCAAGAATTTGAATGTTACTTCATGGCACAACAGTTATAACAATAGAAAACGAACCCTAATTGAGTCATTTTAAAATATTTATCATTCGATTTATATACATATCAGAGTTTACAAAATGAGGACCTAGTAGTTTCATAGTTTATAAAATAAGTTTTCGAATGATAAAATATATTATAGCCTTCTTGAGTGTCCATGCCATCCTCATTCATTATGGACCTGAGATAAACATGCTAAAAGTGTCAACACAAAGGTTGAGTGAATTCATAGTGTTTGTATAATAATCAATTGAACACAAGTTAAAAAGTACTACGTAGTAAAATTCATAATATCGTAGTACAACATATTGCCTTAAGTCTCATGAACGCAAACCTTAACAGGTGTAATGTAATTGTCATAATGACGTGGTTACAAACATCATAATGATGATGTGAGCAACTGTGCCCTCGTGTAAGGAGTTTGCCAATTCTCCTGTTTGTCCTCAAATAAAGTGCATTTGGTTACCTAACTGGCCAACACAAATGGGGCATCAACTTCCAATAAATCTATTCACTATATTCGCGTTCACTTGTAAAGTGATTAATGGTTCATGATATGAGGGACTTTCAGTGGCGTGTGTAAGTAACTTAAGCAATAGCAATCAGGTGTAGGTGTAACATAGAAAAATACTTGTGTTCGGGTTGTAGCATGTATCTCCCCACGAGTTTGAAAAACAAGTAAAAAGTGGGACTATGAACTCACCTCGGTGTTATAGTAGTCTAGATGGAAAACAAATTAAGTACTGTGAATAAATGGCTCCGACCAGCAACCTGAGTTGGTACGTCAAGTTTGAGTATTCGTATTCAAGTATATGTGATGTTAATCACAAGCATTTTGTTGACGATGAAGTGTTGGACGGTTTAACATGAAATCTCTTCAAAAGTTAGTGTATGAAAATGTTTATTCCTTTATAGTTAGATTTATCGTTAGTGAAAGTAGACTATATCGTATATAAGTTTATCATATCCCGGTTTATTAAGTATTATAATATATAATATATAAAAGGTTACACATTATAACCTTATAATTCCAAGTATTGACGGTTTATACCCTTAACCTTTATGAAATGACAATTTATACACTTTGACTTTCATAAAAAGACAATGTATACCTTTCAACTTTTATAAAACGACAACTCTTACCCTTTAACTTTGATAAAATGATAACTTTTACCCCTTAACATTGGTAAAATGACAATTTATACCCTCTGGAATTTTAAGTCCTTGCAGCTTTAAGTCGTTTTCAAAAATAGTTCTTCTTTCGTTTTTAGTACGTTTTAGGTTTAGAAAAAGGCGAAGCTTTTCACGAATTGTAAATATAAGTATAAAATGGTTTGAAAACAAACTTATAACAACTTATTAGCTTATGTTTTAGCTTATTTTTGAAAAGTGCACAAAAGGGGTACGTTTGAAAAAGTTCGCGAGGCACCCTTTTCCCGGCCAAATAAAAGTGAGGCAAATAGAGTTTTCTAAGACGTTCTTGCTGTTTTAATAACTTAGCTATGGTCTCTTTAAAACGGAATAGACCTTATATTTTATAGACCTTTGGTTAAGGAGAAACAAATGCGTGAACATAGCACTTGTGTTGTTGCGACCAAAAAGAAAAACGCATTTTTGACTTTTAAAACATATGGGTTTGTTTAAAAGGATTTGCAACATGTTTATTAACCTATTAAGAGTGTTTATAATATGGCTTAACACTTAGGTTTTCAAAAATAGGAAAATATAGACATAGGGTGCGTTTGGTTTCAGTTTGCGATAAACCCAAAAGAAGCATGAATAAATGCGAGGAATCAAGGGTTTTAACTAGATAATTGAGGCATTGAAAAGTATCTTGGGAGCTTATAAAAAGGGACTTAAGGTCTGGGCTTATAAGCCTTAGCTTATGCTTGGAAAACAAGGCTCAAAAGGGGCGTTTGGTTTTATATTGTCATGTGACAACTGTTAAGATTTTGACTAAAATTAGCCTTTGTTTTGCGTTTTCCGGACCCGTGCTCTTGCGTTTTTGAAGAAAACATCGTTCCGGAAAACTTTTGTGTTTTAAATTTTTGATGAATCGGATCGGAAATGCCCCAAAAATATACATGAGTTCGTTAACAGAAAGTTTTTGACAGTTTTAGATTTTCAGTTTTGTAAATTTATTTTGATAATAACTTTTGAATCGGGTGTCCTTTTTGGGTGATTCAAAAGGCCACGGTTTTGGTTTCATCTTTTATATCATTTTTAAGAACTAAAAAAAGTATTAAAAAGGTTTAAAAGGGTTGAGAGACTTACAAACTGTTGGTGCTCGACTAGAACCGAAATGAGACCAAAGTGAATCCTAAGTGGAACAAACTCTTCCCAATCTCCTAGACTCTTGTGTATCCTTCCTTTCCTTCTTCTCAGACATGGGATATCAGTGAGTGAGAGTATGAGTGTGTGTTGTAGGCTAGCAAATGAGGGATGAGAAGAAATGAAGTAGTAGGGGGCGTATTTATAGGCAAGGAAGATTTAAGGTTCATGGAAGGTAATTTGCCACATGTATGGTGTGTCTATGAGTTAAGGAACAAGGTAACTTGTTTGATCCTTAGCCACAAGGCCATGGTTTGGTTTTAGAAAGAAACACCTAGTGTATACTTGTCTTATTTAAAGCCTTATGGTTCGAATGGTTTAAAAGGAAGCCATGTGTCGCAAGTTTTGACCAATAGTAGTAGGAGAGGTGATGGCGTGGCTCATTTATGATTATATATGATTAAGACAAGGTTTAGGTTGGTTTAGAACTAGATTTATCTAAGTTAGGGTTTTAGTTTGTCTAGTTTAGGGTCGATTTGGACAAGAAGCACAAAAGAGATCGATTAGGCTTTAAGGTGCTTGTACCATAGACTAGTTAATGTTGTACATGATGTTTAGAGATATAGGAAACATATTTTGAGTATTTGTTTAGGTTTTGATATAATCTAAGTTAGTTTGGGTTTAAATATAATAAAAGTATAGTTTTTAATTTCCATACATCAAGTACTTGTACTACAAGCATTAGGGACTTGTACATTAGATTTGTAAATTATAATAAAGTCAAGTCTAGGAGTTGTGCATGATAGACTTGTATCATGTGCTTTAACGTAGGTACAATGAGGTTTATAATGTGATTATATATATATATATATATATATATATATATATATATATATATATATATATATATATATATATATATATATATATATATATAATTAGGTTTCGATGTAAATTCTATGGATAACGCGTTTAGTTTGAAAGTTTAATAATAAATTACGTTAACGAAATAACGTAAAGTGGTAAATAAAAATTGAAAACTTTTGTTACTTGACATATAAAGATGTTTATGTGCAACATAAGGTCGTTGGTGTCGGTCCGCGTGTGAGCACATTTATTGAGAATGTGAGTTACGTCACATGAATGGGTAGCTGTGATCAAATACACTGATAACGAAAAAAAAAGTATACGTAGAAAATGGATAAGAATATTAGTACAAGTGGAAATTTTCCAGTTGTTACACTGTTTATTGGTAAGAATTCCCTGGTGCAGTGCATTGGGTGACTTCTCATGGATGTACATCCATGAACAACTCTGCATAAGTACTCGTATTTTCTTAATTTTAGCTTGTCAACATTTTTTCTTCAAAATATATATTGTTACGTATATAGTCTAATATTATGCATGGTTTTCATTTGTTTCAGTCACGCCGTCCTCGAGGACGACAACAACCAGCACCAGCAGGATAAGGAACCGGGAAACACCGACGATTAATATGCAAAGGAAAGCAGCTGGAGGACAACAACCAAGAAAGATGCATCAATGGCTAGCTATGCATGATTATTATTAAATAATGTAGTAGGTGTGATTGTAGGGCTTATAGCCCGTACTTATCTCGAGTTATATATGTGTGATTTTGAGTAATTATCATTCCAAGTAATGAAGTTATTATGTTATCATAATTCATGTCTTCTAGATAGTAACTTTATTTTTCTTTTTTCTTTTCAACATTATGAAATTATAAGAGACCAGTAATTATGAAGATATGTTAGAATGGTTTATAGCTTTTCATTAATCCATTTTACTTAAATGTTGTTCAAATAAGCCAAAGAGTTCATTTCTACCGTAGTTTTGGTTTATCTCAATGTGCATTCATGTAAAATCCAAGATCCGAACTCAACTAGAGTCTATAATAACAATGATTGATCGAATGCACAGCGGAATATTAAGAGCACAATCAAAGTTACCAACAAGGTTTTTCTTATACAATCAAATGATCCTCTATGGATCTTTACACCCTCACTAAAGAGGTTTTTCTTGAATGTTTTTCTGAAAAAGTTATCCTAATTCATAAGACCTAAGTTCCTTTTATAGACAAGGAACACTATTCCCTTTATTGGGAAAAGTACAAGCATGCACATAAATAAATGCAAACACATATAGACTACGCATGCACCTAGACAAGCATGCAACTAAGCATTTGTTTTGTCCCATACACATGCCCATGCTACCTTGGGCGTACAATAACAAAGCTATCCTCGGGGCAAGTACACTAATAAAGATGGGCTAGCATTAAATAATACTTTGCAGCTACTCCCTATCCTCACGATGGATTCACTCTATTAGCATAATCACGATTTACCTTTACTACTTCAAGAGAAATGTAACTTCAGCAGAATCCACTTGTGCTTCAGCAGAAACCACGGCTTCACTACTTCAGTAGATTCCACGGCTTCAGTACTTCAACTGTTTCACTACTTCAAAGAGATTCCACGGCCAAGTACTTCAATTTCGTTTCACTACTTCAGAGAATAACTTCAGCATAGTTCCTACTTTGTATGTTTATTTTACTTCAGCAGAAACTTCTTCTTGTAATCCATTGTTTCTCGATCGTGAGTAATCAATATTTGTTTCAGTAATTCCCAACAATCCTCCTAAACTGGAATTTAAATGATACGATTGTAGAAGCCAAGAGGATTGGATCATTTAAGTTCAGTTTCGAACTTTAATAATTTGAGAACTAGAGGATTGAATCATTTAACGAAAAAATTTCTCAACAATCCTTCCCAACAATCTTTAACACTTGAGCCAGAAGAGGATTGTACTCGAACAGCAGTAAGTAAATAACCAAAACAATTACATCTCTATGATGACCAAACTTTGAAACGCCGTGTCTTTGCAAAGCAACAAATGACATATGGTACATCAATACATATCGGTTTCAAACTATTCTCATCACATCCGGTGTGTTAACTCCGCGGAGAGGTGAATCATTGAAAATAATGGATTTGATGTCTCTTTACCAATAGCCATCACTACCGGAGTAGCCAAATGTTTAAGTTCGAAAACTATGGTACACTGATAACCATCTGATTTATTGGCAAACCAGCAACCATATAACTGATTTGATATGTCTTTACTGGAGCGCTTGCTCAGACTAGCCAACTCTTTGATGGAATGTCGTCATCATCATGGTGATTTGATTACCATTTATGGATTTTCATGTTCTTTACCACAAGCCATAATCTTGTGGGCTAGCCAACTCTTGTGTCAGAAAGACATGGTGAGATGAAAACCATGAGTGGTGGAGTAATGGACCAACACCAAAACCTGTAAGCAAGAGAAGAAACTCAACACATGTTGAGGTTAGAGGTGTTTTTTAATCACTAAACACAAGACATAACACCTGATTTTTTTTTAACTAAGAAAGAATAAAAATAACCAAAACATGTACAAGATACCATCAAGCAGCAGCGGAAACCAAAGACATTTGTAGTGTCAGCAGAAACACTAAGCCTCCCTCAAAGGCGTAATGAGGATCCAAAGTACGCAAAAATGGTCGACTAAAAAATTACAACAATAAGCCTCCCCTTAGGCTTATGCCTCCCCTCAATCAATGCACCCCATACGCACTTTTGTTCTTGGGTACCCAGAATGAACGCTTCCTTTGAGTTTTCAAGAATAACATGTTGAGGGCTTAACAACATTTGCCACACTAACTCCACCATGTGCCTTGGTCATATGAGATACATAAGGTGTATATGACTGAAAATAAGAACTTTTAGGTCTATAGGTCATAAGCCTAGCCTTACCTGTTCCACCAACCTAAGAGTCATTTGGTGAAGAATATCCTCCACCGAGGAACTGGAAAAGGCCTATGAAGCCTGTTAGCAGAAACAGATGGATACACCTTTGGTTTACCAGTAGGAACTGGTTTTCCTGCTCTCATATGTGCAGATTTGGGAACAAATGGAGGAATACTAGCAACGTTAGTCCATGTGGGTCTAGAAGTCTTTGACTTGAACCTGCCTTGTGGATCACAGGTTTGTATATATTTTGTGGTTGTTTGTAGGATCATCCCCTTAAGCATAAGAATATTGGTATTATTGATAGTGGTTGTTCCAGAAGCATGTTTGGGAGCAGGGATATGATGCACAATTTTGTCCCTATTGAAGGAGGAGGCAATGTAACTTTTGGAGGAAGTGATGGTAGTATCACTGGGAAAGGCACCATAAAGACACCTCATCTAGATTTTGAAAATGTGTACTATGTTAAGGAACTTCAGCATTTCAACTTGTTCTCTGTTTCACAAATCAGTGACACTAAGAACAAAGTCCTCTTCTAGAGAATGAATGTCTTGTCTTGTCTAAAGACTTCAAACTCCCCGAAGAAACTTCAATTCACCTAAAAGTTCCTGCACTCACAACTTATACACATTCAACCTTAATGAAGTTCAACCTGATGGTGACCTCACATGTTTGGTGGCTAAAGCATCACTTGATGAATCCACAAAATGGCATAGGAGGATGGCGCATGTGAATTTCAAGACCATTAACAAACTCTCTAACATGAGTCTTGTTGAAGGTCTTCCCACCAAAGTTTTTACCAATGATCATAATTGTGTCGCTTGCAATAAAGGAAAACAACACAGAGCCTCTTACAAAGCTATCAATGCTATGAGCATCATCACTGAACCTCTTCAGTTGCTTCACATGGATCTGTTTGGTCCAACTCAAGTCAGAAGCATTGATCATAAGTACTTACTGTTTGGTGATCACCGATGGCTATAGCAGATTTTGTTGGGTTTTCTTTCTCGAGTAACCAAAGATGAAACATCTCAAGTGTTGATGAATTCATCACACTTGTTGAAAATCGGTTGAACAAAAAGGTCAAAGGTATTCTGTGTGATAATGGGACAGAGTTTAAAAAATCGTTCTTATAGAACTCGTGGGTCAAAAGGCATAAAAAGGGACTATAGTAATCCAAGAACCCCACAACAAAATGGGGTAGCTGAAAGAAAGAATAGGACCTTAATAGATTTCGCAAGATCCATGCTTGCAGACTCTAAAAGCCACTATGTTCGATCAAGTGTTGGGATGCTTGCTATGTGCTAAACAGGGTGTCCATTACTAGACCACAACTCAAAACCCCATATGAACTTCTCTTTGGGAAGGTTCCTGTCATTCACTACCTAAAACCTTTTAGTTGTCAAGTGACCATTCCAACACAAGTGATCCATTGGGAAAGTTTGATGAGAAGGCTGATGATGGTTATATTGTGGGCTATTCAGCTCATAGTAAGGCATACATGGTGTACAACTTGCAAGCCAAGAAAATAGAGGAGACTTTGAACCTGAGATTTTTGGAAGATAAGCCTAATGTTCAAGGACAAGGTCATTCATGGTACTTTGATCTTGACTACTTAATGATTATCACTGGGTTACCACGACATATCCGGCTAACCAAAATGCAGGTCCTCAAGTGTCTCAACTAACAATGAGTCCCTAGATGATGGCTCTGAAAATGAGTTTGAAGATGATGAGCAACCCATACTTGTACCTTCTTTCTCCCCTAAAAATATTGCAGGTACCACCTCCAAGGATAACTGCCGATTCGAGTGATGAAGATGACTCTCATTATGCTGAGGACCTTGCTAGGCTCCGGACTCAAGAATTTGGCTAAGCTTGAAGCAGAGAAACTGAATGGAGAAGTTAATAATGAAGGAATCGGTAGAAACCATGTTTTCACGCGGTTGATTCTGTCACACCTACCTTCCCCAAATCTGGAAGGCTATGCTGTTCCTTTCTCAAGTATCTTCACTTTTGAACCCTATACACGCTTTCCAAAACCTTATGATCTTGGAAATCATCAACCCAAAGTCGGCATCTTCACCTCACCCTCTTATGATGTTGAATTTGAACCAACCATCACTAATCTTGATTCATCCATTGAAGTCAACCCCACTACTACTCAGAGGATCAACATAGCTCATCCTCAATCCAACATTATAGGTGATCTTCTGGCACTTGTTAGAACTAGAAGGGCTATCACCAGTCCTCAGTTTGGACAGATTGCTTTTCTTTCTTATGTCTCCAACCGAAACGAGACAATCACACGGAACCTCAAGCATTGTCTGTTTGCTTGTTTTCTCTCTCAAGTGGAACCAACTAGTGTTTCTCAAGCTCTCAACGATCCAAGCTGGATCGAAGCAATGCAAGAAGAAATGCAACAATTTCACAATCAGCAGAATCCATTGTTTCTCGATCAGCAGAATCACTGTTTCACAGAATTCCCAACAATTCATACATAAGCAACTGTGGTTTTCTACATTGTTGAAGATCATTTACTAATATAGTTTACTTTTTTTACCAAAGAAAAAAAAAATCTTAAAAACATAATTCATATATCTAAAATTTCGGATACATACAACCACCATCCGAGATTTCGGATATCTGAAATTTCGGATATCCGAATTTAATCATCCATTTCTATAATAAGGGTCTAATATAAAGTGAATCTAAGGTACAAATTTTAGATATAAATCCTAAATCATTTTATACAAATTTTGATTGTCATTGTGCAAATTTAGTCATTTTCATTTAGACAAGGATGAAAGTTTAACTAAAAGTTTCACACAAGAACAACCACAAGGACTTATTGCAATTTACTTTATTTGAATTTATGCTAACACATAACAAAATAGCGTATATTAAAACTAACGAAAGATAGGGGTGCAATTTGAAAATATGACTTACATATACACTCTATAAATAGTGGTGTCTTCACCGACCTATTTTTCAACCCACCTCTCAAAGTGTCAATATATTACCCTTTTGTTGTAGGCGATGCCTAGTCCTGATCCAACCTACTTGTACGAATGGCGCTGGTATGGTGCCTGGGGTGACTTCTCTTGGATATATTCATGAACAAGTTTGCGTAAGTTGTTATATTTGCTTAATTTTAGCTTGTCAACATTATTTTCTTCAAGATATATATTGTTATGTATATAGTCTAATATTATGCATGGTTTTCATTTGTTTCAGTCACGCCGTCCTCGAGGAAGACAACAAGAAGCACCAGAAGGACAAGAACCGGGAAACACCGACGGTTAATGTGTAAAGGAAAGAAGCTGGAGGACAACAACTAAGAAACTGAACGAAAGAGCTAGACTGGGCCTTTTCTTAGTGTTGGGCTGCATACAAGTTGGATTGATATTGGGCCTGTGCAGGCTGATTCTCAATTTCCAAACAACGTCAAGCTTAACTCACACAAACTAGCCACTTGTGAATGACTAGCCGTAAGAAACTTAAAACTGCTCAGACACTGAGTCTTTGATAATGAAGGCTTAGGGGTTATGTGTATGGATAAAAACCTCAATATCGATATCAAAAATAATCACGTAGATAGATTCAAATTCTCTTAGGAAAAAGAATAATAAATCAAATCCGCGTGTGATCGGTAATACGGATTAGTCATCCCGAATTGTTTCCCAACGAGGCGTGAATTGCCAACGTCGTTCTTGGTTTGGAATTTAATGCTCGATGATTTGGATTAATTGATTTGATTATTAACTACGGGAATGGGGAAAGTAATTAAGGAAATCTAATCTACGGGAAATCCTAAGTGCGAATAAAACTAAAACGTAATTAATCAAAACACAATTAAAATGCAACTATGTCTAAATTATATCCTAAAAATGCCTAAAATTACTTTTACTCTAGAAATGATATTAGGAAACTATTTTAGAATTAAAACTATTTTTTTTGGATTTTTCTTGATTTTATAAAAATTAAAAACTAATTTTTAACTATTAAAACTAATTTAAAATACTAAAAATTATAAAAATCTAAGAGAAAAATATGAAACTATTTTCTGAAAATCACAAATAACTCAAAAGACTTTTTAAAACTATTTTTGTATTTTTCAGATTAATTTTCTATTTTCTACAAATTTAAACTATTTTAATCTAATTTAAAATTGTGAAAAATACCAAACAAAATGGGAAAAATTTGGAAAAATATTTTTTATGCTTTTTATATTTTTCTTAAACTGAGAAAATTGAAAAATTATTTTTTGGAACTTTTTCTCAATTATTTGCAATAAAATTTATTAAAAATTGATTAAAATCTATTTAAAATTGAGAAAAATAGCTAATGATGACCAAAAATTATGAAATTCTCAGGAAAATTCTAAAATGATAATATGAATCTATGAAAAATGAGAAATGAGCAGCTTATGTGTGAAAATTTGAAGGCTATAGTGTAACTGCTACTAGAATAAGCTACCAAATATAAGCAAACAAGCTAATTAGCCTACCAAACAGTGACAGAAGCTAAAGTCTACTATAATAAGCTAATAGTAGCTAACTACAACTAATCCTAAAAAGCTCTAAGCTCAGATTAATGGATCTAAGCAAACTGCTTATTAAGCTAAACAGTGAATCAGGTCCTATGTTTAAGCCTATGCACAAGCTTAATCAATAAGCTAAACTCAAAACCAACAGTGCAGTCTTAAAAACCACCTGACAAGCTACAAATGTGCCAAGTAACAGATCCTAATTCTTTGAAATGAGAGCTGCACCAGATCTGCAATTTACCTGTTTCACACTCAGTATAACTGAGTGTGAACAGGGGAGAAAGTAGCTAATTGAATAGCTTATTTGAAGCTTAAAATGACTTTATCAAATTGGACAAAGAGCAGTTATCACAACTAGACCAGTTGAAAATCACTTATCCAAGGTTTGAAACACTAAAACTCAGTAATGAATGATTGATTGATTCCCAAAGTTTTGTGAAAATCTGTTTTGACAGAATTTGACTTTTGAAGAACACTCTTGTAACTTTGACTTAAGCAAGTTTTAATCCAAAATATTTGACTGATTATGATAATTTTAGACTAATGATGATAACACTAAGCTAGATCTACTAGTTTTAAACCAATTTGCAAATTATTACTCACTTGATTCTATGACAGCATTCTAGATTAGATACAAAGTAATTTTGACTTTTATAACTATAACTGCTATAACTAAGACCTGATATGACAATCAAATACCTAAATAAGCATGAATCAACTACTCATAACTATACTGCTATCCTCTATCACAGATTAATAAGCTATTCCAAACACTGGTTACACTACTGATTTGAGAGCTAAAAACAGATTATAGACTAGATTATACTAAACAAACATCAAACTCAGATCAAACAATACTAATAATCACTAAATAGCAGATGCAATCAACAGATTCAATAGAGAAATGTGTGAGACAGATTTAAGAACTTACAAAGTACCTAGCCACTATGGCTTGCAAATGATGAAACAGTAACCTCTAACCTATTTAACCCCTATCCTATTTCCATTCAGCTCAATTTCAACCCAATTCCAACTACTGCACCATCTCAATCCAGATCCAACACCAGCAGAACCAAATCAGCAACTGTAGCAACTGTTCTTAACTGAATTTTTGTGATTTGAGATTGAAACAAGTATAAGCTCACAATACTAAAAGCTTATATGAACTATATGAAACAAGTAGATCTGATGGATCAATCCATAAAACAGATCTAAAGTGATTTTTTTATTTTTCAATGATTTAATTTGAATTTTTTTTTTTTTTAGATTTTGAAGAAATAAACTAAAAACAGTTTTATAAAACTTAAAATAAGCACTAAACTAAGTTTATAAGCAGATTTAGAACATAAGAAACTTAAACAAACAATTGAAAATGAAATTTTAACTTTTATTAATAATGGAAATTTGAGTACAAGATACGAATTACAAGTAAATTTAAAACATTGGAAATTGAAATTACTACTGATTATACTATTAAAACTAGAGAGAAGAAAAATAAAATACAAGATAAGAGATATCTATTGTGAACGAAAATGAGTCCTATTTATAACTGAGCTTGAGGCTTAGAAGCTTCTCGAATTCATCAAGTGTGCTTTCTCTGAGCTTGTATCCACCCTTAGATCATATCCCACACATCACCTCTTGATAACAACCCTTGGATCAATGTTGATGACTTGTTTCGACCAATGGAAAAGAAGCACGTGGCCTATAGCACACGGATAGGTGACTTGTCATTCCATGTGTCAGAGAATGTCAGGGGAAAGTACATATCTACCCTTAATTGTGGTGATTTTGATCAATTACACGGGGTAGGTAATTAGGGTTCATCCTGGGTAAGTTTGGGGAAAAAACGCGCGGGTTTGTTTTTTTATATTACTTTGAAAGGGTTGACCGGGTTTATCTCGTTGACTTGGGTAAGTATACCGGGTTTGGGGGTTTTCGGGTCTAGATAGATTAAACCGGGTAGCGTGGTTGTTTGGTTTTGGGCTCGGGTAATATTTTTGGATTGGGCCGAAAGTTTAGTAATAGGATTAGGCTTGGATTGTTAATACTTATTGTTCCAAGGACCAATCTTGTATAAATTGAAACTTCAGGGACCAATTCTGTACTCTCTGAAAATCTTTATCAAGGACCAATCTTGACAATCTCAAATAATCCAAGGGTGACTTTTGTAAAATCTGAAACTTCAGGGATCAATTCTGCCAAATACTGAAAGTGCAGGGACTAATCTTGACTTTTCTTCAAACTTTGCTGAAACTTCAAAAATCATCCTTAGAGAATAAAATCTTCCACAATGCACAATCCCGACCTTCCGGCTCAGCTAAAAACTCTCTTGATCTCTCGTGCTCGGATTTACGTCTGATTTGGATCCTTTTTGCGTGTTTTTACATATCCATACCTGCACAAGCACAAACTCAAGAAAACCACAAATATTAGCAATAAACGGCTCTTTCTTGGTTATTTTGGGTCAGATTAACTAATGAAAAGATATGTGTTTAAGCACATGTCAAAAATACCCCAGACGAGACCATTGCCGTGTCCTCACGCAATGCAATCAACTCACGCTTCTAAAACCAAGGATTTCAATCTCTTTCTACTAAACCTATGAAGAAGTAGCAAAGATTCCTCAAAAGAGATTAAGAAAGCCTTAATTCTAAAAATGCCCCGTTTACCTTTTAATTCACAAGTAGATATTACGATTAAGCACATTCCGATTATGAATGACGGTTTGTTGAACTTTCATGTCGATCAATAACTCCAACATTTTTCAAACGACATGTTAGGATCACGGAGTAGAAAACACAACACAGCGTGAAGTGACCATACGGATAGAATACATCGTCCCTGATTTTTCACAAGTCCCCAAACTAAGCGTAAAACCGAAATCATTGTTAAATATGATTCTAGATGCTAACACTACCCATGGAAGTTACTTGTGTACTTACCTTTTGCTCCCATTTTCCTCTAGATTTTTTTATTTTTGTGAGAAATGAATTTCTTCAAATTCTCGTTTCGATAACTTTTATTCCGACAAAGCTAAGTCGATAATTAGTTATCCGTCTTCTTTCGAGAACCATTGTCGTAAAAATGAGGTCCACATCAAGGAAATTTTTTATTAACTTATACTTCATTTTTTCATTTTTCAACTTTTTTTTTTTTTTTTTTAGGACTTAGACTTTTACTTATATGAGCTGTGAACCACGGAACTTCACGGGGTAATTCCAAGACTATAGGCTTCATGAAATGAGGATCCCGGCTGGCTAGGCTAAGACCTCACTCAATCCTGGCTAAAGATCCAAGGGTCCGATCTCGACACCGCAGCTCACAACTTTACTTATTACATTTCACATATCACTTATTACTCATTACTCACTTATTTATTACGGATCCTTGATGTGTACCCAATTTTTAAAACAAAGATTCTTTTAAGAAGAAAAAGAACTAACTATCGCCAAAAACTCGACATCTCTAATTATTTAGACAGATATGGGGTGAAACAATTTTGTGGGAACAAAAAGCCATAAGTACCTTCGATGGGCTCTAAAGAGAACCAACTACTCCACGTTTAGCATCTAAACTCATAAGTAACTCTATCATTTCTCGATCTCTGCAAATTTAAAATCCCAAATAATGAGATCCGCAGATGCTTAGCCGATAATTTTTAGATTACCTATGGTTAAGGGAACAAGCTAGGGCTCAACACGCCCAGTCAAGTCAGAATTCTATTCCTACTCTCACCAAATGAAAGTCAATCAAGGTGTCAAAACATATATTATCTTAGCAAATGCTTCGTCTATTGAAATAAAGTTATGCATATTTAAAGTCACTCAGGGAAACTTGCAAAATCTTGGCCTTGTGAGCTAGAATTCGCATTTTATAGCTTCTAATCTAAGAGACTAGCAAAACCTTTCAATCAAAAAGACTAACAAAAGCTTACAAAAAAAATTTAAATTTTTTCACATTTTTGCACAATTTTTTCATTTTCTAAGGAAAAACGGGGTTGCAAGAGAAACACGACAGAAATAAGCAAGTGCGGTCAAATCAAATCGAAGATTACCCTACCCCAGACTAGAACGGAACATTGTCCTCAATGTTTAAAAGCAAGGGTATCAACGAAAATCTAAAAGCCGTTTATCAAGTATGCTCAAAGATAAACGTTAGTCGATAAGATTAGGATATCGGATTTCCATCAGCAACGATCATGAAACTCGAGTAGAGAAAATGACAAACTTCGAGCACGAGAGTCTTCATATCGGGAAAATCCTACACAACATCACAAACAACCAAACACGAGAAATCGAAGAGGCAGACCCCTTCGCGTCACTTATTAGAAAATAGAAAGAAGATAGATGGATAAGCGTGGGGTGCCTCCCACGGCGCTCTTGTTTTTGGTTACCGAGTCGCTAGCTTGACTCGATCCCCGAATTCAGTTGTCCTTAGGGAAAGTTTGGAGATCCGGGACAACCATAGATGGAATGTCCCCTCCGAAATAATGTTTCATACGATGACCATTCACCTTGAAATTAGGGCCATCAGGCTGAGAAAGCTCCACCGTTCCATATGGGAAAACTTGAGTGATGGTGAATGGTCCTGACCAACGGGTTTTGAGTTTGCCCGAGAATATCTTCAATCGAGAGTTAAAAAGGAGAACTTGATCACCAGCGTTGAAAACGCGGTTTTTGATTTTAGCATCATGAATCCTCTTAGTCTTCTCTTTGAAAATCAAAGAATTCTCGTAGGCCTGATCCCTAAGCTCATTTAATTCATTCAATTGAACTTTTCGGTGATCACCCACGGTCTTAAGATCGAAATTAGCATGTTTCAAGGCCCAGAATGCCTTGTGTTCGAGCTCGATGGGCAAGTGACAAGCTTTTCCATACACCAACTTAAATGGGGTGCAACCGATGGGTGTCTTGTATGCGGTGCGGAAAGCCCATAATGCATCATCTAACTTATCGGCCCATGAAGCTCGATTTTCTCCTACGGTTCTCTCTAAAATCCTTTTTAAACCACGATTCGAGACCTCAACTTGTCCGCTCGTTTGCGGGTGATACGCGGTAGAAAGACGATGGGTAACTCCATATTTAGCCATAACTTTAGCAAATTGCTCATTACAGAAATGGGTACCGCGATCACTGATGATAGCACGAGGTGCTCCGAATCGGAAAACAAATTTTTCAAGAACTTAACAACCACTCGGCGTCATTGGTGGGGAGCGCCTTCGCTTCAACCCATTTAGACAAGTAGTCGACGGCCACGAGGATATACTTATTTCCTTTAGAGGATGGAAATGGTCCCATAAAATCGATGCCCCACACGTCAAAAATCTCACAGACTTGAATAGCATTTTGTGGCATTTCATCCTTCTGTGAAATTTTTCCTTGACGTTGGCAAGAATCACAAGATTTGACTAAATCATGAGCATCTCGATATATGGTAGGCCAATAGAATCCGGAATCAAAAATCTTCTTAGCGGTGTAGCTTGCACCATGATGTCCACCAGTGGGTCCGTTATGGCAAGCATTAAGAATATCAATAGCCTCTTGGCCATGAACACACCGCCGGATTACTTGATCCGCACAAATCTTAAACAAATAGGGATCGTCCCAGAAATAATGCTTAACATCTTTGAAAAACTTGTTCTTTTGTTAGGACGACATCCCTTTCACGATGAAATTGCCCGCATGGTAATTTGCAAAGTCGGCAAACCATGGGGTGTTTCGGTCTTTCTTAGCAATCATCCCAAGTGTCTCAAGAGGAAATGTTTCCGTAATCTCCTTTTTCTCGAGCACACATTGATGAGGATTCTCAAGTCTCGAAAGGTGATCGGCAGCCAGGTTCTCCGCTCCTTTTTTGTCAAGAATAGTAACATCAAACTCTTGAAGGAGGAGAACCCACCGAAGTAATCGTGGCTTAGCATCTTGCTTTGCCAAAAGATACTTAAGGGCAGAATGGTCGGTATACACTATGGTCTTCGATAAGACAAGGTAGGGTCGGAATTTCTCAAAAGCATAAACAACGGCCAATAATTCCTTTTCAGTAGTCGTGTAATTGTGTTGGGCCTCCGACAATGTCTTACTCGCATAGTGTATGGGTTGAAAATGTTTCGACTTACGTTGCCCCAAGACTGCCCCAATTGCGTAATCACTTGCATCACACATGAGTTCAAAGGGCAAATCCCAGTCTGGGGCAACTAAGATCGGAGCCTCTGTTAATTTCTTTTTGAGAAAATTAAACGCTTCAATGCATTCGTTGGTGAAGATAAACGGAGCATCCTTTTCAAGGAGATGGGTCCGAGGGCGGGCTATCTTAGAGAAATCTTGGATGAAACGGCGATAGAAACCGGCATGACCCACAAAACTCCGAATACCTTTGACGGTAGTGGGATGAGGGAGTTTAGCTATAACGTCGACTTTAGCTCGGTCGACCTCAATCCCAGATTTTGAAATCTTATGGCCGAGGACAATGCCCTCTCGAACCATGAAATGGCACTTCTCCCAATTCAAGACCAAATTGGTGTCTTCACACCTTTTGAGCATGTGGTCTAGATGAGAGAGGCAAGAAGTGAAAGAATCTCCATAAACCGAGAAATCGTCCATAAAAACTTCCATAGAATTTTCGATCATGTCATGAAAAATAGCCATCATGCACCTTTGGAACGTACTGGGAGCATTGCATAGACCAAATGGCATTCGTCGGTAAGCAAACGTTCCATAAGGGCACGTGAAAGTCGTTTTCTCTTGATCCCGCGGATCAATCGGAATTTGAAAGTAACCGGAAAAACCATCGAGAAAACAATAGAATTCATTCCCGCTAAACGTTCGAGCATCGATCCATAAAGGTAGCGGGAAATGATCCTTCCTTGTAGCATCATTCAACTTCCGGTAGTCAATACACACTCTCCATCCGTGACGAGGCGTGTGGAAATCAATTCATTATCTTCATTGGCAATGACGGTCATTCCACCTTTCTTAGGAACACAATGGATAGGGCTAACCCATGAGCTATCGGAGATTGGATAAATGATTCCGGCGTCAAGGAGTTTTAGAACTTCCTTTTTGATAACGTCATGAATTTTTGGGTTAACCCTACGTTGTTGTTGAATAACGGGTTTGCAATCGTCCTCCATCAGAATTTTGTGGGTACAGAAACGAGGATTAATTCCTTTGATATCAGAAATTTGCCAAGCGATGGCACTCTTATGTTTTCGAAGAATTTCCAAAAGTGCGGTTTTCTCCTCATCTTTTAGGTTTTTAGCAATGATGACGGGAAATTTGTTCGGTTCTTCAAGAAAAGCGTATTCAAGATGAGGAGGTAAATCCTTGAGCTCGGGCTCCGAAGGTTTTTCGTTAGACGTTTGTACTTCTTTGATTTCTTCAATCGTAATCTCTTTCGGAGGGAGTGACGGTAAGGGATCTTCATTTAGCAATTGTTCAAGATAAAGGATATCTCCCTCCGAATCATAAACACCATCATCAATTCCCGGTGGAATTGATTCGTCAGTAGCAAGAAACTCATCGATCTCTTCCAAAAGGAAGTCACCTCCCTCAAACGGAGTAAAAGAGGGGGAAGAGTCGGCAATTATAGGCTCAGAAGATGGTTCAAAATGTGAATTAGTAGAATTGTGAGCAAAACCGAGAACTTCTTGAGCGTACTCCTCACAAGAAACATCAATAACATCGATTCGATTGATGGAAGCATCGTCGAAATTTGAGGAGTACCTCATCGTTTGATTAATGTTGAATGTGACGGCTTCTTGATTAACTCGTAACGTAATCTCTCCTTTATAGACATCAATCAACGCATGGCCCGTTCTTAAAAAACTTCTTCCGAGAATTAAGGGTACTCGAGGATCAGCATCAAAATTGACTACAACAAAATCGGCGGGAAAATCGAACTCCCCCACTTTAACAAAGACATCCTCAGCTATACCCTTTGGTTTCGTAGTAGTACGATCGGCTAGCTCGAGGGTCATACACGTTGGGGTAAGTGGGGGTAACGAAAGCTTTTCGTAGATTGAGTTTGGCATTAGATTGATACTCGCGCCAAGATCGGCCAAGGCTGAGCATTGAACAATTCCTTGAAAATCACATGGAATGAGGAATTTGCCGGGGTCACCTAACTTTACGGGAAGTTTCTTGAGGATAACCGCCGAACAATTCTCATTCAGAGATGTCGTAGCAAGCTCATATTGTTTCTCCTTATTCGTAAGCAATCCCTTAATTGTAGAAGCAAGTTTGGGCATCAAGAGAAGAGCATCCGCAAAACTGATTTCCACATTCAAGTCTTTGAAGATTTGGAAGAATGTTTCCATTTGATGATTTGACTTCTCACGAAGAGTTTGATCTTTAAGACGAGACGGATATGGGATAGACGGTTTTGGATTAGCTTTCTTCACATTAACGGGAGCATCTTCGGGCTCAGAATCTTGGACAACCGTGGGTTGGACATTCTCAGTACTCCCCTTATCAGTAGGAAGCACTGGGTCCTTTGTCACCCCGGTCTCACGGTCTACCACACGAGAAGAAGAAGTGTTAGTGGTAGGAACCGTAGGTCCATCATAAGCAACACCACTTCGGGTAGTGATAGCTTTCATGTCACCTCTCGGGTTTGGAATCGTATTGCTTGGAAGAGAACCAGAACCCGAGGGTTGAGAATAAGATGTGGACGGTTGACTGGCTTGAAAGAAACTAGCCATCATATTCTTTATTTCAGACATCTGTTTGTTGCTTGTGGCTTCCATCTCCTTTTGAAGTCCGGTCCTCATGCCGTTAATTTGATTTTGCAAACTTTTAATGGTGTAATCAGAGTTCTTCATGTAAGTTAGAAGATCGTTGTTCGGGGCGGCTTGAGGAGGTGCTTGATAAGATTGTTGAGGAGGAGGTGGTTGTTGGTAAACTTGAGGTGGAGGAGCTTGGTAGTGTTGATTTCCATGATTAAAATTAGCTCCTCGGTTTTGATTAACATGATGATTACCATTGAAACGGTTTTGATTATGGTTTTGTTGTTGAGGTTGGTTGAAACCAGGAGGTCCGAGATAATTGTTTGAACGGTAGCTAAGAAGATTTCGATCTCCTTGCGGTTGATTGTAGTTTCCTGTAGCAGTATAAACATTCTCATGTAGCGTAGCCACCCCCACTGGGCACTCGGAATAAGAATGTGGACCTCCACAAGTCTCACAAATCTGGTGTACCGCTTTCACTTGTTGGTTCTGATTCGATTGTTCATCGAGTAATCCGTAAGATATCATCGATCTTTTGTTGGTGCAGCTATTTCGAGAGAAGAAGGCGTATTTGATCGAGATGATGCACCCCTTTCGGCGGTAGAATCCCAATAGTTATAATGAGCGATCATGTTCTCAATAAGATCGTAACATTCCTCGGGACGTCTTTTCATGAAAGTTCCACCCGCAGCAAAGATTAATCGTTTCACGGTGTCTCAATGTTAAACCATTATAAAACGTATCAATTTGAGTGACAAGCAACATGTTATGATTCGGACATCGATCAATCGCAAGCTTATATCGTTCCCAAGATTCAAACAAAGATTCGGGGATATTGGAAATTACGATATCGTTCCTCAATTTCGTCACCATCGACGGTGGAAAGTACTTTGCCGAAACTTGAAACCATTTCCTCGAAGGTATGAATCGAATTCTTCGAGAGTCGATCAAACCAAGATGTGGCATGATGAGTCAAAGAGTATGGGAAGAGATACAGACGAAGGGCGTCATCGGAGACCCCATTACGTTTCATACTCGAGTGACGGTCAAAAATTTATCAAGATGTTTGTTTGCATCGTCATATGGTAAACCATGGAATTGACAAGCTGTTTTTACTTGTTCTATCATATGATGTTTCAAGCTAAAATCGGTAGCTTGAAAATTAGTCGGTGCAATTGGTCCTCCCCTCCCGTACATTGTAGGTTGACATAGCTCCTCCATCGTTCGGAGATCGGGAGCTACATTTTGATTATCGGGAGGAGGATTAGGACCGGGGTTAGGTGGTCCGTTGGGAGCAGCCATATTACGTAACTCGGGTACGCGTTCGATTACTTCGAAGTCGTCTAGATCGAGATCGAGTGCGCATGCACTTCAAAACCAAGGCAATTAAAATGATACGGATTCAAACACAATGAACTTAACCAATAATCCCAAGTGAATAAATCACCTCTATAAGACAAACGCCAAGCGAAGCGGAGAAGCTTTTTAGGTGCGAAGCTTATTAAAACCGCTTCTTTACAGCCGCAATTTAATGTCAGGCCGTCCTTATACCCACCACACAGTTTGTTTATCCGATAGAAATAAATAAATCCACAAGCGACACAAAGGCAAGTTTTTGATCTTTAGTTCGGGAACTTATTAATGATAACACCTCCGTTGAGAATGTTATATAATTGGTGTCTTCTATTTATTAAAAACACAAGAGAAATTTTTTTTGTATTTTTAATCTGATATATATATATACAAAAGAAAAAGGAAAATATTTTTTTACTTTTTTATTTTATAGAAAAATAGTAACTTCACGAATGAAGGATCTCGAGTCACTAATCGTCAAACCTCAAACGATATTGTCGTGACACAACCTCCCCGGCAGCGGCGCCAAAATTTGATTCTCAATTTCCAAACAACGTCAAGCTTAACTCACACAAACTAGCCACTTGTGAATGACTAGCCGTAAGAAACTTAAAACTGCTCGGACACTGAGTCTTTGATAATGAAGGCTTAGGGGTTATGTGTATGGATAAAAACCTCAATATCGATATCAAAAATAATCACGAAGATAGATTCAAATTCTCTTAGGAAAAAGAATAATAAATCAAATCCCGTGTGTGATCGTGTAATACGGATTAGTCAACCCGAATCGTTTCCCAACGAGGCGTGAATTGCCAACGTCGTTCTTGGTTTGGAATTTAATGCTCGATGATTTGGATTAATTGATTTGATTATTAACTACGGGAATGGGGAAAGTAATTAAGGAAATCTAATCTACGGGAAATCCTAAGTGCGAATAAAACTAAAACGTAATTAATCAAAACACAATTAAAATGCAACTACGTCTAAATTATATCCTAAAAATGCCTAAAATTACTTTTACTCTAGAAATGATATTAGAAAACTATTTTAGAATTAAAACTATTTTTTTTTTGGATTTTTCTTGATTTTATAAAAATTAAAAACTAATTTTAACTATTAAAACTAATTTAAAATACTAAAAATTATAAAAATCTAAGAGAAAAATATGAAACTATTTTCTGAAAATCACAAATAACTCAAAAGACTTTTTAAACTTTTTTGTATTTTTCAGATTAATTTTCTATTTTCTACAAATTTGAACTATTTTAATCTAATTTAAAATTGTGAAAAATACCAAACAAAATGGGAAAAATTTGGAAAAATATTTTTTATGCTTTTTATATTTTTCTTAAACTGAGAAAATTGAAAAATTATTTTTTGGAACTTTTTCTCAATTATTTGCAATAAAATTTATTAAAAATTGATTAAAATCTATTTAAAATTGAGAAAAATAGCTAATGATGACCAAAAATTATGAAATTCTCAGGAAAATTCTAAAATGATAATATGAATCTATGAAAAATGAGAAATGAGCAGCTTATGTGTGAAAATTTGAAGGCTATAGTGTAACTGCTACTAGAATAAGCTACCAAATATAAGCAAACAAGCTAATTAGCCTACCAAAACAGGAGAAGCTAAAGTCTACTATAATAAGCTAATAGTAGCTAACTACAACTAATCCTAAAAAGCTCTAAGCTCAGATTAATGGATCTAAGCAAACTGCTTATTAAGCTAAACAGTGAATCAGGTCCTATGTTTAAGCCTATGCACAAGCTTAATCAATAAGCTAAACTCAAAACCAAGTGCGCGTCTTAAAAACCACCTGACAAGCTACAAATGTGCCAAGTAACAGATCCTAATTCTTTGAAATGAGAGCTGCACCAGATCTGCAATTTACCTGTTTCACACTCAGTATAACTGAGTGTGAACAGGGGAGAAAGTAGCTAATTGAATAGCTTATTTGAAGCTTAAAATGACTTTATCAAATTGGACAAGAAGCGTTATCACAACTAGACCAGTTGAAAATCACTTATCCAAGGTTTGAAACACTAAAACTCAGTAATGAATGATTGATTGATTCCCAAAGTTTTGTGAAAATCTGCTTTGACGAATTTGACTTTGAAGAACACTCTTGTAACTTTGACTTAAGCAAGTTTTAATCCAAAATATTTGACTGATTATGATAATTTTAGACTACTGATGATAACACTAAGCTAGATCTACTAGTTTTAAACCAATTTGCAAATTATTACTCACTGATTCTAATGAGATTCTAGATTAGATACAAAGTAATTTTGACTTTTATGACTATAACTGCTATAACTAAGACCTGATATGACAATCAAATACCTAAATAAGCATGAATCAACTACTCATAACTATACTGCTATCCTCTATCACAGATTAATAAGCTATTCCAAACACTGGTTACACTACTGATTTGAGAGCTAAAAACAGATTATAGACTAGATTATACTAAACAAACATCAAACTCAGATCAAACAATACTAATAATCACTAAATAGCAGATGCAATCAACAGATTCAATAGAGAAATGTGTGAGACAGATTTAAGAACTTACAAAGTACCTAGCCACTATGGCTTGCAAATGATGAAACAGTAACCTCTAACCTATTTAACCCCTATCCTATTTCCATTCCAGCTCAATTTCAACCCAATTCCAACTACTGCACCATCTCAATCGGATCCAACACCAGTGAACCAAATCAGCAAGCTGTATGCTTGGCAACTGTTCTTAATGAATTTTTGTGATTTGAGATTGAAACAAGTATAAGCTCACAATAAGCTACTAAAAGCTTATATGAACTATATGAAACAGTAGATCAGTGATGGATCAATCCATAAAACAGATCTAAAGTGATTTTTTTATTTTTCAATGATTTAATTTGAATTTTTTTTTTTTTTAGATTTTGAAGAAATAAACTAAAAACAGTTTTATAAAACTTAAAATAAGCACTAAACTAAGTTTATAAGCAGATTTAGAACATAAGAAACTTAAACAAACAATTGAAAATGAAATTTTAACTTTTATTAATAATGGAAATTTGAGTACAAGATACGAATTACAAGTAAATTTAAAACATTGGAAATTGAAATTACTACTGATTATACTATTAAAACTAGAGAGAAGAAAAATAAAATACAAGATAAGAGATATCTCTATTGTGAACGAAAATGAGTCCTATTTATAACTGAGCTTGAGGCTTAGAAGCTTCTCGAATTCATCAAGTGTGCTTTCTCTGAGCTTGTATCCACCCTTAGATCATATCCCACACATCACCTCTTGATAACAACCCTTGGATCAATGTTGATGACTTGTTTCGACCAATGGAAAAGAAGCACGTGGCCTATAGCACACGGATAGGTGACTTGTCATTCCATGTGTCAGAGAATGTCAGGGGAAAGTACATATCTACCCTTAATTGTGGTGATTTTGATCAATTACACGGGGTAGGTAATTAGGGTTCATCCTGGGTAAGTTTGGGGAAAAAACGCGCGGGTTTGTTTTTTTTATATTACTTTGAAAGGGTTGACCGGGTTTATCTCGTTGACTTGGGTAAGTATCTCCGGGTTTGGGGTTTTAGGGTCTAGATAGATTAAACGGGTAAAGCGTGGTTGTTTGGTTTTGGGCTCGGGTAATATTTTTGGATTGGGCCGAAAGTTTAGTAATAGGATTAGGCTTGGATTGTTAATACTTATTGTTCCAAGGACCAATCTTGTATAAATTGAAACTTCAGGACCAATTGTACTCTCTGAAAATCTTTATCAAGGACCAATCTTGACAATCTCAAATAATCCAAGGGTGACTTTTGTAAAATCTGAAACTTGGGATCAATTTGCCAAATACTTGAAAGTGCAGGGACTAATCTTGACTTTTCTTCAAACTTGTCAAACTTCAAAAATCATCCTTAGAGAATAAAATCTTCCACAATGCACAATCCCGACCTTCCGGCTCAGCTAAAAACTCTCATGATCTCTCGTGCTCGGATTTACGTCTGATTTGGATCCTTTTTGCGTGTTTTTACATATCCATACCTGCACAAGCACAAACTCAAGAAAACCACAAATATTAGCAATAAACGGCTCTTTCTTGGTTATTTTGGGTCAGATTAACTAATGAAAAGATATGTGTTTAAGCACATGTCACAGGCCCATATCCCGTCATGCATGCATACACATACACGCTCACTTTATAAATAACTGGCCTAGCTATTTTACAATCCACTCTCAATCCACCTCTCGATCAAAGTCTCATTATATAATTATTCTTTTGCTAGTTGTAAGCTACGTCTGATCTAGTGATGCCTCCTAATCCAGTGATGCCTGCTGATCCAGTGATGTCTCCTAATCCAGTGATGCCTGATCCTGTTTATTGGTATGAATGCCACTGGTGCGGTGCATTGCGTGACTTCTCATGGATCTACATTCATGAAAAACTCAGCGTAAGTACTCGTATTTTCTTAATTTTATCTTGTCAACATCATTTTCTTTAAAATATATATTGTTACGTCAGTAGTCTAATATTATGCATGGTTTTCATTTGTTTCAGTCACGTCGTCCTAGAGGACGGCAACAACCAGCACCGGCATGACAAGAACTGAGAAACACCAATGGTTAATGTGTAAAGGAAAGCAGCTGGAGGACAACAACCAAGAAACATGCATCAATGGCTAGCTATGCATGATTATTTTTAAATAATGTAGTACGTGTGATTGTAGGGCTTATAACCCGTACTTATCTCGAATTATATATGTGTGATCTCGAGTAATTATCATTCCAAGTAATGAAGTTATTATGTTATCAGAATTCATGTCTTCTAGGCAGTAACTTTATTTTTCTTTTCAACATTATGAAATTAGAAGTTATTTTGTTATCAGAATTCATGTCTTCTAGGCAGTAACTTTATTTTTCTTTTTTCTTTTCAACATTATGAAATTATATGAGGCAAATAATTATGAAGATATGTTAGAATGGTTTATAGCTTTTCATTAATCCATTTTACTTTAATGTTGTTCAAGTAAGCCAAAGAGTTCATTTCTACCGTAGTTTTGGTTTATCTCAATGTGCATTCATACATTAGCAACCGTAGTTTTCTACATTGTTGAAGATCATTTACTGATATAGTTTGCTTTTCACAACAAAAGGAAAAAAAAGAAAAAAAAAGTCTCAAAAATATAATTCGTATATCTAAAATTTCGGATACATAAAACCACCATCCGAGATTTCAGATATCTGAAATCGGATATCCGAATTAAGGGGTCTATTATAAAGTGCATCTAAGCTACAAAATTTAGAGATAAATCCTAAATCATTTTATACAAATTTTGATTGTCATTGTGAAAATCAAAGTCTCATTATATAATTACTCTTTTGCTAGCTCTAAGCCATGTCTGATCTAGTGATGCCTGCTGATCCAGCGATGCCTCCTAATCCAATGATGCTTAATCGTGTTTATTGGTATGAATGCAGTGCGGTGCATTGGGTGACTTCTCATGGATCAACATTCATGAACAACTTTGCGTAAGTATTCATAAGAGGTGATGTTTTACCTATTAACGGAAATGATCAGCTCGAAGAGCATTACGAAATAAGTTATCTTCCCACCATCCTCTTCATTCTTGATTCTGTTTCACATCACATTTCATAGTTAAAGTAAGTACACACACTAATATAGGAAGATAAAACGCGACATCTATTTTTACATGTTTCTAAATTAGGAATGTCTTAACTATCTATATACAACTGCCGCCACCACCAAGTTCTGTCGCCACCATAGACACACTGTCACTATAACCACAACTACAATGCCGCCATCTGCTGAGATAGCCACCAGCCCACCATATCGATGTGGTTTTAGTGTAACCGAATAACATTTTTTTACCCCAAAATATAGTAATAAGGTACCCGCCGCCTCATTGTGCGAGTGCCTTGCTAGTGTTAAAGAATGGAAGCACGCAGACATATTCTTCATTAATTCCGTGGATAATAAATTACTAATAAGGCATTTTTCAAGAAATTACGGCTATTAATATTCTACTTATCAACGCTAAGCAACAAAAATATAAATTAATAAACTCAATGAATGACAAATAAAGATTTTCCAAGACAGTCAATACTATTTTTTGTGTGATAAATTGCTTCAAAACTCCTTTTAGACCTCTAAATTATACTAATCTTATATATAAGAGAAAATTCTAAATTTAATCACAAAAGTTAATGTACATTCACTTTTTGGTAAAAAAAAATCATTTATAAAAATGGTCTTATGCGAGCATTAAACAGTGCGACTCCGAAAAATTTTAGGAAATGCTTTTTTTTTTCAATACATACTAAACAAAATTATTAAACTTTTTTTTTTTCAGTTTCTGTTCTGTATTTTTGATAATTTTAAGCGTTTGACTTATTAAACTTTATATTTTATGTTCCGTACTTTCAGGTTTATAGTTTTTTGATATAAACAAAATTATAAAAAAATCAAAAAAAGAATAAATAAATAAAAACAAATGGGTTCTTACTTATATTTTTTGGGGGTCCGAATAAATCACCTCTTATATCCTTCTACTCTCTCTTCTTTTTCACTGAGAAACGAGATTTTTTCTCTCTCATATAAGTACTAAAAACTTTCTTCTTTACCTATTTTGTAGATTTTTTTTTGTTCATCACTTGTGCCTTCAAATCTGTAAGTACAAATGTACATTTAGTTACATTTCGGATTTTTCATACTTATTGTCTCAATACATAATCACTTGTGGTTCTATTGTGTTCTTGGAATACTGGGTGACTCCTCTGCTAGTGTGTTTGTTAAGGCTATATTGATGTTTCCTATTTATCATTTGTTAGTTTCGTGTTTTTGGTTTGTTTTTTAAATACCAAAATTTGTTAATTTTTGATCTTTGTAATTCAGTAGCATCATGTTCATCTTACCAAGTTCTCTAAGGTATGATTGTTTAAGACTTCAATTAAGTTTACATATATTACTAATTTATTTTGGGAATTGTATGATTGTTGCCTTTCTTGTTGATATTCTATTTTTAAGTTTATATGTTGTTTTCTTGGCTTTTGTATTGGTTTTGAGCTCTAGGTGGTGCCATGGTGGTTGGTGGTACATACAATATTAGATAGAAAATCATATTATCATAATCTATGAGTAAAATATTTAGTGACTGATGGGAGCTGGGAGCTAAAATACTACTAACAGTAGAAAAAAGTATTTCGATGCTACTTCTAATCATACAAGAAGCATGTCCATTTCAGAAACAAGTACTTCGATATTTGTTGATCCTTTATTGTTTTTCCTTTTGCGTTTTTTTTAACAACAAAAATTGTGCCTTCATGCACATTGCACAATATATGCGTCTGTCTACCTTCAAATGGTTTTTATGGTTCTACAACAACTACTGAACTACCATCATTTGATAGTAAACCCCAAAACACCAAACTGACTAAACAATCGAGAATCAGAAGTCTGAATATAACAAAACCAATGAACCCTATATGAACTTCTTTCAGTCACTACCCTGCAACCCAAAAAGGATTGCAAGAAAGTTGTATTTTCTCATGTCCCATATTTACTAGAAGGCTTACTTCTTGGCCAAATATTAAACTAACTTTAACTACAAGTCTGGTTAAAATTTCACTTTCAGTTGGTGTGTACCATGCTCTGTTTCATGAAATGTAGTTAATATTCATTGGCAAGAACTCAACAAGTAAAGCATCACAATATTTGGCAACAACCAATGCAATTAAGGCATTTGATGAATTTCAAACGCAATTGGGTTGTTTCCAAAGAAAGATGGAGTAGAAGATAACTAACCCCTTAGAAAACAGGAACTCGTTTATTCTATAAATTGGAGGTGCACACATGCATTATCAACACCACCACCACCCTCCGACAAATTGGCACAATACTTTTCATCCATTGTTTTGATCAATATTGCTCTGTTTCTGCAAGTGTCTATTTCGGAGGACCAAGTACTTCCTCCTTCTCCTCCAGCTGGCACATGCCCAACGTTTTTTTATTACCCAGAGCCAGCCCCGACTTCTACTCTCCAAATGGTGCTGCTCATCATCGCTGCCATTATAGGCCCTGTCTTGGCAGCGTTGGCAGTGTATAGTTGCAAGTTCCACAACGACGGGAAAGGCCTCGATGTTGAGATGCAGCCTAAGTCAACGGTTAAATGAACAAGTTGGAATCTGGATTTTATCTTTTTTGTTTGAGAATAAAGTATCTATCTATCTATTAGTAGTATGATTACTAGGTAGGTTGTGGTTTTATGATGTGGTTGCTCTTTATTCTACGTATATTGTGTGATGGAGTAATAAAGTCAAAGATTATGTTCTCTACCCATATTTTATTGTGATATACGTCTACTTAAAATAATATTGTCTTGAACCAAAGTAATGATATATCTCTACCAAATACTACATAAACAAGAGGCCGTTTATGACTGTAGCATGCCCAAAAGATAACATGTCAGCACCTAAGCAGATTATACGTAACCCCCAAACACTGGTTACCGCTTGTTATTTGCCTTCTTTGTTTATATGTGTGATCTCGAGTAATTATCATTCCAAGTAATGAAGTTATTATGTTATCAGAATTCATGTCTTCTAGGTAGTAACTTTATTTTTCTTTTTTCTTTTCAACATTATGAAATTATAAGAGGCTAGTAATTATGATGATAATTGATATGTTAGAATTGTTTAAAGCTTTTCATTAATCCATTTTACTTAAATGTTGTTCAATTAAGCCAAAGAGTTCATTTCTAGTGTAGTTTTGGTTTATCTCAATGTGCATTCATACATTAGCAACCGTAGTTTTCTACATTGTTGAAGATCATTTACTAATATAGTTTGCTTTTCACAAAAAAAGAAATAAAAATAAAACACAAAGTCTCAAAAATATAATTCATATATCTAAAATTTTGGATACATACATACATACACCATCCGAGATTTCGGATATCCGAATTTAAGCATCCATTGCTATAATAACGAGTCTAATATAAAGTGCATTTGAGGTACAAAATTTAGTGATATATCCTAAATCATTTTATACAAATTTTGATTGTCATTGTTCAAATCAAAGTCTCATTATATAATTACTCTTTTGCTAGCTGTAAGCTATGTCTGATCCAGTGATGCCTGCTGATCCAGTGATGCCTCCTAAACCAGTGATGCATGTTGATCCAGTGATGCCTAATCCTGTTTATTGGTATGAATGACGCTGGTGCGGTGCATTGGGTGACTTCTCATGGATCTACATTCACGAACAACTTTGTGTAAGTACTCATATTTGCTTAATTTTAGCTTGTCAACATTATTTTATTCGAAATATATATTTTTATGTATATAGTCTAATATTATGCATGGTTTTCATTTGTTTTAGTCACGCCGTCCTCGAGGATGGCAACAACCAGCACTAGTATGACAAGAACCGGGAAACACCGATGGTTAATGTGTAAAGGAAAGCAGCTGGAGGACAACAACCAAGAAACAAGCATCAATGGCTAGCTATGCATGATTATTGTTAAATAATGTAGTACGTGTAATTGTTGGGCTTATAATCCATACTTATCTCGAGTTATATATGTGTGATCTCGAGTAATTATCATTCCAAGTAATGAAGTTATTATGTTATGAGAATTCATGTCTTCTAGGTAGTAACTTTATTTCTCTTTTTTCTTTTCAACATTATGAAATTATAAGAGGCCAGTAATTATGAAATTATAAAATGATTTAGGATTTATCTATAATAACGGGTCTAATACAAAGTGCATCTAAGGTACGAATTTTAGATATAAATCCTAAATCAATTTATACAAATTTTGATTGTCATTGTGCAAATTTAGTTATTTAATTTTAGATAAGGATGAAAGTTTAACTAAAATTTTCACACAAGAACAACTACAAGGACTTCTTACAATTTACTTTATTTAAATTTATGCTAATACATAACAAAGTAGCATACATTATAAACTAACAAACGATAGGGGTGCAATTTGAAAATATGACTTACATATACGCACTATAAATAGTGGTGTCTTCACCGACCTATTTTTCAATCCACCTCTGAAAGTCTCAATATATTACCCTTTTGTTGTAAGTGATGCCTAGTCATGATCCAATATACTTGTATGAATGGTGCTGGTGTGGTGACTAGGGTGACTTCTCTTGGATCTATTCATGAACAAGTTTGCGTAAGTTGTTGTATTTGCTTAGTTTTAGCTTGTCAACATTATTTTCTTCAAGAAATATATTGTTATGTAAATAGTCTAATATTATGCATGGTTTTCATTTGTTTCAGTCACGCCGTCGTCGAGGACGACAACAACCAGCACCAGCAGGACCAGAACCGGGAAACACCGACTGTTAATGTGTAAAGGAAAGAAGCTGGAGCACAACAACCAAGAAAATGAATGAAAGAGCTAGACTGGGCCTTTTCTTAGTGTTGGGTTACACACATGTTGGATTAATATTGGGCCCTGTGTAGGCCCATATCCCGCCATGCATGCATACACATACGCACTCGCTTTATAAATAACCAGACTAGCTATTTCACAATCCACTCTCAATCCACCTCTCGATCAAAGTCTCATTATATAATTACTCTTTTGCTAGTTGTAAGCATAGTTGTCAGGATCCCGATCCTGATCTTAGGATCTTACGATTTTACGATACTGAAAAGCAAAAACGATCCGGATCCTACATAGGATCTTTGCAAGCTTAAGATCTATAGGGATCCTCGATCTTGACCATACGCATCTTAAGATCTGTCTGATCCAATCTTAATTTTCTCGAATTACAAACTAAAAAACTACAAATTTATTGGTTGTTTTTTTGTAGAATTAAAAAAAAACATGTTAATCTTTTTAAACATTTCATAATCATAATTCAGGACAACATTTCTATGAAACATTCATAATATTTTGTGTTTATAATGTATAATAATTTGTAGATTTGTATAATACTACAAAAACTTTTATGAAATACTAGTAACATTATAGTAGGATCTTAAGATCCCGATCCGATCTTACGATCACAATCTTGCAAACACGAAAATGATCATGGGTAGGATCCCGATCTTGAAAACCTTGGTTGTAAGCTATGTTGGATCTAGTGATGCCGCCTCCTCCATGTGCCTGCTGACAGTTGTTAATACAAATAGCCGTAATTAAAAACGTTGATTTTTTTTTTATTTTTTCGATATTCTAATGTTTTGTCGAATAACAAACGTAAAATCATTTTAACAACAAATAAAATAAGTAAATAGTTTGAGCAATAGTTTCTAGAACTTAACGTTTTCACATAAAACATAAATAAGTGTAAGTGATTTTATGATTTTAGTAATACTAGGTACAACAACTAGTGTTTACATATTGGGTAAATATATACAAATAGTTGTAATTATAATGGGTAAAAAAACTACAAACATGGATCACATCCATAAACCCATAGTATGACCCATACCCATTTGACTAGGTGCATGCACTCAGAAGATACATGTATAATAAAGAACCATGGATAAACCCATGACCCATAACCAAAATACCCGGGCAAGGGCGTCCACGGATCCCTAGTTTTACACTAGACCGGATCCTTTGTGGGAGGAGATCCGTGGGATTAGAGAACAGTAAGCTTTTCTCCTCTATAAATAGTGAGCCATTTCTTCCTTTTGAGTTGCCACTCTTACACATGCTGTCCCCAAGTATTGTAACTCTCTAACCACTGATCCTAAGGGATCTTTCTATGTAGTTTGTCTTTTGTTTTCGTGTGATTCTCTAGGTTCCTCTTAAAGGCGAGATCACCACTTCTTAAAGTCGAGCAAGCTCAAGTCCATGAGTTGCCATGCTTCGTCATCATCAAGACTACTGAGGTTCTCTTGTTGATAGTTCTTTCTTCCTCCATAGATGTGTTGTGTTGAAGGCATTAGTGAAGGATGCCGAAAGAGTCAAGACGAAAGCATTAGTGAAAGGTGCTTAACGTCCATGTCAAAAGCATTAGTGAAGAATGCTAAAGGTGTCAAGACGAAAGCATTAGTGAAAGGTGCTGGCGTTGTGTCAAAGGCATTAGTGAAGGATACCTAGGAATCAAATCGGTATTAGTGAAGAATTCCTAGGTTAGGTATAATGGATGAGGTGCATGGTTATACATATAGTGATTGTTTATATTAAGGATGTTGATATCCTTGATGGTGTTGTAATAAGGAGTTGGTCTCCTTTGGGATTAGGTGTTGTGTAGTCTTGGGTAGTAGTTCCTCCATTGTAATGGAACTCGGTACTTATCTATTAGGATAAAGGGTAGTGACGTCGTGGTAGGTGTGGTTCACCTTGGTGTGAAAGAACCGGTGGTTAGCCTAATTTTGCTTGGAAAAGTGGCGGCGTTGTGGTCTTCTCGCCATAAGGGTTGGTGTCGTGTAGTGATTCACGAACTCTCGGTAGGTGATTTCGAGGGGTGGAGTAGGGCAGAAGGTGTCGCCCAATAGATGAACCACTATAAATACTCGTATGAGTGGTTATGTGCTTCTTATCTTTTCATTTCATATTTATACTTTTATATATCTATCTATCAACATTCAACATACACATCTAAATAGATTGACATAAGTCGATCTAAATATTTAAAAGGAAGTTTTAAATTGGTAAAACTATTCAACCCCTTTTCTAGTTTTCCACACCATTGATGCCTCTAATCTAGTGAAGCCGATCGTTTATTGGTATTAATGCACATTGGTGCTTGGTGCAATGCATGACTTCTCATGGATCTACATTCATGAACAACTTCTAGCGTAAGTACTAGTATTTGCTTAATTTTATCTTGTCAACATTATTTTCTTCAAAATATACATTGTTATGTATATAATCTAATATTATGCATGGTTTAATTTGTTTATTAACAGATCTCGAGGGGCGGCGACATCAACAGACAAGAAGCAGGAAACGCATCCAATGGCTAGCTATGCATGATTATTGTTAAATAATGTAGTACATGTGATTGTAGAGATTATAGCCCGTACTTATCTCGAGTTATATATGTGTGATCTCGAGTAATTGCCATTCTAAGTAATGAAGTTATTATGTTATCATAATTCATGTCTTCTAGGTAGTAACTTTATTTTTCTTTTTTCTTTTCAACATTATGAAATTATAAGAGACCAATAATTATGATGATATGTTAGAATTGTTTATAGCTTTTCATTAATCCATTTTACTTAAATGTTGTTCAAGTAAGCCAAAGAGTTCATTTCTACCGTAGTTTTGGTTTATCTCAATGTGCATTCATACATTAGCAGCCGTAGTTTTCTTCATTGTTGAAGACCATTTACTAATATAGTTTGCTTTTCACAACAAAATGAAAAAAAAAATTCTCAAAAATATAATTCATATATCTAAAATTTCGGATACATACAACCACCATCCAGAGATTTCGGATATATCAAATTTGGATATCGAATTTAGCATCCATTGCTATAACCGGTCTATATGGTGCATATAAGGTACAAAATTTAGAGATAAATCCTAAATCATTTTATACAATTTTTGATTATCATTGTTCAAATCAAAGTCTCATTATATAGTACTCTTTTGCTAGTACGTAAGCTATATGCGATCGATGATGCACGATGATCGATGCCCTTAATCGAGTGATGCATGTTGATCGATTGATGCATCTAATCGATGATGCTAATCCACGTTTATTGGTATGAATGGCCAGTTGCGGATTGCATTGGGTAACTTCTCATGGATCTACATTCATGAACAACTTTGCGTAAGTACTTGTATTTGCTTAATTTTAGCTTGTCAGCATTATTTTATTTGAAATATATATTGTTATGTATATAGTCTAATATTATGCATGGTTTTCATTTGTTTTGATCTACGGAGTCACCGAGGGCCGGAAACAAGCGGCACCGGCATGACAGAGCGGAAACAGATGGTTAATGTGTAAAGAAGCGGTGGGCAGCAACCAAGAAACATGCATCAATGGCTAGCTATGCATGATTATTGTTAAATAATGTAGACGTGTGATTGTAGGGCTTAGAAACCGTACTTATCTCGAGTTATATATGTGTGATCTTGTGTAATTATCATTCCAAGTAATGAAGTTATTATGTTATCAGAATTCATGTCTTCTAGGTAGTAACTCTATTTTTCTTTTTGCTTTTCAACATTATGAAATTATAA
>OU343219.1:243025788-243048292 GCA_910596185.1 Chrysanthemum makinoi
CCTTAAATGTTGTTCAAGTAAGCCAAAGAGTTCATTTCTACCGTAGTTTTGGTTTATCTCAATGTGGCATTCACATTAGCGCTCGTAGTTTCTTCATTGTTGAAGACCATTTACTAATATAGTTTGCTTTTCACAACAAAATGAAAAAAAAATTTCAAAAATATAATTCATATATCTAAAATTTTGATACATACAACCACTCATCCGAGATTTCTATATCTCAAATTTTGATATCCTAATTTAAGCATCCATTGCTATAATGTGTCTAATATAAAGTGCATATAAGGTACAAAATTTAGAGATAAATCCTAAATCATTTTATACAATTTTTGATTATCATTGTTCAAATCAAAGTCTCATTATATAATTACTCTTTGCTAGCCGTAGTTATGTCTCGATCCAAAGGATGCCCGATGATCCAAAGGATGCCACTTAATCCAACATGCATGTTGATCCAAAGTGCATCCTCAATCCAAAGGATGCCTAATCCGTTTATTGGTATGAATGACTGTAAGCGGTGCATTGGGTAACTCTCATGATCTACATTCATGAACAACTTTATGCAGTATCAGTATTTGCTTAATTTTAGCTTGTCAAAGATTATTTTATTTGAAATATATATTGTTATGTATATAGTCTAATATTATGCATGGTTTTCATTTGTTTCAGTCACACCGCCCCAGGACGGGAAACAACGAAAGCACCAAAGATGACAAGAACTGGAAACACCATGGTTAATGTGTAGGAAAGCAACCGGAGGATGTAAGAACCAAGAAACATGCATCAATGGCTAGCTATGCATGCATTATTGTTAAATAATGTAGACGCAGGATTGTAGGGCTTAAACCGCATCTCTTATCTCGAAGTTATATATGTGTGATCTTGTGTAATTATCATTCCAAGTAATGAAGTTATTATGTTATCAGAATTCATGTCTTCTAGGTAGTAACTCTTATTTTTCTTTTTGCTTTTCAACATTATGAAATTATAAGAGGCCAAGAATTACGATGATATGTTAGAATTGTTTATAACTTTTCGTTAATCCATTTTACTTTAATGTTGTTCAAGTAAGCCTAAGAGTTAATTTCTACCGTAGTTTTGATTTATCTCAATGTCCATTCATACATTAGCAACCGTAGTTTTATTCATTGTTGAAGATCATTTACTAATATAGTTTGCTTTTCACAACAAAATGAAAAAAAAAGAAAAAAAAGGTCTCAAAAATATAATTCATATATCTAAAATTTCGGATACATACAACCACCATCCGAGATTTCAGATATCCGAATTTAAGCATTCATTTCAATAATAACAGGTCTATTATAAAGTGCATCTAAGGTACAAAATCTAGAGATAAATCCTAAATCATTTTATACAATTTTTGATTGTCATTGTTCAAATCAAAGTCTCATTATATAATTACTTCCTTTGCTAGTCAGTTTATGTCCGATCCAAGGATGCCTCGATGATCCAATGATGCCTCTTAATCTAGTGATGCATGTTGATCCAGTGATGCATCCTACCAATGATGCCTCTTAATCTAGTGATGCATGTTGATCCAGTGATGCATCCTAAGCCAGTGATGCCTAATCCTGTGTATTAGTATGAATGACGCCTGCGCGTGCATTGGGTGACTTCTCATGGATCTACATTCATGAACAACTTTGCATAAGTACTGTGATTTGCTTAATTTTAGCTTGTCACCATTATTTTATTTTGAAATTGTTAGAATTAGAAAATTCCATAGTAGTATCTACACCCCTAATGTAATCTAGCACAAGTTAGCTCGTAGACATTACGTTATTTACTAGTTACTTAGTTAGCCTTTTAGTTTAGTACTACACCATGGAGGAAGGACGGTCTTACCCATTGTATACCTGATCCACGTGTCAGCCGGGGTCGTTAGTTTGTAACCTATAAATACCCTCTACCTTGCAAGGTAGAGGTTTGGATGTTCTTTGGTAATCTAACATTACATGAGTTTCTCTTTCTAGAATTTTCTCTTAAATCATCTATAATGCCTAAAGTGTTAATGTTATGATGTGTATGTGAAATCCAATATGTAACAATTGGTATCAGAGCCATGGTTAGATCATCTCTACATATCTTTGGATTTCTAGTGGTTTTTAGGTGGTTTTTGAGTTTGAAAAAGTTTTGTGGTTTTTGCATCATTTGGTTGACATATAAAGATGTTTATGTGCAACATAAGGTCGTTGGTGTCGGTCCGTGAGCATCGCTATTGAGAATGAGTTACGCCACATGAATGGGTAGCCGATCAAATACACCGATAAAAAAAAAAAGTATACGAGAAAATGGATAAGAATATTAGTACAAGTGGAAATTTTCCGCTTGTTACACCGCTTATTGGTAAGAATTCCCTCGTGCAAAGCATTGGGGATTTCTCATGATGTACATCCATGAACAACTCTGCATAAGTACTCGTATTTTCTTAATTTTAGCTTGTCAACATTTTTTCTTCAAAATATATATTGTTACGTATATAGTCTAATATTATGCATGGTTTTCATTTGTTTCAGTCACGCCGTCCTCGAGGACGACAACAACCAAAGACCAGCAGGATAAGGAACCGGGAAACACCGACGATTAATATGCAAAGGAAAGCAGCTGGAGGACAACAACCAAGAAAGATGCATCAATGGCTAGCTATGCATGATTATTATTAAATAATGTAGTAGGTGTGATTGTAGGGCTTATAGCCCGTACTTATCTCGAGTTATATATGTGTGATTTTGAGTAATTATCATTCCAAGTAATGAAGTTATTATGTTATCATAATTCATGTCTTCTAGATAGTAACTTTATTTTTCTTTTTTCTTTTCAACATTATGAAATTATAAGAGACCAGTAATTATGAAGATATGTTAGAATGGTTTATAGCTTTTCATTAATCCATTTTACTTAAATGTTGTTCAAATAAGCCAAAGAGTTCATTTCTACCGTAGTTTTGGTTTATCTCAATGTGCATTCATACATAAGCAACTGTGGTTTTCTACATTGTTGAAGATCATTTACTAATATAGTTTACTTTTTTTACCAAAGAAAAAAAAATCTTAAAAACATAATTCATATATCTAAAGTTTCAGATACATACAACCACCGTCCGAGATTTCGGATATCTGAAATTTCGGATATCCGAATTTAATCATCCATTTCTATAATAAGGGTCTAATATAAAGTGAATCTAAGGTACAAATTTTAGATATAAATCCTAAATCATTTTATACAAATTTTGATTGTCATTGTGCAAATTTAGTCATTTTCATTTAGACAAGGATGAAAGTTTAACTAAAAGTTTCACACAAGAACAACCACAAGGACTTATTGCAATTTACTTTATTTGAATTTATGCTAACACATAACAAAATAGCGTGATATTAAACTAACGAAAGATAGGGGTGCAATTTGAAAATATGACTTACATATACACTCTATAAATAGTGGTGTCTTCACCGACCTATTTTTCAACCCACCTCTCAAAGTGTCAATATATTACCCTTTTGTTGTAGGCGATGCCTAGTCCTGATCCAACCTACTTGTACGAATGGCGCTGGTATGGTGCCTGGGGTGACTTCTCTTGGACCACCATCCGAGATTTCAGATATCCGAATTTAAGCATTCATTTCAATAATAACAGGTCTATTATAAAGTGCATCTAAGGTACAAAATCTAGAGATAAATCCTAAATCATTTTATACAATTTTTGATTGTCATTGTTCAAATCAAAGTCTCATTATATAATTACTCTTTTGCTAGCTGTAAGCTATGTCTGATCCAGTGATGCCTGATGATCCAATGATGCCTCTTAATCTAGTGATGCATGTTGATCCAGTGATGCATCCTAAGCCAGTGATGCCTGATGATCCAATGATGCCTCTTAATCTAGTGATGCATGTTGATCCAGTGATGCATCCTAAGCCAGTGATGCCTAATCCTATGTATTGGTATGAATGACGCTGGTGCGGTGCATTGGGTGACTTCTCATGGATCTACATTCATGAACAACTTTGCGTAAGTACTCGTATTTGCTTAATTTTAGCTTGTCATCATTATTTTATTTGAAATTGTTAGGAATTAGAAAATTCCATAGTAAAGTATCGGTCACCCCTAATGTAATGTAGCACAAGTTAGCTCGTAGACATTACGTTATTTACTAGTTATTTAGTTAGCCTTTTAGTTTAGTACTACACCATGGAGGAAGGACAGGTCTTTACCCATTGTATACCTGATCCACAGGCCGTCAGGAGGTCGTTTAGTTTGTAACCTATAAATACCCTCTACCTTGCAAGGTAGAGGGTTGGATGTTCTTTGGTAATCTAACCTTACATGAGTTTCTCTTTCTAGAATATCCCACTTTCTCTCTCTTAAATCATCTATACGCCTAAAGTGTTAATGTTATGATGTGTATGTGAAATCCAATATGTAACAATTGGTATCAAGAGCCATGCTTAGATCATCTCTTACATATCTTTGGATTTCTAGTGGTTTTTAGGTGGTTTTGAGTTTGAAAAGTTTTGTGGTTTTGCATCATTTGGTTGACTTCTAGTGTTAAAGTTTGGATTTTGATTGTACTTTTGTGTTTAGGATCATCACAAGTGTTTAGGTTTTGATTTAGAAGGCTTGAATCATCGTGGTTGGGTTGTTTTGGATTGAAAAGTGGTGTTTATGTGAGTTTCTTGCTAGCGACTTGAGCCACGGATAAGTTTTCTTGGTAGCGACTTGCTTTGAAATTTGGTAGCGAGTTGTTGTTAAAGGACTTAGCGAGTTGGGTTAGCGACTTGTCTATTGACACAAGCCGACAAACAGTACACTTAGTGGATTCTCCACTACGTGTAGCGACTTGGTGAAAGTTAGCGACTTGTACTTTATATTGCTAGCGACTTGGTGTTAGCGAGTTGATGCCTAGCGAGTTGCTATTTAGCGACTTGAAAATTTAGCGACTTGGCTTGTAGCTTAACTTGTCACAAAATCTTGCTAGCTTACTTGATACTTAGATTTGGTGCTTAGCGACTTACAGTTAAAATTCTTAGCAATTTGGTGCCTAGCGACTTGGTCTTTTATACCTTGGTGAAGTGAAGCAAGTTACCTACATCTAATTTCCATAAACACACTCTTCCACACAATGTCTTATATCACTAATCCTTTAATCACCAAAGTACTTGCACTCTATGATACCTCGCAGAATAATGATTCAGGCCGCCTCCCGAATACCCTTCGATTGATTCCAGCAACTTATAATCAAAACAATTATGTGTTAATATTAACAAATGATGCAAAGCAAATGGAATACAACATTGAGCCCTTTCAACTACTTCATCAACATCTCAAACTACTCTTATCTACACCTATGGATCGAACAAGCAGGTTCTCCTTCGCAGGACTTTCCCACCTTGACTAGGACTGTGTCACTTAACTTAGAACAATTGAGGTTTCAAATTACCAATGAAAAGCTCACAAATGATAAGTCTAATGCAGCTCTTCAAGTAATCTTCAATCAATTTCAGCTACTTATCCGGGGAATATTCTGATTTTGATGATGACATGACTGAATTTCATTCAAGAAACACACCGAATGGAAATTCATGAATTTAGAAACACCTTTATTCAACTCATGAGTAATGTGGAATTATACATTAAGGAAGTTGCTCAAAAGAATGACAAGCTGAATGAAGTGAATGGGTGTCAAGAGATGATATGGAATGATTGTGATAAGTCGTGCAATGAATCAGGTGAACCGATGAATGATAATGAATGCAGAAGTTCAGTAACAATAAAAGAGGACGAAGACAACTGCACTGATCTCAAAGACTCAGAGTCAAAAAAAGCTTCATGTGATGAGGTACACTTAACTAATCAGAGCAATTCATATGTTAAAGTACCTGATTCTTACTCTGAACATAATACTGTGAAATCAATCTTGGTTGAGCCTGAATCTAAAACCTTTAAAGTAAATGACATGATTGAAAAAAGTATTTATGATGAACTTTCAAACAAATACTCAATTCTTGAAAAACATTGCATTTCATTGGAAATTGAGATACAACAAAAGGATGTAAGCTTTTATGCAAAGAAATCTTGTATTAATCGAATTTCCGAAGAGAATTTTTGAAATTAATCAATTAAAACCCGATTCGGATAAAGATTCAACCATATGCAATCGAAATTACTACTCTCGATGTGCAGTAAATATGACTGTCATGAGATGAGTGATACACTTGAATCTAGAAATGCTTAACTAGCTCTATGTGTGTCCAACCTATTAAGAGAAAATGAGTCATTAAGAAAGAACATTGAGGAGACCAATTTCAAGTTGATCAATCAATCTAACATCTTATTGAAAGACATTGATAACCTCAAAGCTCAAATTCAGGATAAGTGCTTCAATATTGTTGCCTCAAAAAATGAGCTTAGGAAATCTATTGGAAATAGGATGAACAATAAGTTTGCAAAACCATCAAATTTGGGGAAGTCAACGGTCGAACCACTCTAAACGCATAAAGTAGTTAAGCGACCTAATGCCTTTAGAGTGAAAGAGTTAAATCATCGAAATCTAGGCTTGCCTCCCAAATTGATGAGAATGTTGTTTTGTCAAAACTAGTCACTTCATTGCTTCGTTCCGATATGATGAATCTCAAACTCCGTGGAAATGTTCAAAACTCAAAGTTCAGAAATACTAGAAGTATGACTAGTTCTCATAAGAAACATCATTTGGCTGATCAATCCCCTAAGAAACCAACAAAACACAAAAGGACCAATAGTCAAAACAGGGAAGTGCACACATACAAATCTACTAGTAGTTGCTTCAAATGGATTCCCACCGCGCATTATTTAAGTTCACAGATCCAAACTTACATACCTAGATCTTGCCTTAAGTGGATGCCCACAAGAAAACTCTTCAAGTATATTGAGCCTAAAAAGATCTCTAATATTGATACATCAGTATTAACAGTGTTAAATCAAATAGTGAGATTATTCATGTCACTAACCCATCCAAGTGCAATTCTACATGTGCTTCTAGTACAATGTGCTCTCAGTCTTTTCAGGTACAATGCTCAATTCAATCAGGAACTTCATGACTTGGTTCCCATCAGAAATGAATATAGCTCATTCAGGAGCTATAGCTTTCCAGAATTGATGTACCTCTTTACTGACCCTATTCATCTTGAATCAGGACTCGCTCTTTCATATCTGTGTTCGCTCTTACATATATGTGTATACATCCTTTAAAAAAAATTACCTTATAAATATTTCATTCTTTTAGATTCATAATTTTGTCTTTTCCTCAAACTAATAAAGAATACATTCTTTGTTATCGATAACATCTACGGTCCTAGAAATGTCATTCAATAATGGCACGGGATCATAGATGAAGTTCGAACAAATGATATATTCTTGTTTTATAACGGGTGAGGTTAATTCAATCAATGGTCTTTGTTGACATTGATTGAGGGGGAGAATTTTTCAAGATATCTTTGCTTATATCTGCGCCAGTGTTAGTTATGTTTTGTGATCAAATGCAGGTTGTTATTGTTTATCCATTATGTTAGCTTGCTTCTCTTATTATGTTATCTCGTTATGCTATTCTGCTAGTTTGCAATCTGATAAGTTCATTAAACTAATGAATCTGTAACACATAATGTGACAAGAGAGCAACTTACTTTGTAAAGTCTTAGTGGTAAATTTGAGGTTAGAGACTTGCTTTGAAAAGTCTTAGCGACTTATTATGATTCTAGGATAGCGAGTTGCTAATCTCTCACAAAACTACAGGGACTAAATGTGACCACCTGGTTATCTTGCTTAAACCCTCCCTATACCTTAGCGACTTGCCACTTTATATTTCAAAAACTCAAAAATAATCATCTCTTTCTCTCTCGATTCTTCATAGCGACTTACGTGTGGTAAGACATTCTTGACTTGTCTCTTGTCTCCTAATATGAACAATATATGCGTTTCCTAACTCTTATTCCTTAACAGATTCCACAGACCTTGATAATCATCCTCGCCTCTCAGAGGTTTGTAGTTGGATTTGTTGAATGGATATATGTTAATGGTTTAAGGGTAGTTTGGATGCACTAGGGTTGTTGTAATTCTAATGAATTTAAGAGCGTATTCTTTGTGATTCGAGTTAGGTTGTGTGCCTGTAATCGTTTGTATGAATGGATTAACTGAATAGGTTTGGTTGTGTTTTAAAAAAAATTCATGATGATCTGATTATGTTGAATGGTTTGCGATGTTAGTTGAATGATATTGGTTGAGTTCTTGGTGGCGATTTATCTGCTGAGATAATGTTCTTGGTAGCGAGTTAGTGTTTAATTTCTTCGTGGCGAGTTGTTACTCTTAGTGCTCTCAAGATTAGCGACTTAGCGCTTAAATCGTATTTAACTTACCTATATTATGTTGATGGCTAACTTGTCTTTACAAGTTAGCGACTTAGTAATTGTAGCGATTTAGTGAACTGATTTGTTGCGACTTGGCTGAGTTGCGATTTGTCTTACAAGTTAGCGACTTAGTAATTGTAGCGATTTAGTGAACTGATTTGTAGCGACTTGGCCGAAGTTATCGTTGATGGCGACTTGTCTTTACAAGTTAGCGACATAGTATGGTTTCAGGTAGCGACTTAGCCCTGCTTAGTGTCTTGTCCATTAATGATTAGCGACTTATTTGGTTTATTTTTCATATCGCGACTAGGTTATTAAAATGTTTTTAGGCAACTTGCTAGGATAATCTCATGCTTACAATCTTGATTCAGATTTCTGTAGTTTACTTGTATTGACAATTTACTCTTTGTAACCTGCTATAACATTTCTGTTTGAGCAAGTTGTACTTGGATTCCCTTATGGCAACTTAATGTTTCAACTTGTCTCATACAAATCTGTTATATCATTTCTACATTAGTATCTTGTCTCATGACATTATTTCTTTGCAAATGGGCGTTTTAACCTTTTAATTCCAAAATAACTCGTCTCGTGAAAAATGTATCAAATGGAGCCTTTATCCTTAATGTCTCGCTTTTGCTACTCAATCTTTCACTATTTTCTTTTAGGATCCCTGTATGAGCTTCTAAGTGTGCATGTTTATGACTTGTGGGTGTATTCAATACTGTCTAACTAACCAATTATAATCTAACGTGTTCCCAATCATTGTTGTTGATTGTATTTATCTTCAGATCTTCAATGGCATTCACAACCTCAGCTGAGAACATTGCATCTCCCGCTCCACCCAAAGTCCTTTCAGATGACCAAATCCTTCCTAAAAGTCAATGGGCAGAGATTGGAAAAAGTAACTGTTATGTGGACCTTCAAAGCTGCAACAAAATCCTATCCTCAAAGTATCTATTGATATCCTTAAGAACACTAACTTCTTTCTGCCATTACCAAGCAATGCACAATTCCCACCATTTACATACAACAATTCTGGAACACCATTCAATGGGACAAAATCACAGCTAAATACTCTTGCAAACTGGATGATAGGGAATTTGTGATAGACTCTGACATTCTTAGCAAGGCTATAGGAATCACTCCCTGCAACCCCAACATACGATCTGAACCTCCACCCGTGCTGACGATCTAATTGTCTTTCTAATTGGTTTGGGATATCGCACAAAGATATTAAGGGCTTCCGACATCATCATGGACACATGTATCAACCCGGAGAGCAATGACAACAGTTCTCAACTTGTGCTTATCCGAAAAACCTCGGGTTCGATAAAGTGAGAATTCCCATCTTGCAAATCCTATGAGGTATTGTCAATGGAGTGAATGTGAATGTCTCAACGTATTTGAAGAATTTCGTCAATGAACACATTCATATCCGATAGAACAAACTTTCAGAATAAAGCTCAGGGTCGAAAGAAACTGAATAAGCTTGTGATTCCCAAAGATCGATTCTCAAAACTTGTTATCCAAGACTTGCAAAGCATCACAACTTCAACCTCAGATTGACTCACTCTACATAAAGCAGAGGATGAATTGTCTCAGGTAATATTAAATATGTTCCTAGAGGTATGGACAAAGAAATCTTTGATTGTCAATTCCCGATACTCTACTCACGGACGATATCAAGAAGAAGGACTACTTCAAACAATACAAGAAAAGAGCTACCAGATCCTCTGAAGATGTCACACCCACTCCTCCACAACCTAATGCTCCCAAGTCCACTTCAGCCTCACAAGCATCCTATGCCTCTCTTCCTAAAAAGAGACGGAAAGGTCATAACATTCAGACACCGCATCTAAGAAGCGAAAGGAAAGAAGAAGAAAGTGAAAAGGAAATTGGTGAAGATATGAGGTTTCAAGGGATAATACAAGATTGATGAAGATGATGTCGCTCTGCAACTTGGAATCCAAAGAAAGCCTAGTAAGTCGAATGTGAGAGCACCAAGAGTGGAGTAGTGTTAAGAGCCTCGATCAAGTGCCTCAACAAACAACACCAATCACACAAGACAAGGGAAAAAGAATTGTTGGCGTAGAACAAGTTGCTCACACGCTCCTTATCTTTTCTTCCTCACCATCACTACCACTCGATTTGAATTGAAGAAAAAAGTGTCAATCGTCATCAGTTCAGAACCATCCGGATTGGAAAAGGAAGCACCAGTAGCACAGTAAGAGAATCCGCTACAAGTGATATGAAGTATGAACAAAATGTTGAAGATAAGTTACATCAAGTGTCACAGGAGAATCCGGAGTCAAGATCCGATGAGACCATGCCCTTGGAAGAACCATATCTTTCTACCGGTTCTCTATCGTCATTTAAGAACCTAGATACGAATTCACTTTCGCGATCAACTTAAATGACAAACCCATTGATTCTGAGTCTTCCAAGCAAGATAATGACAAAGAGGATGCACAATCCATGTTTAATGTCAAAATTCAGCAAGACACATCATATGTTCCACCTATGTCAGATCTTTACTCATAATGCACTCCCACCTCCCAAACCTGATCAAGTAACCGCGACGTTCACCACCTCTGCAAGACTCTATCCCTTGAACCAATGGTTACAGTTCTTGATGTAGATACTCCACCGCTTCACCACCTCAAATTCTTACTGGATCAATCGCTTGACAAAGCAAGGAAAAGAATTGAAGCTCTTGAAAACAACTACCAAAACTGCGTAGATTCCTTGTGGATCGTGTCTATAGGTGGAGCACCTCAACTTTGATGTGGTAGACGCCATTGAAGGCAAAGTTAAGGATGCTGTGGAATGGGCAATGGAGGCTCCTCTACTTAGACGGTTCAAGGATCTTCCTATCACGATATGAGATCTGTACTTTCGATAAGATGTTTGAAGTTGGCGAAGATAAGCATGAGGTCCATAAGAAGCTTTATGAGGCTCTCGAAGAATCAATCAAGTACGACAATCATGTACAGTTCTTGATAGACGTTGGAGAAAGAAAAGCTAAGAAGAAAAGGAGGACCGTGGTGTTGGAAACATTGCGTAAAGGTCGTAAAGATCCTCCTCCACCTCCACCTCCAACTGGGGGTGCTGGGACATCTGGAGTTGGTGGATCTTCTAAGACAACCTCCACACCTCCACCACAACCACCATCATCACCACCAAAGCCTGCCAATCAACCCAGTTCATCTAAAAATCAAGGAACACAAAAGAAATCAGCAGCGTGGTCCACGGTTGATTCTAGGTTCACGTCTACAATCTCCCCTATCCCTGAAGATCAAGTTGTTAATGAGGAATCGCTTGTCACAAAGCAGAGTCGATGATGAAGATGATGCATCCACCGTGTTCATTCCCGAGCCATCCGAAGATGATTGGTTTGATACTTATATGTCATGTGAACCATCTAATCCATCCAGAGCTGCACCCTCAAAAGACACCATTCAAGTTGGCTTTCTCAAGAAAGACTCCTATACCTGCAACCTTCCCGGTCCATCCTGCAGACATACACAATGATCTCGACAACAATTGGGGCATCACTATCACCAAAAATTATGAAGTTCCAAAGAAGACTCTCTTCTCGCACTTTACCGTGCAATATGTGAAGACTTACATTAGCATTGATATGATGATTGACACTTATATATTGATATATGGTATTTCACCGGGTGGTAAAAGAAGAACTTCTACACGCAGAGACATGGGTACGAGCAAAAGACGCAAAGATGTTATGGTATCCAGTAAGAAGAACCTTAAGTGCTGATAATGAAAGTGTTTGATCTTCCCAATCTGCGAGTGTTTGAAGAAGATAGTTTGAAAAGAGCAGTCTTGAAAGAGTACATTATTGAAGAAAATGACTTCAAACATTCCCAAATTACTAAGATCTCTATCTCTTGAATCTCCAAGGACACCTTGAGCATTTGTCGTCCATGAGAAAAGGCCCTCTCTGCTGCTGTCAACCTTTGGATCAGGGGCTTAGTCATTCGCAAAAGGGTTGAGGACTTTCAACTTGGAATGGAAAGCTACCAAACCAGGATCAACCTTACAAGTCCACAATGGAATGCAACAAGGCATGAATTTCATCTGAATACAAAGTTCTTGACACCCCTAGAGCTGTCATCTTCATCGCAGATCACGGACTCGCATGCTTATGAGACTATGTGAGCTCTACAAATTCAGTGATGGAACTCTCAAATTGGTTGAAGAAGAACTAAACTCTAGAGTGAAAGAAATCGAATTGATCCAAGCCGGAACAAGACTAAATTCGGGATGATGACTTAAAGAGGTGTGAAGATTTCATTGCTGCAATCGTAAGACTCAAGACTCGAAGGATCTTCCGCAGCCTTGAAAGTTTTGTGGGTGGTAGAATTCGTGATGGTCATTACAAACTACTTCAAAGAACTGAATGAGGATATCTTCTGGAAGTAGTTTCTGTTCTGTATTATATATGTGTTTAATGTGGTGTACAAACTATGAACAACTATAATGCATGTAATATTTTTAGGTTATGTCCTGTGGTTTCCCTTTGTGTTTTAAAAGGGAACTTCAGTGTTGTCCACTTCTGATCATATAAAATTGACGATTTTTCTCCAACAACAAATTGTCTCCATACATATTTAAATCACTTGAGATCCAAAGTCTCAAAGGATTTGAAATTTTGATCGGGGAGAAAATGTGATATAAATATGAAAGATGATAAAAGATGACCATTTGCATATCTGCTCTCTAATATGTGCTAAACAATTTTCAAAGCTCGAAGCATATATTAAGGGGGAGCATTTCAAAACAAATTCTTTAGGGTACAAAGTTTTCCATGCTGTTACATAAGGTACCTTGATTGTGTGTTAAATGGTTTCTAAATGTTTGGTGATCATGGTTGTACTTCAAAGAATCCTCTAATATGTGCAAAATTCTTTCAAAATTCGAGGCACATATTGAGGGGGAGCAAACTTTTGAAAACTTCATCCTTCCTCAAAATGTTTTATTTACTCAAATTGATTGGGAAGTGATGATGATCATTTTAGAAAATGTTAATCAAAAGATTGGACCTTTCATTTTCAACCTAACGATTTCAAAGAACTCTTGCCTCCATGTGCTAAAACAATTTCTAAAATATTATGCATATGTTGAGGGGGAGCATTTCTAAAATTATCAAAACAATTCAGGTGCAAAATGCTTTGATAAAATATCACAAGCATCTGGATTGATTTTCAAATGGTTTTCAATTGGTTCCAATGGCAGACGAACAATACCAAATAGACCGACCAACTTTACTTTATGTATGGTGATATAAGGATGATAAGGTTAGGTATTTTTTCCCATGATCCGCCAAACCGAGGGATTTACCAGGGACTATCCACTAGTTAGTGTAGAGTTCTTAGGTATGATGATAAAAGGAGAAAATAATGAGATATGGGAAGAAAAGGACTGAGACTGCTTAGCATGGAATAAACCCAACAAGGTTCTAGTTATGAAGTCTCGGTAAGCACTGAAGGGGTTGAAGAATTAAAAAAGAATTGAAATGAAAAAGGGTGAAAACAAATAGCCCTCCATTTATTCAACCTTAGGCAGTAAACCGGTTCAATTCTACTATGATGGCAACATGTATTGAAGACAAGACGTCATGAACCCAGTGACGCGACGCACTTAACATCCTAAACTACTCAAGTTCCTCTTAAAAGGACTTGTTTCATTCTCTCGGGGAACCGACATTATCTATCGACTTTCTCTTAGAGATTGTTGATATTGAAGAAGGAGACCCTCTCCCTAGTCTCCGATATAGGAATCCCAATATGCACAAATTGAGAGAGCCCGAGATCATAAATAATTCTCATTAGGACACGTTCAATGAAGACTCTCTGTTTCACACAATGTGGAAAGAGATATTATATCTTGAGTCCTACGCTTTATCCTTGTGGTATTTCCGAACATCGAGTGATATGCAAACATATTCAAAATGAAGATGGAAAGCCTTCTAGAGCCAACATCAAACAAGCTCCTGGTGGGTGGCATGTGAGATCTATTCTATAGATCAACCATGTGACAAATGAACGAAACAATGGGGCTTATCAATCTTTTGAATCAATCCGGTTCGGTTATGAATTGACGGATACCTTTGAAAAACCGGTCGTTATGCTCAAAAACTCTTTTCCCTAAGCACATCGACCGTGTACTAATATTTCAAATTAAAAGGTGTTTATGATTGATAACTGTTTTTCATTAAAATCTTCTTATTGCAAAAACAATTTCTATTGAGCGATACTCGATTGTTTTTAAAAAATCTTTTCATCAATCTGAATCTCTATTCGGGTTCACTTCGTTGTCTTCTTTGAGACGTTCGTTTGAGAACAACCAGAAGCAAATGCAAACCGCCAAGGAATTATACCCGACGCAGTGACTTGTATCGATCAACGGGGAACCGCGTGTACCTCAATTCAACGAAAGTGATCAAAGACACTTTCGTATGCTTTATTGCTAATGTCTTATGTGTACACCCTACGTTTGTAATCGACAGAATGGAGCGGTCAATCCATAAAGCATGCTCACACAACACATTCATCTCTAAAGAAATCATGATAAGTGCATCAAAGACTCGATATCACTCCATGCTTCACGCCGGCCGCCAATATCTTAAATAAAAAAAGCTTCCGCTTACTCGATAACAATGAATCATGATCCAGAATGTGAGCATGTTTCCCCAAATGTCACAACATCATATGCGGCAACAAAATAATGGTTGATGCTGAGATTTACAGAATCGATGATCTCTTGTAATGCTCAAAAGGTCATAATGGTGGATCAGCTCTACAACCTCCACGAAACATACATCTTTGTTGAACAATGATGAAATCACCACAGAAGCACATAGTTTGAATAATTTGATGAAGAAAAGTCTGAGCTCAAGATGAAGATTTTATAGAATGCCAGGATTCAAAATGTAAAACATGGGGTGACCTCCCTTAGGGGGAGACTGTTAGGAATTAGAAAATTCCATAGTAAAGTATTGGTCACCCCTAATGTAATCTAGCACAAGTTAGCTCGTAGACATTACGTTATTTACTAGTTACTTAGTTAGCCTTTTAGTTTAGTACTACACCGTGGAGGAAGGACGGGTCTTTACCCATTGTATCCCTGATCCACAAGCCGTCAAGAGGTCGTTTAGTTTGTAACCTATAAATACCCTCTACCTTGCAAGGTAGAGGGTTGGATGTTCTTTAGTAATCTAACCTTACATGAGTTTCTCTTTCTAGAATATCCCACTTTCTCTCTCTCTTAAATCATCTATACGCCTAAAGTGTTAATGTTATGATGTGTATGTGAAATCCAATATGTAACAGAAATATATATTGTTATGTACTTATGTATATAGTCTAATATTATGCATGGTTTTCATTTGTTTTAGTCACGCCATCCTCGAGGACGGAAACAACCAACACCAGCATGACAAGAACCGGGAAACACCGATGGTTAATGTGTGAAGGAAAGCAGCTGGAGGACAACAGCCAAGAAACATGCATCAATTGCAAGCTATGCATGACTATTGTTAAATAATGTAGTACGTGTGATTGTAGGACTTATAACCCGTACTTATCTTGAGTTATATATGTGTGATCTCGAGTAATTATCATTCCAAGTAATGAAGTTATTATGTTATCAGAATTCATGTCTTCTAGGTAGTAACTTTATTTTTCTTTTTTCTTTTCAACATTATGAAATTATAAGAGGCCAGTAATTATGATTATATGTTAGAATTATTTATAGCTTTTCATTAATCCATTTTACTTAAATGTTGTTCAAGTAAGCCAAAGAGTTCATTTCTACCGTAGTTTTGGTTTATCTCAATGTGCATTCATACATTAGCAACCGTAGTTTTCTTCATTTTTGAAGATCATTTACTAATATAGTTTACTTTTCACAACAAAAGGATAAAAAAGAAAGAAAAAAAGTCTCAATTTAAGCACCATCCGAGATTTTGGATATCTGAAATTTTGGATATCCAAATTTAAGCATCCATTGCTATAATAACGGGTCTAATATAAAGTGCATCTAAGGTACAAAATTTAGAGATAAATCCTAAATCATTTTATACAATTTTTGATTGTCATTGTTCAAATCAAAGTCTCATTATATAATTACTCTTTTGCAAGCATGAAGCTATATGATCGGGGATGCGATGATCCAGTGATGCCACTTAATCCAGTGATGCATCTTGGTCCAGTGATGCATCCTAATCCAGTGATGCCTAATCCGTTTTATTGGTATGAATGACGCTGGTGTGGTGCATTAGGTGACTCTCATGGATCTACATTCATGAACAACTTTGCGTAAGTACTCGTATATGCTTAATTTTAGCTTGTCCACATTATTTTATTCGAAATATATATTCTAATATTATGCATGGTTTTCATTTGTTTCAGTCACGCCGTCCTCGAGGACGAAAACAACCAGCACCAGCTTGACAAGAACTAGGAAACACCGATGGTTAATGTGTAAAGGAAAGTAGTTGGATGGTTTATAGCTTTTCATTATGATTATTGTTAAATAATGTAGTACATGGGATTTTAGGGCTTATAACCCGTACTTATCTCGAGTTATATATGTGTGATCTCGAGTAATTATCATTCTAAGTAATGAAGTTATTATGTTATCAAAATTCATGTCTTGTAGGTAGTAACTTTATTTTTCTTTTTTCTTTTCCACATTATGAAATTATAAAAGGCCAATAATTATGAAGATATGTTAGAATGGTTTATAGCTTTTCATTAATCCATTTTACAAGAATGTTGTTCAAGTAAGCCAAAGAGTTCATTTCTACCATAGTTTTTGTTTATCTCAGTGTGCAGTCATACATTAGCAACCGTAGTTTTCTACATCGTTGAAGATCATTTACTGATATAGTTTGCTTTTCACAACAAAAGGAAAGCAAAAGGAAAAAAGTCTCAAAAATATAATTCATATATCTAAAATTTCAGATACATACAACCATCATTCGAGATTTCGGATATCTGAAATTTCGGATATTCGAATTAAGGGGTCAATGATAAAGTGCATCTAAGGTACAAAATTTAGAAATAAATCTTAAATCATTTTATACAAATTTTGATTGTCTATTTCGGAGGACCAAGTACTTTCTCCTTCTCCTACCGGCACATGCCCGAAGCGTTTGTTTATTATCAGCCGACTCGACTTCTACTCTCCAAATTTTGCTGCTCATCGTCTCTGCCATCATATGCCCTGTTTTGGAAGCATTGGCAGTGTATAGCTGCTAGTTCCACATTGACGGGAAAGGCCTCGATGTTGAGATGCAGCCTAAGACGGCGGTTAAATGAAGAAGTTGGAATCTGGATTTTATCTTTTTTGTTTGAGAATAAAGTATCTATCTATCTATTTATAATATGATTACTAGGTAGGTTGTGGTTTTATGATGTGGTTGCCCTTTATTCTATGTATATTGTGTGATGGAGTAATAAAGTCAAAGATTATGTTCTCTACCCATATTTTATTGTGATATATGTCTACTCAAAATAATATTTTATTGTACCAAAGTAATGATATATGTCTACCAAATACTACATAAACAAGAGGCCGTTTATGACTGTAGCATGCCCAAAAGATGGCATGTCAGCACCTAAGCAGATTACACGTAACCCCGAAACACGGGTTATTGCTTGCTATTTGCCTTCTTTCTTTATATCCTTCTACTCTCTCTTCTTTTTCATTAAGAAACCACATTTTTTCGCCACTCTTTTCTCTCTCATAGAAGTACTAACAGCTTTCTTCTTTACCTACTTTGTAGATTTTATTTCTGAAGTTCATCACTTGTGCCTTCAAATCTGTAAGTTCCAATGTACATTTAGTTACATTTCGGATTTTTCATACTTTTTGTCTCAATACATAATCACTTGTGGTTCTATTGTGTTCTTGGAATACTGGGTGGCTGCTCTGCTGGTGTGTTTGTTAAGGACATGTTGATGTTTCCTATTTATCATTTGTTACTTTTGTGTTTTTGGTTTGTTTTTTAAATACCAAAATTTGTTAATTTTTTATCTTCGTAATTCAGTAGCATCGTGTTCATCTTACCAACTTCTCTAAGGTATGATTGTTTAAGACTTCAATTAAGTTTACATATATTACTAATTTATTTTGGGAATTGTATGATTGTTGCCTTTCTTGTTGATATTCTATTTTTAAGTTTATATGTTGTTTTTTTGGCCTTTGTATTGGTTTTGAGCTCTAGGTGGTGCCATGGTGGTTTGGTACATACAATATTGGATAGAAAATCAGATTATCATAATCTCTAAGTAAAATATTGAGTGACTGATGGGAGCTGGGAGCTAAAATACTACTAACGGTAGAAAAAAGTATTTTGATGCCACTTCTAATCACACAAGAAGCATGTCCATTTCGGAAACAAGTACTTCGATATTTGTTGCCCCTTTATTGTTTTTCCTTTTGCGGTTTTATTTTTAACAACCAAAATTGTGACTTCATGCACATTGCATAATATATGCGTCTCTCTACCTTCAAATGGTTTTTATCTCCGAAATAAACAAACAAGCTATCAAAACGTACTTTAAATCATTAGTGCAATCGTTGGGAATTAAATGCATCGCATACTAATGGACTTAGTAATGCTTGCCAAGATATCTGACGGGACAATTGAAGATAACAATAGCAATACTAATTGACTTAGTACTGCTAGTACATATAGTTTGTACTGCCTAATTGATATGTACGCGTTTTGTATTTATAGAATAGCTATTGTATATCTTATTCGAATATATAGTGATAGTTATCTTGTAAAGGACTCCTTGCGTTATAAAAGGAGATCATAGGTTAACAATCATACACGCATTTTTGTTAAGCTTCAAGGTTGTAAATCCTAGTGATAAGTTGAGATCACTCGTATTATTATCAATAATAATATTGAAGAGTTTTTTATTTTTTTTATTTTTTTTATTTTTTATTTTTTTTTTTTTTTAATGGTCGTCCGCTTGCACACGTGCACTTGCCGGAGGTCTTTCTGGAAGCAGTCCCTTTACCCTAGGGTAGAGGTGTGACTGTCTACATTCCACCTCCCCATACCTCTCTCATTTGGATTGGGTATTGTTGTTGTTGTTGGGAATTCTACTAAGTACAATTATGCCTGAAATTACTATTTGATGGATTACGCTGAAGTGTAAGGATTCCAATGAAGAATTAATTTCTGTGAAGAATTAATTCTACTAAAGTAATAAAAAGCGTGTAGTTGGTTTTCAAGGAGATAGATATTCCGCGTATTCTATAGTTAGTTAGGATATGCATGAGCTTTATTAGGAAGTGATAATGTATATCTTATTTAGTTTTATGTTTATACGTTTCTTGGAAAACGGTTTAGGGTTCCTTGTCTATAAAAGGAACACAATAGTATGAATTATGCGAAGTTGAAAAACAAGTTTTAGTATTATTAAAAGATCCATAGAGGATCAAAGAGTTCTTAGTTATTTGTGTTTGTTCTTGTGTTTAATTTCCGCTTGAATACAAGTAATAGAGACTGTCTTTTAGTGTGTTTGTGATTACATAAGCATAACTAACGATCTACAAGTGCTCAAAGATCTATCAAGGTCTTTAGGTTCAACAAGTGGTTTCAGAGCCTCGGGAGAGTCTCTGTGATACTAAGAACAATCTTTTCTGTACACTCTTACAACCAAAACAACATTCACCATGCATGGATCAGACGATGACATTGAGGTCACCAACAACCAAAACAACACATCTCTGCAACAACTCGGTCTCTCAACAACAATGCAAAGTTCCCATACCTAAAGAAGGAGGAATATGATTTGTGGGCTATGAAGATGCAGAATTGGATCTCCAACATAGATTGGAATCTCTGGGAAATTGTGAAGAAGGGGAATAGTTTGAAGAGGCATATCACAGATCCTGATGGTAAGGTTACCATCCTTCCTCCCAAATCAGCTGAAGAGATATTGGTACATCGAGAGAGAGAATAAAGTCGAACTATTCTCCTTCAGCTATACGAGGATTACTTGGTGACTTTCACTACATGCAGGATGCTAAGGACATTTGGACGGCAGTCAAGGCTAGGTTTGGTGGGAATGAGGAGTCAAGGAGAATGAGGAAATCAATCTTTGAAACAACAGTTTCAAGAATTCCAAATCTCAAGAAGAGGAAGGTATCCACAAGGGGCATGACGAGGTTCCATAAGATATTGAGTCAATTGAATCAATTTGAAGGCAAAGCTAGATAATGATGACTGCAACTCAAAGTTCTTGCGATCTTTACCTTCATCTTGGTTACAAGTAAGCATTGCCCTCAAAGCTAAAGGTGGGCTGGATATGCTCACTTTTGATGAACTATACAACAGACATAAATCTCTTGAGCCCTGATGTGAAAGTCCATTTCGTTCATCCACTCCTAGTCACACAGCTTTTGTTGGGGCCTCCTCAAATAAGATGACTTATGCTCCAAGTCCTGTTTCCTCAGCATCATCATCCTACACTACAACTTCATCAAGTTCTCAACCTAAATCCAGTGGTGTATTGGAAGATGTGATTCACTCTTTTTCTGGCGATTATGACACTCGCCAGCAACTAGCCTTTGAGGACTTTGAACAGGTGGATCCATTTGACATGGAAGAGATGAATTTGAAGTGGCAGCTGGCTATGCTCTCAATGAACATCAAGAAGTTTGAGAGTAAGTCTGGGAGAAAGTTTGGATTCCAAGGAAGAGATCCAAAGAAGATTTACAGAGGCAAAGTCAAGTGCTTTACTTGTGGTCAGATGGGTCACTTCTCTAGGGAATGCAAGGATAGGAAGGCTGGTGATGAGGTGAGATATTCTTCCTATCGGCCAGATTCAAAAGGCTGGAACTTGAAGGCTGGACCCTCCACAGCTCTTGTCACTATGGATGACCATGTAGACTGGAAGATGCATGAGCATGAGAATGATGAAGGTCCTGGTTCTGAGAATATTGGATTGCTGGCAAGCTGTACTTCAGAGGATAGGCATGATCAAGTTTCCTTGATGGGCATCTCTCAGGTACATTATTGTGTTTTTTGTTGTAGTGAAAGATATAATGAACTTAAAGAAGCCTATGATGACTTGAAACCTAAATATAATGAATGCTATGTCGAAGTTGAGGCTTATAAACAGGCTTTAAAAACATTAGAAAGACAAAAAGTTTGGTTTCAAAAGAATCAATTGGCTTATGATGAAAAGATCAGGGTGTTACAAAGTGATTTAGATTGTGCTAAAATTGATTTAAAACGTATTGAGAAAGAAAAAGCTGAGTTAGTTTCTGAAAACCAAGTGCTAAAAGAGAAACTTGATAAGGAAGTAGCTATACATAAAGAATGGTTAATATCAGGTGACAATCTAGCTAGACATATCTATAGTAGTCAATCTGAGACCTCTGGGATAGGTTTAGGTTTTCAAAAGTATGTAGGATTAGAAGCTAGGCATGATGGGTGTAAAACCACACCAGCAGGTTTAGCTAATTATGTAAAAGAAGAAACATTACATGCTGTCCCTGGACCCATTAGAGGAGAACATATGCCCATTGACCTTTCCATCACAGTTGACTTTGATGGATCACACCATCTTTATGGAAAAAAGTCTACTGACTTTGTCTCTTGTTGTGACAGTGACAAGTCCTCTGACCAAGGGTCTACTTCTACTACCAAGTGTGATTCAAATGAAAAGTCAGACCTTCCCAAGACCTTGCCTAAGCCTATACCCAAGACTGCTTACAAGCCTTTTAGAGTTCTTTCTGTGAGGAATCAACTTCCAAGACAGTTTCCTCTGAAGACTTGTCTTTTAATTCTTTGCACAATAATGTTTTTAAGTTTGTTAAAACAATTAATGTTTGTGGTTTGAATGCTTTTGCATGTAATAGAACATCTTTCACTTTGAATAAATATTCTAAAAAGAAGACATGTTTTGTTTGTGGAAGTAAATTTCATTTGATTAAAGATTGTAATTTTCATGAGCAAGGAATGGGTGCATGTGCTGGTCAAAAGAAACCTAGACCAATGTGGAAAAATGTTAATGATATACCATCTTTTATTCACAAGCAACTTATAATAAACCTTC